>CM068837.1:55339025-56539025 GCA_028554795.2 Sinohyriopsis cumingii
TGTAAAAGCTGTGACAAGCGACGGTTGATATCTTTAAGTGCTCGAGTATCGGCGGAAAGCAACAGCAACAAGACACGTTAGATATCGAGGGCAGTTCCAGAGATTTCAGCATCTTGTGAATGGGAATGACTGACACGAGAGACGGAAAATTGGGAGTAAAGGGTCTATGAAACAAATACATACCTCTTTTCTTATGGACTGATACTGTCTTCTCTTCAATGAATGAAAACAAGATTTTATCAACTTGTTTTGCTTCGGGTCATCGCCAGCGTTTCTGAACAGTTCCACACTCTAAATTGTACAGGCTATCTTGTAGCCCTGGTTTTTATGATAAAGAAATGTTTACACACTGGACTTGTCCACTTTATATCATGGGTACATATGTGTATCATTTATGTGTCTTAATATTTTTATATTATTGTTCTAGATAAATCCAACTGTCCTGACCATGGTATTTTCGATATACCACAAGAACTCAAAATAGATAGGCGTATCAGCTTGGGGTTTTATTACGAGGCAATATAAATTCATTTAATTCTCGAATCAGCTGCTACCCCTTATCACTCTGACCAATGAGATACCCTGACTTTGATACGAGTTATCTCGGAGTCTCGGTTTGCGAATAGAGCAGCACCGTTTTATATGGAAAGGAGCAGTATGGTGAATTGTCGAGTGTTTATTTGTGAAATGATGGCGTAGCTGCTCTCGAGGGCTCTAGTTGTAGCAGTGCACTGATAAAATATTGTAGATCACTGCACAGTCAAAATCTAAAGGTGGCTAAAGAGAGGTCTTTTATCTCAATTTTAAGTGTTAGGGAAATAGTAAAATACGTTTAATCTTTACGTTTGTAAATGAATGTTGAAGTGAGTATCAGACCTTGGGAAGAATAAAGCGATATTTTAGGCTAAGAGTTTCTCTGTAAACGTTCACAAGGTGTAACATACGAAGAAGGAACTCCTTTTCAACTGAGGGCTCATTTACATAGAAAGCAGGAGGAAAAACATAACAATGATGATTGTATTGTCAAACTGGGATATTACTTGTTATTGAGAGATAATTACAGCTACCAGGATACCACTCTGATAGATGTTTCAAATCCGAAAATACAAATGTATTAATACATTTCTGCGACATGTTTTTGTGCTACTAGATGACATGACTTAACTTGATTTAAGATAATAAGAGATTCAATTTTTTAAATTTTAATGGGGGTGGGTGGGTGAGCGGACCAAATTACAAAGGGACTAGCTTTCGATTATTGTGGTAGCTTGCTTTAGAAATAGTACAATTTACTGACGGTAAACGAGTAATTTCATAGCGTCTTCATTTGATGCGGCAGACATTTCGAATAAGCTTTGAAAAGTAGTTCTTGAACTACCTTCGGAGCGTTAACTTACATTGCAATAAACGTATTGGCCCTGAGTGTGCTTGGCAGCGTCCAATAAATGCTTGACAACGTTCAATATTTGGAAAATATACGGATTGATCCCACGTAAAGAATTTGCATAGGAAGTCACGTGATAGGTATATAGCAATTCATTTAACTGCACTGACGTGACGTCATATACTTTGACGTGACATCACGATCTTTATTTTGCGGCGTCATGCAAGCTGGTATGGGGATTTTAATACTCTAGAACAATTTTAATTAAAACGTGTCCACTAAATATAAAAAATATTGACCTTCGCTGGGGTGAATAAGGAATTTGAGGAATTAAAAAACCCATCATAGTGACCTTGAACATAACGATTTGAGTAACGGTATTTTTACCTGTTATGATTTCTGTATTTAGTTTATTTCTGCATTCAGAAATGAATTATGTGACATACAAAGTGGGTTCCTGACGCCTCATTCAACTTTCGATATTCGATTACTTTAGGTTTTCTATCAACATTTTCGTTGCCCGATCTCTTCAATCTTTTCAAAACTAGATGTCAGTGCAGTGGAAGCTAAATCATCTAGTCAACCATATTTTATTATAATATTCAATAGAGAGTATGGCCTTGAAACTGTGCTTGTCATTGTTATTGATATTGAGAGACATTGTGACAACAGGTGACATTGAATATCACACAGAAACGGGACACGATACAGAAACGGGGTACGATACAGAAACGGGATACGATACATTCAGAAATGACCGTAATTAAGATATACTCTAACGGTAAATTCTCCACACAATATACAAATAAAGCTATACTTTATACACACATGCAAAGCTGAATATATGGACAATGCCATCAGAGCCAGAAAAAAATAATACTTCAGACACGAAAAGACGGATGCTACCCACAAAATTCGGTAAAAGAATTTGATAGACCTAGTAGTAAGCAAAACACTTTTCAAATTAAACATGATAATAACATTCATAAATTAAATGCCCTACGTATAAAATAATGGAGCGACAACTAAGATAATTATATACCTTAATTAATTAATGACATATTTGAAAAGAATAGATTTACAATTGAAAATAAATAATAAATATAGATACTGGTCAGCATCTTGTGTTTGTAAAATTTTATAGCATGCTATGGCACAAGTAAAGACAAATATATGTTTAAAACAGTGACAAAAGTAACGCATGCGTGAAATACTGTAGACAGAATATACAATATGCGATAATGAGATATAAATGTCTAAGTAACAATTTACATTGAAATGAGATCTAAATCTCTGTCCGATAATTTGCACACGAAAATGTTTTCATAACACGCAGGACATCTTTCTTGCCAGTTATCTGTACTGTCTAAATTGCACGTCAGGCATGTTTAGTCCTTCATGCTGTGTCTAAAGTGATAAATTTATAAAGCGCATGAAACATTCTTTTCAGGTTTCAAGATTTTTGTCTCTCACCAAGCCATTATATTCAGTTTGCATCCGCTTAGTAATGGTCAAAGCCGGTGGTGAGAATATATATATATATATATATATATATATATATATATATATATATATATATATAGAGAGAGAGAGAGAGAGAGAGAGAGAGAGAGAGAGAGAGAGAGAGAAGAGAGAGAGAGAGAGAGAGAGAGAGAGAGAGAGATGATTGATATAAATAACATTCTGCTTAGATCTAGCCACTTTTTGCCTAATCTTCATTTCAAATAAATCAAAATATTTGAATGGAACTATCAATTGCTTTCAAAATGATGTTCCCATCCATCAACATGTATGACTAAACTCTTTGACTTTGGGACGTTATGCAATTTAATGATATAGTGTATTACTTTGGCAGGATACTGAGATGTAATGATACATGTGTACGACTTTGGTAGGATACTGTGATGTAATGATATAGGTGTATGACTTTGGTAGGATACTGTGATGGTACTGATGTATGACTTTGGTAGGATACTGTGTTGGTACTGATGTATGACTTTGGTAGGATACTGTAATGTAATGATATAGGTGTATGACTTTGGTAGGATAATATGATGTGATGATACAGGTGTATGACTTTGGTAGGATGCTGTGATGGTACTGATGTATGACTTTGGTAGGATACTGTGATGGTACTGATGTATGACTTTGGTAGGATACTGTGATGTAATGATACAAGTGTATGACTTTGGTAGGATAATGTGATGTGATGATACAGGTGTATGACTTTGGTAGGATACTGTGATGTAATGATACAAGTGTATGACTTTGGTAGGATAATGTGATGTGATGATACAGGTGTATGACTTTGGTAGGATGCTGTGATGGTACTGATGTATGACTTTGGTAGGATACTGTGATGTAATGATACAAGTGTATGACTTTGGTAGGATAATGTGATGTGATGATACAGGTGTATGACTTTGGTAGGATGCTGTGATGGTACTGATGTATGACTTTGGTAGGATACTGTGATGTAATGATACAAGTGTATGACTTTGGTAGGATAATGTGATGTGATGATACAGGTGTATGACTTTGGTAGGATACTGTGATGGTACTGATGTATGACTTTGGAAGGATACTGTGATGCAATGATACAGGTGTATGACTTTGGTAGGATAATGTAATGTGATGATACAGGTGTATGACTTTGGTAGGATACTGTGATGTGATGATACAGGTGTATGACTTTGGTAGGATAATGTAATGATACAGGTATATGACTTTGGTAGGATACTGTGATGGTACTGATGTATGACTTTGGTAGGATACTGTGATGGTACTGATGTATGACTTAGGTAGGATACTGTGATGGTACTGATGTATACATTTGGTAGGATAACAGAATGATACAGGTATATGACTTTGGTAGGATACTGTGATAGTACTGATGTATGACTTTGGTAGGATACTGTAATGTAATGATGCAGGTGTATGACTTTGGTAGGATACTGTGATGGTACTGATGTATACATTTGGTAGGATAATGTAATGATACAGGTGTATGACTTTGATATGATACTGTGATGTAATGATACAAGTGTATGACTTTGGTATGATACTGTGATACAATGATACAGGTATATGACTTTGACATGATACTGTGATGTAATGATACAAGTGTATGACTTTGGTATGATACTGTGATGGTACTGATGTATGACTTTGGTAGGATACTGTGATGGTACTTATGTATGCATTTGGTAGAATAATGTAATGATACAGGTGTATGAGTTTGGTAGGACACTGTGATGTAATGATACAGGTGTATGACTTTGATAGGGTACCGTGATGGTACTGATGAATAAATTTGGTAGGATAATGTGATGTAGGTGGATGACTTCAGCAGCGTACTAATGAGGATACGGACGAGGCGGTTGTCCCGAGCGACAGAGGCCTTGCGGCGCCAAAAACTACTGTGAATGATGAAATTAAGATGCAATGAAAAGCCACCAAATGGCGTTAAACTGCAGGAAAATGATGGCGACCAGGGCTCTACCCAGAGCCCCGCTGGGGAGTTCACTTCGCTCTTTCCACCCCACCCCACACCTCAGCCACGTGCGCCATTTACGCTACTGGCCCTTAGAAAGCCAATGTACAACTTTAGTAGTATAAAGTAGTGATATAGGTGTATGACTTTGGTTGGATAATGTATTTATATAGGTGTATGCCGTTTGGAAGGATAATTATATAGGTGCAAAAGTTTCGTCTTGCTTAAACAATAATTAAAACAATCATGTCATCTGCTTTTTCCAACAATGATTTGCTTAACGAAGAAGTACTAAGCCATTGCCTTGTCCAATGAAGAAGAGCAAATTAACTTTTCTTTCAAACGAAAACTAAAATAACCATCGTTCAAATATTGATGTATTTTAATACGGTAGAACTATTTTCCTGTTAGATATAGTTTAGCAATTTCCCTTTTATTTATTTGAACATAGGTGGCTACGACATGATGTTATGCAGAAGAAAGGCTCAAATTGTACTGGAATGCATAGTTGTGTTAAGGACAGTTTAACGAAATACCGTATGCAATCGCTTATAAATCAAGTCTAAAGGTAAACACAATAGCCCGTGCATAATGCGCCCAAAGATCAGGGTCTATCTTGTTCGTTCTACATATTTAGTCATGATAAACTGCATAGGTCCAGATCTGTCAGCGCATTATGCGACGGAAGATCTGGGTCTTACAGTTTGCAATTGTAATAGACTTTAAAGCAAGTACGGACGGTGCCATTCTGTGCAAAACCATTTCCAAATTTTGGGGCGTGTTAGGAATTTTGTGAAATATGAGCTTGATGGCTCTCTGGTTCGTAACTTTTAATAACTAACGAAGTTGTCCACAATCTCGAGTTAAAGTACCGATTTATATATTGTGTTTTGATCTGAGTCAACCACAGACACACACACACACACACACACACACACACACACACACACACTTCACATGAGCTACATACAGCGATTAACACCATTATTATTTGGGATTATATTATAGGTGTGCTACAAATAAATGAAATGGTTGGGGAGACATTATGTTTACAGTGATATTAACTTCCAGACCGATTCATCAGTGTTATAGCTTAAGTGAACATATCCAATTTGTAATGAATAAGTTATGCATGTATGCATGCATGCATGCATGCATACATGCCTGCCTGCATATATATATATATATATATATATATATATATATATATATATATATATATATATATATATATATATATATATATATATATATATATATATATATATATATATGTGCATATATAGCTGTATGATGTAATAATGGATATACATGGGCATCTGTATACATACCTACATACATACGCACGCACGCACGCACGCACGCGCGCGCACACACACACACATACATACATACCTACCTACCTACCTACCTACCTACCTACCTACATACATACATACATACATACATACATGCATACATACATACATGAGGCAGAGTATCCATGAGGAATATGAGACAGCACGAGAGTTAATTAACAATGTAACTTTATGTAATGCCATGGTCAAATAAAACACATTTTATCTAAATAGACAGACACGTGGACATGTATTTATGTATATTGGTATGTATGAGCTTAAACATAATTAAGTTAACCTTGTTAGTATATTCGTGTATGCTCGAGGGTTGAGTTGAAGAAAATAGACCCCTTTATCATTCGACCATAAATGGAAGAACAAATGTAAAATGTAAACGCCGTGATTGTATTTGAACTTTCACCTTGCCTTAATTGGTAAGGTCATGAGGAAACGTCCAATGTTTAGTGGAGTTGATGATAGTAGTGTGATAATTAAATTGTCACTGGACATTTCAGATAACGCTAATTCGATTTATATTCTTTGTCAATTAGTAGAGTGAAAGTGAAAAATAAATCATTGTTTAGAATTTGACTTGTTCTCTCGCGAAATAATGACGTTTGCGTATATTATTAACGTGTTTTGTTTTTCCTTCTGGTTTCCTTTCTTGTTTTAAATTTGTTCGAATAATATTTTATGTGGCACATAATTCAAGAAACTATAATTCCATTGATGAAATTTTGTTAAACGTTTTATTTAAAGTTAAAGCGTAAAATGAATACTTCAAGTATTAAATATTTGTAAAAATTTAGTTTTGTACAGGAATCATGACTTGGTGCCATTCGATATACATTCTGTGTCACTTATACAGTATCGAATAATTGTTACACCCTACGATAAAAAGGACATTCTTTAGAAAACAAATTTCTTGATTAAATATGATAACGAAATTGTTCAAGTAATAATTTTAACTGACGTCATAAATCATTATCATGCTTGAAAACAATTGATAAATCAGGCGTTGCTTAGTGTCGATTGAAAACCACAATTAAATGACTCTCTCGTGTGTGTGTGTGTGTGTGTGTGTGTGTGTGTGTGTGTGATTTTGGATTTTTAACGTAGTTTTAACAACTTTTCTTTCAGTTATATCGCTACGATGTCTGCAGTGTGTCGGTTTATAGTGATGTCTAGCATTGGGGCATCATGCCGCAGATATGTAACATGATCTCTCACCCAGTCACATTATCCTGACACCAGACCAACCAGTCCTAACACTAACCTCTCAATGCTGAGCGCCTAGCGAGGCAGCTGTTAGTACCATTTTTATCAGTATTTGGTATGACTCGGCTGGAGTTCGATCCCGCGACCTCCCACATCCGAGTCGGACGTTCTAACCGCTAGGTCACCGGAGCAGTCAAGTGACAATCGAATTTCGAAGTGATAATCGAAATTTCGAATTTCGAAGTGATAATCGAAATTTCGAATTTCGAAGTGATAATCGAAATTTGGGTGCAGCGTCTATTATCGAAATGGAAAGCAAGCCTGTTAACAAACATTATTCACATCAGAATGCAGGAATAAACACAAATAGCAACCACAATCCTTAAATATAAACTCACAACAGTATGTTGTTTAACGAGGTCCCGCTCTGAAGTCTGTTAGTGTGTTCTGTGGTGTTTCTACATTAATGTTTACCGCATGAATGTGTTAATTAATGGAGAAATCTCTTCATCTTGCTATGAAAACAGTCACTAATTTGACAAAGCATTGTATCCACCATCTAACTTTGTGGAAGGTTTCTGTCCTAAATTATTGCAAAATATTTCGGAACTTCTTTTTATCGACATAGTAATACATCGTTAATAACATTGATACAGAAAGGAGAAACTGTTTGCCTTAAACACATAAAAAGAAGATATACGTTGTTTTGTTTTCGAATATATAAGAAAACATTTCACTCGTGAAGCGGAAACATATTTTTATTGCCACGTGTGGCTTGTCCACTCATGTCAATACAATGTTCTCACTTCACTCTATAACTATTTTCTCATATCTATTCAAAAAGGTTTATATCCTCTATGTAGTTGAACTACTACTACTAGTACTACTACTACAAACAAAATAACAAATCCTCAAGCTTGTCACTGCATATTACAACCCGCATGTCTCTACCCTCTTATACTAATGTGCGTATGTGAGAAAGCTTGCCAGTAGCGTCTCGTTGGTATGTGGTTTTTCTGGGGTTTTCCCGGGTTCTTCATCCACCGTTAATGCTGGCCGCCATACATATCCTGTCATGTGCTGAAAATGGCGTTAAACCCCACAACAACAACTACCCTCTTATAATCAGCACTACCACAACCACATTTCTTTCCTCCTGTACTCATTCGTTCACTCCTGCTCACAAGTTAACTGGGACCCAGGGCTTGCAGTACAAATTGTTCTACATAATATAATATAATATAATATAATATAATATAATATAATATAATATAATATAATATAATATAATATATAATGACGGCATTCTGGCAGATGGATACCATAGGCGTCAACCTAAAGAAAAAGGCTTCTTGAATTTCCTTGATAGGTTTAGGAGATATGGTTATGGACAGAAGGATGGACGCACGGATAGAGACACAAGAGGTGTCACAATATCCTTCCTAATAATAATTCGTATATAGTTATGAACATTGTGCTCTAATACAAGGATTTCGTGAATAATTGTTGTCCCATTTTTGAAGAGTACACGTGTTGATACACGGTATCATCCGTCGTCAGCTTATTTCGTGATCCAGCGTGAAGTTTTACTACAATGTCCATTTCACGCAGCTCTCAACACGGGTCAGAAGGTCTCCCGTGAGGATTATAAATCCATAAATCACTCCGCGCAGTGAAGCGGTCTCAGGTACCGTGCCGGTCACTTGGATTGAGTCTTGGACAATTAGTTATGAGGATACGCTGATAAATACACCTGGTTTAGTAAATAACGTTCGTAGTCAAGCTCGTATATTTGTGACTTGGGCAATGTAAATTTAGGTTGTTACCTGCAGAAGGGTAAATAGAACAGAAAGACGTATAGTCGTCACGCAGCGTGTAATTGTAGTTGAACTGTACAGGCTGTTGACTTAGCTGAACGTAAGAAGTGATATTTCATACTGCTTTTGACAAGAACATTCTAAATCCGATGTTGTTAAGATTTTCAGGCATTTTTTTGTGGTTGTATGGGCTATGGCATCGTCAAATATCCTTAAAACAGAATAACGTTCACCTGGGATAGGCTCTAGAATGCTGAGTTAAACATCACAGACGCCAACCTTTTCGTCGTGTTTGCACAAAACAATGTCAAGGGATCGTTCATTGAAAGGCTGAGATATTCTTTTATTAGTTTAAAAAGAGGCACTTTTAACAGATTCTCTTCCAGTATGATCTTGTGTTTTGCTTGTAAAAACAACACGTTTTATTGCAGAAACATTTCAAGTTGAACATGTACTTATATGCATTGTAAGACGGTATGACATTTTGTTCTTAATAAAAACAGACTGACACCCAGACCAGACATACCCGAAAATCCTGAGATATGTAGAGTGCTTGTCAGGATAAAGTGCTTGCAGCATATAAGATTTGGAACTTGCACGAATGGCTAAATCAGAAATAGCTGATCTAGTGTGTGCGCGTGTGTGTGCGTCTATATGTGTGCGCGCGCGCGCGTGTGTGTGTGTGTAACTAGCAAACCGCCATCCCTACCTCTAAAACTGAAGGTGAAACAACCGGAACGATTCCTAGGGTAAGTTTTCTTTTTTTTACAGTTAGATGGTTACAATTGTGTCCTGGAACGCGTAAAATGCAAGAGATGACGGGGGCTAAATCTCTTGGGGCCCATCATAGGGTTCCGTCCCAGAGACTTCTTGCCTAAAGCACCCCTACCACCCACCCCGATATTTTCGAATACACCATGATCAGAATGCTTCTGAAAATGTTGTTTACTAAATATTCAAACAGGTGTGAATTGCATACGACACAAATGAATGTTATACAGACTGATACACCATTTTTCAGACAGGTGTGAAATACATAGGATACAAATAAATGTCGTACAGACCGATACAGGGTTTTTCTGCGTGGCTATTTAAGCGAATCGACTTCTTTTCGTTTGTTGTTTTATCGCACAGCAGGACAAGTAGCTTATGAGCGCCGATGCAGTTGGAGTAAGGTGCTGATCTAAGGGAAGGATTCAAACCTATACCCTATCACAATTGCACGTCTGGAACACTAACCACTGTGCCAACGCGGCTTCTGCCTCCACTGATCCCCACTTACTAATGTCTGACGGTGCATCGTATCTATTTCTCATACTTTTTCACCATTTAACCTGCAAAAAAAAAAGGGGGGGGGGTAACCTTGTTGCATGGTGTACTTTTTTTCTAACACCACCCCCACCGTGCGTACATACGCTTATGCTTAGTCACCTACCCACCCCGCCCGCTACATAGTTTTATCGTTTTAACTGCACTGTTAAAAATAAGTTTTGTCATGTGGGCCTTTCATGTGGTATTTGATGCTGGAATGGGATGCACGCTAAATGCCACATACTGAGTGCATTCGTTTCTTAATCTGGCTGTTTGAAAATGATGGAGAGTGCCAGTCAAAGAAAGATTTCATCGTCATTTGTGCAGATATATATATTCCAATAGGCTTCTTGTATGCATTAACAGACATCTTCAAATGATGTGTACAAAGGGTATATAATTAAATTTAATAACTTATTCAGATAAAGTAAGTCTTAGGTAGAAAAAATAGGGTCATAGATCTACTTATAATACATTATTTTATCTCTGGTAATCGATACACACACAGACAGATAAAAAGACACACACACACACACACACACACACACACACACACATATATATATATATATATATATATATATATATATATATATATATATATATATATATATATATGTCTCTCTCTCTATGTATATATATATATATATATATATATATATATATATATATATATATATATATATATATATATATATATATATATATATATATATGGGTTCGAGTCTAGGATTCAGCCAATGTGGGTATGTAAGAAAGCTTGCCAGTAGCTTCTCGTGGGTCGGTGGTTTATTCAGGGGTCTTCCCGGGTTCTTCCTACACTATTAATACTGGCCGCCATGTATAGCCTATCGTGTGCTGAAAAATGGCGTCAAACCCTACAACAACATCAACAATATATATATATATATATATATATATATATATATATATATATATATATATATATATATATATATATATATATATATATATATATATATATATATATATATATATTTGAATGAATGACAGTAATCAATACCATTTGTAAATTATGATCCACGATAATCTCTTTTCTTTATCACCTGTTGAGATGTCA
This sequence comes from Sinohyriopsis cumingii, assembly GCA_028554795.2. NCBI lineage: Eukaryota > Metazoa > Mollusca > Bivalvia > Unionida > Unionidae > Sinohyriopsis > Sinohyriopsis cumingii. Next base: position 55,350,667 of record CM068837.1, read on the forward strand.
ATCTTCTGCTGTCGGCTAAATGACCCTAAGAAATATGCGGAGTAATACAACATTGATGGGCGATTAAGAATGTCTCATCACCTTGACAGGAAAAGATAACGCGGAAAAGTATACTGGATTAATTACTTAAGAAGATGTATGCAGTTACATGTCTTTAGATACATATGGTGCTTTCTTTTCTGCTCAATATTGTCTGCACAAAGTGATATTTATTTACCATGTGGATGGTCAAGACAATCGGAAAACTTCGTTGTTCACAGGATTTAATATGTAAATAAACGATATTGTATATGGGTTCGATATGACAATGTATGTATGTATGTATGTATGTATGTATGTATGTATGTATGTATGTATGTATGCATGCATGTATGTATGCATGCATGTATGGCGGAGGGACACAATCCCGCACGCACGCACACACGCACACGCACGGACACACACACACACACACACACTGATTACTATGTCTAACTATCGCCAAAGAGTGCTCAAGTAAAGGTAATACGAAATTTGGGAAAATTAATATATGACGCAATCAAAATCAGAAATAATAAATTAACTAGTGCAAGTGTCCATCTCAGGCGTATTAGTTCTGACACACTTATATAGTAACTCTATCCCAGGTTATGACATTATCAATATCGACGTTTCCTTTCGGCTACAATAAAATGCATGAAATGCATTCTGCATTCTTTTCAGCTGATTCGTATATTTATATGACATCGTGTTTATTGTGCAATAATGTTTTGTTTTAATTTGATGCAATTATTGATACAGTTTTTAGCACCCATTTGTTTCAATGCCTTGCTTATGTAATGGCAAGAAACATGTATATGCCTACGTCAGTAAAGAACTCTGAACTTTGAAATTACAATTGCCGTTTTGATAAGAGCAAACGAAACAGACTTTCACCTGCTATGAAATCACCTGTATTGAAGGCGTAGATCCAAGACAATATTTGGGACTAACTTGAAATTACACCTGTCAACACGTCATGTTATGGTTGATAAGAAGTGTGTGTGTGTGCGTGTGTGTGTGTATATATATATGTGTGTGTGAGAGAGAGAGAGAGAGAGAGAGAGAGAGAGAGAGAGAGAGAGAGAGAGAGAGAGAATATGCGTTTCATAAAATAAGTATATAGGCATAAGGTATATACACATAATTGAATGTTCTCGTATAGGTCGTGAGATTAGTCAGCCTGTTATCAATTCCAGCATCAGACTCCTTCTACTGATTAACAATATAATATTACAGATCTGGGAACATTTCGTCGTAACGCTCTTTGTATAGTCAAGCATGCAAAAGCTACACACTCTTTGTATAGTCAAGCATATAAAAGCTACACACTCTTTTCATAGTCAAGCATGCAAAAGTTACACACTCCGCCACCCACCCCCCCTCCACAACTCAGTTGAATGAGAAACAACCAGAACGCTTCCTAGAGTAACTTTTCTTTTACCGGCTGTTTCTACAGGAATTAAACCTTAAAATTTATTTTGTTTCAACTAGTTTATTTAGTTTTTATTTTATTATTTATTGAAATAATCTAGTTGAAGCATAATACATGTTAGGGTTTAATTCATGTAGAAACAGCCATGTAAAGTTTTGCAAACATAACAGTTTTTCTGTTTTATTTGTTTGTCTTGTCTATGTTTGCCTTTGAAAAAGACGCATTAAAGAGTGGAAAGCGCTCAGGCTAGTTACATACTAGATTCGAACTGTACGTTGTCAGTTTATTGCATTTATCTTTATCAATCCCTGAGACACGTGATTCCTTGCTTGACCCAGTGCACTTAAAAGGATTGTTATTCGCCGTATGATTTGTATTCTTTATGTATAAATATATACATATAAATTAATTTCTCATTGCGATATTTGACGAGAGAGAGAGAGAGAGAGAGAGAGAGAGAGAGAGAGAGAGAGAGAGAGAGAGAGAGAGTCCGGTTGGGCCGTATACAGAAGAACACAGAGATAGAACACCCTTTGTGTAAAAAAAAAATCATAATTGTGACCAAACAGAACTTTTTCTATGAATGATTACATTTTGTCGCATACTTATGTTGTCATGGAGATTTGCTGGGATGAAAACAACAGTTTGTAATACATTAAATTGTCTCCTGACAAACACAGTCAGGAAACTTAAAGATTCCCCTGGTACAAAATGTTCTCAGTCAATTCGAATATTTACAATTTTACCAAAGTTGAGTCCAATAATGGGTCTCAGAAACGGCGCCGGATTCTTCCGGTAGCAAGTACCTTATTGAAAAACAAAGCATGTTGTACGATAAGGTTTTAGACAACTGTTCAAAACGTTCCACATGCTCTTCGGGACCTATGTTGTTTGATAAAGCTGCAGTCGTTGCGACTGGACCAAAGGTTTGACCAGTGCACTCAGGCCCAACCTTTTGGTTACCGAGTAACCTTCATCGGTCATCTGAATGACGCCTGGATCTTAGATACGGAATTCCTTCTCGTAGGAAAAAGGAACGAATCTTGCAACATTGACTTCCTGGCGGGCCTGGTTACGTGTCATATGGATTCGTTCTCATGCCATGCATCACTTGAAATGCGTATCCAATTGTTAAATTTGCAATCATTAAAATTAATTTGATTACTTAGTCATCCTTCTAGCACAACGGTAAATTATTGTTACACATAATGGAGAAAAAATATCGCCCTTTATAAACAACCCCCAAATCTTCCTTCTCTTTTGTGCTATGGCTTACCCACCCTGGCAGTAAAAGGTTCAACTATACTGTCTATTTAAATAAATAACTGGATTCCGCGCTTGGACTGTGTTTTTTGGAGACACCGGTATTTGGGATAAGGAGAGTCAAGTGTGTGAAATCTTAAGTGAAAAATCGATGGAAGGTTTTGGACCCTCTTACAGTATTACAAGTAAGGGCACATTACATTTCCTTGTCTAGCTTCTAACATAGTTTTGAAGTCCAATAGTGGATCGTCCCTTATCAGAAAATTGCCATTTTAGGCGATGACTCCCGATATATACTTGACCTCTTGTGATATACATTTTTCAAAACAAGTAACCAGAGTTGAGTGATTGCTTAATGTAATACTGCAGATTAATTCATCGTGAACTCCACACCATTATGCGTGATTTAAATCAATAGAGCTGCGACTTTCTTATACGTTTGATAACCCCGTAGTCTTTGGAAGTAAACTATTTTCTTTATATTCCTATTTTCCAAGATGCCATTGCGTAAAACAAATATTCACAGATCGTTTGTGAGAACAATAAGAAAGAAAGCAAAACTGGACAAATGTCGAAGGTTTACCATCGCAAATTCATATTCTCCACTATCGTTCCTTTGAATGTAACCCATGGGTCCTCCCCGTACATTCACATACTCCGCCCAGCTTTCCATTGATCGTCCTACCCTCAGTTCCGTCATATACATGTTTTCACGTGTTGTCTGTATGTAAAAGTGTGTCTAAATTATTTTCAAATTATCACTGCAGTTGAACTGTGGAAAGATTTCATTTTTTTGACACCTCTTCATAATATAATAGTCAAAGGAATTAGCTCATGGATAGAAATTGCTAAATTTTCGAACCGCTTGCAAGATATAACTAGTTAACAGACAGACGGATGGACTGACGTACAGGCTGAGGGTACCACTTCGCCGCCGTCTCTAAACGATGCAGATAACAAATTAAAGCAAACTAAACCAATTAACCAGTCACAAGAAAGGGCGAATTGTTCAAGTAAGATCACTGGAGTTAAAAAAATCTTGAACATTGTTAGGAACAGTTAAATATCGGAGAATTGGGAAATGGGACATCGGTAGAACTAGTTAAGTATACGAGTGTTGTGAAATGGAACATCGTTAGAACTAGTTAAGTGTACGCGTGTGGGGACATGGAACATCGTTAGGACTAGTTAAGTGAACGGTTGTTGGGAAATGGAATAGCCCATTTCATACCGAATTTAACCGAGTTGCTCCGTAATTATCCGAATAACTCCCGAGTTATTTTATACTCCAGCCAATCAAACGCTGGTGGGTACATGTACATAGCAAAATGGCGTCCATTGTTGTTTAGAAATATTTCAGAAATAAAATTAATTAAATTATTGAAATTTATATGTAAATTATCGACAGACTTTCAAAAACAAATCTGATAAACTCATATGAAACGCATTTTATTATAGTGACGTTTCAGATGCACAGAAATAGTTTGAACAACTTGCTCTTTGATTGCCGGGATTAAATTTGTTTACTTTGACACCGTTTCCTTACTTACATGTACATGTCCAGATGTAAAAATCTCAAAACTACTCTCTCGTATGGGTTTGAAATCCGCCCTCGTTTCCAGACAATAAGACAGGATGGTTCCAATATTACATTTCGTCAATATCTGCGGCAGCATCGCTGTTGAATATGCATTTTTCAACTCGATAAACGATGTTGAAGTAGTTGCAGAACTTGATGCTGATGCTGAAGCGTTAGCCATATTTTGCCCACCACCTATTACGGTCAGCTGACCACCAGCCACGTGATCAAAATTCCGAGCAAATTACGAAGTTCACCGAAGTCTGCATGAAATTGGGTATATCGGTAGGACTAGTTAAGTGTACACGTGTTGTCAAATGGAACATCGGCGGGACCAGTTAAATGTACGCGTGTTTGGAAATGGAACACCGGCAGAACTAGTTAAGTGAACGCGTGTTGGGAAATGGAATATTGGTAGAACTAGTTAAGTATACGCGTGTTGGGAAATGGAATATCTGAAGGACTATTTAAGTGTACGCGTTTTTGGAAATGGAATATCGGCCGGACTAGTTTGGGAAATGGAACAACGGTGACACTAGTTAAGTGCACGTGTGTTGGAAATGGAATAGCAATAGTTTAACTGTAAGCAAGTTTCGAAAATCAACAGCCATACCGAACAATGCGAGGAAGTACATACACAACTGAAACGCAGTTTGAAAATTCCTGCAAAAATAGCGACCTGGCGGCAAAAAAAACCAATAAGATGTTAGTTTTGGTAACCTCTTCACATTTCAATTATCGAGATACTTATTTTGTAAAACAAATATCACACGATGATAAGTATTATCGCCGGGTCAAAGGTTTCGATTACTGATCCTCTTGAACGTTTGGCATTACAGGGTGGCCACCTGATTTTGGAATAATATTTATATATATGCTCTCGTATAAGTCGAATCTAATTGCAAAAGATAAACCCCTATCTTCCGGCTCATAATGCACAGGCAGATAAGGGTCAATTTGTTTGTTTTAGTGAATAGTCCTAAGAAACTTCATGTACCCAGATCTGTCGGCGCAGTAGGTGACGATAAATTTGGGTTTATTAAGTTTGATCCGAAGTACAATCGAGGAATACGATGTGATCGTATTGCACAAAAATGTATTAAAAAAATCATTAGTCACTATATATACCGCTCTGGTGGCCTAGTGGTTAGAGCGTCCGACTCGGATGCGGGAGGTCGTGCGTTCGATCCCCGCCCGGGTCATATCAAAGACTTACAAAAATGATACTAACAGCTGCCTCGCTTTACGCTCAGCATTAAGAGGTTAGTGTTAGGACTGGTCGGCCTGGTGTCAGGATCATGTGACTGGGTTGGACATCATGCTACATGTCTGCGGCATGATGTCCCAGTCCAAGACATCACTATAAACTGCCACACTGCAGACATAGTAGCGACATTTAGGAGAGAGTGGTCAGGAACGATTTTCACCTTTAGTGCATAGTCTGTCACATTTGCGGCATTAGTGGTAGCAGTATGACGTCATTATTCCCACCAAATGGTAGGAAAGCCTTTGCTTGGGTTATGAAGATCTGATATGATGGTGGACACGTGGGTGTTGCTATATGACTGAAAAATTGTTAAAGCTACGTTAAAAATCCAAATCACACACATACATACACACATTAGTCCCTATAAAAAATATCAAAGAAAACAGCGCACCTTACAACTGAAAAACAATTATGGTAATTGGCATGCAATTACCACTACAAATATTGCAAACAGAATGCAACTCGATTTCACTTATCATTATGTAAGAATTCGACATTTCATTTTGCATGCCAAATCTTTGTACATATTAGTAGGTGATGTAATTCGTGCTTTTCCAATACATCCTGCAATTAAGCGCCGTAATTCGTGCTGTTCCAATACATCATGTAATTACGCGCCGTAATTCGTGCTGTTCCAATACATCATGTAATTACGCGCCGTAATTCGTGCTGTTCCAATACATACTGCTAATCTCAGATACGCAACCGTTTTATTTCTTAGAACATGGTAAGTAAATATTGTCAGAAACAATGAATGAATCGATTCACAAACTATAAACTACACCATTATTTTAAGCGAGAATACGGCGAGCATTTAGGAGAGAGTGGTCAGGAACGATATTCACGTTTAGCGAGAACACGGAGAGCATTTAGAAGAAAGTGGTCAGGAACGATTTTCACTTTTAGCGATAACACGGGGAGCATTTAGGAGAGAGTGGTCAGGAACGATTTTCACCTTTAGTGCATAGTTTGTCACATTTGCGGCATTATTGGTAGCAGTATAACGTCATTATTCCCACCAAATGGTAGGAAAGTCTTTGCTTGGGTTATGAAGATGTGAGATGATGGTGGACACGTGGGCATTGCTATATGGATCACATCAGGTGAAAGAAAGGTTCACTATTATGTGCTTCAAGAAAAGTGAGACATATATTTTCTTTCTTTTTTGCATTAGAAGCAGTTATACAATTGCAACAGAAAGCAAGTTATTAAATGGGAGTTTACCTTTTCAAATTAAAAAAGATATAATTAATCTTTTTAACCAAAGCTGTTTTGTACACACACACAGACACGTCCAAGGACAATGTCAGTCAGAAATTGCTCGATCGGTTTGACCTCCAAAACACTCTCGAGTAACCTTGGATGACTGATTTGTAACTGCATCGCAGTTCTTTAAAATCTTGATGGTAAATTACTGTTACATTCGGAGGGTACATGCCTAATCGATAGTATGGAACACTTGCAAAGTCTTCTCAGGATGGGAAGTCCAATTATTTCGCATGAAAATTAAATGCCGCAGTAAGGTTTGTATTCCTACACCTGCTATAGATCTAAGAGTGGAAAATAGATAGATGAGTTTCATGAGAATGCACCCAAAATTAGCTTAGGTATGTTTCATGGACGGATGAGTACCAAATTCAGATCCGACATTAATTACATCAGTCACAATCCGGGTGCACGTTGCTACTTATAGGTGAATGCGATGGCATCACTGATCATTTTCTATGAAATCTTTTCCTTATTTAGATTAGTGTGTTCTTTTCTTGATTTAGCACGTATATAAGCAGTCAAATAGCCCTCTTGAAACAACAAAAACTTCGAATGGCATTATTTGCACTCAGGTAACTGGATAATGTTTAACAGATTGTAACAATACTTGCGGTATATTAACAGAGCTCCAATTCGATATGGTCTTATCATTAAAAAAAACTATTATAAATGGTCTTACTACTGACCACTATTCAATATGGCCTTATCACTGACCACTATTCAATATGGCCTTATCACTGACCACTATTCAATATGGCCTTATCACTGACCACTATTCAATATGGCCTTATCACTGAACAATATTCAATATGGTCTTATCACTGAACAATATTAAATATGGCATTATCACTGAACATTATTAAATATGGCCTTATCACTGAATAATATTCAATATGGCCTTATCACTGAACAATATTAAATATGGTATTACTACTCACCACTATTAAATATGGCTTCCTATGGCCGTAATGCTTAGAGCATTTGCCTCGGATGTTGGAGGTCACGGGTTCGAACCCCGGTCAAGTCATGCTAGACTTAAATGGTACTAACAGCTGCCTCGCTTGGCAATCATCATTAAGAGATTAGTGCTATGACTGGTCAGCCTGTTGTCAGGATAATGTGACTCGGTGGGGCATGATGCTACATGTCTGCGCCATGCTTCCCTAGTGCTAGATATCACAACAAACTCCCACACTGCAAACATCGTCGCGACATCACTTAATTTTTAAACTTTCATAAATCACATACACATTGAACACTATCAAATATAATCTTAGCACCGACACTGAACATGATTTAATATGGTCTTACCACTGAACACTATTTAATATGGTCTTACCACTGAACGCTATTAAATATGACATTACTACTTAACACTTTTAAATATGGTCTTATTACTAAACAGTATAAATATGGTCTTACCACTAAACACTATTAAATATTGTCTTACCACTAAACACTATTAAATATGGTCTTATCGCTGAACACTATTAAATATGGTCTTACCACTGAACACTAATAAATATGGTCTTACCACTTAACACTATTAAATATAGTCTTACAGAACACTATTAAATATGTTCTTATCACTGAACGCTGTTAAACATGGCCTTACCACTGAACACTATTACATATGGTCATATCAATACGCAATTTTAAATATGGTCTTACCCCTGACCACTTTGTAAACATGGCCTTACCACTGAACACTATTAAATATGGTCTTGCTACTGTAGACTTTGTAAACATGATCTTACACTGTACACTATTAAGTATGATCTTACCACTGAACACTATCAAATATGGTCTTATCACTGAACGCTATTAAACATGATCTTACCACTAAATATGGTCTTACCACTTAACACTCTTAAAAAATGGTCTTACTACTGAGCACTATTAAACATGGTCTTACAACTAAACACTATTAAATATGGTCTTACCATTGAACACTAGTAAATATGGTCTTAGCACTAAACACTATTAAACATGGTCTTACCACTGAACACTATTAAATACGGTATTACCACTGTACGCTATTTAGTATGGTCTCACCACTGTCTAGTATGAAATATGGTCTTGCCACTGAACACTATTAAACACGGTCTTACCACAGAGCACTATTAAATATGGTCTTACCACTATACACTATTAAATATGATCCTACCACTGTACACTATTAAATATGACCTTACCACTGAACACTACTAAATATGGTCTTATCACTGAACACTATTAAATATGGTCTTATCATTGAACACTATTAAATATGGTCTTATCATTGAACACTATTAAACATGATCTTACCACTAAATATGGTCTTACCACTGAACACTACTAAATAAGGTCTTATCACTGAACACTATTAAATATGGTCTTATCATTGAGCACTATTAAACATGATTATACCACTAAATATGGTCTTACCACTTAACACTCTTAAAAAATGGTTGTACTACTGAACACTATTAAGCATGGTCTTACCACCAAATGCTAATAAATATGGTCTTACCATTGAACACTAGTAAATATAATCTTGCTAGTGAACACAAGTAACAGGGTCTTACCACTGAACACTAAATATATCCTTCCCATCAAACACTAAATATGGCCTTACCATCAAACACTATTAAACACGGTCTTACCACAGAACACTATTAAATATCGCCTTACCACTATACACTATTAAATACGATCCTACCACTGTACACTATTAAATATGGTCTTATCACTGAACACTGTTACATATGGTATTATCACTGAACGCTATTAAATATAGTTTTACTACGAACTCTGTTAAACATGGTCTTACTACTGAACACTAAATATGGTAAATACCACTGAATAATAAATATAGCCATACCACTGAACATACATTATTGCCTTACCATCAAACACTATTATACATGGTCTTACTACTGAACGCTGTTAAACATGGTCTTACTACTGAGCACTAGTAAACAGGGCCTTACTTCTGAACACTAAATATGGTCTTACTACTGAACACTAAATATGGTCCTACTACTGAACACTAAATATGGTCTTACCACTGAACACTAAACATGGCCTTACCAATGAACACTAAGTCTGGCTTTGCCATTGAACACTAAATATGGCCTTAACATCAAACGCTATTAAACATGGTCTTACTACTGAACACTATTAAATATAGCCTTACCACTCAGCACAATTCATTTCTCATTATTTTACCATAGGACCACATCCCCCCCCAAAAAGCAAATGAACACAAATTATTGCCTTACCATCAAACACTATTAAATATAGTCTTACTACTCAACGCTATTAACTACAGTTTTACTACGAACACTATTAAATATGGTCTTACTAGTGAACACTAGTAGACAGGGTCTTACTGCTGAACACTAAATATGGACTTACCACTGAACACTAAATATGACCTTACCACTGAACACTAAATATGGATTTACCATTTAACACTATATATGGACTTACCATCAGACACTATTAAACATGGTCTAACTACTGAACACTATTAAACATTGTCTAACTACTGAACACTATTAAATATGACCTTACCACTGAACACTAAATATGGCTTTACCACTGAACACTAAATATGACCTTACTATCAGACCTATTAAATATGGTCTTACCACTGAACACTATTAAATATGGTCTTACTACTGAACACTATCAAATATGGCCTTACCACTGAACACTATTAAATATGACCGTACCACTGAACACTAAATATGGCCTTACCATCAAACACTATTAAACATGGTCTTACTACTGAACACTATTAAATATAGCCTTACCACTCAGCACTATTAATTTCTCATTATTTTACCACAGAACCCCCCTGCAAAAAACAAAACAACAAACAAACAAAAAAAAACAGTTAGCAACAAAACCTCCATGGAGGCTTCCATTATCTTTCTTAACAAACAAACCGTTTTAACAGCTGTTAAGTTAAGATATCTCATCAGGTATTAAAGGGAATTAAAGGGGATGTAGACTCTACAGTACTTTCCAGTCATTTCAGCAGATTATGATGCATATGTTCACGTTTTATTTCATTTTCAACATTTAACTATTGAAACTTGCCCCTTCCCCCCCCCCCAAACCGTTGTATGTCCCCGGAATTGTGTTCTAGTTCTCGTACCTTGTCTGGGACCATGGTCGATACATTTTTATGGATGTCGTTGACAAAAGATGTAAGCTTATGTCGTTCTATTTTTATTGACTTACACCATTCTGAATTAAGCATCGAAGGAATGGGTAATGGGGGTTGGACTTCCAGGACAATCACAATACTCCAAATAATGTATAGTCTATATTTTTATCAGACTCATTTTGGCAAACGTAATTTTTTTTTCTTGTTCTCGAATGCATAAATTTTGCGATCAACCATCGTCCTATACATGTCGTTTTCATACCTCTCCCGGGATTAATAATTGCGAATGATGTCAGTCTTTTCGATACGGCAACATTTTAGAGTGTTCTGTAAGTTAGATTAAATTTCCAGATTCGGTACTTCTATTATTTACCTATGTATCAGTAGCCACGTACCCTGCTTTTTCACATCGTTACGAAAGAACTGAAGAAGGCACCGTACCAGACTACAAATGTATAACGAATTCCATATAACATGGTGGATGGGTAGTAATGATCTCGTTCAGTCCGATGTAAAACGAGATATGGATAGTCTAAGCCCGATGAGGAAATATGAACAGAATTATGGGTATCGTAACGTCAGCACTCATATGCTTGTCTTGGAGAAAGCGAAGAGATTGCGTGGAAAGGGGGGGGGGGATAATGAAAAATAAATAATTTAATAACTCAGTCTATCAATATATCAAAGACAAAAATCAGGTGATGAACACGACCAAACGAAGTCACTAATATGATGCACAGATGCATTACCTTTATCTGACTGTAATTGTATTGGATAATTCTTAATCCACCAATGGCAAAGTTTTGATTTCTTGCAAATTATATTCATTTACCCATGTCTGTCCACATAGTGGTAGATAAATAAATTTCTGACTTTCAGCAAACACTTTTAAATATTACATTTGCATAAAGCAACGATTTTGTTTAAAACAAAATTGTTTCCATTCATCAATAGTAATGCGGCGTCACGTATAAAAAGCGTAAGAACATAAGACAAAAATTGAAGAAGTTACAGTACGTTGACTTCGATCATGGTGTATACATAATCAGAAATGTCCACGTGTCAGAGTGTCAGAGTTAAGATGTCACGGTTCAGTCCGCAAAGACTTGAACGAACAAGATATAAGGAGATAACTGCATAAGAAATGGCAGTTAACATGCTGTCTAATCGATCCTGCGATCCACCAGCATCAACGATAAGCAAATTATGATTGTTCTTGTCAATGGGTCTCTTGGCTGTCCGAATAAGTTGTCTGTTGACTGTCTGAATAAGTTGAATGTTGGCTGTCCGAATAAGTTGTATGTTGCTGTCCGAAAAAGTTGTATGTTGACTGTCCGAATAAGTTGTCTGTTGACTGTCTGAATAAGTTGTCTGTTGACTGTCTGAATAAGTTGTCTGTTGACTGTCTGAATAAGTTGACTGTTGGCTAACGGAGTACGTTGTCAGTTGGCTAACCAAATAAGTTGTCAGTTGGCTAACTGAATAAGTTGTCAGTTGGCTGTCCGAATAAGTTATCTGTTGGCTGTCCGAATAAGTTGTCATTTGGCTAACAGAATAAGTTGTCAGTTGGCTAATTGAATAACTTGACATTGTTAATGGGTCAGTCGACCGACTGATTAGGTAAATTCTTCAATTAGTGAATCGTTCAATGTTTCAATACAAATTGTCGAAAATACATCTGCTCGCGAGAGAACGACGAAACACCAAGTTGAAAAAAAAGGATCCTCCAAATGGAAGATGGAGTCAGTTTAGTGTCATGTCGGAATAAGTTATTACTGATCTGTTGAGAGACATGGTGTAAACAGCTGCTTTCATATATCGTGAAACTGTCTGCTTGATATTCATCGTTTCCATCTTGGAAATCTTTCTCAATAAAATCTCGCGCGCTTCTGATATAAATAGATTTACTTTGCTCGATTGCCTCTGGAAATGGCCTCGTTAAGTACTGACTATATGTGAGTTAACTGACAAGGAGTCAAAAATAAGATCGCTTTTTATTTGCAGATTAAATAATTACAGGCGTTTTATTGGTCATCATCTTTGTTGTTACTGTTGTCGTTTTTGGCTTCATTATCATCATCACTATGATAATTATGATTATACCATCATCATGTATTTAGTCCATATTGTTGTAAATGTCATCTCTGATCCATGTCATGTTCTTCTTAACTTTATAGTATCATCAATTTTCCGGTTCTAGTACAAATGTGTCTCCACGTAGCTATAGTTAAGACAACCGGCACTTATCAAATCCCTCAATAAATCCCCAGTGTAACCAAGACTTATTCAATCAATACGTTTCACGCCGTTGTAAATATGTTCTTAAATGTTCTATCCTTTGCTGACTATAGGTGAAAATCCATTCTTTATTGATTTTACCTTGCACTGCAATATCAATCATGATGCAGACGTGATCTGGATGGTTATACATAAAGAGTAAAGGGAAATCAAACAGCATTAGTCAAATAATTTTTCTTCATCTTTAGTTAATTGCAAAGCTGTTTTTTGCAATTCTGTTGACAACTTCCCAAATAGAATGCTGATGAAGCAAATTTTAAAATATTCGATACGATTAAACTTTATAAGTCATAATACACGCGTGCTCATTTTAATCTCAAGGTTATTTATGCAAATCACTAGTAACTTTCAGCCCAGAGGGATTTGTAAAGTTTATATATTGATTTCAATTTTATGCAGTTTAATGGCTGAATGAATCGGTGTAACGGTTTTGCATTTAAATTGTTTTCATGAGTTTAACATATTCATATTTTGAAGTGAAAAACAGAAATTAATACATTCATTTTAGGGTTATAACAAATGGAAAGCATTCGTGCATTTTAGGCAAGCCAATATAATGTACAGTTCGACTGTTCATTGCTTTGAAAAAATAATGATACGCGGTTGGTTTTCATGCATATCGTACAAACCAGTTTGAAATGGATGAGGAATAATAATAATAATAATAATAATAATATGAATATGAATATTAATATGAATATTATGGATGAAGCTTTCCAAACTGGACATAAATACAAGCAAGCCATAACTTTTTAAGCCCAGAAAACCCTGAGGCGTGAAGGTTTTATAGACTTCATAAAGTTCACAACACGGAAACCCTGGTAGACCTACCATGTCCAGTAATGGCCATAAGGCAGAGAGACTATCCAAATATATGGGATATTTCATGAGACAATATAGGCAAACATTAGCAACCGGTCTTCAGGACAACACATTATTGCACCGAACGGAAAGCAGGTGAACCATTACCGCCAAATCCAACGATGTCTTCCGTAAAGGTCACATACCTGTGACATACCGCACAGTGTTTGCATATACACGTTTCGAAGCATTTAACACAAGAACTGTACAAGATGCCCACTCATTTTATACCTAAATATTTGGAACTTGTCATAAAATCCAGTAACTTGGAATACAGTGGAAACAATTGCCCCCAAATCAATGGAACCGCAACGGGTACAAAGATGATCCATTCATATACTGATATTGTTATGGGAAGACGGGATGGACAAGTTTGGGAAAAGTGAAAATTGCACTGCATCAACGGGCACGCTTCATTGACTACAGATACATGAGATAACAACGTGAAAGAGAAAATCTGAAAGACTTTTTATCAAAAGTAACAACTTCCTTCATTACAAAAAATTAAAAGCAGAAGTCTCAAACTCAAACCATGTATTTATCGATACAAAAAGCAGGCTTGAAGAAACCAATCCCCACACATACATCTCAAATACAACTGATATACACCGGTATCCTCTCTCATTCATGCATCAGGAACATCATGTACAGCCAGACACTCCGAATATGCACACTTTACCCCGAAGATGAAACATTCATAGAAAGATTCGAGGAGTTGTAAAAAAATTAGACGAACAGAAGATACAACAAAGACCTAATAGCGGAGAAGGCCTAAAAAAACTTGCAACCTTTAAAGTTTAGGGTAAAGAAGAACATTGACCGGTTGCCATTGATCCTGACACACCATTTAGACAACCCATAAGTAGTTGAAATCATCCAGCAACACTGGACCATGGTGAAGTTGTATGATGCTCTAAAGTTAATCCTACGAAACAATAACGTAGTAGACTGCCGCATAACCAAAGAACATCAGAAACTTCATAGTGAGAACACAGTTAACGACAGTCACAAGGCAAGACCATACTGGCACCTACTGTCCCGTTTTTATATATGTGTGTATGTGTGTGTGTGTCTGTACATGTGTGCGTGTGTGTGATTTGGATTTTTAACGTAGCTTTAACAATTTTTCAGTTATATCGCTACAATGTCTGCAGCGTGACAGTTTATAGTGATGTGTAGCACTGGCGCGTCATGCCGCAGACATGTAGCATGATGTCCCACCCAGATACATTATCCTGACACCAGGCCGACCAGTCCTAACATTAACCTCGTAATGCTGAGCGCCAAGCGAAGCAGCTTCTAATACCATTTTTACAAGTCCTTGGTATGACTCGACCGGGGATCGAACCCACGACCTCCAGCATCTGAGGCGGACGCCCAAATTTATATAAAATGCGCAATGGAGGTCAGCATAAAATGGAGACAAACACATTTTCTAGTACAGTGTCAAGCTAAAAATTGAACATACATGGTCCAAACAAACGATGCAAAGCGGAGAATATAATCGTTCTCATTAATTGTAAGATTTACAGCTTTAGTATGTAGGAAAAACAACAACAACAACAACATCAAAACTAAAGCATTAAAAGATAACTCTTGTCTTATCTTATTGGATGACAATAAATTAAACAGAAGCCCAATCGTAAAACACTTCTCTTCCCCTGGTCATACTTTCGGTTTCTTTATACTAACTACAGTTGCCCACAACCGCAACTGGAGTTCCGAAAACAAGAAAGAAAAGGAATTTTACTGGATACTCCGCCTAAGAATACTGAATAGACATGGCTTAAACAAAATAGACTTCATGCGGGCATACATGAAGCATTACAATAACATAAAATCACTGTTTGTTTATAACCCATATTTTTCTATTTAATACTTTGTTAATTTACCTCATTATTCATACACTTACATATACTTACCACTTGTTTGTAGTTCTGGTTAATATTATTATTATTATTATTATTATTGAGATAATGACTTATCTGTGATATGATCTATGACTACATCGCTTTAATAAACTATAATTCAAGTATAGGGACCTAATCAGAAACAATGTGAACTTTATATGCTTCGTATTGGTGACTGTTGTTGTCCTTGCCGACAAGATCAGTTATAAGTACCTGGCTAATTATTAATTTCCCATACCTATAGCTCAACGAATTTGATTAACTAAATTCATACCAAACAACGTATATGTGGCTAACCCATAGCTACCCCTACCTATAGCTAAAGCAATTTGATTAACCAAATTCACACCTGACAATCCATGCGTGGTTAACCCATAGTTACCTTTACCTATACCTCAAGCAATTCGATTACCAAATTCACACGGGACAATCAATGCATAATTAATTTTTATCTATAACACAAGCAATTTCATTAATTCCATAAACACTTAAACATGAGTGCATTGCTAACCCCCTTTTTATCCTTATTTGTGATTCAAGCAATATTTCTAAAACATTTGCATATAACAATGCATGCATGGCAACCTTATCAACTCTGAGCTACAGCAAAAGCAATACAACTGAAACCATTGACACAATAACCAGGCATGCATGGCTATCGATATTTATATGTAGCTATAGTGTAAGCAAGATTCCAAATTCCAATAACACTAATCTACCATTAGCGACAGTAAAGGCTATATGAACATGAACACTTAAAACCAATCATGCGTTGCTAACCATCACGTACCCTGATCTACAGTACATTCTTTTGACAACACCATAAAAAAATAACCAAGCTTTAGTGACTAATTCTATCTACAGTGATCCATTGTATAATAAATTTGTTCTATGCCATCAACACATAAACATGCATGTGTGACTAACCCTGTCAGCAGAGAGAGGGAGAGGGATAGAGAGAGACAGAGGGGAAGAGGGACAGAAGTAATTTGTTCTATGTGATTAACATGAACTCATAACTATTCATGCATGGTTAACTGTATTCTTAACTAAATATAAGGAACATGACTAACTACATTGACTCGTAACTAAGCTTGAACGGATAACCCGATTTTTTGTATCCTTATATACAATACATGCAATATGAGCGACCCTTTAACACCCAATCATAAACCCGTTAACATCTAACAATACAAGTAAGGATGATCTGTACCTACCCTAACTGGAGTACACATATCACCACCCCAATTAGCACATCACCATTTATGCAATGATAATCTATATTTATCCTTAGCTGGATGACAAATATCACTACCCCATCAACACATAACCAAGGAGACAAGGATAATCTGTATTTATCCTTAGCTGGATTACAAATATCACTATCCCATCAGCACATAACCAAGCATACATATATAATCTGTATTTATCCTTAGCTGGATTACGAATATCACTTTCCCATTATCACATTACCATACATGCATGGATGATCTGTAATTATCCTTAGCTGGATTACTAATATCACATCCCCATTAGCACATAAACAGGCATGAAGGGATAATTTATTTATTCTTAGCTAAATTACAAATATCACTACCCCATAAGAACATGACCAGTCATGCACTGATAATCTGTATTTGTCTATAGCTGGATTACAAATATCACTACACCAATAACATATAGCCAAGAATGCATAGATAATCTGTATTCATCCTTAGTTGGATTACAAATATTTCTACCCCAATAACAACTAACCAATCATGCATGGATAATCTGTATTTATCCTTAGGTGGATTACTAATATCACATCCCCATTAGAACATAACCAGACATGAAGGGATAATCTGTATTTATCCTTAGCTGGAATACAAATATCACTACACTAATAACACATAACCAGTCATGCATGGATAATCTGTATTTATCCTTAGCTGGAGTACAAATATCACTACACTAATAACACATAACCAATCATGCATGGATAATCTGTATTTATCCTTAGCTGGAGTACAAATATCACTACTCCATTAACACATAACCAAGCATGCATGGATAATCTGTATTCATCCTTAGCTGGAGTACAAATATCACTAATCCATTAACACATGACAAAGCATGCACGGATAAACTCTATTTATCCTTAGCTGGACTACAAATATCACTACACTGATAACATATAACCAATCATGCATTGATAATCTATATTTATCCTTACCTGGATTACAAATATCACTACACTAATAACATATAACCAATCATGCATGGATAATCTGTATTTATTCTTAGCTGGATTGCAAATAATACTACACTAATAACACATAGCCAATCATGCATGGATAATCTGTATTTATCCTTAGCTGGATTACAAATATCACTACACTAATAACATACAACCAATCATGCATGGATAATCTGTATTTATCCTTAGCTGGAGTACAAATATCACTACACTAATAACACATAACCAAGCATGCATGGATAATCTGTATTTATCCTTAGCTGGACTACAAATATCACTACACTAATAACATATAACCAATCATGCATGGATAATCTGTATTTATTCTTAGCTGGATTACAAATAAAACTACACTAATAACATATAACCAATCATGCATGGATAATCTGTATTTATCCTTAGCTGGATTACAAATATCACTACACTAATAACATACAACCAATCATGCATGGATAATCTGTATTTATTCTTAGCTGGAGTACAAATATCACTACACTAATAACACATAACCAAGCATGCATGGATAATCTATATTTATCCTTAGCTGGACTACAAATATCACTACACTAATAACATATAACCAATCATGCATGGATAATCTGTATTTATTCTTAGCTGGATTACAAATAAAACTACACTAATAACATATAACCAATCATGTATGGATGATCTGTATTTATCCTTAGCTGGAATACAAATACCACTACACTAATAACATCTAACCAATCATGCATGGATAATCTGTATTTATCCTTAGCTGGATTACTAATATCATATCCCATTAGCACACAACCAAGCATGCGTGGATAATATGTATTCATCTTTAGCTGGAGTACAAATATCACTACACTAATAACACATAACCAATCATGCATGGATGATCTGTATTTATCCTTAGCTGGATTACAAATATCACTACACTAATAACATAGAACCAATCATGCATGGATAATCTGTATTTATCCTTAACTGGATTACAAATATCACTACTCCAATAATACATAACCAAGCATGCATGGATAATCTGTATTTATCCTTAGCTGGAGTACAAGTATCACTATTCCATTAAAACATAACCAAGCATGTATGGATAATCTGTATTTATCCTTAACTGGATTACAAATATCACTACTCCAATAATACATAACCAAGCATGCATGGATAATCTGTATTTATCCTTAGCTGGAGTACAAGTATCACTATTCCATTAACACATAACCAAGCATGCATGGATAATCTATATTTATCCTTAGCTGGAGTACAAATATCACTACACTAATAACACATAACCAATCATGCATGGATAATCTGTATTTATCCTTAGCTGGAGTATTTATTTTTATTAAGCATAGTTAACATTATTTTCCCTTTGCTGCAGCCAAAGCCGTATGACTAGTGCCATGCTTGCATGGATAACACATATATATCCTTAACTATAGTACAGGAAACATGACAAATGCCATTTAATCATAACCAACCTTTTTGCTATACGTTAGGGACATAACGACGATGACAATTGTAAATATTTTAATCTATTTTACGAAAGTCAAATGATGCCGTTTTCCGTGTATCCTGATAAGTTTACCGTAGTTTTACGCGAACTCGATGTCAGCTAAAATTAGTTTTTGATATATGTTGTTATTGTTGTTTTAGTTGTATTTGCGTTAGTGCTGTGTATATGCCAGTCGTGATATTTAAATTTATGTGGATTTATTGTTGAAAGCTAAAATGTTTCCTCCCCTCACCTCCCCTTTTTCATATTGATAATGTCGTTGTGTGTCCCTGGTAAATTGACAGAACGAGTTTTAATTTTTTTAAAACCAAAACCATGAAGCAAAATAAAAACAATGTGAAAAATGATATTTTCTTAGGTGTCATGTAATCATGATATTTTGCCCTTAAATCACTGTTAGGTGTCATGTAATCATTATAATTTGCCCTAAAATCACTGTTAGGTGCGAAAAAAGCTTAACAACCATCAAGATTTAAACGCAATCATTTTATTCAACCAGAGGATTGTTTTAATCAAAGTCACAGTTCGAAATTATCTTTAACCATATTCGAAAAATGATTATATTTACGGGACAAGAGTCGACAATATTCTTCATAACTGCTAGCTGAATTGTTGTTTTAGTAGTTGTTGCTAATATTTTGTCTAATCTCTTTGCACTTCCTGGTGTCTGGGCCATATTTACCTTCTGAGTCCCAGTTATTAGCAGATTGGACTGATTTTTTTTTAATGTCTTGTAAATGTTTCGAATTAAATTCATTCAGGAAATAACACTATCCCCACAATGCAACATAAAGATAGAGATAAAGAACGTATAAAGGCTGATTCAAAGAAATGTTATTGTTGTTGCTATAGGGTTTAACGTCATTTTTTCAGCACAATGAAGGCTGTAAATGGCGGCCAGTATTAATGGTGGAGGAAGCACCCGTGAAAACCCGGAAAGAACCACTGACCCATGAGACGCTACCGGCAAGCTTTCTCACATACTAACATTGGCCGAGACAGAGACTCGAACCCACGCAGACAGCGGTGAGATGGCAGTGATCCGTAACGGTGAGGCACTCGGGACCCCTTGAAGAAAATGTATAGCTCTTTTAATATGAATATAATTTAAAAACTTCATTGAAGAGGTAGACTTGTACGTAAGCATTAGCAGCTTCATAACTTATTGATTTGACAATATTGATCACACACACACACACACACACACAGAGATGCAAAGATACACACACACATACAAAGACGCACACACACATATACAAAGACACACACAGATACAACCACACAGACACACACAGACACACACACACACACACACACACACACTGTTCTTGAATAATGAATAAATGCCCTATAGTCTATTGCATCCAATATACATGAAATCACCCTGTGACATTATGACTAAATAAACTAATCCGACCTTTCAGTATCAGCTATCTGAATACTTGCATCCCATGTATCTGATAAGCACACTGGGTGATGTTCCTTTTATCTGATAAGCACATGGGGTGATGCCCTGTCACAAATTAACACAGAGGAAATCAGAGACAAGGGCTACCCGGCTGCATTTTCAAGGTAACGACTGGCGCCTACAAGAATGTTGAAATCCTCTTGCAGACAGGAAAAAAGTAGTCGAAAGAATTATGTCTGATTTTTTTCAGATAATTGTGACGAATACTTGCTTTTGATGTTTAATCTGTAAGAATTGCAAAATGTCCTTAAAAAGAAAAGAAAAAATAGAAAAGAAAAAGAAAAGGAACAAAAGAAACAAAAGCATGACCAAGGAAAAGAGGAAATCACCATAGTAACATGTGGATCATACATATACAGTCAATAATGATTTATTTCGGTAGAAAAATTGAAGAGACTTATATATATATATATATATATATATATATATATATATATATATATATATATATATATATATATATATATATATATATATATATATAAAATCCACACAGTATAAATACAGCTAGTCTAAAGAATGCATAATAGTTTAAAATGAATTTAGGCATTCTAAAGTATGGACAGTAGTTTTTATACATGAATATACCAAGTCAAAAGTATGCAGAACAGTTTTAACTTGAATATGCAGCCTAACTGATGCACACCAGTTTGAAATAAATATAAGCTGGTTAACGTATTCATGCCATTTTAAAAAGAAGCATCCGGCTCAACTTTAAACAGCGATATTTAGGTCAATGTATGTTTTAATGTGTGAGTAGGATGTCCATAGCGATATTTAGGTCAATGTATGTTTTAATGTGTGAGTAGGATGTCCATAGCGATATTTAGGTCAATGTATGTTTAAATGTGTGAGTAGGATGTCCATAGCGATATTTAGGTCAATGTATGTTTTAATGTGTGAGTAGGATGTCCATAGCGATATTTAGGTCAATGTATGTTTAAATGTGTGAGTAGGATGTCCATAGCGATATTTAGGTCAATGTATGTTTAAATGTGTGAGTAGGATGTCCATAGCGATATTTAGGTCAATGTATGTTTTAATGTGTGAGTAGGATGTCCATAGCGATATTTAGGTCAATGTATGTTTAAATGTGTGAGTAGGATGTTCATAGCGATATTTAGGTCAATGTATGTTTTAATGTGTGAGTAGGATGTCCATAGCGATATTTAGGTCAATGTATGTTTTAATGTGTGAGTAGGATGTCCATAGCGTTATTTAGGTCAATGTATGTTTAAATGTGTGAGTAGGATGTCCATAGCGATATTTAGGTCAATGTATGTTTAAATGTGTGAGTAGGATGTCCATAGCGATATTTAGGTCAATGTATGTTTTAATGTGTGAGTAGGATGTCCATAGCGTTATTTAGGTCAATGTATGTTTAAATGTGTGAGTAGGATGTCCATAGCGATATTTAGGTCAATGTATGTTTAAATGTGTGAGTAGGATGTCCATAGCGATATTTAGGTCAATGTATGTTTTAATGTGTGAGTAGGATGTCCATAGCGATATTTAGGTCAATGTATGTTTTAATGTGTGAGTAGGATGTCCATAGCGATATTTAGGTCAATGTATGTTTAAATGTGTGAGTAGGATGTCCATTTACATCGTCTGATTTACAGCAATTGAATGACAAAATGAAACGAATAGGTTGTGGCGAAATAGTATGCGTCATCTATTGTGATATTTGGCTTAATGTGGCCGGGCCATTAATCATAGTATGCGTCATCTATTGTGATGTTTGGCTTAATGTGGCCGGGCCATTAATCATAGTATGCGTCATCTATTGTGATGTTTGGCTTAATGTGGCCGGGCCATTAATCATAGTATGCGTCATCTATTGTGATGATTGGCTTAATGTGGCCGGGTCATTAATCATAGTATGCGTCATCTATTGTGAAGTTTGGCTTAATGTGGCCGGGCCATTAATCATAGTATGCGTCATCTATTGTGATGTTTGGCTTAATGTGGCCGGTCCATTAATCATAGTATGCGTCATCTATTGTGATGTTTGGCTTAATGTGGCCGGGCCATTAATCATAGTATGCGTCATCTATTGTGCTGTTTGGCTTAATGTGGCCGGGCCATTAATCATAGTATGCGTCATCTATTGTGATGTTTGGCTTAATGTGGCCGGGCCATTAATCATAGTATGCGTCATCTATTGTGATCTTTGGCTTAATGTGGCCGGGCCATTAATCATAGTATGCGTCATCTATTGTGATGTTTGGCTTAATGTGGCCGGGCCATTAATCATAGTATGCGTCATCTATTGTGATGATTGGCTTAATGTGGCCGGGCCATTAATCATAGTATGCGTCATCTATTGTGATGATTGGCTTAATGTGGCCGGGCCATTAATCATAGTATGCGTCATCTATTGTGATATTTGGCTTAATGTCGCCGGGCCATTAATCATAGTATGCGTCATCTATTGTGATGATTGGCTTAATGTGGCCGGGCCATTAATCATAGTATGCGTCATATATTGTGATGTCTGGCTTAATGTGGCCGGGCCATTAATCATAGTATGCGTCATCTATTGTGATGTTTGGCTTAATGTGGCCGGACCATTATTCAAGACTATGACTGAAATTCTTTTATTTAAATAAAGAATACACCCAAGAGATATATACTAATTACATTGCAAATACAAGTCAATAAATGGTGTTTGATTCTTGTTTAGTTTGGAATTTAAGTGACAAACATTGTAGGTTGGTTTCATTTGAGAAAATCAATAACGGAAAATTATGTTTTGATGAACAAAAGTTATTATTATATAACACTGCTCCGTAATTTAACTGTAAAGCCAGATTCAGCCAATGTGGGTATGTGAGAAAGCTTGCCAGTAGCTTATCGAGGGTCGGTGGTTCTTTTCGTGGATTTCCCGGGTTCTTCCTCCACCATTAATACTAGCCGCCATGTATAGCCTATCGTGTGCTGAAAAATGGCGTTAAACATTACAACAACAACAACAACAACTGTAAAGCATTTGTTCATATTCAATCATGCAACTTTACCCTCTGTATGGCCCATAACGGTGTTCTTTAAAAAAAATTGTATTATTTTTGTTTTAAAAATTAGGAATGCACTATAATAGCAGTATCTTTGTTTTTATTTGACAATGATTATTGGTTGGCCATTTTGACAGCGTTCATTATTGGGCCGTTTTGGGGACTTGATTGTGGCCGTATGACGTCATTGTTCCGACAAATGTAATTTAGCAAGACAGTGGATACATGACCGTTCCATGATACCGTGTGTCGACAAGACGAAATTTAACCATTAACAAATATAAATCAAGCAAAGTATATTCTTGATTTCTGTCATTAAAATAGAAAATTGTTTTTATAAATAAGTTTGCCAATATTTTATATCTGACTCGGTTGTCAAAAGCTGTTTTTGCGTGGTAACATGAACATATATTGTGGGCCTGAAATTTGTGTCGTAGGAGTTTTTGGTCAGATTGTTAAAATGCACCCCAGGGTAGAAAATGAAATATGTAATATACAACAAGGAGGTAAAGCCACATTCCTTTTGTTACCTGAATATAAGTACTTTTCAATAAAAAAAAATATGTCAAAGGAAGTGCTGTTGAACATATTTGTTATTTAAATATGCAAGTGGAAGTGGTCAATCATTACACCTGGCCTAAAGACGGCTTAAGAGTGGCCGGTATTTCCGTTCTTTCTATCTAAAACTTGCGTAACTTTCTGAATGGGATCTCTTCCAGAAAGATAGGCGTATTTGTCCGTTCTCCATGTAAGCATTAAGCGTAAAATTTGACCACGTATTTGTTAAAGATCTCCCAAATCTGGAGATCACGTCGGTATGCCGTTCCAACGTTGTTGAGGAAATACGTACATCAAATGAAAAGTTATATAAGTCGATAAGCATGGACACGGGACGTGTTTACTACACCAAGACAGACTGGGCAGAAGTTATTGTTGTTCTCATTGTATAAATCCGTGTTCCTTGGAGATGATTAAAAATGTCAAATATTGACACAGAGATGTTTATTAAATAATAACTGATATTGAGTGGTTCTAAGGGGAACTACCATATGTGCTCACGTATACGTCGACACCAACTGTAAACTGCATACTGTAGCGGCAGATCTGGGTCTCTGCAGCTCGTTGGGAGTAATCAGTAAAGCAAGCAACCTAGACCATGACGTGTCTGCGCATTATATTACGGCATATCAGGCTCTATGATGCTTGCAGTTGAACTTGAGTTATAAACGAATATATGCAGTAATCTGAAAACTGTTATTGTTTAGGAACATAAATAACGGGGTTTTATCAGAAGGAAATTGTTCTTGAATATGATACAATATATATTAATATAAGAAATAAACATATTTTTCGTCAGATGAAATTACTTCCAGTAATTACACTATATTTCAATCCCGCTATAGACATGTTTATTACATTTATTATAAAATCATGATTGGACGATTCAAATATCCATACAATTTTATTTTATTTTTCAAAAACCATTTAATAAAGTGTTAACATCAAATGGCGATTAGTCGATTTTACTACTGTATGGATGTTTGCAATTATGAGATCTCCTAAACACGACCTCAATCCCACCTTCTGTATCAAATATTGTTAAACTTATTTCAAGTGTTCGAAATACATAATCAGTTGTGTCATTATGGTCCACAGCAAACGTAAACAAGTATAATTATTATAATAAATTACAGGCAACACAAATTATATAAAATTGTCGTAAGAGCGTCCGATAATAAAATGGGATTTATCACAAGCAGAATGTAAAACGTAACTTGATAAGAAAATGTTCCTTGTATTCACTAACGACGAATGATCTTTCAGGATCTGATAATGTGAAATCTGTCGGCCTATATTTGTTGAAAGAAGTAGACTCTTGATATCAAAAGCCATTGTTTCTAAAGATGCCAGCTATCTTACAAAATGCCAAAATTTGAAAGACGCATCAAATGACCTCTCTCTTTCTCTCTCTCTCTCTCTCTCTCTGACACACACACAAACACACACCAAATGATATAAATCACACACAGATACACACAGTCACAAACAGACACACGCAACCTACAATGATATAAATTTATATCACATACACACACATAGACACACCCATCTCTTGGCATTTACCCCAAGAGCACGGTGTCCCATCTCTTGGCATTTACCCCAAGAGCACGGTGTAATGACAAAATAATGTCGCTCAATTTTTTTAAAAAAATATCTGCTTTGATTATTTAAAATAGGAGACGAATATTTTTATATGCATTATCAGTATGGACCTTTGAAGACACACTTGTAACAGTTATATACGTCTACATACATTAGCACCGAAACACTGAAGTTTAAAATACGGCTATATAAACATTAATGACGTCTACCTTTAGTCGATGGATATTCATATATTTTCACTGCAATCTTCCTAAAGAAAAACAGTGTTTGCATTTCTATAGTTTAAAAGATTTGTTTTTGTTGATAATAGTTGATACAAAATGAAGGAATAATAAATAATAGTAAATTTTCAATATGTTTAACTTATACTATCTTTACGACATATCATAAACTTACAACATGCTTAGAATGAGGAGGGAAATGCTTCCGAAAACTTAACGTTAATGCATAGATTGGCGTGAGTGTGTGTGTGTGTTGTGTATATATATATATATATATATATATATATATATATATATATATATATATATATATATATATATATATATGGAGAGAGAAAGAGAGACATACACACAGAGAGACAGAGAGAGACAGACAGAGTGACAGGGAGAGAGAGATACGAGTATGCTACTGAACTATAAATTTTATAACGACTGAAGATTTAGAGGAGTGGACAATTCATTAAGTGATCTATCAAATAGGTGGTCGACTGATTGATGTATACATGTATATAGTTGTTCTTTTTTTCCTTTAGTTGTCATACTGCTAGTCTGTATTTCTAGTGTGAATATTCAAATAAATAGAAGCTTACTAGTGTAAACATTAAATATTTCTTTTCTGATTTAAACAAGCAAACACGTTTAATTTATGAAATAAATACTAGGTTCTAGAAATATGCATTAGTACATAAAAATAAATATAAGATTCTAGAAATATAGATTAGTAAAGGAAAATAAACTTAAGGTTCTAGAAATATATATTAGCAAAATGAAGATAAATATAAGATTCTTAAGGAATTTTGTATAACATAAATTTGTCACTTTTCCAATTTACATACTTTGAGATATGTAAATTATTTAAATTTTAAACTTACAGTTTTGCCAACCTTAACACACATATCGGTACTATTACCGGTGGCATTTGTGTTTTTTCCCAGACGTCTTTCTGAAGTACATTCTTCAATTAAAACCTCGTATTCTCTTTTATTTTGACGTACATTTTGAAATAAATAATTTCTTGGCAATTCCAGAAACACCGCAATTTGAAAAACGCTGATATCCGTTTTTACACACTTTCACAAACCTGAAAATTAATTTTCCAATGTTTGTATTCTATTTTCATTAGTATGTAAATACAAAATGTAAACAAACAGAATGAAACACACTTTCCATATGCAAAGAAAAGTTCCGTTCCATGTATACACATTTCAACAGTTTTATACACTGATTAAAGCAACACATATTGTCATATTGTATAGGTATAGTCCCTAACTTCATTTATATAGTAATAAAGTGGCTTTAATCTGAAAGGGGATAGACACTTCTGTCTGATTTTGTTAGGGTATCTGTTTGTATCTGTTTATAACCAAATATTCTGGATACATGAATTTGATATAGGGCTGGTATCTACCTCTTCAATTGATATAGACACTACGGACTGATACAGCTTTATGTTACAAGATTTGGATGGTATTTATTGGAGACAGCAGCTCTATCTGAAATTGTTTCTCTTCAAGAAAACATACCACGACTGCATTACATATTTTACTCGCAAGCCATTAGCGCGTAAGCTCTATTAAAACGAAGCTTACCTTTATTTTATATATATATATATATATATATATATATATATATATATATATATATATATATATATATATATATATATATATATATATATATATAAAGTTATAAAAGGAAATTACTTTAGTTTTGTCCGTATCGTTCAAGGACTAATGCATTCCCACACATAATACACTACGTATTATAACTTGCTTCGTATCCTTGCGTATATATGATACTGTTTCACATATGACAATACATGTCCAAATAACTAAAGAGTACAGCATTGTTACATAGTTCACCAACAGCATGTAATATTTTACACAAGGATATATGAAGGCTTCAACCCGGGAGAGGACATAGTCCTAAACACTCTTTAGTATAAACGATGGGGATTCACGATTAATCTAATTGGAAAACCTTGCACCATGTCACGTAATACACAAAAACAAACTATTTTATATTTAGATATGTAAGGTCTTCAAACTAGGAGAGGATTTAGTCCCAAATACTCAGTAGAACGAACAGTGGGGAACGGTTTCACACTATTTGTACCTTGTTTGTAATGGTAGATGACTGGTCTGTATTTTGGAACAAAGATTGATTTCAATGGTAGATGACTGGTCTGTATTTTGGAACAAAGATTGATTTCAATGTTTAAATAGTCATTGATAAGATATCATAGTATAGGTTAAACACCTGAGTATGGGATACGTATTGCTACAATGCCTACACCAAATCTGAGTACACAGACTATCTGTACATGCAGAAATGTACTCGTCCAAGAACAAAAACAAACAAACAAAAAAGAAAGAAAAGAAAAGAAATAAGAAGAACATGCATTGTGAGTTAGGTCAACTAAGGATTTTTATTTGTATAAGCATACACTCCATATTACACGCAAGACAATACTAGTGAAGTCTGGAATTTATTTATTACAGTTAGTCGCTGAATATTATCCAAGATCATGACACCGTCCAATTTCTTGTAATGCTATGATTGAGCTTTGACGGTTGTTATTTCATTCAAAAATATGTTGTTCTGCATGTGTCTTTTTGCCTTTTCAACTGATTACATTTACGTACAATAAAATAATTCCATATATATATATATATATATATATATATATATATATATATATATATATATATATATATATATATATATATATATATATATATATATATATATATATATATACATACATACACACACACACACACACATATATATATATATATATATATATATATATATATATATATATATATATATATATATATATATATGTATACACATATATACACATATATACATATATATGTATGTGTGTGTGTGTAACCAGATGACATGCAGTGGAGGCCAAAGAGCATAGAACTTGCACGTATCAGAAACATCATGAAAAGTTACTTTATGGGCTGAATTATAAATAAACTAATGTACTTTCCGAACACCTTTGAATAACAAAGAAGTGCATTGTAATACAGCACTGATGAACTATAGCGATTATATTTACAATTGTTGATGGCATGCTTCCAAGAAGAGGAATAATCCATCGCACGTGTCCCAAGGAAACTTGAACGAAAATGAGGAAAATAAAACGGAAGAGGATTAATCAACAGTAATATCGTTTATCATCACACCGGAAAATTGTTGAAAGAAGAAATTCATATATAACTAGAAACACTGCATCTATAACAGAATACTGAATATAGTCTGGTTGCTTCTTTACATCGTAGTCAATTTAAAAATGGATTGATATTTTCGCAACATTATTATTTCTCTATATCTGTTTCTTTGTATGACCATGCTATAGATGCTATACATAAACACTGGCACATTGTATCAACTTAAAATATATTGTTTTGCATCTGTTTCGATAATGTTACAATTTCTCTATGACGTTACTGAATGAGAATAATTTTCAACCTTATGGAAAGATCTAAGTATTCGTACTGCATTTTTCTTGCATGATCCAGTTTCTGCTAATGAACACAAAATATGAACTAAACTATTATCTATGTTGTAGTCATGCGTGGTTTTTAACTTCCGTTTCCGTCCTGATAAAAGGGACTCCTCTAGTTCAGCTTCCTATACATCCTCTGGTTCCCCCTTCAATGTGTACTTTCCAGTCCGTAACCAATATGTTTAGGCTACAGGTTTATACCCTTCCTTGCTTTCTGGCAATTTGTTATTGTATACATACTTACGCCAGGTTTCCTGTCGTTTGCTTTTGTCGTTTACCTTTATATCTTACGTCTGATGATATGATCTATATTGTCCTTCTCGTCCAGGAAGTCATTTACACTAGTTGCTAATTTTTTTTCTTATTTTACGTTTTAGTAATATGCTAATTGCAAAAGAGAAATCGAATCACAGGATACCGAACAACATTAAACGTTATTGAAACAATTGAATGTCGAATGCAGCTAAGTAAGCATGCATTAATGCACATGTAAAACAAACACATTAAATTATATTTAAATAATTGAATGTCGAACGCACTAAGTAAGCATGCATTGCTGCACATGTAAGATTAACATATTAAACGTTAACATAAAGAACCTCATGCTTTGGTTTTCCCAACCGCTTTAACTGTTTAAATACCATTTTTTTCAGGGGATATAACATTTGGAAGAATATAAAAAATATGTATTCCACTGAGTAATGAGGGTTGCTAGTGACAACTCTACGTTATGGAGCAATATGTATGTGCTTGTCTAAATGTATGTATGCATTTTTAACGATGTGGTCCCTTCTGAAAATGCAGTCTATAATTATTTCGTTTAACGATCTGATTGAAGTACAAGTCATAACCGGAAGCACAATCTAGCCCTGCTAAAAGGTTTCCTACCCTCATTTTAATGTGAGAGTTATTGCACATGCGTACACAGTCTAACTGTCATATGATTTGTTAACCATTAGCAACGTATGCTAGTGAATGCCATTTCAATATAAATTTTGATAGCCGATAAAACCAATGAAGATTATTGTCCCATTTTCAATTAACGGTACTTAATTGATTTTTGAGATTAAGAAGTTTGAAAGCAATAAGAAGTTTTAGTTGACATCTTATGTGCTTATTGTCAGAGAAAGGACGTTTACATCAAGACACTTGAGGTATTGTGATGGGCAGATATAACTGTAGTGAACTAAGGGAAAACACAGCAAAAAAGTGATAAAATCTTTTCGCTGAACGTGAAACCAATATTTTTTAAATAAATAAAATCTTTATTGTTCTTCTTTTTCATTTTATCTGATTATATTTATTTGGTTTATGACATGCATTTCTGAAGAGATCCCATTTAGCTAATTTTATCTTGTAATCGTTGTTTTATGATAAAAGAAACTTTTGGGCACAAAACAGTCCCCACTTTACATTATCGGAAGACTGTTTGCAATATTTTCACAATGCCTTTAGCCATTTTTTTTCTTTTATTCGCATTTGGTCTACGAAACTACTTACTTCACAATTAAAGTTGTATGGACTTGGCTTTTATTACGTGGCAACATAAATTACGGACTATCCATGATAATCCATACCAATGACACAGTCTGGCTTTGATTTCAGTTATCTCTAAGTCCCGCGTTGCAGGATGACCTGTATAATGAAGTATTCTGTATGGCGGATTTTCAAGTGTTTATGTCTTAAATGATGCCACAGCTGCTCTTAAGGCGTCTATCACTGCACTGATAAAACGTCTAGATCACTGCATATTCTCGATCAATATATGATTACAAAGACCACTGATATGATAATTCTAAGTGTTGGAGAAAGAATAGCGCCATTTACCTATATTTACGAAAGTAATAGCTGAAATATGTTTTGTTTGAATCACTTTATGCATATTTTTGAAATAATTTGATTAATTAATATTCCTTGTAGACCGCAAATGATGTAACACACTAACGATAAACTACATTTTAATAAAGTGCCTACATACTTGTACAAACCGCAAAGACATGATGAAAAGGATCATACTGACAAAATTTGCAAAAATCTTTTGTTATTGAGATTTTAAGTTTTTCTTTCTTCTCAAAACCAATACCTAAGCTATAAAGTCCCCATACCAATACCTAATCTATAAAGTCCCCATACCGATACCTAATCTATAAACTCCCCATACGATACCTAATCTATAAAGTCCCCATGCCGATACCTAATCTATAAAGTCCCCATACCGATACCTAATCTATAAAGTCCCCGTACCGATATCTAATCTATAAAGTCCCCATACCGATACCTAATCAATAAAGTCCCCATACAGATACCTAATCTATAAAGTTTCCATACCGATACCTAGTTTATCAAGTCCCATAGCTATACCTAATCTATAAAGTCCCCAAAACAAAGCTTTCATTAGGATGTTTGCTGAATGTTATGAATGAAAGATGAAACGAAAGAGGCATTTTTCCTCCTTTATAAGGAGTGTCCATTCCGATTACTGTTTTATTTGTCTTCAGTCTATGAAAATATAAGACTCGAAATAAATTCAAACATTTTGAAGACAAAAAAAACACGAATAACAGCTCTTACTAAGAGACAGCTAGCGAATAATAAATTTGTTTTATGAGGTAATGCATTATATTATGATCAATATTTTTGCAATATGATATGACACGATATGACATCATATTATATCATATACAACGAATCTTGTTTTTCATTCATGTTGTCATTCAAACATAATTTAATATGTGGCAATGTTTTGTATTGTACTGCACAGATACATTGTGGAAACTATATACTGTATTTATGTCATCCATTATATTGTACGGACATCAGACATTTTGGTTGAAATGTTAAAAAATACTATTATTTTTGTTACTTTTGCAAACTTTGCTATATTTATAGAATAACTAGATAGGGAAAAGCATACACTGATAAATTTAGTTGTCCTGATTCCATTACTGCTGTGCAGTTCTTTGTGAAATCCACTTGAACAATGCTCTTTTGCATCTTAAAAGAACGAAGAGCAATACACGTATATGAGGCTTAATGGTTTGAATCGTAAACATAATATTATTTATGAGAAATAATCAAAGACAAGTCTGATAGCTAATTTTCAAAGATAAGTCTGATAGCTAATATTCAAAGACATTTCTGATAGCTAATATTCAAAGTCAAGTTTGACAGCTTATATTCAAAGACTCGTCTGATTATGATAGCAAATTTTAAAATACAAGTCTCATAACTATAATCTTCAAACTGGTTATAAATTTAAAATGTGGCAAACAAAATAAAAAACACAACAAATGGGACCAATATCAGGAATCTTTTTCCAAAATTCTTAGTTTCGGACTGTACCACACAAAGTTATAACACATCTTTATCTACATGATTATAATTTCAGTTTGCAATATTATAACATTTAAATTACTGTCTCATTGTATCTGCTCGTGCCGCAAAAAGTGTCATAGAAACCGGAGCTAATATATGCATGTATGTACGAATGTACGCACATGTTTATGCATGTATCGAAGGGCGTGTATGAATGGGTTTGATCAACTGATATGTCTATAAGCGTGTTATATTTATTATTCCAAGTTTCTGTTACCCTCCCTCCGTTTTCTCAGCGAGGATCTTAAGCGAATGTTGCTAGAAAGGAAACGAAATCTTCCACAAATAGTGTCCATAAACAATCAGGTATTACACTGCTACAAGATGAAACCAAGGCTTCGGTTTTGACGCATCTAAACCTCACGCGAGCAGTCAACCAAACCGAAGCAGATAATGCAAGCAATCAATGCGTCATTGTGACAAACAAAAATGCAGCACTGCTATCGAGTCAACGGTTTGATCCAGCCAATATCGAGAGCAGCAAAATGATGGGCCCAGTGGTCAATATTACAGTGGATAAATAAGAAACCCAACACAACTAGCTCATAACTGGTTAGATCCGGACCATAGAAAGAGCAGTAAAGCGCTGTCCCAAGTGGTAATGCATCCTCAAAACAAAACAAAAAGCGAAACGAAATAATCTGCCATCTGTTTGAAGACATTTGGAAATCCTATCAATCTGTTCTAAATAAATAGGAATGTCTAAAAGTTTGGAAAATGGTGAACTAATGATATTGCACCAGGAAAAGTTCACAAGAGTCTCGAGCATCCACCAATGCTATAAATATATTTGAGACCATAATCCCGAGGATTTACTGATACCTAAATGTTGATATAATAAAGAACATGTCCAACTGCTTTCTGACATGGGGGGATTTTTCTATATAAAAAAAGAAAATGATAGAGCTGAAGGACACATTGCATGATCTACGACAAGTAATACTGATAGGGTAGTTGGAGTAGTCTCCATCGTCATGAATAGCAAAGTTCGACACAGCCAATTTAATCTCAGTACTATCTTACACGGTGCTAAATATATATCTTATTGAACATTTGCCAGGCTACCATTCACATTGGGGAGACACTTGTATCAAAGAGATATAACGAAAATTGAGGACACTGACTTTTAGAATAAAACGTTTTGTCATTTTAATTAGTCGTATACCTACCTGCATCTTGCTTCAGGTAAATATTCGTCCTTATTTAGTACAATCTGTGATTTCTCCCTTTTGTTTGACAGTTCTTGGAAAGTTGGTTAAAGCCTATGTGGCAGTGACTACTTTCCATCATATTTCAGAAGTAATACTTCCATACCTTAAGAGGTAAGACAGGGATGGAAATTGAACAAGGCTGATTGCAAAATAGCGAAATAGGCTCATTTCCTTTGTCAAATTTGATCATTTCGAAAACGCAGTGGACTGATTATTTTATTACAAACATACTCAACAGCGATTCCTTGATGTGTCAACAAACACTGGGTTGATGATACGATGATACTTAAAAAAAGCACAATTGGTCAGCTAGTTAAACTATCATAATAAGACTCATACATAGCAGCCGTCTTGTATGACTCACAGAAACGTAAGACACAATATGAAACACGGCATAACAAGTGACTTATTCAACCTAGGACTAAGTGGCCATTTACTTGTCTTGAGATTTAATCGTTTGAAACAAAGAAATTTCTGAGGTAGATACCATCATTTATGAAAGCAATCCTTTGTAGTGTATCCCAGGACAGACACCCTATTTTAAAAACAAAATTAGCAATATGGAGAAATGGTTGAATCCAGGAACTGTCAACTCATTATGTGTCCACGACGTTTTATCTGTTATTGGTCAAAGCGTACTCGTGCTATGGAACGTTGATTACAGATATACCTAAAGGGAGTTCAAAAATGTCACCATAAACTGGTTCCATTTTCGAAAACTAATTGTACATATTTTACCTCTGCCGGGTATACAAAATTCGTGAAGGCTGGAACCTCTACCGTTACGATTCTCTAACCCCTTCTGTGGAGGGGACAACGTTTTGAGGGCGATGGAATTTTTCTTTTAGTGCAAACTAACTCTCCTTCTGAAAATTAGATAACGCAATTAAAAATATCCTCAGCCAATCCTTTGTTATTTCAAGGTAAATTCATCGAAGGCACAGCCTACCATATTGCCAGTGTATCCGTAGATACAGACGGTTTGATAGTTGCAGTCATGTTTTCTGCATCCGTTGGAGCACCCCATTGCATGATGGCACTATTGTTCGCCAGTTTTACGTGAACAAGTACCCATAACAGTCATACTATTATCTTTGAGCTGCAATAAAATATCTCAAAACATAACTGTCATCAACTTTCTGAGTTCCTTTACACACTGATAACCCTGCACAATCTTAAACAAGACGTACAAAGCAACGTCTAACAGAAACATAACTTACTGATGCAATCTGGATAATAGTGCGTACTGCTGGCTGCATATTCGTACTGTACAAATAGTAATAAAAGACCAGATAGAGCAACCAACACTGCCCTACAATGTCCTGTTTCTGAATGGATGATTTCATGCAATGACTAAAAATATTATACAAATCGGCGTGTTCAATATACTTGGTAAAATGATGAACATCAAGACATCATTAAAGAGTGGTATAAAGGACGAATTCCAGAGATGAGCTGGCATAGCGTCTTTGGTATATATATCTGACATATACTTCATGTAGGATGAACCTTGATTGGAGTGCATATCATGTTGGTGTTTGCTGACAATGGAACTCATGCATGTGTGCGCAATTAGCAGTTTCGTTTGCTTAGATACGGAAATTTAATCAAGAATCAAATACATTCAAAATAATATATAAAATTTCTCAACAAATATTTCTCTGCTAATCGACCTCAGGTCATAACCTTGCATTCAATACAACTGTCCTGTGTCAACTTGAGTCTATCGCTTTCCATACACATTTAGTTTAGTACAGGTAAATTATGACCCACTGGACATTGTCTTAGGGTCTTTTACATTATGACTCCTAGATCATTGTCATGGAGTGTGTTAACTTTGTGACTCTTGGGCCATTGTCTTTTGGTGTTTCTACATCCTGAATCATAGGCCATAGTCATGGGGCGTATTATCATAATGACTCCTAGGTCATTGTCCTGAGGTGTTTCTACATCCTGAATCATAGGCCATAGTCATGGGGCGTATTATCATAATGACTCCTAGGTCATTGTCCTGATGTGTTTCTACATCCTGAATCATAGGCCACAGTCATGGTGCTTATTATCATAATGACTCCTAGGTCATTGTCCTGATGTGTTTCTACATCCTGAATCATAGGCCATAGTCATGGTGCGTATTATCATAATGACTCCTAGGTCATTGTTCTGAGGTGTTTCTACATCCTGAATCATAGGCCATAGTCATGGTCTTATTATCATAATGACTCCTAGGTCATTGTCCTGAGGTGTTTCTACATCCTGAATCATAGGCCATAGTCATGGGTTGTGTTATGATTATGACTCCTAGGTAGCGATGACAAATGGTTCGGCCATATTGCCTTTTGTATCTGTCGAGATGCAAATCTAGCTCATTTGTATTGGATATTTTTACTGGGTTTTGTAAGGGGCTATGTACCACCTCTGATCTAAATAAATAGGAAAATGATTAAAAATGATTGTGCATAATTGTTTTTAAAAAAAATATTTAAACCATATCTGTTGCAAATTTCACCGAGAAAAGAAGGTCAAACTGAATTCAGCGTAGCCTGAAGGCCGTTATTTGCATACGTCACAGGAGAGGGTGTCCTGGTAAATTTCATCGATTTCTATCAATAGTAAGAGGAATCTCAAAAACAGGCTATGGCATAATCAGCAGAAGGTCCAAATAAAGGAACATCAAAAGCAATATTTTCGAACCATTTTAATAACTTTTTCTACGCTCAGTCAAATATTGCATTTCTTTAGGAACGTAACGTTTCATAATTTTAAGAGATAGATGAAATATGATGGAATCATACAACTATTTCATCCTTATATTATTATAACTTTGTTAAATCAGTGTTGTAGTGTTGAGCACAAAGAAGCGCAAAGCAATCCATTACGGGGCCCCTTCTTATCCTTTAGTGGAATCGGCTTGGGTTACCTCCCTTTCAATTGTATTGGCGCCAAGCAAAGTTATCCCGGTGAGAGACATCATTCAGTGTGGAGATGATACTTGATAGTACTTCTGATTGCGGGGATATGTTGTGCAGGTATTTTTTTAATTTCTAGTCCTATTTCACAGAGATAAGGAACATAGAAGGTAATGTCAACTTAATAAATATTAAGTGAAGAGTGTGAAGGAACTTGGAAGTAAAGTTTTGTTTGAAACAGTCACTGTTACTAGTCACTACTACAGTATTAGTAATGTCAAACCATTTTTGTATAATTAAATCAAAAGACACTTGTGGAAAGGTCTGTTTGAGATGATGATGCAGATTTTATTGTCATTGCTCAAGGTTTTCATCTCTATGACTCATCTGCACAAACAATATTAACTCATGAATGTTTGTAAGATGGATAGATACATTTAAAGTCACAGTGAATTGGCCTCAGTAACTAATGCAAATGTAATTGAAAAATACATTAAGGGTGGATCCAAACTGTGTGCTGAGTGGCTGTTTGAGACTGATAAGGCATCAGATATTCCCCGTGGAAATTTAAGATCATTTCATTCCCCGTGTAAGTGATTACATAAGTCTGAATGAACGTTCTACAAGAAAAGGTGGAAAAGAGAGACTTAAGCATTTTATGTCTGAAAGATTGAGAGACTTGAAAGTAATACTGAGAGACTTGAAGGCAATATTGATAGACTTGAATATAATATTTAGAGACTTGAAGGTAATATTGAGAGACTTGAAAGTAATATTGAGAGACTTGAAGGTAATATTGAAAGACTTGAAGGCAATATTGAGAGACTTGACGGTAGTACTGAGAGACTTGAAGGTAATATTGAGAGACTTGAAAGTAATATTGAGAGACTTGAAGGTAATATTGACAGACTTGAAGGTAAGACTGAGAGACTTGAAGGTAAAATTGAGAAGCTTGAAAGTAAGATTGAGAGACTTGAAAGTAATATTGATAGACTTGAAGATAATATTGAGAGACTTGAAGATAATATTGAGAGACTTGAAGATAATATTGAGAGACTTGAAGCTAAGATTGTGAGACTTAAACGTAAGATTGAGAGACCAAGAAAATGTTACAAACTGCATTGAAATGAAAACAACTGGCTGAAGAATATTTTGAATCAGTATGAAAATGAAAGAGTATGTGTTTATGATATGGAAAATAACGTATTTTTGCCCGATATTCAGAAATGTATATATGGCCTGTTGGAACACCATGTCCGCGCAAAACATGTTAGTGGTGCTATTGCTGTTGTTCTTTCAGTGATAAACAAACAGGCAGATCGTATGCCCAGTGTATCAACAATCCACAATATGAATTTACAAAGACTAGTTGTGGCACAAAAGCATACTGCAGAGGTAGCAAGCTCTAAGCCTGGCACTTCTTTATACACAGATGAGACTTCAAAGTATGGAAACAAGATAGGTGGGTATCGTAATAAAGACAAGGAAGGACAGTTTTTTTTACACTGGGACTGAGAGATATTACTACCAAATCAGGCAAAGATACGCTTCAGCTACCAAAGGAAATATAGGTACTTCAGCTCATGAAGCAGATAGTAAGGTCTCCAGATAGATTCTGACAAATATATCACGTACAATGTCTGACAGTGCCAGCGATGAAGTGAAGTTCAGTGAGTTATTGGAGGAGTTTATTTCTTCAATTCTGCCATATACTATCCGCAACTACCGACAATTTGATGAGGAAAGTAAACAGTCCGTGAACAAGCTATTAAACTTCTTTTGTGGCCTTCATTCACTTGTACATTTTGCAGAAACATCAGCTGTAACAGGTTTCGAAGTGGAGAAAAAATGTTTCAATATCAGCCTCCAATAACAGACCCATCGTTTAGGAAACATGGTGAATCAGGTATGACTAGATTGGATGAAATTTCCGGTTGTCAGCTGCAGTTTGTAACTTTCATATCAGATTACTTCAAGGAAAACAAATTTAAATCACTGAAACTAGTACCTTATAGAGGAAATCGTTTTAATATATTATTCCACGAAGCTTTTCATGTCTTTATGCTGCAGATAATGATGACTGACTTCCGTGAAAATTGTGACCTTAGCAGAGTGAAAAAATCTGTATTACATGATATGAATGTACCCTTTTACATTGATGGTTTCAAGGCTTTAGCTTAGTGTCAAAGTTCATTAGTACACCATTTTGGAATGTTCTTGAGAACACGAAAATTAACATATTTGACATGGACAAATACTACTTCATGCTCAGAAATGGTCTACATGATGCAGCTGACAATGTTGTTTACTTGTGTCCGCATAAGAGCATTTAGTAATAATGTAGTAGTAAAAGAAGATCGCGTGTACAGCTGTCTCGTTGAAACCAGCCAATATCACAATGACTGTGAAACAAACCTAGGAGTAGTACTGTCAGCTCTGGCTCAGCATGTCACAAGAAAATTCTCAGATTTCCTCCCTGGAGGTAAATTTGCAGATGTCTCAGTAGACCTAAGGGAAGTTGGAAAAAAGTGTTAAGAAGCACAGTAAGTGCTGTGAAAGAGTATTTGCCTACTATCATCAGCTATTATGTTTTAAATATTGGCACATTAGCAACTGAAGCTTATGTCATGTTCTCTCTCAGCAAAATAAGAGAATGGATGGGGAAGAAAACAAAAGAAGAAATCAGAAAAAATGTGGCTGAAGCAAGAAAAGACGTTGAGGCAGTTAAGAACAAGTTAACGGAGAGAAGAGATGAAATAGAAAGGAAGAGGTTGGAAAGACTAAATGAACAACGGAAAGATCATGAATCTGCAAAGGAGAAGAAACTGAGAGAACAAGAAATGATGACTGATGAGATCATTTATTATGGACTGTGGCAGTCACCAGACCAAGCTGGCGCAGCTCATTCCATCATTCAAGTAAAATGCATGCAAAATAAACGCTCTAAAAGCACAATTAAGATTTCGCAAAGAAATCATTAAACAAACCACAGGGGATGCAACTGAATTCAATTGTTACAAAACAGTCAGTGAGAAACGAACACAACTAACAATTGAAGATCTAACTGCAAATAGTAAAACACTAGTAATGCATGCTTACACAATAACAACTGCATCTACTTCATCGTCATCAGAAATGCCAATAATTGTGGGGAAAAGTGTAAGGCATAAATTCATAGAAGATGGTGAAGAATCGTGGTACTAATCAGGTTAACCAGAAGTGAACTCAATTCTGGACAAGGTCAAGTCCATCATACAATGTTACATTACAATATCATGTAATGAAATAAAAGAAAATTTGTAACTAACAAACAAACAATTAATTAAATATATAAAACAATATGTGACCCTGACGAAAACCAATCAATTTTACTCTAAGAAATAACAAATATTTTTTTTACATCTTAACGACAAAGTTCCAGCATGACTTTGTAAACAACCAATCATTTTAAAATAATATAGAACTTGTTTGCGAAGGTTGCTACAAATAATGAAACAAGGCCATGATTTAGATCAACACCTGGTGTTTATAAACTGACAGTCAATGTCAAACTATTTTCTATAAAAAGTATCATCTCTAGTAAATGAATTTACATTACAATATCATGAAATGAAAATTTAAAAAAATTGAAACTGACAAACAATTAAATTGTAATAAATATATATTAAATCAGATATAATTAAATCAAATATACATAACACTTCCCCCATAAAGAAAAAGAAAGATTTATACAGAAAGTGTTCTTTTTATCACAGACTAATTATACGTGAGGTTTAAAAGAACTCATATAAATTACAAAATATACATGAAATAATTTATTATTAGACACGAAAAAGTGTGTCTGCTAGTAATTTATTTTCCCTTGCTGTGAGTAATGTCAAAATTATATTCCCGTAACAGCAAACTCTACCTTAGTAATCTTTGATATTTAGTTTTCATCTTGCCGATGAAAGTAAGGGGGTTGTGGTTACTAAATACAATAAACGAGGAATGAGCTGAACTAAGGGAAACTTCAAAATGTTGTAATGCCAATATCAAAGTCAATCATTCCTTCTCGATTACTGAATAATTCCTTTGGTACTTATTTAATTTCTTGGAAAAATTGCACACTGGATGATCAATACCACTGGTATCTTCTTGAATCAAAACTACTCCAACCCCATCATCACTTGCTGCAATTTGGAAGTTGTAAGAACAGGCGCGCTTCTAAGTATTGCTTTCAACTTGTCAAAAGCCTCCTGACATTTTTCAGTCCAAATAAATTTGT
The DNA here is from genome assembly GCA_028554795.2 of Sinohyriopsis cumingii. Classification (NCBI taxonomy): domain Eukaryota; kingdom Metazoa; phylum Mollusca; class Bivalvia; order Unionida; family Unionidae; genus Sinohyriopsis; species Sinohyriopsis cumingii. Next base: position 55,392,632 of record CM068837.1, read on the forward strand.
CAGGGGTTCAGCAATTATAGAAAAACTGGAACAAAATGTTCGATAGTATCCGGGCATAACTAAAAATTGCATAAGTTGCTTTTCATTAACTGACACGGGAAATTCAGAGATAGCCTTGAACTTAGCATCCATGGGTTTAACTTGAATAGTTGCACTGGCACGGCAGAACTCACTTTTAGATAAATTAATTGTCAAACGTGCATCTGTGAGTCTATCAAAGAATTTCCGAATTGTTGCTAAATGTTCTTTCCAGGCGCCGTTGTAGATGATGACATGATCGATGTAAGCATCACAATTGTCTAGACCATAGGTAGTCATATTCATGAGGCGTTGAAATGTACTTGGCGACCCTTTCGTCTCAAACGGCATTACTTTATATTGCTAAAGTCCATCTGGAGTCACAAATGCCGAAATTTCCTTTGTTCTTTCCGTTAGTGGAATCTGCCAAATTTCTTTCAGATGGTCAAAGTTGGTGACATACTTGGCAATCCCGATCTTATCAATACAGACATCGATTCTTGGTAATGAGAAAGAATATGTTTGTGTCACACAATTCTCCTTTCAATAATCAGTATACATACGGAAAGTTTTATCTGGTTTTGGAACAAGTATGCATGGTGATCTCCTGTCACTTTTACTGGGCTCATTCTCCAGAAAATATTGCATTTTCTTTTTCAAGTATTCCTGATTGAGAGGGTTCATCCTGTACCGGTGTTGTTTGACAGGTTTGGAATTTACAATTTCAACGTCATGGAAATTTGTGTTTGTCCTTGTAGGAACATCTGGAAATAAGTGCCCATATTCAAATAATAACTGTCTAAGTTCATTTCGTTCTTGCTCTTGCAAATGTGAACGTTTCTGGTCCAGATCTTTCACAATTTCTGAATTCTGAACATTTCGGACTCCAATATCAGTAGAATCCGATGATATTCCTTCACTTAAATCTTCACTGAGTGGGACAGGTATAACATGCATGTTTAACCTGGCTATCTCTTTCAATATATTCTTTTAGCAAGTTAATGTGACAGAGTTGTTTTTATGTACGCCTCCCAGGAATATATTTGATGTAATTTAAATATTTTTTTCCTGTCAACTGTGTAGGGACCATAATACTTGGCCTGAAGAAGATTTTGTGGTATTGACAAGAGAGCCAGGACTCTATCATCAGGCTGAAAGCTCCTATCCTTCGAGTATTCGTCATATCTTGACTTCAGTTTGGATTAAGTAGAGTGCAGATTTGCTCTTGCGACCTCACAAGCCTTTGACAACTTGTATTTAAAATTAGAAACATAATCAAGTAGATGAATTTCAGAATCTTCATTAGAAAGAAGATTCTCTTTCAATAACTTCAATGGTCCACGCACAGTGTGTCCAAAAACCAGTTCAAAGGGACTGAAACATAACGATTCATGAACGGATTCCCTAACAGCAAACACTAGTAAATGAATGCCTTCATCCCAATCTTTACCTGTATTTTTCAGAGTCTGATGGAATCTAATGCCCATTGGCTCTCAGGGTGATAGGCAGAAGATTTGAATTGTTGAATGCCTAATTCGTACATAACTTGCTAGAAAATTCCAGACAAAATTTGAGCCTTGATCAGATTGTACGGACTTGGGGATGCCAAATTCAGTAAAATCCACTTTATCAAAGCTTTTACCATTGTTTTAGATTTTATATTCCTCATGCGAATTGCCTCTGGAAACCTTGTTGACGCACACATAATGGTCAACATCTATTGGTTACCTGACTTGGCCCTAGGTAAGGGACCAACACAATATACCATAATTCTACTGAATGGTTTGTCAAAAACAGGAATAGGTTGTAGATGAGCCTTGGGCATTTTCTGATTTGGCTTTCCTACCATTTGACAGGTATGACAAGATCTTCAGTATTTACCAAAATCACTTTTGATTTTTGGCCAATAGAAGTGTGTTAAGATCTTGGGATAAGTTTAATTGATCCCTAAATGACCAGCCAATGGGCCAAACTATTTCCTGTCTGTAAGGTTTCGGAACTACAATTTTATAGTTCACTGACCATTCGTCATTAGCAGGAACCGCGGGAGATTTCTCTTACGAATTCCATTTGTAATGAAATAACAGACAGGAACATCAGTAGTTTCAGTTTCACTAATGGCCTTTTGAAACAAACAGGAGATCTCAAGATCTTTTTCCTGTTCAACGACAAGTGATTCTCGTTTATCACCCTAAATAGAATAAAGAGAATGAGTCGTTAAAAGAGGATCACTGTAATCAATACCTTCTGATTGATCTAAACAAGGAGTGAATGTGACCTCATCAAACGTCTGACCAATCAATACATGTGTCAGATCAGATAAAGGAATGCTTTCCTTATCTACATCACTCTCAAGAGCTTTCTTTGCCATAGCTATGGTAATTGCACAAGCTGGAAATACATCATGGAATTCGTTTTCAATTGGATCGACTTTCTGATCCAAGCAAGGATTGTAAGGTACAAGTGGATTAACCACAACCTTGTCTCCAGCTAGGTCGTTGCCTAGTAGCAAATGAATGCCCTCAACGGGTAAAACAGAGACAGTTCCGACTGTCACTGGTCCTGAGACTAAGTCTGATGACAAATTTACACAATGAAAAAGAACATTAACAAAGCCACACTCTACTTCCTGAATAAGAACACTCTCATTAGAAGAAGATATCTCAGAAAAAGTCAAAGTACTTGACAACAAAATACTCTGAGAAGCTCGTGTCCCTTAAAAGTTTAATAGGGATATGATTGGCCGAATCACCCAAGAGTGATATAGAACCCTTAGATATTAATGGTTCATTGTTCTCCTTGTTCCACCATATTACATGAGCACACGTATTTTCCAAAAAAAAGAATGGAATTAATCCTTTTGAATCCAAGCAATATAAAATAACTCCATACCAAGTAATTTGAAATAACTCCAAACAGCACAACATACAACAGTTTAACAGCCCAGCTTCTACGGAGATTAATTCTCCAAAACATGGGTTATATGGGCTTTCTAAAACTTAAACAAGGGTCACGTGATCATCTTCTGGAAGTTTATAGAAGCAAATACTTGTTACATATCACGTTTACCCAGTGTGACCCTGACGAAAACCAATTTTGTTTACTATAATTAAAAAAAATAAATAAAACAAATTGTGTATAGCTTAAAAACTAAGTTCCAGCATGACGATGCAAACAACCAATCGTTTTAAAATAAAATAGAATTTGCTTACGAAGGTTGCTACAAGTTTTGAAACATGATCAGGATTTAGATCAACACCTGGTGTTTGTAAACAAACAGTCAATGTCAAACTATTTTCTAAAAAATGTATCATCTCTAGTGAATAAATTTAATATAAAGATTTAAAACTGACAAACAATTAAATTGAAATAAATATATATTAAATCAGATATAATTAAACCAAAAATACATAACATACCAAAGTAACTAGCATGTCGTGTGTTCAAAACTGTACTAAACAGTTTAAATAATAACATGTTGTGATAGTATTCAAAGAACATTTTTGTTCAAATTACTACTATTTAAACTGAGAGTACTTTAATTATTCATTATTTTTATGTAACGAATTGTTGTTTCTCGTTTCTCGATTTCATACATTTTATTGTCTTGGGGTGTTTTTACATTATGACCACTAGGTCATTGTCTTTGGGTGTTTTTACATTATGACCACTAGGTCATTGACTTTGGGTGTTTTTACATTATAACCACTAGGTCATTATCGTTGGGTGTTTTTACATTATAACCACTAGGTCATTATCGTTGGGTGTTTTTACATTATAACCACTAGGTCATTATCGTTGGGTGTTTTTACATTATGACCACTAGGTCATTATCGTTGGGTGTTTTTACATTATGACCACTAGGTCATTGTCTTGGGTGAATACTGGTGGCGAAGGAACAGTGAAGTGTCATAAAAGGATGTGAAAACGCCCGTTGATTTGCCAGGGCAAACTATTCCACTTTATGTAATTTTAGTTATTAAATAAGAAAATAACGTTGCTATATTTGTACATGGTCGTGGATATGAATGATTCGATAAAATCCTTGCATATATAATGTGGTTATAGAAGAACAAACATAAGATGTAAACGTAATGACAGCATTTGAACTTTGACCTTATCTTGATTGGTAATGTCACAACTGGACATGAAAACTGAGCTTTGACGATCAGAAACGTAATAATTAAGTTGTCAAGGGGCATCCATACAGCTAATTGGATTTACATTCTTTGTTAAATAATATTGTGAAGATAGGACATAAAACTTGTCCTATTTTCTGCAAGAAGGAATTGTGAAAAGAGTTAACAGTTTCTAAAACAGTTTGAAGGATATTCTATGCTGTATAAAATGAATGAATTACATTTTTAAATTTCTATTTAATGGAATGATTTTGAAATTCTAAATATCAGCTCTTATTTGTATGCAGCCTTTCTTTGATAGACCTCACTAAAGAACAGAGGGAAATTAACGAGGAGCATTACAATATATATAACCGCCACTACACGATTTCAACAACTTTCTCAAAGCGTGATTACTGCCATGGTGCCTCTCTCTCTCTCTCTCTCTCTCTCTCAACATTTTTAATTTTTGTTTTTGTCATGTTGAATATGTTGCAATACTTGTATCTTGAAGGAGGAGGTCTAATTTAAGTTCTTAGCACTTGTGCCAATCCCATTTAATCATATTGTGACAATAAACTAAATTTTAAACAACAACAAAACAATAATAATAATAATAATAATAATAATAATAATAATAATAATAATAATAACTCATGATACTATTGTGAATAATAATTTCTGACTGTAGAATTATTAACATTTTTACAACATAACACCCCCATGTCAGGTTCTATCATGACTAAGCGTGAAGCTAACAACGAATGTCCATTTCACGCAGCTCTCAACGCGGATAAGAGGATCTCACGTGAGGAATATGAATCCATAAATCATTACACGCGGTTAAACGGTCTAGCTGGTCACTACGATTGAGTTTTAGACAAAACAAATTATGGGAATACGCTGATAAATATACCTGGTTTAGTAAATAACTTTCGTAGTCAAGATCGTATATTTGGAATCAGACAATGTAAAGTTAGTCTGTTACCAGCTCTGATGAAGGGTAAATAAAACATGAAGGAACATAGTGAAATGGCGCTGAATTGTTAAGACTATTTGCCTGGCAGAGCTTAAGAAGTGATATGTCATATTGGTGGCGACAATAATATTTTCAATCCGATGCTTTTAAGATTACAGGTCATTTGTTGGCGAATGCAGGAGTATGTGGCAGTGTCAGGGATTTCAAGGGATCATCCAGTGAAAAAGCTCGTATATTTTGTACAACAGCTACTTTGCTTGCTTCAAAGGTGAAATCTTCCTCCAGATATCTTCCTCAAACGCATCGTCGGTTGCTTTCCACAGCAACGCTTTTATGGAGAGAAACCTGACTGACAAACAGCGAAGCATTTTAGAACAATATTGGGTTGTGATAATGACAGAAAATTACAAGTGCGAAAGTCATTTAAATCTTTTCTATAAAATAGCTCGCCATAATAAAAATGCCCACAAGAAACACGATGTACAGGTTGCACGAATTTCCATACCGAGGAAAGTTTTCGAAATGCTGCCTAGTATGTTTTCAAATGGGTTTCAAATAAATTGGTCAGGATATCATATTGATTGATTGACGAAATAAATAGGACAAAATCTGATATCATATGGAATGAACGATGAAATAAATGGGGAAAAAGTTGATATATCATTTGCTTGTAGTACAAGATTCGTCTACACTGCTGAAGCGTATACGCTTTCACCATCCTTATAAAACTATGCAAATTCAAATAAAAGTTAAACTTTTCGGGGTTATAAGTGCAAGGTCGCCATCTTGTGGCAGACGATTCAAGATGCAAAAACAGAGACGTATCACCTGCGGGACTAGCTTTCATTTGTGCATTTGTCTCCAGTACAGAAGGGTTCTTCCAGTAAAGTCTATGAGAAATGTTTCCAGTACAGACGGGTTGTTCAAGTAAAGTCTATGGGAAATGTTTCCAGTATAGACGGGTTGTTCAAGTAAAGTCTATGAGAAATGTTTCCAGTACAGACGGGTTGTGCAAGTAAAGTCTATGGGAAATGTTTCCAGTATAGACGGGTTGTTCAAGTAAAGTCTATGAGAAATGTTTCCAGTACAGACGGGTTGTTCAAGTAAAGTCTATGGGAAATGTTTCCAGTACAGACGGGTTGTTCGGGGAAAAGCTGTGAGAAATATGATAAGGATTCGCACAATAAGCGGCATCTATAATTTGTATTGACTGGATTAACATGTCAATGTCAAACATGCCGTGGACAGACATGCATGACTAATATGTTGATAATGTCATTGTTTTCGCAGACTTCACAGAATATAAACATCTTTAAATACAATTGTAACAAACTATTTTCGCGCGCTCCGATGTATCAAAGAATGTTTTTCTTAAAGACTGAAAGTTTTGTGGGTACACACACACACACACACATACATACATACATGCATACACACACATACATACATATATACATACACACATACATACATACATACATACACACACATACATACATACATACATACATACATACATACATACATACATACATACACACACACACATACATACATACATACATACACACAAACACACACACACACACAAACACACACATACATACATACATACATACATACATACATACATACATACATACATACATACATACACACACACATACATACATACATATATACATACATACATGCATGCATACATACATGCATACATACTCTGAAAAAGTTCGGCTTAAACACACGATATCTTGGGCCCATTGATCCATTGATCAAACAATGTCAAACAACGTCCTATTTCTGACATTTATGAATCTTTTATAGTTGATATTTCTGAAAATAATCCATTTTATTTTGAAAACTATAATCCGCTATAATCTATTTTATTTGTTTTATATTGATGTGTCAACATGATGCTGTCATTTAAATAAATTGGATAAATACGCGTGGAAATACAGTCAGCACGTCACCTTAGTTGGCGATTAAGGATTTCGCATCACCTTGACAGAAAATGATAACGTGGATAACTATATTGGATTAACCACTTAAGAAGATAGATGTCAAACAAAGTAGTTACCTTTCATCAGATAAATATGCTACTTAAATTTTGGTCTATTCGAATTGTAAACACTATATTCTTCTTCCAATGGTATACGTACCAAAGAATTGCTAAGTATCTACCATGCACGGGGACAAGATAATCGGATAACCTCTTATTTTATCTGAATGATACGTGTAATAGTTAATTGATATTGCATTCAGCTTTCGATACTAAATGTTTTCCTGAATATATCTCACTATTGTTCTTAACGCCTTCTTGTCGTATATCTATAACATAAGAGATAATTTTGATATAGCTATTGCCGTTTTGATAAAACAAACGAAACAGACTTTCTTTCACCTGCTTCGGAATCACCTGTATTGGAAGCGTGAATTCCGGACACGATATAAGACATTAGAGAATTTACACCTGTCAAAATACGTCAAAGACGTGTGACAGGTTCTGCTCGATAAGAAACATATTTGGAGAGAGAATGGCTGTGTATTTTCTTCTGTTCCTTCCAATTAGTATACATATGTAAGACAATATATGTGCTTCTCTACAAAATGACGTATAGAGACATACATTGGCTTTTGCAAAGAATACAAGTCCTGTTTTTATGGATACATGCTCACTTATACAAAATATATCATATATATACAGACAAAGATACATCAACTAAGACGAATCAAGAATAACGTTGTGGGGAATATATTTTCTGTTACCAACCAGTTAGGGACAACCTTTAGTGAATTGGTTTTCTCCTGGAATTTCTTTTGCAATAGATGGAAGGATGAACGGATGGGCGGACAGACAGACAGACAGGCACGCATGTATACATACATAGACATACAGACAGACAGAGGGACAGACAGACAGACAGAGAGATAGATAGATAGACAGATAGATAGATAGATACATATATTTGATACATAGTCAACTACCTTGCTTGGATTCCTATCTCCTAAATTCCTAAGTAAAATAAACCACTTGCAATAAAAAGTCGTCCTAGATGGGATGTACATAGATTAATATACTTCTGAAATAGCAGTTTTCTTGCCGTTTTAATTTACTGACAATCATATTTTACATGCCGTTAGTATGCATTTGTAGCTCATGCATCGCATTATATGTGACTCGTTGTGATCAAGTTGATAATACGACTGGTTCTCTGCCAGTTCTTTAATAACCATGTATTTGTTTCATGAAAATGGGACTCGATCTCTACCCATTTGTTTAGCACACATGTAAATTACTTTTCGCTTTGCGGAGACAATTTTGTTCTTTATTAAATAAATCACATCCTCTAGCTAGGCAGACGGTAACAAAATGAACTTTTACTCTTCATACCATCGACTCAGATACACTCGAATAATGCGCAGGCAGATCAGGGTCCTTGTCGATGAGTTTGATTACTCCTAATGAACTAATAAACCTAGATTTGCCGGTCATTTATGCGACTCCAGATCTGGATCTACGCAGTTGTATCTGACCAACATGCACGTATGCACAATAAATAGGATTCCACCAAAGACTACGCTTTCAGGAACCACGGGTATCTAAGGGAGAAAAAGTCAGGCGTGTTATATCTTCTGTGAATGAGATGTTAGTACCCTCTAATAGTACTACAAGAAAAAGTCCGTCTCAATCCTATGTCTACATTCTCACAACGTTTCCAAATCAAATATTGGATTGTTCCTTATCAGAAAATTGGCAATTTAGACTACGACTCCGTGATCTACTTGGCCTCTTATGATATATATTTTTCAACAGGGATGAGTAATAATTCAGTCTACAGCTGTAGAGCGACTCAAAATTACAGATGTAATTTCAATTATAAAGAAAATATTTTTGGTCATATATATATATATATATATATATATATATATATATATATATATATATATATATATATATATATATATATATATATAACATCACGTGATTTTAGGAAGAAACCAAAGTTTTCTTTTTTTAACCAAGGCGCCTTAGGTTAGAAAAAGTAGCTACGAATCATTCAAGAACAATATGAAACAAAACAGAATTGGATCAATTTTGATTCTTCCTCATCAAAAACTTCTCATTTATTTACCCCCATCCCTCCTATCGTAGATCATAATCCAGATTGGGATAGATCACGTGTGGTGGTGGCGTTGAACACCAAACGTCTTCACATATGTTTATTCATCAGGCTTTGACTACATATAAAATATGACCCCAAACCCATGCATTCTTCTGAACATGGGTCAAACAGGTCAATCACGGACCAGGGACATAACAAGTTTTCTGAATTTACATAGAGATCTCAAGGACTGGATGTTTTAACGGACAGATTAACGAATACCGTTGTGTTGCGTTTATAGATCATAAACCTTAAATCATCGTTTGGAATAATTACGTGTAGGCCTGTTTGATCTTGAATAAATATCTATACCAAACAAGGCAGAAAGTACATAAAAAGGGTGTCTAAAGCGCTCTCCGTTATGGATCACTGTCATCTCACCTGTCTGCGCTAGTTCGAGTCTCAGATTCGGACAATGTGGGTATGTGAGAAAGCCTGCCAGTAGCTTCTCGTGGGTCGGTGGTTCTTTTCGGGAGTTTTCCCGCGTTCTTCATCCACCATCAATACTGGCCGCCATGTATAGCCTATCTTGTGCTGAAAAATGGCGTTCAACCCTACAACAACAACAACAACATAAAAAAGGAAAAAGCAGTTTGAGCTGGAACATTCATACAAGAGACGGTAACCATGACCATGAAAATGAAGCGGACGATGATAATTTAAGAGACATTGTCATACGTCCATACCAGCAATTGTTTTGTTAAGACAATTAACGATGGTTCGAGTTCTCACATTCAAGCTAAAGATGATCCAGTCGCTTAGAAAATAGTCGTTAGTGACATCTATTTTTTCTGGATTCTTTAACTTTAAACAATTAATATTAAGCTTATGAAGTGTACATTTACATGGTGTTAACATCATAATTATTATCCGATTCCTTTAACCGTCTGGAAGTATGTCACTTCACTGCGTTCTAAAACATTTAGTTTTTACGTCACCTAATTATTCCAAGGGAGCAATCCACGAAGGTAGAGGGGTCACATTAGGTTAAAATGCATCCAGGTCCGTAGTTCACATTTAAAATGTGAGGTTTTGTTTATCTGTTCTTTTCATTGTTAACTGTTTCTCAAAGGAACCAGGAAGATTTGAAAATATTTTATTTTGATATGCATTTCATTGTGGTTGTGAATTTAGTGCGGCGGAAGTGTTCTCGCAAAATCGGCGTGTGATATGGTCACAGCTTATGTTACTATTGACCTGGGAAACAGTACCTTTGACCCTGGTATCTTTCGATCAGCTGTAAATAAATATGGGTAAACAAATATGGTAGACAGGTACTTACAAGTCTTGATATATTTATATTGGTCTATAATGCATTGTCATCCCTAGGAATCATTGCGTGATGTGAATGTTGCTCAGAGTTCAGCTTGAAGACATGCATGTGTATGATATATTCGAAAATTAATAATGGCCGGATCCCTGGTATTGTGAAAGTTAAGATGATACAGTCCAGCCAATCTCATAATTACCACTTGCATTTAATAATGAATTTTATGGCAATAACAAATTCGTATAATGTTATATCTTTCTTTGCAAAGAAATTCCTCCAAAAGGTTATGTTTTATTGAAATTGCGTGCATGACCTTTGTCGGTGATTGAGGGTAGAGGTGTCCCTTATCTGACTTTTGTCAAGTTTGTTAAGATATTCACTAAATGTTTAGTTCTAGGCCTAACCTTGTTTATGAGTTTGATATGTTCTGGTAGAGAACTTGTTTGCAATATTTGGAATTCTGCATTAGTTGTTCCGAAAATGCTATTGTGAGATAGGGCACGTGTGGATGTATATAGAGGGGTTTTAGCAAACAAAGTCTTCAGTACTGTCCTAAGATCAGTCTGTGGAATCATATTAGTTGTGTTCAGATGTAATCTGAGAGCAATTATTAACTTAAATTATTCATTGGAATTACAAAGTGAGCTTTGATTCTTTGGACAATAGTTTGAGATGACTGAGAACTTAACCAAAGACATTCTGGATTATATCACTGTGATGCATCAAGACATTTAAGACTCATGGTACATTAATACATTCGGGATTATGAAAATCAATTCGGATCTTACTATACTTTTGGACTTGTTATAAAACAATAAGGATTATTTGGAATTTAATTTACAATACTGTAATTGTCTTTGTAATTTTTACATTTTATGCTACAGACAAATTATTCTGCTGAAATTTACAAAACTTATTGATTATGCTTCTTTCTGTTACTTAGTTCATGACCATAGATTCGTATCAAAGGTAACAAATGCACGCATCACGGTGACCATTTCAATTATATCAGTGACCAGTACACCTAGGGAAATGACCAATACATGTATAACAGTGACAAGTACACGTATATTGATGACGAATATACGAATAATAATAACTAATACACGTTTAACAGTGACAAATACTAGTATAACAATGACGAATACACGTATAACAATTATGAAGATATGCATAACAGTGACCAATACACTATAAAAAGTTGATCTGAAAGCTGGACATTTAAACTTAAATATCATATTGCTTCAATATTCTTAATTTATTTATTACAGGTCTGCTATATTTACTTCGTGTAGCAATTTCGCTCTGAAGAAATCAAACCTCTGCAATATACTTTCATATATAACACGCCCCCCACCACCACCACCAACGCTACCATGTATATAAAAACGCAGATGCTCTTGCAAATTGACTATTGTTAATCCTGCATTTACATCACAAATTAACAAAAATTCCGAATTGAATCACAAAAATCCGTTTCAGTTGTAAGATAGAATGAATTCCTTACATTATAATCATGGAACTTTATTATATCAATACTTATAAGAGCAATATCTCATGTCGTAATTTGTGAATTTCCGACCCATAATTCATTGTAAACTTCGTATAGTCTCTTTCAGCTTAAACGGCAGAGTTATTAGCGAATCATGTCATTAACAATAACCAATGATAGTGTGACTGTTTCCTCTACAGTTATTTACAGTGTACTATGCTGCATTCATTTTTACCATCTCACGTTACTTCAAATATCCTTTCAGCTGCATTTGTTTTATTATAACATGACACCGTAATCCATTTTATGACAGTGCTAATAAAGCCACAAAATATTGCCTTTCAGAACTCAGAAATGTTGCACTCGTGTAAAGATTATGTGCGCTATTTGTTCGACCATCTCTTCGTAACACGCAGAATATCGATGTATAATTTATATTTACATCACAATATATGTGTGTGTCTCTCTCTCTCTCTCTCTCTCTCTCTCTCTCTCTCTCTCTCTCTCTATATATATATATATATATATATATATATATATATATATATATATATATATATATATATATATATATATTACGATGTGCTATATCAAAATCCACATCACAATCCATATCACAATCCACTAGAATCAACGTTTACTCTTTCTTTTGTAGTAAAATAGGAAGCAATGCGTCATTCATTCATCCATCCGTCATTTTAACTGGTGGAGGAAGAACTCGGGTAAAACCAGGAAAGAACCACTGACCCTCGGGAAGTATCTGGCAAGGTTTCTCACGTACCCACATTGGTCGAGGTCAGGACTCGAACCCACGCAGACAGATCTGAGATGTTAGTGATCCGTGACGGCGAGTTCTTTAAACTACTTGGCCACTAGTGGCCCTATTGCATAAATAACGTATTTGCAATTTATTGCGCAATATATTCCACGCAATGCTCCCAGACTCTCCCTGAGTCACGTGTAGCGCAGTCATATGCCTATTACAAACACGGTTTCTCCTGGAATGAAGACTGTATAACAAATCATCCAAATGAAACACATATGGTTCCTTTTTGTAAAATGCCTGGAAACAACAAATACAGGTCTCGCCAAGCCCATTTGGATGGAGTTTTTCAAGTAGAATCCTTACTACTGTATTTGATCAGAGAATAGCCGAACATTAAGATGCAGTACACTGTGCTCATTACTTTAGAAGCTGGTTACAATGGAAATTGGTGTTGTTGTTGTTGTTGTTATAGGGATTAACGCCATTTTTCAACACAAGAAAGGCTAGACATGGCGGACAGTATAAATGGTGGAGGATGAACCCGAGAAAACCCGGAAAGAACCACCGACCCACATGAAGCGTTCTTACATGCCCACATTGGCTGAGCCTGACACTCGAACCCACGTAGACAAAGATGAGATGGCAGTGATCCGCAACGGTGAGCGCTTTAGACCACTCAGCCACTCGGGGCCCCGCACAATGGGAATAATTGACGTTCGAAAAAATCCCAAATCCCACACAATACACATATACATAACTAAACACACACACACACACACACACACACACACCTATCTATCTATCTATCTATCTATCTATCTATCTATCTATCTATCTATCTATCCGTCCATACATACATCCATCTATTACAAAAGAAATTCCAGAAAAAAACCCAGTTCACTAAAGGCATGTCCATAACTGGTTGGTAATATAAAATATATTCCACCAATGTTATTCTTGACTCATCTTAGCTGATGTACCTGTGTCTATATATAATATATTTGTATAAGTGTACATACATTAAGATGCAGTTCACTGTGCTGATTACTTTTAGAAAATGGTTACAATGTTAATACTTGACGTTCGAAAACATGCCACAAAATACACATATACCTTCACATACAAACGGCAATCTATCTGTCTATATATATATATATATATATATATATATATATATATATATATATATATATATATATATATATATATATATATATATATATATACATCAATCTAACTAGCTAGCTAGCTAGCTAGTTAGTTACCTGCCTGTCTGTCTGTTTATATATTTATCTACCAACCGACCTATATATCTATATGAATCCGTTGGAAAACAATGCCTAAAATTATCAACACAATAGTATTTCTTTTGCAAGAGGAGATTTTTTGAAAATATTATATGCATTGCTTTAGTATTAAACTTGATTTTGCAAGAGACATGTATGGGAGAAGTCGTTTCATTAATATATCTTTAAATGTACTGAGAGAATATTTCCGCACTGTGTGAGCATGAAAAATTAGACGATAAAGAAGGAAAATGAATACATATGTGGATCTTTTTTTCTCAAGGAAAGAAAATCACGTTTACTTTGAATAAATTTGTTTTTTAATCAAAGCTGTTTTCGCTCAAAACATCTTCATTGTTTAGGTCGCTTTCAATCAGACGAAATCTTTTCGGTTTGACAAGCACAACACACCACTTTTGGTTTGCCTTACACACAACTGTAGTATTACTTTTTAAAAGTTTCACGATACATTGCTGTTACACTCAGAGGCTTGATGAAGTCAAGAGAGCAAGACGTGTAGACATGAGTAACAGTGTGTAACACTTGTCAAGACTTCTTTTCACGGCGGCAGGTATATTTCATCATGGAGAAAATTAAGTGCCATAGTATGGTTTGTATTCCTACACCTGTTGTAGTTCTACAAATGGATGATGGATAGGTTGCATTAGAATCGTCATGAGAAGGCATTCAAAATTAGCGTAGCCATTAGTCATGGAAATATCAATTGATTAACGAGGCACGGAGATAAGCGATGACATTAATTACGCCATTTTGAATTAGGGTGCTCCTATTTGATAAGTGATTGCAGTGACGTCACCGTTTATTTTTCATGAAATCTATTTCCATTCGTTCAGTATAGTATTTTATCGATCATCAACGCTAAAAGCAGAGAAACGTAACACAAAGTAACATTACACTCATATCGATAATGATATTATTGGCACATACAATTATAGGATTTTGTCTTCTATCGTGTAAATGCTTGTGATACATATTGTCAAATGTCCAATACAATATTACTTAACCCCTTGAAAACTAATGCATACATGTCAGAATGAGTCTAAGCAAGAGTGACATGCGGGACAGACAGACAGACAGACAGACAGATAGATAGATAGATAGATAGATAGATAGATAGATAGATAGATAGATAGACAGACAGACAGACATGGAGATAGATAGATAGATATATAGATATACAGACAGACAGACTGACAGACAGAGAGACAGACAGATATATAGACAGACAGACAGATAGATAGATAGATAGATATACAGACAGATAGAGAGACATATATATAGACAGACAGACAGACAGTCAGATAGATAGATAGATAGATAGATAGATAGATAGATAGATAGATAGCTATTTGAGGGATGATGCTATAGGTGCCTGGATATTGTGCCACCAAATGTAAACATGGACCCTTTATGCTATTTTCATGAATGTGTGTGAATGTTTCATAAAACACTGAAGGAAATGTAAAGAAGCCGAAAGAAAGATGATTAAAACAATTATTTTTGTCCCATACGACTGCCTTTAAACCTATGCATGTATGTATTTATTAGTGCTTTATGGCACTTAAGCACAAAAGTAAAATTATCATAATTAGGAAAAATTAAGCTACTGCGAGAAGACATATAACTAGGAAGATGGAAGTGGAAGAGCAAAAGTGGAAAAGGAAGGAAAGAAGGAGGTGGAAAAGGAAGGAAAGAAGGAGGTGGTAAAGGATATTAAACAAATTTCATTAAAACATGGTTGATACCTGATTGCGCACGAAATGCAACTTCATTTATAATTACAATCGCCTGTTTGACTCAGTACCGTATCAGATTGTATATATTATCATTGCTTTATTGCTTTATTTTATGATATGGCACATTCTATGTTTTGATATGTACAATTTAGGATTGAATCATGGTTGCCAGATAAGATAGATTGAAAACCGCAGGTATCGAAACTGTTTTCGAGAGCTGGTGTTTTTAAGGTGCAAAGAACTTCAGTGCAGCAAAAAACTCAGATACTATTGCATTCTCATAGCAGATAAACCATTGAACTCTATTTTAACCTCAGTTATCTTCTTTTTAGATGCGTGTATTTAGTCTTGTATGTATGCTTTTATCTGATCGTGTGTTGCAGCATGCAGATGTGTCGCAATTAAGCTAAATGGTAGATGTTATTAAAATGTCATCTGTATTCTGTATATCGTGATCGTAAATGCGTTTCTCGATGGGGAGGATGGGATATTGTATCTGTCATAATAACCATCTTCCAGTGGCTGATGGTTAATAATTCAATATTCGTCTGATGGGTTGCTTAATATGATTTTTAAAAATAAAGAAAGATAGACAGACGAGTTTGTTTTGAAAGCAAGAAAAATGATGCATGAAAAAATTACCAGGATCAATTAAAAGAATAATTACAGTTTCTGTTTATTTTTCATTTGTGGTAATCATATCATGAAGGGGGTTTTTAGTGATAGAAACATCGCTGTCTGTAATCGGTCTAATATCTGAATTAAAGAGAGTCAGATCCAGGAGCTATGGCGAACCACTCTCGTCCACATATTTTCGATATGAATGCCTTATTGCTTACGTTGCACCCACCTCTTTAAAAATCATCTTTTGTTTTAAGACTGATGCATATACTTCACATGGAAAGCATCTGTGCTGCGTTAAAGAAGTTTCATGGTGCACTGGACATATACATGAAATAAGGTAAATATAGTGTATGAAAGGTTCAAATTAAAATTATTTGTGCCGTGAAGTTTGTACTCTGATGTGTAAAGGTAAATATAGTGTATGAAAGGTTCTAATTAAAATTATGTTTACCGTGAAGTTAGTACTCTGATGTGTAAAGGTAAATATATTGTATGAAAGTGTCTAATTAAAATCATGTGTGCCGTGAAGTTAGTACTCTGATGTGTATAGGTAAATATAGTGTATGAAAGGGTCTAATTAAAATTATTTGTGCCGTGAAGTTAGTACTCTGACGTGTAAAGGTAAATATAGTGTATGAAAGTGTCTAATTAAAATCATGTGTGCCGTGAAGTTAGTACTCTGATGTGTATAGGTAAATATAGTGTATGAAAGGGTCTAATTAAAATTATTTGTGCCGTGAAGTTAGTACTCTGACGTGTAAAGGTAAATATAGTGTATGAAAGCGTCTAATTAAAATCATGTGTGCCATGAAGTTAGTACTCTAATGTGTAAATGTAAATATAGTGTATAAGAGGGTCTAATTAAAATTATTTGTGCCGTGAAGTTAGTACTCTGACGTGTAATGGTAAATATAGTGTATGAAAGTGTCTAATTAAAATCATGTGTGCCATGAAGTTAGTACTCTAATGTGTAAATGTAAATATAGTGTATAAGAGGGTCTAATTAAAATTATTTGTGCCGTGAAGTTAGTACTCTGATCTGTAAAGGTAAATATAGTGTATGAAAGTGTCTAATTAAAATCATGTGTGCCATGAAGTTAGTACTCTAATGTGTAAATGTAAATATAGTATATAAGAGGGTCTAATTAAAATTATTTGTGCCGTGAAGTTAGTACTCTGACGTGTAAAGGTAAATATAGTGTATGAAAGCGTCTAATTAAAATCATGTGTGCCATGAAGTTAGTACTCTAATGTGTAAATGTAAATATAGTGTATAAGAGGGTCTAATTAAAATTATTTGTGCCGTGAAGTTAGTACTCTGACGTGCAATGGTAAATATAGTGTATGAAAGTGTCTAATTAAAATCATGTGTGCCATGAAGTTAGTACTCTAATGTGTAAATGTAAATATAGTGTATAAGAGGGTCTAATTAAAATTATTTGTGCCGTGAAGTTAGTACTCTGATCTGTAAAGGTAAATATAGTGTATGAAAGTGTCTAATTAAAATCATGTGTGCCATGAAGTTAGTACTCTAATGTGTAAATGTAAATATAGTATATAAGAGGGTCTAATTAAAATTATTTGTGCCGTGAAGTTAGTACTCTGATGTGTAAAGGTAAATATAGTGTATGAAAGGGTCTAATTAAAATCATGGCTGCCGTGAAGTTAGTACTCTGATGTGTAAAGGTAAATATAGAGTGTTGAAGGGGCCATTGTTTCTTTCGAATAAATAGGATTACACATTCAGTCATTTGATCGTTCAATTAAGCAATACATCAGTAAACCAAAACAAATGAATCAATCAAATCATCTATTCATATAGTAAATTCGAACCCTTGATAGACCTTGATGAAACAATAACTTGATTAAATAATCAATTATGTGGCTTCGTCAATCCACTAATGTTAAAACTTTGTTTTCTTTTTATTCATACGCAAAGTGTGTTTCCCCACGTATAAATATAAGTTTGAATTCACACAAACTCACTGACTGTAAAAGCAAATTAATGAATGAATGAATCTCGCAAGAATACACATTCCGATTCTAACAATTATATGTGGCAAATACATCTCCTAGTATTGAGACAAGGCCAGCAAAAAGAAAGAAAAAAAAAGGATTCTCTGATTGCAGACAAAGCAAAATGTAGTGTCATGTCGGGATAAGTTATTGCTGATCTGTTGAGAGACGTGGTGTAAGCAGTTGCCTCTGTATATCGTCAACATGTCGGACTGATAATTGACGTTTACATCATGGAAATCTTTCTCATCAAGTCTTGCGCGAGATCCTGGTATAAATCGATATACTCCTCTCGAGACCGTATGCAGTTAGCCTCATTTAAAAATGACAAGAGGTTAAAAATAAGGTCGCTTTTTCTCGAAACAAACGTCACTTAAGATATAATTATTTGCTGTTGGATCTATTATCGTCTTCGTCACCAACATCGTCATCAATATAAATATTAATACCGCAATCATAATCTTCATCATCATGCTATTGGTCATTGTCGCCAGCATGTTTACGGGTATCGTAGCCATTATCAACATCATTATTATCATATTTTTTATTGCAGTCTATTGTTTTCATCGTCTTTATAGCCGATTCGGAGGCCCCGAGTGACCGAGTGGTCTAAAGCGCTCTCCGTTACGGATCACTGCCATCTCACCTCTGTCCGCGTAGGTTCGAGTCTCGGATTCAGCCAATGTGGGTATGTGAGAAAGCTTGCCAGTAGCTTCTCGAGGGTCGGTGGTTCTTTCCGGTGTTTTCCCGGGTTCTTCCTCCACCATTAATAGTGGCCGCCATGTATAGCCTATCGTGTGCTGAAAAATGGCGTTAAACCCTACAACAACAACAACAACCAACAACAACAACATCGCCGATTCGTTTAATTTAACATACATTATCATCTTCGCTGTCTTTCATTCTTACCACATTTTCCCATTGATATGCACATGTGTCATATTGTTTGCTAATGTTAAGATAAACGGCAATGTAGACAAATGTTGTCAAAATCCCCCTTTAATACCTTGGTGTAAACAAGATTTATTTTATCATTATGAATCACGACCGTCGGTTTAAACTATTTTCTTAAATATCACTTAATGGCAAAAAGAGAAAATCTCTTTATTTATTTTGCCTCTTACCACAACGTCAGCGACGAAACAGTGGGGGTCCAGATATTCTTATCAACTGGCCTAGACGCAATTTTAATTCAATTAAAATAATATTTGCAAAACCTTTACAATATGACATGTATATAACCAATGAAATACATTTTGCAAAGTTTTGATAAAATTTCATTTATTTAATATGGAAAGAGTTGTATGACTCGTACTCTAGGGATTCTAGTACTCGTATTCTTGTGATTCTGTTACTAGTACTCTTGGGATTATATTACTAGTATTATTGTGATTATGCTACTAGTACTCTTGGGATTCTATTACTCGTACTCTTGTGATTATGTTACGAATACTATTGGGATTCTATTACCCGTACTCTTAAGATTCTATTACTCGTACACTTGGGATTCTATACACAGTTTAAATTTTCATTCGTTTATAGACAGAACAGGTAACACTATCCAAAACACCTCTATAAGCCATTGATACCATCGTACCCGTAGTAATATCCTATTTATTTCTTTTTCTATATAACAGGATTGATGGATGAGATAAATGATTTGTTTTTCGCAGAAAAATATTGAACTTATGAGTTTAACATGCTGCTATTTTAAATCAAAATTATAAGGGACTAAATTCAAAGTATGGTTGTGGTAATTTATTACTATAGCACCAGTGTCTTTGAGCATATATTGCCTGGAGCTAAAGGTTCACCTTCACATTTAGCTTAAAATGTCGATTGTTTATTCATTCAACAAATTATTTCATCAACTATAAACTTATAAAATTAGTTTTCGTGTTTGAAGCACAAACGAAGCTGTAGTGTACAATAACAATGCTATTATAAGTGTTTGGCATCGTGATTTAAGTTCGGAAGGTTCTATATTCAAGACACGGCTTGTCTATGCTACAATGCTTTTGATCAGGACACCTAAACCTTGGAACCCAACCAACCAATTAATGGCAGGGCACAGGAGTCTAGTAAGGAACTGTCTTGCAATGAAACAGTGTCCGTTCTCCCGCAGCCTCCTGCCCAAGTTGCTTTGAAATACAGGGTAATAACCATCTCGTTCATTAATGCGCACATCCAACCGTTCTTCTTGTGTTCGTACGTCTTTCGATCCATATTTCATCCCATACGTATAACAAACAATCCTTCATTCCAGCCCAAGTCAGCCCTTTATATTTTCTTTTCACGGGACCATCCTACATGCAAACGGACATGTATGAACAAAGGTACAATACTATTCACATATGCAACCACTCCCATTCTTGTTTGTACGTATGTATTTGTGTGTGACTGCGCTGTACGTGGGAAACACTCGACATTATATTGTGGCACTAGTCATGAAATTAACTCGTGATGATATGACTAACTGCACTCGTTCACGATCTAGTATCAGCAAGGTATTAGGGTAGTAAGATTAGCTTTCTGAATGCTCTCGTCTCTTTTATCTGATAAGCTTACAGAATGCTGACTTGTCACAACTGAATGCAGAGAAAATAGAAGACAAGTGTGTACCCTGTTGAGTCCCAGAGCATCTATTGGCGCCAACAAGACGGTGCAGGTCTACTTATAAACGCAAGAAACTGTAATTGAAATACTTAGGTCACAGAACTGCACCGAACAATCGTTTGATATTAAACTGGATGTTTTTTTAAGAGAAACCATGAACAGAAATCCAAAGCCAAAAAGACAACAACCACCGTAAAGTTTGATGTATCCTGATACACAACATGTACGCTGAGCATGAAAATATTGCGATTTGCTACAAACTTTTCAGAGATAAACAGAAACGTGTCTATATTAAATTTAATTGAAACTGAGCAAAAATCATGCACAACCATTTAAAGTGATGTAACTGGCATGAATTTGTACAGGGTGTTGTTTCCTTTTAAGTGTTCGTGCAGGGTGATGTTTTGTTTGTTTTTAAATGTCCGTGCACATTTTCTTTTTCAAAATGTTCGTGCAGGGTGTTTCTCTTTACATTATTAAAATGTCTATGCAGAGTACGTTGTATAAAATATCCGTGTATGGCGTTGTTTTAGTTAATTTGAAGTGAACAATAAAATGCTAGCAAATTAAAAGGTTTTTGAAGCCAATTTTTGTGTTGTGTATTAAACTATTGTTTGGGATAAATTGTAGCACTGATGGTAACCACAGACTCCTGATGGCAAACAACTGTTTTCTTATCTACATGGCTCGACAAGGATGTGGGAATTGTTCTCCATGTACACAACACACGTGTTTCAGCCATACATAAAACTTTGTGATTATCCCTTGTTTTATTTATTTATCAGATTTTACGTACAGGTTTGTTAATCTAAGTCATATATTTAAGTTTTAGTTAAATGTTTCCTACCTTAACATCCTGTTTGTGCAGTAGTTAACTTTAGGATAAAACATTGCAGATCCAATTGCAGTGTGCAGCTATCCTCTGATACTCAGGTACTGAAACTTAACAACCTATATAGCTGACGAACACTTTGTTGATTAATATACTGTAAGAATTTGTATTCTAATATTCAATTTTTTAATACTTATTTATTGATTGTATTCAGAAGATATTTTGTTATATCACAAATCAAAACAAAACAAATCTAAAAGGTAGTAATGGTCAGGAAAATATAGGTATGACAAAAAGACACCCCACCCCCCAACAACAACAACAGTACAAAAATTGGTTTGAGACCACCCCAAGCGCTTTTGTAATCTACCGATTCCTTGCTCCAGGGCATACGAATGTAAAACACAACAAAACCAGAACAAAACACACAAAAACGTAAGTATTATGCTGAATTAAATAAAATTTATGTATATATGTACAGAGATGATGCACAATTAAATAATAAATCAGGATGAATGTTTCTACTTTCAAAAGCTTTCGGCCAAACTAGCATATATGGCAAGTTGGTGTATTACCGCATCTACTCACTTAGGGGTCGAGTTCAATGAAAACAACGTAGACACTGAATTGCCGTCACATAATGCGCCAGCATTGCAACATCTATATTGTTTATTATTTTGTTTGTCGCAACAAACTGCATAGGCGCAGATCTAGCAGTGTATTTGAAGAAGAAAAAAATCGAATTTACTTAACAAAGGGAATGTTGTTTACCACTTTTGGTCAAATATGTGGGAGCTATATGACAACGTTATTCGCCCACAACAGATGCCACAAGAAGTCTAACGGCGATTTTGTGGCATTAATTAAATATTATACCCGGCCTAGCAACGGTATAGTAGTTGCAGGTATTTCCGTCTGTCCTATCTAAAACTTGCGTAACTTTCCGAGCGTGATTTCTTGGGAAAAGATAGGCATATTTGTATGTCCTCTCCACGAGAGCAATAAGACAAAAACGTAACCATTTATTTGTTAAAGATCTCCTAAATTTAGGCATCACAACGGCGCGCCGTTCCAACGTTCCTGCTAGGGTACATACATCAATGGAAAGTTATATAAGTCGACAAACAAGGAAAGGGTCGTGTTTATCTCATAGAGATAGGATGGGCAGGAATTAGTAATGTGCTCTTTATAACAATCGGAGATCCTTGGGAGCGGCTAAGAATGTTACACTTTGACCGCACACACAAAAAAGGTATCGTAAGTTATATTTGATACTGTTGGGGTTAATTGGTATATATATATTAAATAATGAGGACTGTTGTTAATAGTTTAATATTTCGCCTTTCCATATAACATTTTAGTTAAGTATGGACTGGCTAATTTGTACTTGTGTTAGTACCCTGCACCTACATTTGTTCCACCCTTATCCCACCCATTTCTGGCACAGCTGTACTAAACTTGTTGTAATCAAAGCCATTTTTTTTAAAACATGTCAACTCTTCCATCTGAAATTCATAATCGTGTTTGACCGAATGGCCGTACACGAATTAAATTAAAACAAATCGTCATGTTTCTATAAGTCAAAGTTCTGTATCCGTCGTGAAATCGCTCCTTATCGTGCTCAAAATTGGCTTTCTTCGAGAAAGCAGCTAATTATCGTGATCTGATTGGCCTCCGTTGAAAGCGCTCTCCTTACAATGATTCTCTGATGGGCCTCCGTTGAGAAAGCAGCTCCTTACCGTGACTGATTAGCCTCAGTCGAGAAAGCGCTACTAAATGTGATCTGATTGGCCTCAGCCGAGAAAGCGCTACTAAATGTGATCTGATTGGCCTCAATCGAGAAAGCGCTACTAAATGTGATCTGATTGGCCTCAGTCGAGAAAGCGATACTAAATGTGATCTGATTGGCCTCCGTATAGAAAGCAACTCCTGATCGCGATCAGCTAAGAGACACAGGGACCTATTTAACGTAGTGGCCTAAATGGTTTGTTTAGGGTTTTCATTGGTTCGAGATTTTGGAGGTTACAAACTGCACAAGTCCTCTTAGTAATTCCGTGTATTGTAGTGACTAATGGATGAGCATCTGACGTCTGTCTGTAATTATATAACGATATTTACGTGTAGTATACGGATTATATCGACATCCACCTTTCATTGACGGGCCATATGTACGTACTGCAGTTGCATTAGAGAAATCAAATAGAATTGACGCGCATACTTTTATAACCTTGAATTTTACAAAATCTCAATATAAATGAATAATATCTCTTCCTATTCTTTCACATTTTGAAGTTTTATGATATACCGCAAAATATGCTACTGAATTAACAAACAGCTTTCACTCAGTGAGAAAATGCAGATAGATGGATGATTTGCCACGTGAAAGAGCAATGATGGATACGAAGACATTATTACGACAACCGAAAATATGGTTAAAAATAAATAAATTGAAGTCTCTCGATTATTTATCAATCAAATAAATAATAAATTACTTCAAATGATTTTTCAAGAAAGATAATGAAACACAATTTAGAACATGGCGTGCGG
Source organism: Sinohyriopsis cumingii (assembly GCA_028554795.2). Lineage (NCBI taxonomy): Eukaryota > Metazoa > Mollusca > Bivalvia > Unionida > Unionidae > Sinohyriopsis > Sinohyriopsis cumingii. The sequence goes on from CM068837.1 coordinate 55,417,116, forward strand.
AAATAAATAATGTTCCCCTATATTTTGAAGTAAAGAAAGGTCTTTATCAGGAAACAATTAAAACATTTACAATGAAAAAGGATAGGTTTCTGAGCTAATAAAACACACACACACAAATAAATAACTATATATATATATATATATATATATATATATATATATATATATATATATATATATATATATATATATACACATATACATACATACAGACATATATATATATATACATACAGACATATATATACATACACACACATATATATATATATATATATATATATATATATTCCGTTTTGGGTAGTAGTAATATTTATTCAAATATAATAAAACAAAGCAAATCTCTTACAAGGGCTAAAAGAATTTTGTGCTTCTAATTGATCATACAGTTTACATACCTCTGTGTATTCAGACTCAATTCCCTGCCTTTTAAACTTACAGTTTTCGAACAATTAAACAAAAATTAATATAAATGTTGATTTACAAAACGCCATCTTCTCAAGAAACGTCGTTCTCAAATATATTCTTGAAAAAAAGCCACTGTATTATTTTTTATCGAAGTACTTTTTAACCAGATAAGTAACAGGAAAACGTTCTCGTTGATTCCAGAAATGCTGATAAGATATCGTCTAATCAACCAATTATTGTTTTCTTAAATTTGTACGCATTTTCTTAATTCTAACACAGACCTCTCCGGTGGCCTAACTGATTAGGGCGTCCACCTCGGACGCGGAAATTCGCGGGTTCGAACCCCATCCGAGTCCAACCAAATACTTCTAACAATGGTACTAACAACTGCTTCGCTAGGCGCTCAGCATTAAAGGTTGGTGTTGGGACTGATTGGCCTGTTTTAGGATAATGTGACTGGGTGGGACATCATGCTACATGTCTACAATATGATGCCCCAGTGCTAGACATCACTATAAACTGCCACACTGCAGACATCGTAGCGATATGACTGAGATGTTTTTAAAGCTACGTTAAAAATCCAAGGCTCGCACAAGCACACACACACACACGCGCGCGCGCGCTCGCGCTCGAGCGCGCACACACACAATAAACAAACACGCAAATAATTCTATTAGAATATCCTTAATTGGAACACAGCGTCCCGTTTCGGTCCGTGAACGACCAATTCAACAGATAACTACACTATTCAAAAATGTACTTTCTGATCCTTAGCAATAAATGAAGACCGCATACTTCTTTATAACAAAGTGATTTATATACTTAAGATTGATTGATTTGCCTGTACGTATGTGAAGTTGATAGACTTTTCTGTACGTAGGTGAAGCTGATAGACTTTCCTATATATAATGATAGTTGATAGACTTTCCTGTATATAATGATAGTTGATAGACTTTCCTGTATATAATGATAGTTGATAGACTTTCCTGTATATGATAGTTGATAGACTTTCCTGTATATAATGATAGTTGATAGACTTTCCTGTATATAATGATAGTTGATAGACTTTCCTGTATATAATGATAGTTGATAGACTTTCCTGTATATAATGATAGTTGATAGACTTTCCTGTATATAATGATAGTTGATAGACTCTCATGTATATAATGATAGTTGATAGACTTTCCTGTATATAATGATAGTTGATAGACTTTCCTGTATATAATGATAGTTGATAAACTTTTATGTATATAGGTAAATTTTATATAGACTTTTTGTATATTGGTCAAGTTGATAGACAGTTCTGAATAAAGGTATTGTTGATAGATTTTCTGTATGTAGATGAAGTCGATAGACTTTTCTGTATAATGGTAAAACTGATACACTTTTCTGCACATACGTGAAGTTTATATACTTTTCTTTATATATGTAAAGTTGATATATTTTTCTGTATATAGGTAAGTTGATATACATTGATAGACATTTCTGTATATACCTAAATTTGATATAAATTTTATGTATATACGTAAAATTGATAGACTTTTCTTGTATATTGGTAAAGTTGACCGACTGTTCTTTACGCAGGTAAAGTTGATAGAATTAACTGTATAAAGGTAAAGTTGATAGAATTAACTGTATAAAGGTGAAGTTTATAGAATTTTATGTATATAGATAAAGTTGTTCATTGCCAAGCATTCGGGACATATTTACTTCAAGACTTGAATCGCACTCTTCGCTCGATAGGACGATAAATTCATTGATACCGCGGTATACCTACTGTTTAGTGTTGACACTTTCATTTAAAGTTAACATATGTATATATATATATATATATATATATATATATATATATATATATATATATATATATATATATATATATATATATATATATATATATATATAACAACAGTAAGTTATTCTTTAAATAACATTTTTACTAACATTGCATACACTGAGTGTATGAATAAGATGAAAACGAAAAGGATCCAAGAACACGGAGATAAAGAAAATGTTGACAAAGAAGGTATATATTTGTGATATAATAATGACAATATGGATTACGGAGATGAAAATAACCCAAACTACCTGAACGAGGATGATGATAATAATGACGACGATGATAAGTAGATGCAAGATTTGAATTATTTTCAGCATATCGGAATATTTTCATCATTTCCGTTTATTTTCAAGCCGAATTAGTTCTTTCGAGAGCTTGTCACTTCAATCTGAACTCTGCAAAGTAATGAAATGCACCCACACTTATCGGATTATTTCATCTCATCATCGACTTAACGGATTATTTCAGCTCATCGTCGAAATTAATATGATATATTTGACATTTACAAGTACAACGTGCGTATGATGTGAAGGCATACCATACACTATTCTTATCGTTACACAGAGGGGTGAGAGATAATCGGATTAGCGTGACCCAGATGTACATATATCTCTTTAATCTACCCTACTATGATTCCGCTTTCTGGATATTTCGGCACATTCTAAACCACGACGTAAAATTATATGTCTTCGTACATACGATTTAATTTTGCTTTGAATATACCCATTTAACATTTATTATTCTCTGTTATTAATTCAAACATTATCTCATTGTGTGCTCCTTGCCTTTTCTCAAAACTTTAACATATTGTTATTCCTTCTCACACAAGTGGCCATAATATTGTCATATGATTCCAAATACCAAGAGAGGTACGTCTGCTTAATTCGACAGACCTTAACGGTTCGTTACGTTCCATTTATTTCACCATGCTTTTGAACGGTTCATGCTCTCTGAAAATTCCAGATGTTAACTTTTAAATAAGGTAGGGTAAAGGCTTCGATACCAAAACACTAAAGCAACAATGAAGGACTAAATATCAATATCACTGACTGGTCTTTTAGATATCCAGTCTGAATTCATAGTACCCTATGTTTTGTTAGCGAGTTCTGAATCTTTAGTACCCGATGTTTTGTTATCGAGTTCTGATTCCTTAGTACCATATGTTTTGTTAGCGAGTTCCTGTAATTTCTTAAATAAATGGCGGTTATTTATGCAGATGACGATACATGGATTCTAGAATGTGTGTTGTTGTTGTGGTAACTTTCGCCGTTTAAAGTGCACACATGGCAATAAAATAAAATAGTTTGTTTATGCCGTGTGTGTGTGTGTGTATATGTGTGTGTGTGAGAGAGAGAGAGAGAGAGAGAGAGAGAGAGAGATTTGACGTTTAACGTAGCTTTCACAATTTTTCAGTCATATCGCTACGATGTCTTCAGTGTGCTAGTTTAGAGCGATGACCAGCACTGGGGCATCATACCGCAGACATGTAGCATGATGTCCCACTCTGTTACATTATAGCGACACCATGCATACCAGTCCTAACACATACATATTAATGCTGAACGCCTAACGAGGCCGCTTTTAGTATATGTCTTTCGTGAATTAAACATTTTAACAACTAATTAATTCAGAGTTTTATGGTAGAGCAACGATGGAAAAACATCTATTCACCTTCTTTATATATATATATATATATATATATATATATATATATATATATATATATATATATATATATATATATATATACCTACACCCACCCGCCCATCCATGTATCGATATAGTGATCTATTCCTCTTGCAAGTATAGATGACTCAAACTACAGCATATTTGACGGAAGGTGTAAGGATACGATTATTTTGCGAGATCTGTTACCAAACCCTAACTTATACACAAAGTCATATTTCTTTTTTTTTTCTCAAGTATGTGTTACCATTCTGCCCGTAAAGATAACTGTTTCACTTTATCCATGAAGTATCCAAATTGGTCGAAGACATATTACAATTATACTATATTTAAATACTTTTTTTATACACAGGATGTGATCAATGAAGTTTGACAAAAATTCTTTCACTATGATGCACACATATACACACACATTACAATCTGAGGTCGGAGTTCATCCGGGTCTTGACCGAACGAGGAACTGTCGAACCAGCACTCCATAGTACGAACAGTGGGGACGTATTAACAATACTTGAACCTTGTTTGTAGAGATAGATGCCTAATCTGTGGTAGGGAGCAAAGTTTGATTTCAATGTTTAAATATTCATTGATAAGATAGCATACTCGTTGGCTAAACACCTGAGAATGGTATACGTATTACTACAATGCTAACCGTAATGCTAGTACAAAGGCATACAATGTATAATTACCTGTAATTTGTACATGTACACTGAATACATGTAAAATTTGTTTTGTAAATCACAATAGTTCTAATTCATCATGTAAGATATGAACTGTTAGATTAGTCCCAATCTCACAAGTTAGCATGCATTATCTTTTCGATTTATTTGTAAACGAGATCTCATATTACAGACAATACCATGCCATATAATAAACAATAAACTGTCATATAACATACAATATAATATCATATATTAATGTCATACCATACAATAGACAATACCATCCATATAATAAACAATATCATGCCATAAAATATTCAATATTATCTTACATATTATGTAATATGATACCATACCATAGACAATATAATGCAATATAATAGACAATGTCATGCCATACAAAAGATAATATCATGATATATAATAGACAATATCATGCTATAAAATAGACAATATCACGTCATACATTAGACAATGCCATGCCATATATTTGTTACCGTAACTTTATAAATATTGACTAATGTTCGGATACCATACAATTCTATGCTATAAACACTATTTTAGTTTTGTCACATTTCATGTCTCTCCTTCAGACCGTACGTTTATCAGGAAGTAAGATATTACCCCTATAGTTTACTTTTAAAAAACTTTTGACAATTTTAAAATTTTAAAACCTTGTTATTTTGTTTCATTTACTTTTATTTCATGCTTACATTTATTTGCACTTTTTTTGGAAGGGCTTATCTTCCTAAGGTTCAGTTCATTTGTTTATATATATATATATATATATATATATATATATATATATATATATATATATATATATATATATATATATATATATATATATATATATATATATATATATATATATATATATGTGTGTGTGTGTGTGTGTGTGTGTGTGTGTAATTTATCCGTTTTCCGCAAAATGTGAAGCATGAAATTGTATTCTCTCTCTCTCGGATTTTCTGTCTTAAAAACATTAGGGCATTTGCATTAATTCCAAATACACTGATTCCAGTTGCAATTATAAATGTTCTTTATTGAATAATTTAGTAAATGACAAGGAATTGAGAAGTGTCTATCTTCGATAAATAAATAAATAAATAAATAAGAAGAAAACTTTTATGATTACTAATATTATAAAATATTAGTCATTCCTAAATGCAACTCTTGTGACTTTATCCACGCATGTCTCTTTTGAATAATATATTAAACGAAAAGCTAGACTTTATCCAAATGTACATATATTATTGTAAGGAATTAAAATGGATTTTTAGTACTTTCTTTTTCTATCATATCCTACGCTTCATCTTGAAGTTAAAATATTTTATATATATTCGTATGCTAAATCCCCGTCAAATGATTCAAGGGAAGTAAATCTTTCACACTCGACTTCAGGATCATGCTTTTGGAATTCGAGCAGAAATGCAAACTTTGAAGTGAGGATTAAGTATTTAGGTTATTTCAGAAAAGAGGCACAAATATTATATTTTATCCATCGATAAATTTACAGATAGAACCTTGCATTTATATCCGATTTCTTTTTACACGACAAAATTTAAGAGCCATTTGTCCAGTAAGAGGTAATTTCTTGAAGCTAAATCTTTGTTTCCAGAAGAAAAAATCATGTATTTTCCACAAACGGTATTTGAAGTGATTAAATGCCCTCCAAGCCAGGGGGAGATTACACGTTTTGGTTGAGCTCAGTCAATAATAAAATACGTCATATGGTTCAGTTATCGGTGTTTTGGCGTGGGTGGAGTTTGGTGTTCACGATTCAAAATCATCTTTGCTACAGGACGAGACCATTAATTTTACTGCGAAGAATCTCATATTATTTCTATATTTTGTTTTAAATATAGATTAATCAGGTAATCAGCTGTGTTGTAAATAACATAGATATTTGGAGAAAAAAATGAGGATGGAAATTTGCAAATGTTAATTTGGAATTATTGATCAAATGTACAGTATTGCTTCGTGCATTTGGGCTAAAACATTGGAAAGAGTGATCGAAATTATTTCTGAGTCATCAGTTTTGATCTCTCTCAGCTATCCGGTTTCCACAGTTTTTGGGGTTGTGAGCAAACTGAAAAACTAGACAAAAGGATCAACCTTCAAAGATTTGATTGGATGACAAAGAAGCTGTACAGAAGCCCAGTCACAGAATACTTCTCCTCCCATGGCTACACTTTCAGTGATACAACACTTATTGCTCACAACCCAAATGGAGTTCCTAAACCAGGAAAGAAAAGGAATCTACTGGATACGCCGCCTTAGAACAATGAAACCATGCGGTTTAAACCAAGAAAACTAGAAAAAGACAGCTATTCACAAATAAAACTACCTTTCTGCAGCCGGCATGTTCTCTTTTCAATGATTCTCTAACTTTGCTTATTAGTCACCCAATAACCTATCATTACAACTATAACAATGAAATATCCGGGATATAATTTGCACATACATAAATTTACATAAAATAACAGATGACGCTATGGCTCATCCATTTCTAGGTCAATTTAAATTATCTTTCATCATCCGCAACAAGTCATAGTCATGTAAAGTTTTACAAAGACAACGGTTTGTCTGTTTTATTTGTTTGACTTGTCTATGTTTTGCATTTGACTTTGAAAAAGACTCATTAAGAATCGAGAGCGCTTAGGCCAGCTATATACTAGTTTTACACTGTTCGTAGTCGGTTATTATATGTATATAACCACCAACATTTTGATATCTCATCAAGTCAGAATAATTCTCTCAAGTTCGGCCATTATTAATAACTATTCTGGAAAATATCATTTTATGACACCTATTTCAAATAGCCCTAATTTCCCAAAATTTGTCTCTGTTGTGTCTCAACCGTGTTATTTCCTCCACTTAACCCTGCAGTGACAACCTGTCGGACCGTTACCTTAGCAGGTTCTATTTTAAATCCACTCATGTCTCAAACAGAGCATATCCCATTCTTCCCAGACATATATATTGCGAGCCTAGCCCACACCTCAGTCATAATGGTTGCGGGTTAGTGTGACCACGACAGAATGTACTGCGAAAATATCTTCAAACGTTTGCTACATTACATTATGTATGTGTGTGTGTATGTACGTACGTACGTATGTATGTATGTATGTATGTATGTATGTATGTATGTATGTATGTATGTATGTGTGTGTGTGTGTGTGTACGTATGTATGTTGTGGTCATGACAGGATAGGCTGCACTTGCTACAGTAAGTAACACTAGACGGTATCGCTTGTGACTGTTGATCCAGAGTAGACAGGTACACCTGGCTGCCTCTTGAAAGTCTTTCTTAGTAGATCCAGATGGAATGAGCTGTAAATGCATCGCACGGCATCAGCTCATGTGTGGTATGACCTGATGGTCATCCGCTACATCTGTACTCAGATCCAGACGCAGAGACATTTCTGTACCACTCGAGTCAGACATGAAATGGCGAGAGGCTGAGGATAACTATGTGTAACGTTCACTCGCATAAAGCTTACCCACGTGGATGTCATAACACTATCCCCCTCTTCACCAGATCATTTTAAGTCCTGTGGTGATGGTGGAGCGGCAAATCAGAAGGTCTAGATACATTGGAAGCTTCGGCTACAGACCTGCACAGAGACGACTCGGGACATTGTCGCTTTTCACTGAATCGAAGCAGCAGTGAAACTTCACATCCATCTGGGCGAGAAGCCCTTTTTACGACCCCTTTCTCATCTCTGTAGCACGGTGAAGGGGCTATAAAAGGTGTCCTAAACATTGCCTCGGTCACCTTAACCCGATGCAGATGTGGATCCCTCCTTAGTGGTCTAAAATCTAACAAGATGACAAATGGGTCCCCAACCACTATTTGTGCCTGGAATGAGCACACACTAATGGGGACAGTACTTTAGTAGATAAACCACAGAGAAGTAAAGCGACTCTGTTCGGTAAACAACTAGCCAGATTCAACATTTTAGTAGCTGCTCTGAGCGAAATTCGCTAAGATGAGTAAGGGCAACCAACCGAATTAGCAGTGAGCTACATCGTGTTCTGGATCGGCCGAAGTAAATTACAGCGACATGTAGCTGGTGCTGAGTTTGTCATCAAATCACAGCTACTCACCGAGATCACACATATCTCAAAGGGCATGAATAACAGACTAAGGCAAATGAAGCTTTAAATGTCTGGAAAAGATATATGTATGTATGTATGTATGTATGTATGTATGTATGTGTGTATGTATGTAGTCTTTCCATCTGGTAAAGTAATTCATAACTAATCCAAGGAGGAGGAACTAGCGGAAATGTAGCAAAAAAATTCCCCGTGCCCATATTGTAACGCTATTTGCTAGTTTCATGCTATCTTTTATGGAAAAGCAGAATGGAGCATACGCCCCATGTCAGAATTGGTCTGGTGTTTATCGGCGCATCAGCACACGAAGTGTTACATCATGCCAAGTCCATTTGTGGAAATGCTTTGTCCACTGAAATACTAAATCAGTCGATTTGTCCTGATATAATCAGGAATTCAACCCACACTCTTTTGGTTAAGAATCCACTACACAAACCACTGAGGCGTCGAGGCTCATTGCTGTCAGACTCCACATATACGACAAAAACCGCTACGTATTCACAAGGCCTGCAAGTAAACGTTGTCCAAAGAATCATTGTGTTTGGCTAATTAAAGATAGTCCGTTTGGACTCATTCAGCTCCTTCCAATTAACTCTATTCACCGATACCAGAGATAATGAAGCATCCAGACTGTAACAGACGCTGGTTGACATCCTTTGAACTCGTTAAGAGAGAAATGAATTGACACAAAGCACACGACATAATGCGTCCGGTCCACATGGTTTGATCTACGATAGACGTTGATAGTTATATTTGTGGCAGGGAAAGGGGTCTAATGAAGGGTTACAAAACTGATAATATACATGTATGAGTTTCCTCTGAGCGTCATACCAGTCTTCGCTTACACAAACAAGATCGCTCTTTGGTCTAATCATTTCGTTTTTATTACTTGCGTTTCTAACGGGATTCCCATCTCTAGTTCATTAATATTATCTCTCATCAGCGGTTTTACAATAAATTTCACGTCTAAATGATGGAAGCAAGTTTTGTGATGTTTCGAGATGATTGTTAAAGATCATGCTTGAGTTTGCTAAAAATAATGATAATACAGCGATGGGTATATGGACATTGAATTTCATACTAAGCAATACAAATTATGTTTATGTTAATTTGTATGTCTCATTGTCACTCCAAAGAGACCTATTAATAAAGTTACCTGCTTCACCAACATTGCAACGGAAGCAGATTGCAGTCGATATTGAAGGAACCATGGTGATAAAATATGGAAAAGAGCATGACTGTAAATTATCAAGGACTGCACGAAGATAAGTTATGGAAGAAAGCATGACGGTAAATTATGAAAGAGAGCATGACGGTAAAAAATATGGAAGAAAGCATGACGGTAAATTATTGAAGAAAGCATGATGGTAAATCATCAAAGAGAGCATGACTTAAATTATGGAAGAAAGCAAGACGGTAAATTATTAAGGAGGGCATGACGGTAAATTATTGAAGAGAGAATGAAGGTACATTATGGAAGAGAGTATTACGATAAATTACAGAAGATAGCCTTAAGTTAAGGAAGAAAGCATGACGGTAAATTATCGAAGAGAGAATGAAGGTAAATTGTCGAAGACAGTATGACGGTAAATTGTCGCGTGCTTATAAGAAAAATGTTGACGTAACTCTTTTTGTGAACTCATGTTGCATTGTACATCTCTAGAGCGTTTCATATTCAGAACGTAAAGGTAACTAAATATAGGGCTCCTTGATCAGCTTAAGTGTTGGAGGAACAGTAATATATGTTATCGGTGCTTTTGGCAGGTAATAAACTTTAAGTGCTAATAATTTCCGGTAGGTTTTAGGTGTAAAAAAGTACAGCTTATGGTCACTGGTTTTTGCATAAGAAATTTAAACAATGTAAGAAAATGAGGATATGTTTTTAGAGTCAGGACTCATAGACTTGGATTATGCCAAGGAAATCACGTGAACAAATTATTATAACAAAAATTGTTCTCATTAGCAAAACAAAAGTTAGATAGTCTACTAGCTCTCGCACTTTACCTTTTTGTTTTAAAATGAATACCGCACTTTACCTCTCTTTTAAGCGAGTACCTCACTTCACATATCTATTAAATGAATACCACGATTTACTGTTCTGTCAAACGAGTACCGTACTTCACATTTCTTGCAAACGAATACCGCACTTTACCTTTCTTTTAAAGGAGACTTTTCTCAGTATACAGAATGTCCAGATTTTGAATTTTATTTTCTATTCTTTCCAAACAGAGATAAATTATTTTTTGTTGATGAGTATAGTCATATCCTTTTATTCGTCCAGACACATTACGGTGATAATTTATTTATGTGTGTGAATCCTTTACAAAAGCGAAAAGCTCAACACCGCTGTATAACAAAGACAAATTTAATGTACACAATACAGAGGTCGTGATGTTAGCTGTTAAGCATGTATTGGATATCTATCTCAGCTCCATATGTATGAAGCTTTTGGTCCATCGATCGTGAGAGTTTAAAGGTGTGGTATTCGCATCTACAAATTGTTAATCTTGCATGAATGAAAAATTAGGATAAAAGGATTTATATCTTTTTCATCCTGTTGTAAATTTAATTTTTCTAACAAATAACTTAGAATATTGTAACACGGTGTAATCTGAGGTGAAAAATCATTTTAATCGCAAAAACTCGCTTAATATAAAACTTGCTCGTAAAAGAAATGACATACAGATATCACTCCGTTCTACAACTACGAGTTATATACAAATTGGTCTTTGATTAATCGTCATATTTTTATTTTTCCAAACACACTTGTGTAAAATTTCAAAGAAGTCTGTATCTTTTCGATCGTTAATAATCCTGCCTACGATAAAATTTCATCCTTCACAAACGATATTGAATACTATATTTGGATAATGCCGATAATTGCAAAGCACAAATTGAAAACAAAATGTGCATTATGATAACTCGTTTTTGTGTGAATATAACCAATTGTATTCTGTAGTTCAGAATGATTATTCAAAAGACAATTTACTCAAGATATTTTGGAAGGTTTTATATTATGTGTTATTTGTGTCATCGAATATAATAGATATGTGTTTTATACGAATATAATAGATATGTGTTTTATACGAATATAATAGATATGTGTTTTATACGAATATAATAGATATGTGTTTTATACGAATATAATAGATATGTGTTTTATACGAATATAATAGATATGTGTTTTATACGAATATAATAGATATGTGTTTTATACGAATATAATAGATATGTGTTTTATACGAATATAATAGATATGTGTTTTATACGAATATAATAGATATGTGTTTCATACGGTAATAGATGATATGTATTTAATAGATAACCCGACTTCATTAAACTTATTAATAGATATTGCTTTACGTATCGTATCTTATTCCACATTTTGTAACGATTTGTTATAACAGGTGTTGTTGCATATGGTAACATGAAGAATAAATACGTATATTTAGTTAAAGTCATTGTCTTTAGAACTAATTTGCTCACTTATTGTTATTTTGTTGCGATTTCGTTCCCCTATTAGTTTTTTAAAAAAATTTCATTACCTTTTCTGTATTCAGAGATAACAGAACACCTAATAAATACAATTTGGAACATTGAATGACACGCTTTGGTGGGCGTGCGCGCACACACACACACACACACACACACACACACACACACACACATATATATATATATATATATATATATATATATATATATATATATATATATATATATATATATATATATATATATATATATATATATATATATATATATATATATAATACAATAATAACAATGATACTATTAATAACATAACACATATAGTTATTATCATTATTGTTATTAACAACTTTTATGAAATACCATTATGATATATTCAAATATATCTCAGTTAACTGAGGAAATTTACCCCGTGCATTGTGGTCGCTTAAAGTTAATAATAAACTTGTTATATTGTTACATGTAGAAACTACAAAAGAAAATGTTACCGTTCCAGACTTCGTTATAAATCTCCAACCAATCAGAGATATAAACACGCACTATTGCGGCTTTGGGTCGATTGAAATACTTCAATTCAAAGATTTGAGATTGTTCATAAAATATACTTGATTTGTTAGCCATATTAAAGGAAATAAAATGGTAAAACCAAAGTATTGCCGAATAAACGTCCGAACTGTCATCTGTGCTATAGAAACAGTATTATTAATGACAATAGTTACTTAAGCGGTGTAGCTTCAGATACTGATACCATCGCTAATAAATGTCTCGAATGATACGCAATTACATTTGTGCACCATTTTATGACAGTAAGGGCACAAGGCACGTGACAGCAAGCTAACTCTTTAATGGTGACGAAACTATTTACAAAAGTAACATGTGGATGTCGTGCCATACATACTCAACATATTTTGAGAGTTAATGAGGCTCAAATGTTAAAATGATTAGTGCACATAAGAAAAATATGCATGCCCTTTACACAAGACATCTTCTATGCCCGTCATCCTTACAATCATCAGATGCATGCCAGGCATTCAGGTCCGTCATGCCTCATCAAAAGTGATAACTTTATTTAGCGCATGTAAAATTCTCAAACTTTGGAGGGTTTTCTCTAACGTCATATCAGTACATTCGCTTACTGCGCACCATTAATGGCTTCACCCGGCTGTGAGAAGACCGTGTCTTTACGCAGAAATGTAATGTCTTAAGTGAGGTATTTCGTGTTATGCCATTTACAGAACTGAACCTAAGCCCAATCATAAATGAAGAGTGACAAGACTAGAATTCTTACATCGCAGTCATACACAGGCCGAAACTATACGTATTGTAGCAGCATGCACACTGAAAAGAAATTAAAGTTTGTTACGATAGTAGGATGGATAAAAATACGTAAATAAACACATACACTCTCGCCTGTCAAATACATGCCTGATGGCATTGAGATTCAAAAATGATATAGAAAATAACGAAATTGTCTTATCTGAGAGTGATAGTTCTGAAATATAGTATTTGCCTAACGTCAAGGTCGTACTAAACAAGAAAACATGAATGTATGTATGTATGTATGTATGTATGTATGTATGCCCACCTTGTGGGGTGGGTTAATTGGCGGATTGTACCTTCTTACAAGATGTCCGCTTTATTCGGATCTCGCTATCAATGAGATGATCGCCCTCGGTATTATCGCCCGGATCGAGTAAATATTAATATAAAGTGTGGAACTTATAGATGGAATAAATAGAGATCTGAGCAGATATATAAAACAGAATGACACGAATCCTCTTACATGGAAAAACAAAAGAATTCAATTAATTACATAAACAACTGTGGTAATACATTACATTAGGAAGATACACTGCTTTTTTAAAATAAATCTTTCACCGAATTTCAAAGATATATTTATATAAATAGCCGATCTGTTTAAACGATATAATTGTTTTATCATAGAATCGAGTGAATAATCGCAGTCATTTCCTTGTACAACTTTCGGTTCACTCCATTGTCACGGTAGTTGTTCTTCTCTGTCCTTCCGCTCTTTTGTTTTTCTCCTTCAACCTCCCTACTGTCTCGTCTCTTTCCGGCCCTCAAACTTTGTATGGGTTGTTGGATACGTAAGCATGTAGATACGTAGATTCTTGTATCAGTCGGTACGTGGATACTCGTATGTGACCTGTTTAGGCTCGAATAAACAGTAACAGAAGAAAGAGTGAAAACAACAAACTTTGAAAAAATATAATAATTTATTTCCCAGGTAAAATTCGGTAAAAATGAACAAACAAAAATATGAACTTACGGTTTTATAGAATCAAATCCAAAATAATCCAAGAATAATCGAAGAATAAAAGTTTAGTAGTCCTAATAACAAAATGTTCTACTGATTTCATGTTCGAATCCCGACGAAGAATCCAAGATGGAAGATGATGACTTATGCTGTAACCTGTGGTGTTGAAGTCTACAGTTCCTTGTAGAAACAAGAAATATCACTCCGGAATTGGAAATCTGAATAAATTTCTTATAAGAACTGTCATTGATTAAGAATCTCACATGAGCACATGTATTTTTCAGGAAAAAAGAATTAATTCTTTTGAATCTAAGTAATTTGAAATAACTCCATACCAAGTAATTTGAAATAACTCCAAACATCACAACATACAACGTCCATTGTAACAGCCCAACTTTTACTGAGAATCTCTCTCCAAAACAAAGGTTATATCTTATTCTAAAACGCAAAAAGGGGGTCACGTGATCGTGTTCTAGAAGAACGTAGAAATTATGTACTTGTTAAAGAGCACGTCCACCCAGTGTGGCCCTGACGAAAAACAATCATTTTACTCTATAAAAAAGAAGAAAAAATTGTTGACATCTTAAACACGTAGTCCCATCATGACCTCGAAAACAACAAGTCATTGCAAATAAAAATAGAACTTGTTTACGTGGTTGCTACTAATTTTGAATCAAGGTCAGGATCTATATCAACACCTGGTGTTTACAAAACGAACAGTCAAGGTAAAAATATCTTCTGAAAAAAGTATCATCTCTAGTGAATAAAATTTACATTACAATAACGTGTAATAAAATAAAGTAAAACTGACAAACAATTAAATTGAAATAAAAATATATTAAATCATCTATAATTGAATGAAATATACATAAAATTACGTCAGTGGATTCGTCATTGTATTCGTAGGTGGAACTATTTCCCGTTTTTGAAATAAACAGAGAAGCAACCTAAATTTTCTGTCGGTTATTCTACTGGGTATCGATCATTACTCCCCTGCCGTTATGGTCAGATATCGTTATATAGGCATTCAGACAGATACCAAGGCTATCTGGTCAGCTAAACATGGCAGACCATAAACAAACCTAGTTTTCTTTAGATTAACGTACTTCCTAACGGCTATTCGATCCTGACTCACATTAACATCACACGAGAATAATAGTTCCATTCTCGTCTCAATTACACAAATGAACGAATGCAATTCATTATATGGCTTAAGTACGCTATTTTCAGCGAATGCACACATTCAAGTCTTTATCATACGTAAAATCATCTAAGATCGGTGAATACAAACGGATTCACGTCATTCATATCAACTAAAGTAATGCATGAAATCTTAGAATACCCAATTCCTATACAAACCAGACGACAACTTCAACCAACTCGTCAAACTTATATAAAGAAGATTATTGTATGAATTCAGACGAACTCACAGTTATCTCATATCAAGAAAGTTGATGTACGAATAAAAAAAACAAAACATGCAAATAAATTCATGCAAATCATAATATTGGTATCAACAAATTATATGAAATTGACGTAAATACCTCGTGTTTCAAGTTTTGTTCTTCCAAATTTATTCTCGGAGCTCTCATATTTTCACTCTTGCAGGAAAATTGCAGACTGATTAGATTTTTTCGATGGGAGAAATATTTAAAGCCCAAGGAATTTCGTGTAGGAAACATGCCCTTTATTTAGCGTAAACAATCAGAGTTAAATACATTTACCGCCATGTATAACATGACGCAAAAATGCGGTCAACTTGACCTTTACTTTTCCGAATAACTGTCTTGGAGAATTTCAATTTCTGACAGTTTCGATAAAATCGAAGTTAAACGTCACTTTCTAGTCGTCTAATGGCTAAGTAAACGAAGGCTTAATTAAAAATCACATCCTTTCCCGACACAGACATTAGAAATCATTGCAATATAGCAATTTAACAAGCACCTGTCTTCATAAATCTAATTAATTGTTCACTGGGCCAAAGTAATGTGCTTTTCATAGATCGACAGAAATTTGCACCCTCACAGTATGTATGTATGTATGTATGTATGTATGTATGTATGTATGTATAAATACGTCTGTCTGTCTGTCTGTCTGTCTGTCTGTATGAATGCATGCATGTCTGTCTGTCTGTCTGTCTGTATGTATGTATGTATGTATGTATGTATGTATGTATGTATGTATGTATGTACTTGGGAAATAATAAAAATGACATCGCTATTACATTTTTGCGGGTTTGAGGGTGTGCTTGTGCAAACTTGATCAATTAATCTTCACTCTGATATTGTGGCGGTCTCTACAACCGACTTTTCGACAAAAAAGTTGATGATATGCTGATAAAGATACCTAGTTTAGTAAATAAGTTTGGTAGTCAAGATCATTATTTGTGACTTGGGCGATGTAAATTTAAGCTGTTACCAGCATTGAGCTGAAAAGTAAACAAAAACATAAAAGAGCATAGTTGTCACTCGAGAAGTAATTTGGACTTAAATTGTAAAGGCTATTTACTTGGCCGAGCGTAAGAAGTGAGATTTCATATTGCTGATGACAAGGACACACTAAATCAGATGTTGTTAAGATTCTATGCCATTTTGGCGAGTGCAGGAGTCGATGGCATCGTCGAATACGTTTCACAACACAATAGCTTGTGCCTGGGATCGGTTCTTGAGTAGATGGGTGAAAGCAAGGATTGTGTTTTCTAACAATACAATGGAATCGTTCGATGCAAGTTCTTTTAAATTAGATACGTTGTTTATCTATCCTTATCTTGTTTCGGGGAGGCAGTTTAACTTTGTGAACCTTTTCTAAATTTGTTTTGGGAGAATATGTTTTGTCATAGAAATCTTTCAAAATATGAGATCATATGTAGTCAGTTCTCTACACGGTCTTAAAGTATTGTTTATTCGTCAATAATAGAAACACAATTCACGAACAAACCGTAAGTTTTATATTTGATATGTAACAAAATTCAAACGTATAACGCGTACTACGGACAACAATACAAACCTTATTTAAGAGTTCGTGTGTGAAAATGGTTTAAAAGAAGTACATTTGGTTTTTATTTTTAAAAAAGGCTGATTAGGAGACTGTATGTCATCTATTCAATTGTTAACGTCAATGTATCCGAATTAAATGGAATTTCAAGGTCACTGCGTCAACGCAGCATCCCTTTTAGGAGTATCTAAATGTATTTTTCTTCAATTCAAATGCATGGATATAAACTTTCATTTTTTTTTTTTTTGCCGACATAGTTGGTGATCAGGTGCTGCATAGGCAATGGTTTCCACTATGTCTATTTATTCATATACGTCATCAGTGAAGCTAGCTTCATAAGGAATCAAATCTATGGAAATAACGTATACTTCTTTTGTCTCGATCCCAATATTAATAGAATCATTTTATAAATACCTTTTCTTCTTTGACAAATGTTTACGAAGACGAAGTCTTCAATAATTGTACTAGCTGCAATAGGCAGTTTTTTTATATTCATCTTATATCCCCCCCACACACACACACAATAATATCAAGTTAAAACCAGACGTGCATAATAGGAAAGGTTTGAGATCGGTTGAATGCTTGTCAAGACAAAAACCATTACAAGATGACAATATTCTGAGCTTGAATAAACTTCGATATCTACAACAAATCTGGAGATCAATTTATGAAATAGCTGAAAAACGAACACTGCTGAGCAGGAGATAAGGAGGTTGATAGTGGTCATGCTTATAAAGATTTCTCTAAATTAAAAGCGACATCACCGTTTCTATAATTTATATGTATTTGTATAAATCAGAGACTAGTTTTGTCATTTGCATTGGCGGTATTAGAAATAAAAATTCAGTAAATAGGGGCGGGCTAGACAAGAATATG
This sequence comes from Sinohyriopsis cumingii, assembly GCA_028554795.2. Lineage (NCBI taxonomy): Eukaryota > Metazoa > Mollusca > Bivalvia > Unionida > Unionidae > Sinohyriopsis > Sinohyriopsis cumingii. The sequence goes on from CM068837.1 coordinate 55,435,474, forward strand.
AAACGATTAATGGAAGGTTTGTTTTTCTTCTCAATACAAAGAAATTCATTATCTTTGATAATCATACTGGCGCAGTCGCTTGATGAGGGTATGGATAATCTCCATCGTTGTCTTCAGGAGCGGATGCAGGGTAGGGGAGGAAAGCCAACCAACAGTACCACCCTACCCCTCCAAATACAAATGCAAAATAGTATTACTTTTTCTGTTAGATGGTAAAAATTATGCCATGAAAATGCTTAAAGCTTTCCGGGGGACTTGCCCATAGGTTCCCATAAGGGTTTCTGTACCAAAAACCAGTCGGCTACTTGTTTACGCCCAACCCCAACCCCATTTATAGATCGGCCCCTGATCTGCTATGTAAAAGTACTTAATTGGAGAAACGTTCTAACAGATCTACATGTTGTCGTCATTTTATTCGGCAATAAATTTGTTTCCAATGATTGTTGAAGGAATAGTCCATTTCATTTCAACAATGTAATCATCATATTTTCTTTGTTTGCTTTTGTTGATAAATGAAGATTTTGCAGTCACTTGAATGACATGGACAAATACTTCAAGTTATAAAGTCAGAGAATGCCCTTTATTTTGTGATTTGGCGCACCAGGATGACAGGAAATAGATAACACAGATAGCGATATTGGATTAAAGTCGATGTTCCCTTCTTGGTCGTTACACCCTGTATTTGGGCCATTTGATTTTAAATCAGCATAGCAGACACTATATGATATAGTTAATTCTAACTGATAGGTGGCTCTGGACTACATTGTTGTAATTAAAAATAGGCATAAAGGATAAATATTTAAACAATTGCCTCTAGAACAAGTAATTCAGAATTCAGATTTTGTCAGTTCCCAAAACTTTAACAAAAATTGAAAGTCTAAGAGATACATACTTTGCTTTCAATTATCCCACTAAACACGTAGTTGGAAAGTTAGAGTTTACTCTACGGTGGCATCAGTCACCATTAAGATTTGAATCAGAGCAGGGCACCACGAACACATTTGCATCACAGTATTTCGGAACATACCACGATACGTAAATGGTATACTGCAGTTATTTATGGGATTAAAAATGCAATGTTCAGAGACAGGTGCCTGGCACTTTAATTGTTATTTCCGTCTGTCTGGAAAAATATCTTGATCTGACTTATAGCAAAATAACACCTTATCATATCAATGCTATTTTTGTTGTTGTTGTTGTTGGAGTGGGGAAGAGATATTAAATATCTTGAAAGAAAAAAAAAAGAAGATATTTCAGCTCAAAGGAAAATCAGACCCCAGCCAAAATTAATGGCCAGAATCTTTTCGTAGATGAATTTGTTAGGTGTATGTTACTCTTGTACAAGTCACAATCTAAATGCACTAAGTAAAGTTGCGTTGGAATACATGACACGTGTTAAAGGATCATACATATGAATATATATGCAATATTCACCATTAATTTGTCATAGATACAACAGTCATGTGAAAAAATATAATTTTTTGGGAACTATATTTTGTCACGAATAATGAAAACACGTTGTTAATATCATTATAAGATTCGTCTGGAACTTTCATGCATTTCTTACTTACGGAAACTACCGACATATCCTTTCAACGAAAAAGTACCGTTTTACGTACCACCGAAAGAGTGTGTGATTTTTAACGTAGCTTAGTACAGTCTGAATCATATCTCTACGATGTCTGCAGTATGGCAGTTTATAGTGATGTCTAGCACTGGGCATCATGCAGCAGACATGTAACATGATGTCACACCCAGTCACACATTATCCTGACACCAGGCAGACTAGTCCTAACACTAGCCTCTTAATGCTGAGCGCCAATCGAAGCAGTTGTTAGTACCATTTTTGTATGACTCGGCAGGGGATCGAACCCGCGACCTCTGTCGCAATAAAGAGACTAATGAAGAAAAAAAATGCGAATTATTAAAAAGTTATTTTTTGTTGATGAAATCTGCTTATCTGACGACAGAAAGGAATTAAATTGGAATTACAAGGATTAAATGACCATGGTTGGGTATTTATCGACCGGACTTTATTTACTTTGTGAGCGATTATGTATAATTTACACATCGATAAATACCCAACCATGATCATTTAATCCTATAATATATATATATATATATATATATATATATATATATATATATATATATATATATATATATATATATATATATATATATATATATATATATAATATTGTAATGGACTTGCGTCATGTATCCATGAATTATGTTGCTGTAATATTGTAAAAAGCCATTTGCAGTACCTGCTATATTAAAAGAGATGCTTATATTAGGGGGATTTGAGCACATTTCTATATATCCTTTTCTAAGTGCTGTATTTTTCTATTACTGGCATCATCTAAATTTGGAGATATGTTTCTGAACTCAATTTATTATAAATGATTTACTTGTAATGTAATTTATAATAAATAATACGTTAATTTGCAATTTCCTTCCACTATCAGAACCGTGGAATGATCTGCGATTCAAGCCTATCCGGAGCAAACCGTGGAATGATCCGCGATTCAAGCCTATCCGGCGCCAACACCTTTTTCATGAATTAGCGTGACTCACGCGCACGTTGATCTACCTGTGTTAAAAACTTGCAAGAAAGTTATTGCCCCAAAGATACTAATTTTTGTATACATCATATCTATTGTTTGCAAACTCGTTCTTGTTATTTGTTTAAAAATCAGTTTTATTAGTGGTAACATTAATAATCTCTCTCTCTCTCTCTCTCTCTCTCTTTGTGCGATGATAAAAAAAAGTCATTTCTACACTTTTCGCTGTAGTTGGATTTTCACCCTCAATTGCTACAAATATTTGTCCAGCGTAATAGTACATATGGCAGCTTTATGTAGAACGTAAAGATGTGATGGAAAATTATCTTGAAATCAAGTAGCAGAAAATGTCCTTCACCTATAAAAAAAATGACAGTGTTACGGTCCTGACATGAACGTTCTAAATTGTTCACTATTGATACTATGGTCTATTTAGTTTGTTCTCATAGGCACTGGATAACACAACTTATGTAGGTCTTAAAAATGGTGCAGTAATTCACGTTAATAATGTCATCACATGGATAATAGCCAAAATGTTACCGGGCAAACTCACGATCATAGGTTCCGACTTAGTTGATATCATGTTATTTGAATGACACACACTTCATTCAGCAATAATATCATTGTCAAAGCCATAGATTTGAAATTATTGTTTAGAGGTAATTTTATCACTGAATATCTCTTACAACCACATTTATCTGTATCAAATTCATTTTTGGTTCAACTGAACTCTCTTTTCATCACTCAAAATTCATTTCGTTCAATCATAAAATATTATGCATCGATGAACTTTTATATCGCTTCATCTGTTTCAGCACACCTATTTTTCTACATAATTTCAATATTAGTGATATATGCATATTTGTTTGCGTTCAGTTAAGCTTTAAACGTCTCTATGGTTTAACGTATATATAAATCGGCCGTTTTGATTCTTCTAGTTAGTGATAAAACCGTGTTTATTTGTTACGGTTTTGAATGCATATGTTTTGATTGCAAATTTTTGTTCCATATAATTAAAATATTTTCCTAATTGGTTCACGTATTATCTTATCATTTCTCAATACCTATTTTACCACATATTTAATTTTTATCAATTCTTCATCAGCGATTTCCTGCCTTACTGAGATTTGATTTTGTTTCAATAACTAGTTAGCGTTAGTTTTGTGATCGATTTTTATATTGCAGCCGTTGTTTTTTATTTAGAGCTAATAAAGCCTCATTTATAAAAACGCGTGTTTAGTCGTCTAAATCAGTTTTTTTTGCCGTCTAAATTAGTGATATATATATATATATATATATATATATATATATATATATATATATATATATATATATATATATATATATATATATATATTGTGATTTGTTTTATCTTTTAATTCTATTACATCACCTTTATAACCAAATATTAAATTTGAATTTCTTGGCGGATTTGTTTTATTTCATTAGTTAAGTCTTGTGGCTGCACGTATTACCTAATGTCTGGTATTTCATTTCTAAGTCTGTTTGCAAAATTTCTTACAATTCACAAGGCTTACATGGCATTAGACTATCAAGCTCCGCTGAAACTGGCCTCTTACATCTTAAATCTGTATTTTCCATCCAGATTCATATGTTATGCTCCTTGGCTTCTGTTCTGTTCAGCAGATGTTACTGTATTGTCAACTGGACATTACTGTGTATTAACACTGTGTATTTTGTACAGTCATCATGGTAGCTGCATGAGTTAATTGTATGTGATGACTTTAATTTGTAACAGGTTCGTTACTCAAGCTTAAGTCATTGTTTATTGATTGGTCCCGTGCAATATCTTTCTTATCTCATGTGTTTTCTCTACAGAGTTTAAACTAAAATCGTTAATGACTTGAACATATTTCTCCAGTCATGTCATATATTGAACATGAAGAACGTACGTTTTGGTCATGCTGGGGAAATGATTACTTGTTCAAAATTAATAATTTTAATCAATCTGTTCATGGCACCTCTTTGTGATTGTTTGCAATGTCCATTGTTGTTGTATGAAATATTGCTTCAATTTGTTCATTATTATTCTTTGAAATATTGTATCATTATGTCCATTAGTATTCTATGAAATATTGTATCATTTGTCCATTATTATTCTATGAAATATTGTATCATTATGTCCATTATTATTCTTTGAAATATTGTATCATTATGTCCATTATTATTATATGAAATATTTATCATTGTGTCCATATTATTATATGAAATATTGTATCATTATGTCCATTATTATTCGTTGAAATATTGTATCATTATGTCCATTAGTATTCTATGAAATATTGTATCATTATGTCCATTAGTATTCTATGAAATATTGTATCATTATGTCCATTATTATTATACGAAACTAATTCACCATAAAAAATATTTGTAAACTGTAAAGATTCTGGTAAACTTGCAAAATATCCGTTAGAGTGATTTTTGATGTTATTGAACTGGTCGAAGAAATATATACATTGTTAGATTTGAAAAACTCACAAACTGAAGAAGTCAATATATGTCTTCCTTTATGGAATAGTTGTAGTTCGATATATACACTGTGAATTGTTGCAACATAGAACTAATAATAACTTTAAAAATCTTACAGAATTATTCATGGTTCGAGTATTAATCAGATTATTATTGTACTAGATTGTAACTGCAATGTGCAACAAGATATAAGAAATAATAAATATTATATACATGGTGATTACAAAGATGTAGATGTAATCTTTTCATTTTACGAAATGTGTGGATTGGAACTTACACAAACATTTACATTCCGACCATCAATTAAGTTCATGACGAAAACTATAATTATTTGCATAACTTTAAAAGCTTTATTTCAATGAAACAAAATCAAATATTTATACATTTAAATGTACACTATAGAAAATTATTGGCAAAATTAATGTTCACATTTTTCTAAATAGCTATATTTTCACATGTGAAAAGCAGATGTTAAAACTTTCTCTTGAGAAAATGCAAGATTTCCCATCATGTCATACGATGCTTGATTGTGTACATACAGAAGTAGCGACATAAACGAGCGTTTTGTGAAAAAGAAGAAATAAAAAACTGCTTTACATTTCAGACAATGAAATTAATTCTTGCGAAATAAATTTTGACGCGACGCCGTACATGTATATGGGAACTTATTTCCCTTTTACTTCCTTGCCAACAATGATAAACCCACTGTGATTGATTGTCGTCAGATATGATCAAAAAAATTTCAGAATGTCAAACATAATTTACTGCGACAGATTAAGGCATGACCATCCTGCTGCTCTATCAGGTCACTGATATATAATATAAATAAAAGTTTGGGATATATAATATAAATAAAAGTTTGGGATATATAATATAAATAAAATTTTCTCTTCCTGCGTAAATCCGGATATATTTAATTTAATACGATATATAAAATGCATCCCCAAACTCATTTTGTTGCATAATGTACGCAATTCGTGGTTCCTTGGAATATTTGAGCATTTGCACGTTTCTATTGGTAAACGGTATTTTTAAGCTGTAAATATCTGCAATGCACTGGTGCATGCGGAATATGTCATGTTAGTTCGCTTCATTGGTGCCCTAGTCATATCCACAGTGATATAAGGTTTCTCTTGGAATGAGATCTGTGTGGTGCAAATCACTCCAAGCAGACAGCCAGAAACCCAACGGCCTGTTGATAAAATGATGATAAAAGATACAGGTTTTGTTAGCCCTATCTGCAGAGTGTCAGTCATTGAGATTTCCTTATAGTGCATCACAGGAAAGCTACGAATAGCGCTGGGAATATTGTACATGTAATTCTTCAGCGAGGAATTATATACTTTTGAAATTTGCGACTTTGGACTTTAAAATGACTATTTCTTGTATTGATTTGAAGACTATTCGTTGGATTTATATCAAATTATATATATATATATATATATATATATATATATATATATATATATATATATATATATATATATATATATATATATATATATATATATATATATTCACACAAAGGAGCAAAACAATGTAGCATTTTTTGAATCAAAGTTTCTTTACCCTGTTGATATTGACTTTTCTAAGATGCATATTTTTGTTCCTTTCGATTGTATGCCTAACTTTTATGGACCCTGGAAACAAAGTCCGAAAGTACCTTGTTCCGATGGAACATGGATACAATCTTAAGTTAATTATTCCCAGGTAGAAAGCCAATGCGTATTAAATACACACTTAACAAATAATATTTTAATTAACGAATTTGCATAATTATTTTGCAGAGAAAAAATATTTTAGTTCCATTGAGGTGCCTTTTTATAGTTATGAAATTGATATTAACTTTATACAAGAAAATCATGCACGTGTAAGAGCAGAGGTCAGCAAAAATACACTGAGGTGAGCGATTCCCGTCTTATAAGTAAGAGTGATTTTAATAAGAGCCTTTTCACCAATATTTATTTAAATAAAGTTCTCCAAGTAAAAAGATAATAACTATTGACATATCTAATTTAAACTTATGCTTCCTTTCTTTGCAACATAAATTGTTTTTGGTCATACTATGAACATGTGTTAGGCCATGCCTCTCTGTTGGAAAAGACACACGCTGTTTGACCATCGAAAAATACCAACGGTAATTCTTGGGTCATGGATTGTTTTAAAGATCAGAGAAACATCATCGTTACATTTAGAGACTGGTGAAATCGGGAAATCATTACGTGCACACGTGAACAAGAATACAGCACATTGCAATAATGTCTTCACATAGTAGGAAGTCAAAAACCATAAAGGTGACATTGTATTTCTACACCTTTTTTGAACTAGGCAAGAACGGGTTTTGCATTGAGTGTTGTTATTGTTATAGGGTATAACGCCATTTTCAGCACAAAATAGGCTATACGTGACGGCCAGTATAAATAGTGGAGGAAGAACCCGGGAAAACCTAGGAAAGAATCACCAAACCACGAGAAGCTACTGGCAAGCTTTGTCGCATACCCACATTGGCCGAATCCGAGACTCTAACCCATGCAGACAGAGGTGAAATGGCCAATGATCCCTAGCGGTGAGCGCTTTAGATCACTCCAATTGAGTGAATGAATATTAGTATCGTATTTTTTAAAATAAAACTTTGAATTTATTTAGGGATAAGAAATTACATTATTCACGCTATTATGAATGAATGTTGTGCCTAAGACATAAGACGGGATAAACTGTTGTTTTTTAACGTCTGTTATTAAATAGAGAACCTTAAATAAGCCAGGCCAAATCTTCGACGGTCAGTCATGTAATGAGAGATACAAAGAGAGGAACGCCAGTGTTTGAAGCAATCGATGCAAAGATCTAAAACACTACACATACGGCATTACGATACAGTGATACATAAAACTCATACTTCGATATATTATTTTTATACGATATGATGATAATGAATTGAAATCGTTCTTTTTTACAGCAAGCGAAACGGTTGAAGATTGTTACTTCATCAACTCTTCTTTTAGCATAGGTTCGTATCCTAATAAATGACTGCATTACCGGCTGATATAGTGATCGAGAACTGCATAAGAAACTGATATCAGGATAAATGACTGCATTGCCGGCTGATATAGTGATCGAGGACTGTATATCCAGCTCATATCCTGATAAATGACCTCATTACCGGCTGATATCGTACTCAAAGACTGCATAAGAAACTGATATCAGGATAAATGACTGCACTGCCGGCTGATATCAAAGACTTCATATCCAGTTCATACACTTATGAATGACTGAATTACCAGCTCGTATCCTGATAAATGACCTCATTTCCAGTCCACATCCTGAGTAATTATTGGCATGAACACTCTCTGTACTGTGACCATGTGTTTCACTTACATTATCCCTAGCGACATCAGATTCAATGAATAATTGTCCTACTTTGTTAGGTCTACTTGCCGTAAGGCAACTCGTCACATTTAGATTCTCTCTTCTTGAGCGATGTATTGCTGTGAACATGTGTTTCATGTACATTAGTTGTATAGATATTACAGTCTAAGAAAATCGTCATACTTCTTCATGTTATCTTGCCATAAGCTAACACATTAAATTCGGATGGACTGCACCGATATACTCTTCTTGAGCGAATTAGATGCCATATTCTTCTATCACAGATCTTTTTCTCCACGCAGTAATAATGTGGGGATCAAACGATGCGTTATAGGTTCAAAATGTTTCGGGAGGTACGGGAGGATTTTGAGGAACAGGACGAGTACTAGTGGTTTAACGTCTTTCCACCAACGACTCGGGAAACAGCTCGGAAATACTACAGAAGTCGTCATTGCTTTTACATGTTACTTATCAAGTGTTCAAACTATGCAAACTGTATATATTCATAATTATGACATGGCAACAATATTAGGTGAATAAACTTTATACAAATAACATAAAAAAGAGTTATCCATTTCTGATCCAAAGTACATCTAACGTCACAAAAAATCGTACGTGTGACACCAGTTAGTACCAGTCAGATCTGAATCGTATATCATTTTTTTAAAAACTGTCCAGTCAGTATTACTAACATAACTGCAGCATGCTCTAAATTAAATATTGACTAATTGGGAATTGCAGGTTTGAATAAATTAGGCCGCTGAACGCTTACTTTTCAATAACTCTTCTGGCATTAATAAATTATAACAGATTATCGAATTCAGGTAAAATATGAATCATTAACTGTCATTTAATATGACATGGCGAGACGCTGATGATATTATTTTTTGTGAAGAAATATGTTTATCATGAGCAGTGGGACTAGTGGGACACATTCTTGTCGAGCGTGTTGATTTCGTTCTTTGTGACAGAAATATGTTTCTCATGAGCAGTGGGACTAGTGGGACACGTTCTTGTCGAACGTGTTGATTTCGTTCTTTGTGACAGAAATATGCTTCTCATGAGCAGTGGGACTAGTGGGACACATTCTTGTCGAGCGTGTTGATTTCGTTCTTTGTGACAGAAGTATGTTTCTCATGAGCAGTGGGACTAGTGGGACACCTTCTTGTCGAGCATATTGATTTCATTCTTTGTGAGACAGGTATTTTTAGTTAACTGCGTATGTTCCGCAACAGAAAATATTGGACCTGATGAGGGTTTGCGTATTATATGACAAATTCGACAACATTTTCCAAAGATTTTACATGTATTTCCTTTATTCATAATTGTGTATACATTTTACACAATTGTGTAAGATCTTTAGGTTTTATATTTTAGTTTCTTAATCTTCTTCTTTAAATTTATTGGGAATCAATCATGTTACACAATGTTTGTGCAATTCATTATGTTTTTCGAAATTTATCTTTACTTGGCACCATAGGCAGTATTTTGCTGATGTGTAGTAAAATGCTACATACATACATACATACATACATACATACATACACACACACATACATATCAGCGGAATAACTGAAAGTCATAGTAAGGTCTTGTATAAACAACTATTTCAATTCAAGTCTGGAAGAAAGGTTTTGTTTGGAAATGGTTTTGGCGTTTTACGGCACTGCAACACCTGATATAGATGTCGTGCCTAATATAGATGTCGTGCCTTATATAGATGTCGTGCTGCGGTAAGTCGAGTACATCATATTACATAAAGAAACACTTCGGTAACTTTCGTGCTGATCCAAATTCAATCGGCACCCTACCTGTTATATTCCCAACAAGATATCCAGGGAGACAATATCGAATATTACAGATTTTATGTTCGTTTGATTTAATATGTGTAGTTGTGTAATAAGATTGTCCAAGTTCTTGAGGTATTAGCCCTGAATTAAGCCAACTTTGTCCTGCAAACCAATTGTACGACATGTGTTCTTATATTTTGAAGACCTTTCATATCGAAATTGCATAAACAGGAAGATCACCATGTAAAACTAACTGAATATAATCAATATTTTGTTTCACTACGTTTCTGAATATCTGTCGTACTTATCCGAGTATATTTATATTTTGCAATCGTACAGAGTTTCAGTGTTTCACATTAGGAGGGGCAACAAAATATAATTATTTATTCGCTTCGACTTGTGTCTATATTTGACAATATACCTTTAAAACAACCCAAACAAATTAAACATTTTTAAAATTATTTCGGTCTTTGAATAATGGAATAATAAAGAAGAAATCAAAAGAGATGAGAATTGTGAGATGATAGCACAAAAGGATGATGGGGGAAATAACAGCTGGGATGAAGACGAAGGAAAAAACTAGTTAATGGTTGATTACGGGGTGTATTAAACTAGAAGATAGGGAATTCTTACTCGAAGCAAGTACGCGATTGTTTAATACGTAAATATGTATATTAACTTAAGAATCTGTCAATTAAATAAAATAATTGCTACTTTCATTGGGAAGGCGCATTACGAGCTTAGATATTAAAAGATAGACTATGTGGCGTTGTTAGCAGGGTTGCCAGATAAGATTAATGGAAAACCATGGACGCCAATGATAATAAAGTGATGCGTTTTTTGTGTGTTATAAAGTGCTAAGAAAACGCACTGGATCAGATCAGACAAATAGCAACTTGGATGAAAATAACCCCATTTTATGAAAGAATTTGTTATGCATTTCGTATCACCTCTGTTATTTTTTGCCTCGTTATTTATCGGATCAACCAGGTTACAGTTTAGATGACATCACAGTGGTCACTGAGTTGTCATTTCAAAATATAAGTGTATCCATCCTTGGTGAGGACAATCTGTTAACTATATACGTTCTAGATTATGTGCTCTAATAATCCGAGTAAAAGTTTCAGGGACCGTTGCAATCACGCTCCACCCCACCCCATCCCACTCTCTCCACCGCCGGCTTAACATATGGACAGAAGAACAGGTTCAGAGAGTAGATAAAAAGAAGAATGGCAGACAAAATCAAGATAGTTTCTTGTTGGAATAAACTCTTGCTTATCGACCGAGACTCAGTGCAAGCAGCTGCCTCTGTATATCGTCAACATGTCGGATTGATATTTCAGGTTTACATCAAGAATATCTTTCTCATCAGGCTTGAGCACGATTCTGCTATATTGCGATATACAGCCTCACGTGCATCTGCAGTTGGCATGTTATAAAATATATCCCATAGACTGTGCACTCAGGGGAGATAATTGACAACGTAAAAGCTATATTTTGCTTTATTTGCACATAAAACAACCATTGAAAATAGTTAACTACTAGCACTATTGAAAGAAGATCTTATTTATCCAGAAATACGTACATAGTTCAAGGACGGTTTCAACGCAACGAAAAAAGAGAAGAGATTGCACGTTTCAATTTTTTTGGGACTGCAATGAACACGAGCCTTGAATTATCAGCACAATAAACCATATTGTTTATTTCGTGTCGTCTGTACCTCAACAACAGCCACTGTACATTTATTTTCCTTCCTTCTTTTGAGTACAGTAATTTAAAGCAAATGTCCGTCTAGGCCAGTGCATCATGCATTTAAGCAAGCCAGATCCACATACATTTAAGCAAGCCAGATCAGCATGCATTTACGCCAGCCACATCAGATTGCAGTTAAGCAAGCCAGATACACATACATTTAAGCAAGCCAGATCAGCAACATTTAAGCAAGCCAGATCCGCATTCATTTAAGCAAGCCAGATCCACATACATTTAAGCAAGCCAGATCCACATACATTTAAGCAAGCCAGATACACATACATTTAAGCAAGCCAGATCCACATTCATTTAAGCAAGCCAGATCCACATACATTTAAGCAAGCCAGATCCACATTCATTTAAGCAAGCCAGATCCACATTCATTTAAGCAAGCCAGATCCACATACATTTAAGCAAGCCAGATCCACATTCATTTAAGCAAGCCAGATCCACATACATTTAAGCAAGCCAGATCCACATTCATTTAAGCAAGCCAGATCCACATTCATTTAAGCAAGCCAGATCCACATACATTTAAGCAAGCCAGATCAGCATACATTTAAGCAAGCCAGATCAGCATACATTTAAGCAAGCCAGATCAACATACATTTAAGCAAGCCAGATCAGCATGCATTCAAGAAAATTATATCACTTTTTAGTAATTATTAGATAAAGCAGTTGCTGTCGATTCAAAGTAAATTTGCAAGTGTGATATTTCATTCATTGTTTGTCAAATGCGCAGAAAGTAACATTCTGTCCTGATATTTAAATGTTGCGTTATATAAAATATCTAATTGTATCTCTTCACAGTGTACGTTTCAGGAGTTTCCACCGAATTTAGCATCCCAAAATAGTGACCAGACTGTTGTTGGTGTTTTCGCAAATGTGAGAGCTAACACTGAATCTGATATATCCCAAAGTTGTACACTAACTAGAATAAAGAAATACTGAAGTAATAATACACGTAAAAGATCAGTGCCGTTACTAACTACCAGTGTACTACCCATATCATTCAATACAAATTAATCCCAGTTTCGTTTTTCGTGATATAGAAAGGAAATACTATGTTGGTGTACAAACAAATTGTACTCAACTACATATTTCTATACCAGGTGGCATTTGCACGCCATGAATCGTTTAGTTTCTTCTTTCTTCAGTTTTGTTTACGAGCAAACATATCCTTTCAACACTTAGACACGTCACACTAATGTTACTACTGACAGACAAGAGTAACGTCTGAACGGAATTGACAAATCTATCTCAACCAATATTATTAACATAAACATAGTGTTGACATAGTAATTATCAACGACCCTTATTTACTTGGAATCAGCGATAACAATCTTCGTTCCATTTAATATATTTAGTGTATATGACATTATTTTAAACTTAGCAAAGGGCAACATTGGTACTAAAACACTAATATTCTATTGGAAAACTCTGGTCGAACAATTACCTCAGATGTTTGCAAACGTTTTAAGATGACCTTTCTTGAGTCCTTGGTCAGCTCTCCGTATGCTTTTTTTTTCTCTTGTAAATTGAAATGTATCTTAAACGATGCAATATTTCATACTGCTCGTTGTTATCGTCTAATAATTATGTTGTAGTTGTTGTTTTGAGTTTAACGCCATTTGTCTGCGCATGATAGGCCTTACACAGAGGCCAGTATTACTTGTGGAGGAAGAACCAGGGAAAACACCGATAATAACCACCTACCTACGGGAAGCTAATGGCAAGCTTTCTCACACACCCACATTGGCCGAGCCCAAGACTAGACCCCTTGCGGACAGAGGTCAGACTGCAGTGACAAGACCATTTATTAACACTGCATCGAAGCGATAAAATATTGCTTTGCCACAAAACATCAAGGCAAGCTTCACCTACCCTTGTAACAGCCCCTTTATCTATCTATCTATCTATCTATCTATCTATCTATCTATCTATCTATCAAGTAAAGGGGAATCTGCATAAATGGTCTTTGCTTTGTCAGATCATTCAAATATCAAATATGGAAGCTGTATGCCATAAAACGTACAAACTTAAATTCATTATTCTTCGAAATTACCTTACATTTTTTACATGATATCCTCACTAAAGCTAGGAACGAATTACGACTTATATATGGATTACATGACGTATTAGGGAGAAAATGAAACTAGTTTAAGTGGAGATTACATAACGTAAGTGACTCGCAATACCTGTTGGCATGAACCTTAATACATGACTAAAATGGCCAATGTTACACCTACAATTAATAGTTATCAATGGCTAAATATAGCAAATAACAATAAACAAATAAGAAAACTAATATATATATATATATATATATATATATATATATATATATATATATATATATATATATATATATATATATTGACCTCTCATGTGTCCTAGTTTCCGCCTCGGATGCAGAAGGTCGTGGGTTCGATTACCCCGGCTGAGTCATACCAAAGACTTGTAGAAATAGTACTAACAGCTAGCTGCCTCGCTAGGCGCTCAGCATTAAGAGGTTAGTGTTAGGACTGGTCGGCCAGGTGTCAGGATAATGTGACTGGGTGGGACATGATGCTAGATGTCTGCAGCATGATGCCCCAGTGGTAGACATCACTATTTAAACTGTCACACTGCAAACATCGTGATTGTTAAAGCTATGTAAAAAATTTAACACACAGATATATATAAATATATATATATATATATATATATATATATATATATATATATATATATATATATATATATATGCGTGTGTGTGTGTGTGATTTCGTATAAAAAAATTGTAAAAAAAGAGTGTCAGCTACACGTCGATTATTCATGTGTTCGGTCGGCTTTCATGTTAGTAGATTATTTAAATGTACATGGCAACAATGCATATATAGCATATAGCAAAGATGACTGTTTGCCTGAAATGTGTAATTAAGTCGTTTCCATAATTATGAAACAGAGAGAGAGAGAGAGAGAGAGAGAGAGAGAGAGCACAAAACTAATTTTTATGAGTGGATTTTCCGTCGCAGGTTTCATTTTTGAATGTGAGACAGAAAGTCACAGAACAAAAAGCCACTCTCAGAAAGTCATAGTACAAAATATCATTCTCAGAAAGTCATAGAACAAAAGGTTAAAATTGAAATTTTCAGCATTAATGTGAGATTTGTAGTATTAAACAGTCACATGAGATAAAGTTAGACTTTGAATATTGTAATATTGTACTTTGCCAAATTACACAATTGTATATGTACCATTGTCATAAATACAAATGGACGCGATTCAACAACATGAATTTTAGTCAGCCTCACAGGAATATTATATCTGGAAGCGATGCTGGAGTCGGTTTAAAGGGTCAGCTTCAAATGAATCGTTAGACCTGGAAGTGATTCTGGTGTCTGTTGCCTGCAGTTTTCTTCAACTGGCAGCAAGTAGTAGAATTAACTGGAACAAGCTGATACACATTTTGCAAAAATCTCACTTGGTGATATGTGACCTGAACAAGCTTTCTCTCTCATTTTATTGTGTGTTTTTCCTAGTTTGACCATTGATTTATCAGGAGCATGACTATGTGGTTGGCCTGAAATTAGATTCTGACATTCCACATCGGTGGACAGTCTGCCTCTATATGTCAGTACCGAAGGTCTCGCTTCCAACATTTCTTGGTCTTACATGATGCATGTCTAATATACAAATAACCTACAAAACAGAATTTGGAACACTTTCTCGTTGTTTGCGATGATTACCATTTTTTGGAATGATTTCTTTGATTTAAACCAGTTGTTCATTTAACGCAATTGAAATTAAAGCCATTTAATTAAAAAGAGTCATTGTATTTACGTATTGATATAAAGGTAATGAAAGACTGAAATCAAACTGTTACATGTATACACTTTTCAAAGCTACCTCTACCTGTCACACAAATGCCTTACGTAAACCTTAATGTTATATGTTTTGTTGTACCATGCATCCTTAAGACTTATGATGCGAATCAATTTCCCTTGTCACGCACCTGTATCAATTTACTGCAATCATGAATTGCATTTATTATGAAATTTGAGTTTATGTCATGTGACTTTCTGACCTTCAAGCATTCGTGACGTTATTCTAACCGTTTTGCATGAAAGTTGGATTGGTGTAGGGGTCGACACTTTCGAGGTACCTTACACGTTTGAGGCAATCCTTTGTCACATCTGTAATGTCTTTAGGTAAGGTACCTTTGTTTATTCTATTCAATTCACCAATCAGTGGGTACTGGCGTCAGGGAAACGTTTAAGACGTGAACAAACATGTTCTGTATCCCAAGTTGCTTTATCGACCCATTGACTTAACGTTGCATCAGTTTGTTCAAATATACATTCAACTAACCCTCTCTCCCGTCTTCTAATCAGGATATATATTTAATCCATACAATTGACGATTACTTTATCTGGTTATTCTTACTGCTAACAAATAAATATATATGCAACAAATGTGTGTGTGTGTGTGTGTGTGTGTGTGTGAGAGAGAGAGAGAGAGAGAGAGATGTAAGTGTGAAAAAAGCAGCAATTAAACCATTAGATGATTTTAATGTTCAGTCTAATGTTCGATCTCAAGATAAATATAATCTTGCCATGCTATTGTTTCTTTGCGTGGGTCTTGTTTTATGACACCTCTAATATCATAGAAACTTTATATGAAATAAGTGCATGTTACAATGCTAGCATACGATTACACCTAATCTTGGGGCTTCATACTTTTGCGTCTTCAAAAAGATTTTGACGGTCTTGCTGGCGCCAGTTATTGCACGTGGATTCAGAGGGGTACACACTTGTCTCCGATTTTCTCAGTGTTAGGTTGTGACAGGTCAGCACCTCGGGAGCTTATCAGATAAGAGGGAAGAGAGCGTTCAGAACGTTGATCTTTAGACTGTTATATGGCGATATGGGAGTTTGGACGAAGGCGACTTGTAATGTTTGGATCTGGAATTGTTTCTCGGCTTGAATACCATACGATCAAACAAATTTAGAATAAACTTGAACTTTACACACACACACACACGCGCGCGCGCGCACGCACGCACACACGCACGCAATTACGCAGAATTTACAACGGCATGCCCAATTTTATATCAGACTTGATAGTTTGAAATATACAAGATGATACCAAGTGTAAATAATATGCAAAAATGTACAATTTACAACGTCAAGCCATATTTTATATCAAACTAAATAGTTTGAAATATAGAACGTGGTGCCAATTGTAAATAATATACAAAAAAAAAATGTACAATTTACAACGTCAAGCCAAATTTTATATCAAACTAAATAGTTTGAAATATTGAACATAATGCCAAGTGTAAATAATATACAAAAATATATAATTTACAACCTCATGGCCAGCATTATCTCAAAATAGATAGTTTGAAATATACAAAAGATATAAATAAATATTTAGATATAAGGTAAACATTTGTTAATACGGAATAGAAAAAGAGTCAGTTTTTCCACTCGCTTGTTCTTGAATTATTTCATTCTTTTCTTAATTGCTTATATTTGTGCTATTTTGTCTCGGTATTTGTTTCTTGTGTTTTGTTTTCTTCAGTTTTCTTTTTATTGTTTCATTCCTTATTAACATAATCGTGGAACTTGGTTTACATCATGATGTGGACTGAGATTCATTAATTACACATAACATTTGCAAAGAAAACATTTATTCTTTATGTTTAAAAGTAATGGTTTTTTTTTAACGAAGTGCTTATTTAGTTTACTGTCATTTAAAAAATGCATTCATATCCTATAATGTTTCTACTTTGTGATGTTTGCACACTGACATAGGAGTTATTGCAATTTACATAAGTATAAGTAAACAAAAATAGGGACGTATATTTAAAACAGAGTTCACAAGTTAAATATAAGATTTAGTATTTTTGCATGGTACATAAATGCATGTACAATGTATAAATTTATTAAGTCATGTTAGGATAAGACAATCCAATTACAAAACAAATATAAAACCGCGACATTGTATATATTTTCCTGACATTAATATATATTAATGTATTAAAATAATATTGTCTCAAAGATATAAGTAAAGGGTGTATTAATTAAATTTGTATATGAATTGTATCAAAATTTCTTTGTTTTTCTTATTTACTACAGGTTCTTAGAATTTAGTAGAAGAATATAATATCTAACGAATCCACTACGAGTATTTACCGTATTCTAATTTCCGAATGGATAGATAGGATTTTATGAAGTAAAACGGGAAGACGGAAAGAAAGAGGTTTAGAAATACGAAGGTATAGGACACATTAGTGATAAATAATAAATAACTAATAAATTGATTCAAGGAAAATCATGTATCGTATGTACTACAAGCAACATATACATTTTCTGCCATCGCATAATGCGCTTACATATCAATATCTATGTTGTTTATTTTACCGATAATCACACAAAAAAATTAAGAAACCCATATATATTGGTGTATTATGGGACGGCAGCTCAGAGTCTGTTGTATTTGCAGCTAGAGCTTATAAGAGAGAACATGCGATATATATATATATATATATATATATATATATATATATATATATATATATATATATATATATATATATATATATCATAACGTTCTTACACAGATGTTGTGTTTGAAAACGAAATTTGTTTGATATTCATCCATTCCATGCGTGTAAGATTTAAACGGAGCTTTGACTTACAGTTTCTTGCCAACATCAACAGAAATGGTTGTCATATTCCATTGTGGCATCTATCGTCGGATTCCTTTGAATTCCGGAAGTACGGCGCAAGCATTCGTTGAAATTATTCAAACATTTCACCATGCCTGGAATACTTTTCTTTACAGTCTTGATCTTTATGTAAAACCTTTACTTTGGCATGCAAAGAATGGTTACAGTCCATGATACTAGAACCTAATACACCATTAATAGTGACATGTTCCACGATGCAACAGCTTAATGCATTTTCCATGGCTACAATCTGCGATACAAAAGCTTAATAACTATTACAGGAAATATTCCACGATACAAGATCCTAATAACTATTACAGGAAATATTCCACGATACAAGATCTTAATAACTATTACAGGAAATATTCCTCGATACAGTAGCTTAATAACTATTGCAGGAAATATTACACGATACAGTAGCTTAATAACTATTGCAGGAAATATTACACGATACAGTAGCTTAATAATACATGATGTTAAAGCTCTATTAATCCTGATATGCCACGATATATACAATATTTCATAATACAGTAGATTAATACACTATAAATGGTTACAGTGCACGATACAGTAGATTAATACACTATAAATGGTTACAGTGCACGATACAGTAGATTAATACACTATAAACAGTTACAGTGCACAATACAGTAGCTTAATATACTGTAAATTGTTACAATCCACAGTAAAGTAGCTTATTACACTATAAATGGTTACAACCTACGAGACAATAACTTACTAAGTATTAAGAATTATAATCCACGATACATCAGCTTAATGCATAATTAATGGTTACATTCCGCAATACAACAGCTGATTACACCTTTAAAAATATAACTAAAACTATATTCCACGATACAACAGCTTAATAAACTATTGATGATTGTATTCCACGATACAACAGCTTAATAAACTATTGATGATTGTATTCCACGATACAACAGCTTAATAAACTATTGATGATTGTATTCCACGATACAACAGCTTAATAAATTATTGATGATTGTATTCCACGATACAACAGCTTAATAAATTATTGATGATTGTATTCCACGATACAACAGCTTAATAAATTATTGATGATTGTATTCCACGATACAACAGCTTAATAAACTATTGATGATTGTATTCCACGATACAACAGCTTAATAAACTATTGATGATTGTATTCCACGATACAACAGCTTAATAAATTATTGATGATTGTATTCCACGATACAACAGCTTAATAAACTATTGATGATTGTATTCCACGATACAACAGCTTAATAAACTATTGATGATTGTATTCCACGATACAACAGATTAATGCACTGTAAGAAACACATTTTCTCAGATCGTCTCTACATCTTCTGAATAAACACAGACCAGTACCTTCGTTTCTATTATATTAAAGTGACTCTAATCTGTAAGGGGATATGCATTTTTGTGTGATTTGTCAGGGTATCTATGTAAAACTGCTTGTATCTATTTATAACCAAATATTCTGGATGTATATATTTATATGATACAGGTCTCGTATCTTGCTCTTCAGTTAATATACACGCTACAGGCTGATAAATTAGATGTTAATGGGTTTTTATTTATATTTATTGGTCACAGTTTTATCGAAAATAGCTTTCCTACAAGAAAATGTTTCACGCTTCGTAACTGCAATCAAGGTGCTTGGCGCCGGATGTATGTAATGAGAAATACTTTATCATGAAATGTACAAATGCTGATTGTTGATCTTGTAGGTTTAATGTTATTATTCAGCACACGATAGGCTATACACGACGGCAGGTATAACTGGTGGATGAAGAACCCGGGAAAACTTCGGTAAGAATCACCGACACACGAGAAGCTATTTGAGGACGCACGGCACTAATTGTATGGAAACAAGGGGACCAGTTTGGAAATGGGTGAAAATAAAATAGAATATAACTAGGTTTTTCGGCATGGATTGGTTAATAAAAACGAAAGATAGATTTTAGTAAAAAGAATTGTTTGAGATTTGGTCCTGGTTGTAACTGAAAAACAAATGGAAACATTGTTTTATTGATGGAATTTTAGTCCTTTAACAGACGTGTGTTTCGCGACATTCGTTACTGAAATTAGCACATGACTCTTTGGTGCGGAATTGAAAACACATCTTTAAAACACACGTAGATCCAGAAAATGCCGCGGCTCAGATGTTTCTTCCTGCACAGAAGCTGTAATCAAGGATGCATCTATACTGAAGAATATCGGTTTCATAATGAGCACTCAGAAATTTAAAGTTATTGAATTTCAATCTAATTGTGTTTGCATCGGTTTACTATGGGAACTGAATTAGACACACACATTAGCCGAGCCCGAGACTCGAAACGACAAGGACAGTGGTATGATGCCAGTTTTCGGTAAAAGCTAGAGCTTCAGACCACTCGACCACCCGTGCCACCAGAAAATGCTAGTATATTTCAGGCGAAAAGTGTATGGATCTATTCATGAACATATATATGATTAAAATATTTGAAATAGAGAATTTAGAAGAAAGAAAAAAACAAGCAAACATGAATATAGAGTCAGTAGTTATATGATCAACCAAAATATACTATGCATATACAAAATGCATATATCTGAATATATACTCATAACATACATTTATCAGAAACGAGGGAGAAATATAAATAGACAAAGGAGGCAAGGAAGAAAATGTATCCGTGCAAAGATAAAAACTGACACACGAATTTAAAAATTAAAAAAGTACTGAGTGTGCCTGCGAAATAGAGAAGCGCAGTGAATTCGCCTGATTTTATGAAGAGGAAATAAAGTCATTCATACATACATACATACATACATACATACATATACATACATATACATACATACATACATACATACGTACATACATACATACATAGATAGATACATGCATACATATACATACATACATACATACATGCATACATATACATACATACATACATACAAACATACGTACGTACGTACATACATACATACATACATACATACATACATATATACATACATACATACATATATACATACATACATACATACATACATGCATACATACATACATACATACACATACATACATACATACATACATACATACATACACATACATACATACATGCATACATACATACGTACATACATACATACATGCATACATACATACATAATACATACATACATACATACACATACATACATACATGCATACATGCATACATACAGACAGACATACAGACATACATACACACACACACATACATACATACATACATACATACATACAGACAGACATACAGACAGACAGACATACAGACATACATACACACACATACATACATACATGCATACAGACAGACATACAGACAGACATACATACTGAGAACCGAGCAGCTGATTATTGTATATTACCACTTCTCTTGCATAATTCTTTAGTTGATGATATAGTATAAATGATGTAGTACAAATGATGTAGTACAAATGCAAAATGTTTGTACACAAAGACAATCGAATATTTTGAAAATATTTTAAAAAATCTATTATACGTAGATATATTTGTTCATAGGCACTCAAAATAATTTTTTAATATTACCAGATATATTTAGGTCCTATGAGATATTTCCCTCGAAACGGAGTTACAAGTTATTCGAAGACAAAATCCCAAGTTTAGTGATACAAGGGAAGTAAATCTTTCAAACTCTGCTTTAGGACTCACGCCACGAAAGTAAACCTACGGAAACACCATTATGTTTATAATTCAAGACCTTTACATTCATAAATCCTCAGGATCAGAATTATATTTATCAGTATAGACCCATCCTCGATATAAGATTCTGTGTGAAGAAAATCATATTAGTCAGGTCATTTTTTAATAAAATTTGTGTTTGAAACATACGTTTTTAATTCCGCACCAAGGACTGAAATTCCACCGAAAGATTGTTGTCTCTATGTTTTCAGTTACAAATTAAGTTACAAATAGGATAAGCACTCAAACTAAATCGTTGTAAAAAAAGTTATACTTTTCATTATTTGCCAATCATACCCCTCCAAACCCATATCAAGTTTATGTTCACCCATTTCAAGACCGTTTCCCATTTTACCAAATAATCAGTCCTTCAAGGTCATTCTTTCAAAATCGAGCAGAAATATAAAACAAAATCGTCTGAATCTGAATACATTTTTTGTTAAAATGATGCAAATATAGCACTAACCTCAAATCTAATATAAAACTAACTTATAAAAACAGTATCTTCATTGTATGTCTGAGAAAAGGACAGGCAACGTACTGATGGAGGTCCATACGCATTTGTCGCATAATTGAAAAGAACAATTTGCTTACTGATGGGCTACAAAAGTAATTGATATATATATATATATATATATATATATATATATATATATATATATATATATATATATATATATATATATATATTCCTTTCGGAAGATTACTTTTCATATTAGTAAATATTGTCCTATAGCGCTGATTTGGTGATAAAGCAAGATATTATCGATTTAACATTTAACACCAGTATCACCAAAACCATGGTCTGTTAATTTTGACCTTGATTTTTATATTGTTCTCATATCCTCTCTGGACTTGAGGAAAAGCTGCTGCTCAAAACGATAGGAATATGTTCTGTTACGTTAAAATTTAAATTAATGAATCACCTACTCTTTTTGAGTATCCCTTTAAAAAAATTGAGAAACCCTGACTTTGATATGAGTTATAAGATCCCCGTCTTGTAAAGCATTATATGTGTTGTACAAAGAATGGGTTGTCACAGCGGATAGTCGAGTGTTTGCTTGTGAAAATATGGCGTAGCTGCTGTTGAGAGCTCTTGTCGTAACACTTCAACGATAAAACGACAGCATCGATTGACATTTATCTGTAGATGACTCAAGATGGGATTTCTGTCATGCTTCTAAGTATTAAGGAAACAATAATATCCGTTGTCTGTGTTACAAAAAAAATCGCCTATGTCTATTTTCAAGTCCCAACAAGTTTCAATGAATAAGACATTAATGTTTCTTACCATAATTGCTTCTGACAGAGTCTCTGTGGCTATTTCAGTTTCTAGTGATTCATAAAGTGTGCAATTATCTCATACTACGTATGCATATTCCATACGTTTCAAATTAAAAATTTAATGACGTCATGATATTTATGTACTGTACTTACAACCATTGTGTTATTTTGGATGTCTTATTATGCGGCTTAAATATTTTAATTTTGAACACTTGATTTCAAAGGAGAGAAAAATAACACAATTTTGAGCTTAATAAAATTAATTTGGATTGTGTCAACAAAAGGAGGCTTGCAGGAGTATAGTGAAGATTGTAATGGTGAAACATTTTTCCGCAGTACCTTATGTCGTGGTCAGCGGGACACGTAACCATTAAGATTGAAATATGGGCTAGGCTCTCCATAAATTGGTAGCTTGCGAAGATTAATCTATATTGTTTGGAGGATTGATTGGAATTTTAATAATAATAACGGTCCGACGGATATGTCATCGTATAGTCAAGTAAAGAAATGACAAAGCAGAGACAAACCAGAGACAAATTTGGGCAATCTTGGGCCGTTTGAAACATGTGACATAAAATGATATTTTCCAGAATAGTTATTAAAAATGGCGGACTAGAGAGAATTATACTGGCTTCGATGGGAGTGTTAAAGTATGGCGGTTAGAGAAAGTTAATCTTGATTGGCTAAGCTAAACGAGGCTGATGTTTCCCAGACGAAATTCAAGGTTTTAAATAATTTCCTTTCGAAATTCGGCGGTCCACTTTCTCTGCCGAAAGGAAGTCTGAGGGTATCTGAGGAAAGTAACAAGTAATTTATACCGTTCAATAAATTGTTCATAGCGCGAGGGTCTGGAAAGTTGAGGGACACAGGGAAAGAAAAATTCGGCTTCATAGAAAAGGGAGCTTAATTCTTGAATATTTTCCTTGAGTTCAGAAGTTAATCGTTCACTCGTTGTTTTGAATTTTGTATGATTCATTTGTTATAGGAATGTCATACAATATTTCATTGATATGAACGTGTTTGGATTTAGGAATCATGTATTGTATGCATTTCATGCATTACCCTGACACGAAGTGTGAGAATTAATTTATTTGCCTCCTTAATTTGAAAGCAACTGAGGACTCGAAGAGGTTGGGCAGAAAGATAGAGAGAAGGAAAAGAAATACCGCGCTTCTGATCTGTAACCAAAAGTGATTTGGAAAGGACAGAAATTAGTCACTCGATTCTATGATGAAATTTGTTTTCTCGGAAAAACAAAACTGCTCACCTCCCAGAAAATGATAACCAAAGCACCATGACTGAAGGGCGATCATCTCATATTACATCACCATCCTCACCTCACGAAGATGAATAGCTCTTTTCTAGAAATTTACTTCTGAAAGAAAACTGCCTCAAACTTGTGAGATTTTAAGGAGGTTGCGAAATTCTCTGGTAGCTGTGAGGTTCAAAACTGACAGATGATAAATAGAACCGACAGTGAGAAACGCAGTCAAGTTATGATTTTCGACTGGAGTACAATCCGGTACCTCAAGTATTCCTTGGTGATGATTGTTCTTTACCGTAATTATGTTTTAATACCTTTGTGAATGGTAATATTAGCTGATGTCAAAGTGTCACAGCACCTATAACACTGGACAACAAATTTTTTCAAAAGTCATGTTACTGAAATAAAATTAGTCAATTCTTATCAATTTTTATGTGCTGAACACGAATATGACAGTCAAATTGCAAAATTGGCTCTAGTTTTTTTGTAATCTGCAAGAAATTAATGTTTACATAACGAAATGCATTCCAATAGTAAAAGGTCAACTGTAATAGCCTACCTATAAAAAATCAAGTCATTGACTACATCTTAGATTTCTTCGCCTGTCTCTTGTACAGCTGTTCGGGAGCATCTCTGAGGAGTGTCCAGCAGTAGTCAGCCAGCATTGTAGTGGACCATTTTCCCTGGTATCTTTGTTCCATTGTTGCGATATCTTGATGAAAACGTTCGCCGTGTTCATCACTAACAATACCACAGTTGCTAGGAAAGAAATCCAAATGGGAATGAAGGAAGTGAATCTTTAGAGACATATTGCAGCCAAGTTTCTTATACTTCATCAACATGTCTTCTACTAGTTCCTTATAGTTTTCTGCCCTAACATTTCCGAGGAAGTTTGTAGAAACTAGGCGAAAAGCATTCCATGCTTGTTTCGCGTCACCTTCCAGCAAGTTGTTGAACCGGTCATCTTTGAAAAGCTCTCGAATCTGAGGACCCACAAAAACTCCCTCTTTAATCTTTGCTTCGCTGAGTCGAGGGAATTTTTCATGCAGGTATCGGAATGCTGGCAAAGTCCGGTCAATGGCTTTCACGAAGTTCTTCATCAAACCTAGTTTGATGTGAAGGGGTGGTAGCAAGATTTTCTGAGCCTCAACCAGAGCTGGGTGTTGGATATTCTTCTCTCCAATGGCTACATTCTGCCTGTGAGTCCATTCCTTCCTCATGTAGTGCATTTCCCTTGCTCGGCTATCCCACTCGCATAAGAAACACATGTATTTTGTATATCCTTGCTGCAGTCCCATTAAAAGGGCAACTACCTTCAAATCACCACAGAGGTGCCAGCTGTACTTGTTATACTCAATGGAATTCAGTAGCTGCCTTAAGTTATCGTATGTCTCTTTCATGTGGACAGCATACGCTACTGGAATAGATGGAAGAATGTTTCCATTGTGCAAAAGCACAGCCTTGAGACTCAGTTTCGAAGAGTCCACAAATAGTCTCCATTCTTGTGGGTCATGAGTGATTTTTAAAGCATTCATGAGGCCCTCAATATCGGAACAGAATATCAGATTACTTTCCTTTCTGAAGAAAGGCTCCAATTGCTGGTGGCGCTTTCGATATGCAGTAATTGTGACATCTTCTTCTAGAAGATTCCATTGTTGGAGTCTTGATCCTAGCAATTCTGCCTTGTTCTTTGATAAGTCCAAATCACGAATCAGGTCATTTAGTTCTTCCTGTGTTATTCTGTGTGGGGTTGATGATGCACCACAGTGAAAATCTGGATCACTGCATGCTGATGGACCAGGAGAAGAACAGGTCGACTCACCTTTGTCTTCGTCAGATGAATCAAGAGAATATTCTGCTGGAGGTTCTGGAATAGGAAGTCCCTCACCATGTGGAACTGGTCTCAATGCAGACGGAATGTTTGGGTAGACTATTCTCGACTTCTTTCGCTTCGTTATTCCGCCGGAAAGAGGAGGAACCAAGCAGAAGTAACAGTCATTTAGGTGGTTGCTTGGCTCTCTCCACACCATTGGGACTGCAAACGGCATTGATGACCTTTTGCAATTCAACCACTGTGAAAGCTGTGTTGTACATGTAGCACAGCATATATGCGGAGCCCAAGGCTTGTCTTGGTCACCAACCTTGCATCCGAAGTAAAGATGATATGCCTTCTTCACTTGAGAATTGATACTTTTCTTCTGGTTGGCAAATGTCACTTCCCCACAAATATAGCAAAAATTGTCCGCGGTATTAACACACTTTCGAGGCATTACTGTTCTTTATTGTACGTAAATGGATAAAATAATAAGTTTTATGTAACAGTAGCTTGAACTGTCTCGCACAACGTCTAAAATATTTTAAATGCTGAACCTATCTGATTGGGCTTTATATAGTACACTGCTTACGTCAGCTTCAGCAGCCGCCTGGCATTAGTATAATAGGCCTACACATGTATAGTACACTGCTGACGTCAACTTACTTCAGCAGCCGCATGGCATTAGTATTGCATTGCATCAGAAAATGATGCAATCAACTGTGGATGATGTGAGCATGATGGTATTATGCAATGTTACATCATTATTCCGGATGTTGCTGCAGTCCTACTGGAGAAATGTACACAGTGAAACATAGAAAATGAGGTATATGAATATCTTCAAAACGAGAGCCAATACAAATTTTTCACGGTTATATTCGTGTTCGGCACACCAAAATACTACAGATTAGGGCCTTTTCAAGTCAGTAATGATTTCACTGTTGACCAGTGTAATTTGAGGTGTATGTGTATAAAGATAATTAGGTAGGTACAGTGGTACGTGTATAGGTAGGTGTGCATGGATACGCAAGTAGATGAATGAATGAATGAATGAATGAATGAATAAATATATGATGAATGGGTATGTATGCATGTATGTATGTCTGTCTGTCTGTCTGTCTGTATGTATGTATTGTATGTATGTATGTATGTATGTATGTATGTATGTATGTATGTATGTGTGTGTGTGTGTATGTATGTATGTATGTATGCATGCATGTGTGTGTGTATGTACGTATGTATGTATGTGTGTATGGATGTATGTATGTATGTATGTATGTATGTATGTATGTGTGTATGTATGTGTGTATGTATGTATGTATGTATTGTATTGTATGTATGTATGTATTTATTTATGTATGTATGTATGTATGCATGCATGCGTGTGTGTGTGTATGTATGTATGTATGTATATGTATGTATGTATGTATGTATGTATGTATGTATGTATGTATGTATGTGTTTATGTATGTATGTATGTATGCATGCATGTGTGTGTGTATGTATGTATGCATGTCTGTCTGTCTGTCTGTATGTATGTATGTATGTATGTGTGTGTGTGTATGTATGTATGTATGTATGTATGTATGACGTTATCTCTCCTTCAACAGGTAGTAAATTAGGTTAATCAAACTCTGGATGATGCAAGATCACGAAACACAAAAATGAATCAAAATAGCAAATAGATGAAAAGCAGATATATTATAATGTGTAATCCTTAAAACCTTCAGTGAAAAACATTAGAAATTAGAAAAGTGAGTCGAAAAAAATCCATTATGTTTAAGTGTGGTATAAATGAAAGAACTTGTGGCAGATGAAGACGCCTTGCGTGTATCTGAACTTTGACCATACCATGATTTAGACGACCCAAACTAAAATAACGCTGATGATAGAAACTTGATAATTAAACTGCTCTGTGACAATTATATAACAGCTAATTGGATTAACAGTTTTGTGAAAGTGGTTCAAATACTTCATTTCTTTTGCATCTTGTGTCACATGGATTGTTAAAAAAAACTGCGCAGAGAGATTATTTTAAAATAAAACTGTTTGAAACACTTGTTCTTTGGTATATCTGTCTGAATGAGTAAATATTCCATTTCTACAACTGATATTAAAATGTGCCTGATAATGGTATTTAAAATTTGAAATATCATTACGTAGCATTCTTCGCTCACTGTCTCACTTTTGAAGAAAACTAAAAATAAAATTGACGTAGACATGGCGGAAAAGGAAGAGGTATATTCTTTGAAGACTTGATTCACAGACATCTGCCGTATCTCAGCAAAACGATCTGTCACAAATAGTTTTCATATCAAATAGCTTTCCGATAATAATAAAATTTATAGATCTTACAGTATGAATATACCTATGCAATTTTAAAAAAAAGAAACTTTGATTGAAATCCCGTGTGGGTCACGAGAACATAACGAGACCAGCTTGTACTAGTTCCTAAATGTCACAAACAGAAGGAGAATGTTTCCAATAAATAATCAAGACTGCGTGTATATTTGGAAGGCACAATGAGCACATTCCGATGACACGATGCTATTCTAGTCGTATTCCTTCAGTCGGGAAACTTTTGTCTACAATATGACCAGGGAGCCCTACTGATTTGCTTGTTTGCAGTTTGTTCCCAATCGATGCGGAATGCGTCAGTTTTGTGGTCCGGACAAATGTTAGTTGTATCACCACACAATGACATTTGCGTAACGTGAACATGGATATTGATACAGGGATGGGCTACATTATTAAGGGATCACGTGATTTGTCTTTGAAATTGTCCCCTATTAAATATTTTAACTTAAGCCTACGATGTGACTTTTCAATAACAATTGTGAATTAGGTGTTTCCGGATTGCATTGTTCTTGAAATTGATCTGGTCTTTCAGGACAGTGCTGTTCTTGGAATTGGTCTGGTCTTTCCGGATAATGCTGTTCTTGGAACTGGTCTGGTCTTTCCGGATAGTGCTGTTCTTGGAACTGATGTACGGCATGTGCAGCTTCAATAGTTATTTTGCAGTATGGCGACAGTTAAATACCAATAGTCAGCTGGGGAAGAAGAGCTAGCCATCCATAGCAATATATATGTCGGTTCAAGGTCGGTAGATTATTTCAATCGCTGCTTGGATGTCAACTATTTTGAACTGCATCATGCTCTTTAACACGCAATGATTTTTTTTCCTCAGAATTATCAGCTAGGCAAACTTCTTGCTTCTGCCCTGCGAGGAGTACTTAGTTTCAGAAATCACCTTAGGAAGTGAAAAATGTAGGTATACATTTGGGGTTGGGCGCATAAACTTATTTTGCTATGAACTGCCGTTGACTTGACCGGTCATGGGAATAATATTCTTAGGCTTTGTTTTATTACAGATATTCAAAAGTATGAAGCGTTTTGACCCCTCGTGTGTATTTTATTTTCTTAATGGATATTTGTATCAGTCTCGTGGATGCAGAATTAAATTTGTTTATAAAACAGTCAGGTGCACCATTAAATTTGTTTATAAAACAGTCAGGTTCACCATAAATAATGTCTGGCAATGATACAAGCGCATTTGCATGTAAATATGTTTGTTAAACAATATCGGCGTTGAACAGGTTTATACACGGAGCTCTAGAATTTCGTATTTTGCTTGCACAGGGCTAGATTTTTAAAGAAAATAAATTTCCCATTTGTTTTCACTCGTTATACTGGCCATCTAGAAATACCCTGCATATACCAATTATTGTTACTATAACGTTTAATTCCCTTGAGCTTTGCTGTACGATTAATGGGCGGAATTTGGGTTACATGAGTATACAACTTGGCCTTATATCAGATTTGCATCTGTGAAAAACTGTTAGCTCCGTTTGGTCATTTTCTTTTTTTTTTCATTTTATATATTTGGCAATTCATTCATTGCATTTTTAGAAACTGCTATTGTCTAGTCTGGCCCAATTCGTTTCCCTGTATTAATAACTAAAATTATCAGTGCGTGAAAGTAACATAGAGGTATGTCAACATTCTCAACATTGTACATGTTGCAAATTCAAAAGAATTCACCTTACACCTGTCACTCTCTCATAAGTTCATAATATATGTAGATTCCTCCAATATAATGTACACAATCAGTTAAATAGGCATACTGATTTTAACAATTAGCCTAAAAACTTAGAGTTTTAAAACGTAATATGGGAATTCTTTGGTTTCATCTTGCTAAAGTTCCAATAAGATGAGTAAATGCGCGGAGTTAAACCTTGTATTTTTCATGTTTCTTAAGTATTGCTTGAATGCCAGAATCATGCAGATTCAAAGCTTCGTGCAAAAATAGAGTTTTTATCTGATAAATATCCTAATCGGTGGGTAAGTTGATATATATATATATATATATATATATATATATATATATATAGAGAGAGAGAGAGAGAGAGAGAGAGAGAGAGAGAGAGAGAGAGAGAGAGATAAACGGATGAACTCAGCAAGAAAAATGAGGAAGCATAATGATATAGGACAGAGGGAGAAATAAGATATGGCTAATATGATATTTCTTCCAAAATCCCTTCGTAGCACTGTGCAATCATTTTCAAACATGAATGCTTAATTCGTAGCACTGTGCAATCATTTTCAAACATGAATGCTTAATACTTGATAAACAAGACACGAGAAAAATGAAATCATATCAAGCGACAAACGAATAATTGGTATAGAAAATTCATAGAGGTTTGTTCATTTTTCTATAAGTCAAAAATCTCGGATATTTCAAGAAAATTAAATAGACCCGCTCCTTTACTGTGTCCATAGCTAAAACAACACAATTGCTATAATGAGTGGTTTCCCTTTGTTCAGAAACTCTTATTAATGGGAATTTATTTGCTCATTATTTTCCAAGAAAAAATGTCTCTCTAATAATTTCATTATCTTTCATAACGAATCAAACATTACATTTTTTTCAGGTACCTATATCAACGCTAGATTCAATGTCAACGCACTGAGATATCAGGGTGAAGGTTTGATGTACGGTGCATACACTCAACTATTACTGTCAAAATAAAATTCATGACCAACACACGATCATATTAATGTCAGAGTTAGAGTTATCATCATCGTACCTAGATATCAATGTCAGAGTTAGATCATAATCAACATACCTAGATATAAATGTCAGAGTCAGATTCATCATCAGCGTACCTAGATATCAATGTCAGAGTTAGATCATGATCAACATACCTAGATATCAATGTCAGAGTTAGATCATAATCAACATACCTAGATATAAATGTCAGAGTCAGATTCATCATCACCGTACCTAGATATCAATGTCAGAGTTAGATCATAATCAACATACCTAGATATAAATGTCAGAGTCAGATTCATCATCACCGTACCTAGATATCAATGTCAGAGTTAGATCATAATCAACATACCTAGATATCAATGTCAGAGTCAGATTCATCATCAGCGTACCTAGATATAAATGTCAGAGTTAGATCATAATCAACATACCTAGATATCAATGTCAGAGTCAGATTCATCATCAGCGTACCTAGATATAAATGTCAGAGTTAGATCATAATCAACATACCTAGATATCAATGTCAGAGTCAGATTAATGCAAACATATTCCGATATAATGTCAGAGTTTGATTCATGGACAACATACTCAGATATCAATATCAGGGTCCTATGTATGATCAACATACTTAAATATCCATGGCAGACTTAGTTTGATGGTCAACATACTCGATATCAATGACAGAGCCAGATTAATGGTCAACATACTCTGATATTAATGATAGAGTTAGATTCATATCAATACACTCAGGTATAAGTGACACAGTTATATTAACAGACAACATAACCATATATCATTAACATAGAATCATGGCCAACATACCCATATATCAATGCCAGATTTAGATTCACTGTCAACACGACCAGATATGAATGTCGAAATTAGGTTCATGGTCAATCATCCATATATCAATGTCAGATTCATATTCAACACGATCATATATCAAAGTCAGAGTTAGATGCATGGTCAACACGCTCAGATATCAATGTTAGATTCATGGTCAGCAATGCCAGTCATCAATGTCAGAGTTAGATTCATGGTCAGCATTCTAAAAGTTAAATAACAGATGAATACCCAGCTATTACTATCGGATGTAGATTCATGCCAAACATACGCTGATATCAAAGTCCGAGTTAGATACATGGCTGACATACACAGATGTTAATATGACTGTTAGACTCATAGTAAAAATGCTAAGATATCAGTGCCAGGGTTGGATTCATGGTCAGCACACTAAGATATCAATGTCATGGATTCCTGGTTGACATACAGTTTTTGAATCATTTAATGTCGTAAATAATTCAGTTTGGACGTCATCAAAATATTGCATTCATCGTGATTGTGATATATTCATAAAAATATACTCTCCGCAAATAAATTATGGACTACGATTATTTTATCTGACAGAATAATCTCACTGTGAAAATTATGTTCGTACTTCATGTCATAGATGTTTCATTATTACAGAAAATAGAATTACGAACGAGCGGCAAGTCATATATTCCCACCAGTACTTAAATAATCTTCTCATACATTTTCTTTCCTCTGTGACCGGAGAGCCAACTCTGCGCAAGAAACTTCGTGACTCAAATCCATCAACATTAACGACAATATAGGTTCGTATTATGATAAATGAATACACGAATGTATGGTATACTGCGAACACGTGTTTCAGTTCATATTATCTGCAGTGTCATCAGACTAAATAGAATTTCCATACTTCATCCCATTATCTTCCAATTCGTGATCACTTTACATTCCCAGAGAGTGCACCGTCTCACTCTTCTTATGAGTTTTTTTAATGCCATGTTGATTTTTTGCATATTTCCTTGTTACATACTAATATAGGGATGGTTATCAGGTTTTGAGTTTAAACCATATATCCTTCTCGCCCACAGAACGAGACTATCTTTTGTGATATTTTATTGGGTGCGCTCCACAGATATTACGTATTTCTGTCAGTGACAGGTGTAAGGTGAAGGTCTTTTATATTTCTTTTTTAGTTTTTAAATCTGCGATGTACACAATGGAGAGAATCTTGGTATAACTCTACATTGCTTTTATGTACTGTGGCTGAAATTTATTTTCATGTTTAACTGGGGTAATCGTGCATGATCTAAGCCCCTAGCGGCCGAGTTGTCTAAGGTGCCCGCCTTTACATATCACTTACATCTCACCTCTGTCTACATGTGGTCGATTCTCGGGCTTGGCGAAGGTACTTGTGAAAGCTTGTCAGTACCAACTCTTACACTGGTGGTTCTTCATGGAGTTTTCGCGGGTTCTTCTTCCACCAAAAATACACTGGCCGTCATTTGCTAAAAAGTGACGTTAAACCCATGATAATAACGATACTTCTAGGCTTTCTCCTATCATTATTAAGGATGGTGAACAACGTATGAGCAGATATGATGTGATAAGATAGATGCTAACAAATGTAATGGATCTGCCAAGTTGTCGGGATACAGACTACCAAAACGAAGCCCAAACGTTCCAAGTCATTATCAAGTGCCCCGCCCTGTGATTTTTTCTTCCTTTCCTTAATCGGTTTTATCAGCACGTATAACACATAATCGAATATATCATGCAGATGAAGGAAGATGCAGCTAAAGTTTTCCCCTAAGATAAACTGAAACAGCTAACCTGGTCGGGTATTATATCCCCAACTCTTGTGTAACGAGACCTACGCTTTAGCAACTGACCCGCCTCAGCTTTATATATTGCAAACGGCTGACGTAACAAGAGCCCACATATATCATACAGGTTGGTACTGTCATTACGTAGATTAAAAAGCTGGATACTGTCCCAAAATAGATCACACAGGTGAGTACGTAAATCGCTTGCAAAAGATGTTCTTCATTGTCAATTCACAGTTAATCATATAACCCAATCACACTCTTACTTAAGTTTAGAATAAATGGATAAGAAGAACCATTAAAATAGTGTAAAATATTTCGATAGCTTTTGTGAATTATGTTTTTGGACTCAATCGCGACTTCAGAGATTGAGCTGCATGGGACAACAGTGATGCACATTTCAACAAAATGGCTTGCATTAATAATCGTGAGAGGTAGGAATTACCGTTCTAAAACATCTCGCGATTTTACCCAAAGTGAGGCTCGGAAAAAAGTTGGAGATGAAATGCATGTGGATGAGTATTCTTTCAAAATATTTTTTTTTAAAACACGCTTGAAGCTTTTTAACATTCACTCAGCCAATCGCCATACTTGTGACAACCGTTCCTGTTGCTTAGTGCTTTAAACGTCCACCTCGAACCCCTGCCGAGTCATACCTAAGACTTATAAAAATGGTACTAGCAGCCGCCTCGCTTGGCATCCAACATTAGGAGCTTAGTGTTAGGACTGGTTGGCCTGATGACAGGATAATTTGACTGGTGGAACATGATGTTACAAGTCTGCGGCATGATGCCCTAGTTCTAGACATCACTCTAAACTGCCACACTGCAAACATCGTAGCGATATGACTGACAAATTCCATGCTTAACAGAAAACCATAATACCTAAACAGCGTTCCAGCAATGGATATTCAGAAGAAACATTACTTTATGCCTGTTCCTTCAGTACCCTATACAGTAAAGTCAACTGTGTTCTACTTTCAAGACTAGTCCACTGCCAGCCAATTTGACGCAAGGAAGCGGGTTCAAGGAGTTAAAAAAGCATCTTAAAATTGTATGCAGTTGTGTGGGATGGTTGAGTGCGTAATTTCTTATCTGACGAGAGACGCAGTCTCTGCATATTATCAGTTTGATTTCGATGCTTACATCCGGGATATATTTTCTACCACTATGTTATACCACCGTTTGCGTGCATGTGCAGTTGATTTTGTTAAAAAAACTTTTCATGTACCACACAATCAGGGTCAATTACTGACAAGGAGTCTAGAGTAATATTTTCTTTTATTTAGAGATAAGAAATGGAAATATTTATTGTGCTCTTGACGAATATTTTCATGCATAGAGTTAGTGTATGCACTAAAGAATAGCGACGGAATCGTAAACTAGAGAGAACAATATTATTTTCATTCGTGAACCTTCAGAAAGCTTGTCTACATGTCGACTGCAAAAATATTGTATCTGTCTTCTAGTAAGCTCATAACCCCTCCCCATCTGGAACTATTTTTATCCTCGAGGTCAGTGTAGCCAACATTTGAAAATCGAAAGTTACCTTTTGAACACTCACTCTGTAGTGTCTATGCTCTAATGTTTAAAAGTTATATTTATATTTGTCCTTTATCCAATCTTAAAACTGTCTCTGCTTTATCGATTATAGTTATATATTATATTATAAAACTTTGATTTTGTCAACACTTTTACAAATGCAAAACATATTTATCTTGACACTGGCTCTGTTACCTTGTTTGGCAAAACAAACTGCATTGCTGTCTGAAATTAATAGTTTTCTATTACGTGTTTTATTGATGGTCGAGATATTTTACTTCTTGAGACAATATCGGTCATGAAATATTGTTAGTCCGGATATTTACTTCTTGCCACAGTGTCATTAAAGCTGTATTGACGGTCCGGATATTTACTTCTTGCCACAGTGTCGTTAAAGCTGTATTGACGGCCCAGATATTTTACTCGTTGCCACAGTGTCATTAAAGCTGTATTTACGGTCCGGATATTTTACTTCTTGCCACAGTGTCAATAACGCTTTAATGACGGCCCGGATATTTTACTTCTTGCCACAATGCCATTAAAGCTGTATTGACGGCCCGGATATTTTATTTCTTGCCACAGTGTCAGTAAGGCTTTAATGACGGCCCAAATATGTCGATACAGACAAGGATATGAAATCCAATATAATGTATCAAATCTTATACCTCCAATATTTATTTCGTTACTGCATATTTGTCCAAATGAAACTTGTTTAATTATATATATATATATATATATATATATATATATATATATATATATATATATATATATATAGTTACGTATTTAGTCTCTAATTAACCGTAACAAAAGAAAGAGTGAAAACAACTAGCTTTGAAAAATTTAACAAAACAATTATTTTCCTGGAGGTAAAAAAAACCAATGTAATAATGAAAAAATAAGAACTTACGGTTTTAAGAATAAAATCTAAGAATAGTCCACGAATTAATTTTAGAAGTCCTAGTAATGAAATGTTCTATATGAACGAGTCCCGACGAAAAATCCAAATGTGAACCACAGACGATAATATTCCAGTGCTTGAATTCCGAATAAAATCTTAAGAAATGTCTTTGTCCAAGAATTATGTATGAGCACTCAAATATTTCCAGGAAAAAGAATGAATCTTTTAGAATCCAAATAATTTGAATACAACTTAAAATGAACTACAAAGTGGTCACAAACAAACACTTTCCAGTTTAATTTAAAAGCCGAAACTGAGATTATTTCTCTATAGACAAAGGTTATACAGACAAATAATGCCCAAAACAGATACCCGTTTGAGGGTCACGTGATCACATTACAGAACAGTTTAGAAGGTATTCACATGTCTAAGGTCACGTATTACAGTACAGCCCCGATTTCACTATTATCATTCTCACATTAAAATTGAATTTAAACAAAAAGAAGTTGATTACTTGATTCTCAATTAAGGCCAGGAACTAAGTCATCAAAAGATACAAAGTTCTATTTTTAGGTGTTTTCAACTAAATAGTCAGGTCAAACTAATTCTGGAAAATACCAAATTCCTAGTAAACAAAATTACATTACTTTGACAGATAATGAAATTTAAAATAATTGTTTTTAAAACTTACAAACAGTTAATTTAAATCATATATACATAACAATATATATATATATATATATATATATATATATATATATATATATATATATATATATATATATATATATATATATATATATATATAAGAGAGAGAGAGAGAGAGAGAGAGAGAGTCATTCCTCTTTATGTTCGATTTAACTCCTTTGCGCAATTGTATTTGTTTTCTGATTTGTTATCTTTTTGTACATTTTAATTGTGGGATGTTTGAGGGTTGGTGGATGTGTGGGTGGGTTGATGGAGTCCTAACAGCTAAGACAACATTATTTGAAGTATTGGAGTAAATATGTTACACTTTAGTATGCATCGTATTGTTTTTTAGAAATCTTCTTTATAG
This sequence comes from Sinohyriopsis cumingii, assembly GCA_028554795.2. Taxonomy (NCBI): domain Eukaryota; kingdom Metazoa; phylum Mollusca; class Bivalvia; order Unionida; family Unionidae; genus Sinohyriopsis; species Sinohyriopsis cumingii. The sequence goes on from CM068837.1 coordinate 55,473,448, forward strand.
TAGTATGGATGGGGAAGTAGATCGATTGATGGAAAAATGCATTTCTCCATCTAAGAAACGAGTTTCTCTCCTGTGAGATACACTGACTATAAAATTTGCAAAAACAAAGGTTAAAATACTTGATTCAATAAGTTGAATCAACTGTTTCATGAGCATTTTAGAGGTAAATGTTTTGCTTTTCCATTAAGTCGAAATGGATCTGAAGGGTACATTATATGCTAGAACCATGTTATTCAAATAATGTATGTACAAGAATCATGTGATATGGGATGTTTTTGTCGTTGGAGCCTCTGACCCTGCACGAAAGTGTGGTTTCCAATAGATCTATGTTTATGATTTCTCGCATGTCAACATAGCACATGGGGGGAGGAGTAAACCGTCATTCACTTGCATTAATGTACGATAGCATGCAAATAAGGGCTGTAGTGAGCTGAAGCTATGTACCTATCGTCTTACACTGTATTTCGTTTTCTGTCAAATAAATAAAAAGCGAAATTTAGGAACATCAATCTATAACCGCACCGGTGGTTTAGTGGTTAGAGTGTCCGCCTCGGATGAGCGAGAGCGCGGTTTCCAACCCTAGGCCGAGTCATACCAAAGACTTTATACAATGGTACTAACAGCTGTATTACTACGCGCTCTGCGTTAAGAGGTTGCTGTTAGGACTGGTTGGCTTGATGAAAATGTGACTGATAATAATACTACATGTCTGAGGCACAATGACCTTGTGCTAGGCATCGCCATAAACTGCCACACTGCAGATATCGTAGCGATATTACTGACATTTGTAAAGCTACGTAATAAATTCAAAGAACACACAAACACAAACACCAAATCTACAGTAAGTGAAGGGAAATGTTACCATATTGACAAAAAGGGAAGTTACATTTTACCACATTTACAAGGGAAGGGAAAATTTACCTTATTTACAGTAAGCGAAGGGAAAGACTGTCATATTTACCATAAGGGAAGAGAAATTGTGTGATATATAGAATTAGGGAAGTTAAATTTTACCTTTTCAGTAAGGGAAGGGAAATTGTACCACATTTACAGTAAGGGAAGTTAAGTTGTACCAAATTTATAATATTGGGAGGGATAGGTGTACCATATATACAAAAAAGGCAGGGAATTGTTTTCTAGATTTAAAGTAAGGGAAGGGAAATTTTCTCATAATTACAGTAAGGGAAACACAATTTTACCATATTTACAACAAGGGAAGTGATATTTATAAAGGAGAAGAAAATTAAAGAACAAATGAAAGAAAAGTAACATGATTAAATAGCAATGATAATATAACAGAAAAAAAGAGGAGATAATAATTAGATTAATTAATTAAAGAGACATATCTGGAAACAGAATATAAAGAAATTTAGAATAAGGCATAGCTTTAAAACAAAACTAATGGAAATATTAGAAATTATACTGATGCTAATAATGTCTTGAATCGAAATCGTTCGTCCTCAGAATATTGTCTTCAATCGAAATCGTTCGTCCTCAGAATATTGTCTTAAATCGAAATCGTTCGTCCTCAGAATATTGTCTTGAATCGAAATCGTTCGTCCTCAGAATATTGTCTTAAATCGAAATCGTTCATCCTCAGAATATTGTCTTAAATCGAAATCGTTCGTCCTCATTGAGACAGGAAGCTAAACACTTACATATAAAAAATTAAGGAGAATATACATATTTAAAAATCTCAAGACCAGCTTCACTATTAAAAGTTGAATAGAGAATTTTAAGTAAAATTATTGCCAATAGAATGACGTAAACTATGGATCACATTGGCAATACATATCATTGCTGTTGGGTGGGTAGGTTGGAAGAAAAAGAGAAAAATAAACACATTAACAATGAAATCAACAATATCCGTTAGAAACAATGGACTACAAAGGAACAATGTATTCAACAGACCAGACAAAAGCCTTTGCCAGAATTGACCAAATTTTACGCAAACAATCCTTTAAAAAAGTTGGTCTGTGAGAAAAGTTTAGAGAATGGGTGAATAATCTGTATAATGTCATGTGGAAACAAATCAATGGAGCAAACATAAAAATATTAAATACCGAAAGATCAGCCAGAAAAGGCTCTTCCATATCAATACTATTATACATTATTGGTATGCAGGATCCATTCTATTATATATTGTTGATACATCACATGCATGCTATTGCATATTGCTGGCATGCCATATCCATGCTATTATATATTACTGGTATGCCATAGCAATGCTAGTATGTATTACTGGTATGCCACATTCAAAGCTATTATATATTATTGGTAGCCTATCGTGTGCTGAAAAATGGCGTTCAACCCCACAACAGCAGCTTATATTATTGGTATGCCATATCCATGCTACTGTATATTATTGGTATGCCATATCCATGCTACTGTATATTATTGGCATGCAATATTCACACTATTCTAATTACTGGCATGATATATCTATGATATTTTATATTAATGGTAGGGAATAATAATTCTCTAAACAGTAATATAGGGATAAGTCAAACAGAAATTCCAAACTTAATTTTATTTAACGTGCTGTCGCTCATATCAAACTCATATCCAATAAACAGGCATATACACACCTTGTGGCATAAAACAAAAATTTAGCAAGTATCGGGGTCACATATAAATCATGCAGAAACATAAATATTGCTGACATAAAGCTGAAAGGAAAAGCACCCTGGGATACCCCCCATCAAAATAATATGTCCAAGGTTTACACATCATAGATAACATCAACTTTATTATTCTAAATGTTCTGTTTGTAATATAGACTATCTCCAGTTGGTAATGATTTAATACTGAATTTCATAAAATGATTTAATACTGAATTTTATAAAATGATTTAATACTTAATTCTATTAAATGAGTAGAACAATGTAGAGCTATAGAGAGCCTTGGAGAGCAAAAGCTGGGCATTATTTAATGACTTTCATAAATGTAATATCAAATCATTACCCACTTGAGATTATTTTTACCACATAGATTTTAATTTCAGATTAAATTATTTAGAGAGAACAATGGACGAATAATTTCGTTCATTCAGTCTGAGAAGATGCACCTTTAATTTGTTTTCCGCACTAAAATAATCCCAAATAAAGCTAAACAAGCATTAACGTTTAAAAGTAGATCATAATTTGTTTGCAAATTATAAATTAAAGAACAAGTGTCCTTCCGAATAAACAGACCATTTTACACAGACAAAATCATATGTCGAAACATAGTGTCCAATGCGTGTGTTGTTACATTGTTTGATACAGTGATCAAAGTACAGTAGACCATCTATATTTATGTACCTACCATAAAGTGTCACTTTCAGTCTAAATATTGCATTGCAGAGATATTCGTGTGAAAGGAAAAGTACAGGATGCAGAAATTTCCATGTTTTCCTGCTTCTAGCCAATGAGAAATTACCCCAAAGTTGTCCACAGGGCATTATTATTAGTATCTTTATCATAAATGCAAACGTTCAATACTAGCTGCATTGATTAGTTCAAACGTTTATCTTTGTATTTCTGGTTTTTATTTTATGACTTTCATACAATATAATGTCAAAATGTTATGCTATATGAATCACATATGCCTGAGAACATTGTGTATTGTCAACATAATGGCAAATAACACAAACATGCAGAAGAGCTGATGTGCTCTTAGGACGGTTTATCAGTTCGCACTGGAAATTAACACGTCAATAGCATACAATAAAAGCAATCGTCTTGAGAGATTGTTGTAGTAAATCGGGGAGGTGCATCTACAGAACCGTCGGCCACATGGACCGAATAGTAAAGTTCATTTGAATGCTTTTGGTTTGATTTTGCAAGTCGGTCTTCGGTTTTGATAGGAAATGAAAACGAATTACATTTCAATAACCCAGATGGAATTGGAATGGACAAATCCTCAGCGTCAGAAATAAATAATCGGAATGCAAATTCAACCACAGGAAACGATGGGCTAATGCAAATACAGAGAGAGAGAGAAGAGAGGAAAATACATAATGCAGAGAGAGAAAGAGAGAAAGAAAGAGAGAGAACTAAATAAAGAGAGAGAGAGAGAGAGAGAGAGAGGAAGTCAATTAAAAAGAAAGTACAACTACAAGGAGAGGAAAGGGAGAGGCAATGATACAACGGTGGGAAATACAGAGAGAGAGAGAGAGAGAGAGAGAGAGAGAGACAGAGTAGAAGAAATGAAAACATAATTTATAGTAAATGAATCAGAACTAGGAACTTCACTACTCATTTGCAAACAATGTCAAGATCTGATGTTACGATAAATATTAGGTTAGTATCCACTTTTCAATGAAATATAAATACCATCTTCGTTTTGAGAACATTGCTGAAAACTTATAAACCGCCAAGAGAGCATTGGACGTCTCTTCGCTGTTGGTACGAACATGATGTAGTTAACGAATATGACTTGAACGGTTATGAGTTGGCACCGAGGCATATCGACAATGGTTTAGGAGTTTTGGAAAAGGAATTGGTCAAACTCATGTCGAATTAGCAAGGGAAAATGAATAAATATTTGACAGGCGGTGTTCAGCCAAGAAGGTTAATCAAGACTACGTTTACCTCATGGAGCTGGACTTAACTTAAGAGTTCAGATATTGAATAAATAGACAGACCCATCTTGATTAGTTAAAGGTGGAAACTGGAAAATGTTGCATAGCCGTTGATTATTCCTTGACTCACAAAGTTTCATTTGTCAGCACATTTTCCTCAGCAATTATTTTGGGGGTTTTATTTTAAAAAGCACAACATCTCAGCCTCATATGTGTACTTCAGAATATTACTCTGGCAAAATAACATGTTTAGAAATCAAACTTCTGATACGACTGGTCAGAAATCCCGATTTATTCCTAGATACACTTACTATAAAAAGAAATGGCACGTAATATCTGATTGTTACAAGTTTCATTATAGACAAAATAATAATGGCATATATTCCTAATATTCTTATTTTAAAGATGTAGTGTTTAGGTCTTCAATTGAAAGCAATACACTGGTTGGATTAAACAAATCAAATTCTGATTGTATTATGGAAAATTATAAACCGTTCATGTCAAAAGGTTTTATGACACGTATTGCTGATTTTGCCAGGCCTATTCCTATTAAAATATTAAGGAACACGTGAACTTTTCAAACATTTTACTATCACTTACTTAGCCTTTTTCTGAAATGTCTTCTTCAAATGAAAGTGTTCTTATTCAGTTACGAGAGTGACGCTTTGCTAATATTCCTCTCCACTGTTTTAATCTGGCATCAGACTTAGTCTCATGACCCCTGACTCTGTCATGAGTAACTTCTTTACCTTTCGAAGGTTTTATTTATTACTAGGCAATGGCCTAGCTGGAGTAAGGTTGTAGTTAACACACTTGTAACTAACAAACTTCGTTTTGTTCAGAATGAAATCCCCCGATTTATATCATAATTGTGCTGTTACCAGGGCAATGGAAAACAGAGCTCTTGAGCGTGATGCTGATCAGAGAATATTTCTTTAGTTGACACATTTATTGTTCTGTCTTTTCATGTATCACGTTTGCTCCTAGTACTGATCAATCAACACATTGATCGGTCAGCTTTTTTTCAATAGTCATTCTCGTTACTCCAGACGGATACGCAAGATAATCCTGAGATCTCCTTTTTGTTCAGTGGGATATTAACAAACATAAAGGCACACTAGTAACAATGTCTTATTTTGTAACAAATGAGGTCCTTGTGAAGAAAACAAATTGGAGACCAGCTGAGGTTTCATCCGGCGACCGGGGCTCAGTGAGCTAGCAATTATCATTACGAAGTCATGTCGTCAAGACATTTTTAGTATAGCAGATGAAATTGTCTTAGCCAGCCACTGACGAGTCAATGAGACCTATCTCATGATCTTAGATCATTTGTATTGAGCTAAGATAAAATAAATGATGTTTTGAAGCACTGTAGATCTTGTCACTTGTGTCACATGGCAGGGAAACGCAATCCTGAAAGGCACAGGACTCATCCGCAACATGTTCCTGCATTTGACGGACCATTTAACAGAATAATGGTAGACATCTTGGTCTCTTGCCTGAGACCAGTACCGTACTAACGTAACGGAGGGGGGGGGGGGGGGGGCGAAGGGACGGTTTCCCCGGGAGCCCGAGGTTTTGAGGCGCCCGAAACAGCTGATAAAAATTATATTGCCGAAAATAGTTGCCTGGGCGCCAATTATACTTAGTACGCTACTGCCTAAGGCCAAGTTATGCAACCAATACTTTTTGACCATAATGTGTGCGTCCACAAGATTTCCAAAGACAATTCCTCTGAGAAATATTAAAACTTAAACTATTGTAAAAGCTTTGATAAAGTTTTGTACACTTGTTGACCCTCCCAAATCTGTTCAGTCTAATCAAGGGACTAATTTTATGTATGGAACTTTCCTACAAGTTATGCCTCAATTAGGTATACATCGACTTAAATCTTCTGCCTATCACCCTGAATGTGAAGGGCTCTGGAAAGATTGCATCAAAACTTGAAGAATATGTTAGATTGCTTTGATACTGGGAAAGACTGTGATGGAGGTGTTCGTTTGCTATTGCTTGATGTCAGTTAATGAGTTCAAGAATCATTTGGGTGTTAGTCCCCTTGAAGACAGTTTTGAACATGTCGGTGGACCATTTCATTTACTGAAAAAGAAACTTCTTTCAAAGGATGATTCCATGATTTATCTTATGGACCATGTTTTTGATGTTCTAAAAGAACTACTCTTCACCGGGTCAAATGAAATTAAGGCATGACAGAAATAGAAAGGAGAGGAAGCAGTAGTATGGTGTTAGTTGTTGTTTGGGGGTTTCATGCCATTTCTCATTGCAAGATACAGCCTGGTGATTGAGATCTGTCTCATGCTCATACTACAGTATCCTATTTGAGATAAATTTTACAATTTAAATGAAAGTAAATGACCTTAAATTGTGTCTTTAAACTCCTAGCAGGGGAAAAGAGAAACAATTTTTTGTTATTGTTTTTGTTGTTGTGGGTTAAACACCATTTTTAGTACATGATAGGTTATACAAAGCCAGTAGGTACAACAGATGGAGGAAGAACCTGGAAAAACCACAGGAAGACCCACTGGCAAACTTTCTCACATACCCACATTGGCCAAGCTTGAGACTAGAACCCAAGCAGACAAGAGGTCAGATGGCAGTGGTTGCTAAATGCAATAACTTTAGACAACTCAGCACCCCAGGCCCTAAATAACTTTGTCATATAAACATGTTCAATGAATGTTTTGGTAGGGATAGCGAAGTCAATCATTTAATCAATTTTAGCTATACCTGTCCAGCACACTGTCAGTGTATATGATGGCATGCAGATTGACTTAGCTTGGTTTAAGCAACCTTCAGTATCCATAAATATCAAAAAATCTGTACCAGAAACATTCAGATCTATAAGCGCAAGAAAAGAGTGACATAAAAGAACTATTATGCAAGTATGAGGACTTAATTTACTGATGTTCCAATAGAACAAATTTAATCTAACATGGTGATGACATTCTGCATTCTACAGCTGTAAAACATCATCCTTGCAGGATGAATCCTCTCATGCAGTCATCGAAAATTTGAAGAAAGAAATTCAGTATAGCCAAGGAAAAGAACTGGAGTTCACTGTGTAGATTTTAATACAAACCCGATAATTCATTCCCAATGCATTCTGAAAGTAGAAAAGTCAACAGTATAAAAAAATCAAATTAATTTCCAATCCCAAGAGTACATGATTGCTTTATTACAAATCTATGGTCACAAACAATGTACCTAAATGAAACAAAACTAAAACATTTTAACACTTAACAAATAATTATCAAGGTTATAAATGAAAATGTGAGAGGAGCTTACAGTATATTATGAAGTGAATACAAAATAATTCTGAAGAGTTACACTGAAGTTGAAAAGAATGAAAAGTTCCATATACATTTCAGAACTGGAAATGTACTGGTCTGCCAAGAATTGTGATGTTGTCAAAATGGATTGTTCAGAACTCCTTTTAATAATTCACAACAATTCCATAATAATATTATAGTCCAAAAAATATCACATTCTATGTCCACTGAACAATCCAAACAAATATTTTTCCTCTCAAATACTACCTAAGTACATAATAAAACAAGTCTCCAGATTTTATGTTAAAACGGAAACACAACAAATAAGAATGACTCCAAAACTGGAATGAGATCTGATTCCTCAGTTCTCTCCTTATAAACACCTTCTATTACGATTATATTTCACAACATATCCCCAAGTGACAGATCTTACTACTCATTTAAGGGGCCCCCTAGTGTCCGAGTGGTCTAAACTGCTCTCCGTTATGGATCACTGCCATCTCACCTCTGTCTGCATGGGTTCGAGTCTAGGATTCAGCCAATGTGGGTATGTGAGAAAGCTTGCCAGTAGCTTCTCATGGATCGGTGGTTCTTCCCAGGGGTTTTCCCGGGTTCTTCCACCACCATTAATACTGGCCGCCATGCATAGCCTATCATGTGCTGAAAATGGCATTAAACCCCACAACAACAACTACTCATTTACTTATTCATGTGACCTAACTCATCCAATAAGAGTTAATTTAATTCTTCTAAGATACCATCTGAACCATCTGTCCAGTGGGAAAAAGGTCAAATCTCATAAAAATGTTTACAAATAGTTCTTTTATTAGTACATGTTAAGACATACATACACATCTATTGATAGATCCTACACACGTTTGCATTCTTTAATATTTTAAAACAGAATCTAGTCACATTTGCAAAATGTAACTAAAGATAATCACTACTGTTTACAGCCAAGAATAAAAATCACATAAATTAGATAAAACCAGGAGTTACAAAATATATAGATATACACAACAGCAATGACAAAATTAAAAAAGCAAAATATGCCAACAAGTTTGATATTGTAAAAGGACTTACAAAAGGAGCAAAAGGTATTTGGCATTTGTAACTCCTGATGGAATTTATCAATATAAAGTGATGCCATTTGGTACCAGAAATCCTCAGTCAGTATTAAAGTGATTAATGAACATAACAGAATCTAGTCTAGATAGTTGTAATGCACAAACTGATCATGTCATCATCCATAAAGATTGCTGGAAAGATCACTTGGAGACCATTTGGAAATTCTTTGATTGGCTTAGTGATGTAAATTTGACAGTTAAATTAGGTAAAAGTTAGTTTTTCCTGCTTGTTACATTTTTAAGACATAATGTGGGGCAAATTCAAGTGAAACCAGTGGAAGTTAAGGTCAAGGTTGTCTCTGATTACCCAATGCCTGCTAGTAAATGGCAACTGATGTGATTTTTGGTATGGCTGGACACATGAATTTTCTTCACATTTCTCCATAATTTCTGAGCCTCTATCAAGTTTGTTGAGTAAGAAATCTAAGCTTCATTCATCTGGCAAGTGTCAGAAGATGTTTCACAAATTAAAGGCCATACCTTAAAGGCGCACCAGTTCTTTCAGCTCCAGATTTCAGTCAATTATTTAAAATGTTTGATGCAAGTGATGTAATGGTTTGGTGGAGTATTTATTCAAGCATATATAAATGGTGTTGATCATTCAGTGTGCTAATTTTTTATATAAAAAAGAAAGATAAACAAGCACCAGAGAAATTGTTCCACTATCAAGCTGGAATGTTTGCCTCTGATATTGGCTTTGCAACATTTTGAAATGTGCATTATTTCAGCACTTTCTCTAATTATTTTATCCTTTGATCAGAACCCCATAACATTCATGAAACAAATTGAATAAAAAATCATTAATTGAGGAGATTGATGTTTTTGCAGGAATGCAACACTGACATTAGGTTCATCTAAGGCATATATAATATGATTGCATATGCACTTTCGTAAAATGAAGTATTATATTGCTTAATGTACATTTTATGTCATTTAAATGACATTATTCTGTGTAATTTTAGTACATTCATATATTTCTTTAACATATAACAGAAACATTTATTTTATAAATCTTTAGTTTTCTTTGTGAGGATTGGTGTTATGTATATCAATAGATTTTGTCTATGTTTGTAGATTACATCTCCACATGTGATTATTCTGTAAATTAAGAGTTCCATTGTTATTTAGCTTTTGCTCCCACAAAACATTTTATTGCATACTTCAGAATTTAAATGAAGAATGTGTCCTCATACTTTACATTTAAATGATTTTTTCTCTAGCATGTATTCTCATTTGCAATCACTAAACATTTTATCAAATACTTCACATTTAAATGTTTTTTTTCTCCCTCTACATCTCCTTAAGTGGTTATTCAAATTTCCACTGTGAATAAAACTTTCATCACATATTTCACAATTAAATGGCTTTACTCCAGCATGTATTCCCAAATGAATCGTTAGATCTCCAATTCTAAATATTTTAGTACACACTTAACACTTAAATGTTTTCTCTCCAGTATGTATCCTCATGTGAGTCATTAGATGTTCACTCCAACGAAACATTTTATGACATACTTCACATTTAAATGTTTTTTCTCCAGTATGTATTCTCATGTGTTTCATTAGATTTCCATTCACAGCAAACATTTTATTACATATTTCACATTTAAATGGTTTTTCTCCAGTATGTATTCTCATGTGAATTGTTAGATGTCCTCTTGCAGTAAACGTTTTATTACATGTTTCACACTGAAATGGTTTATCTCCAGTATGGATCCTCATGTGAATTGTTAGATTCCCACTTGTGTGAAATATTTTATTACATACCTGACATTTAAATTGTTTTTCTCCAGTATGTATCCTCATGTGAATCATTAGAGTTTCACTTGTATGAAACATTTTATTACATACTTCACATTTAAATTGTTTTTCTCCAGTATGTATCCTCACATGCTTTTTCAGATTTCCACTTGCACTAAACATCTTATTACATACTTCACACATAAACATTTTTTCTCCAGTGTGTGTCCTCATGTGCATATCCAAAGGTAAACGTTTACTAAATCTTTTATTACATATTTCACACTTAAATGGCTTTTCTCCAGTATGTGTCCTCATGTGCATCGATAGATCGCCACTTCGAGTCAACTTTTTATTACACACTTCACACTTATATGGTTTTTCTCCAGTATGTGTCCTCATGTGAATCATAAGATCTCCGCTTTGAGTAAACATTTTATTACATACTTCACACGTAAATGGCTTTTCTCCAGTATGTATTCTCACGTGCTTTTTCAGATTTCCACTTTGAGTAAACATTTTATTACAAACTTCACACTTAAATGGTTTTTCTCCAGTATGTGTCCTCAAGTGCATAGTCAGAGTTCCGCTTTGACTAAACCTTTTATCACATACTTCACATTTAAATGGCTTTTCTCCAGTATGTATCCTCAAATGTATATTCAGACTTCCATTTGTACTAAAGCTTTCATCGCATACTTCACATGTAAATGGTTTTTCTCCAGTAGGCGCGCTAATGTACAATATTCGATCTCCTCTTTGACTCCACATCCTGTTACAAACTTCACACTTATCTGGGTTTTCCCCCAATGTATATCTTCATATATACAATCAGAGTTCCACTGTAAATAAACCTTTCATTATATACTTCACACGGATATGGTTTTTATTCGACATGTTTCCTCACGTGCATCATTAAATATCCACTTCGACTCATCATTGCGAACTTCGGTCTCTCTAAACACCCCAAGATTCTCCAAGAACACCCCAATATTACATATATTCGCACCAAAGCTTTAAATAATGTACTAAGAAGCGGGATAAAAAGGAAACGCACATATGGACACTGTTACTATCAATGATTGTAATAGTACTGGTTGATGTCACTATATCCATTAACCTAAGGAAACTAACTCTTATGCATCAAATCTCTCTAATTTTATAATAGTTTTTAAAAGAATTTCCTCATTAAAAAGTAACGCACCATACTTCTCTCATTTATTTTGTTGCAAACTGTTTATTTTCAAATTTTCATTTTAAATCTTGCATATTTCTTTTTGGCAGACGTTTAGAATACATGACCGAAGAGTCATTACAAGCTCCACGGGAGTGATTTCCCTTGATTTTAAGTAGCCGTGAAGGAAAGTCGCTCTGTAATTGTTTTGATTGTACATCAATATCATGGTTAATATGTCAGATGTAATTTATCTAAACTGTCTGAATATATAAGTCATTTAATGATTGGTAAAGTCACATAGACAATTAGTTCTCAACAGTAACTCACAAACCACGAAGTCGTTTAATTCAAATACACTTATATCATCTTATCTGATCCATTGAAAGTTTATCTAATGATGTCAAAACAACTAAAGCTACTAATGTATAATAAGTACATAACACGTATTCTTTATATTAATCAAGCATTACTATTGGATAAATATTCATTTGTATAATCTAATATTCACGCGTTAAAGACAAAAAATGACCGGTTTGCTTACACTTTAATTTGTATTGTAATTTTATAACAGATTTTATCTTGATGAGAACCCAGAATGTTCTAGAATGGAAAATTCCATCGAGTCGTATTATTTCTAGAAAATGTGGCCTGGGTCAAGTGGAGGGCTTTATAATCTTGTTTATTGTTTACCTGAGAAATTAGTCATTCGTGCTTTAACACCTTTAGTCGGGTGCATGGGGTGATATGTAACCAGTTGACGGATTACCTAATATAACCTTATATATATATATATATATATATATATATATATATATATATATATATATATATATATATATATATATATATATACATATATATATATATGAGAGAGAGAGATCAACCCTCCGCCAAGTTGTTGCTCTTCATATGCTAGTAGTATATGGGGTCACCCTAGCGTCAAGTGGACTTACCATGCAAAAACAGTCGATTCACTCTGGCGTCAAGGGGAATTTAACATGGGAAATTTTAACATGGATGGAACTGTAGAGCGTCAAGGGGGATTGAACATTGAAATTGAACAGGACCGGTACTTTAACGTCAATGGGACTTTAACGTTAAAATATGGGGTTTGCACTTTGTCGTAAATGGAAATTGAACATGGGAATGTCACCTGGATGTCAATGGGAATTGAACTTTGGGTGACGTCATGAGGTTTATAGGGTCAAAACATTTTATAGGGATTTTAATGTATTTGTAAGGACAAAGGGTAGATAGGGACAAACATACAAATACACATTTAAACACACAGAAAAGACGACAGAAATGTTCTAAAACAAACCTCACAGAGAGAATAATGGCTCAAAAAAGAAAAGTCTATTGTATGGGTTCAAAACATTTATTCAGGTATATACATGGGCTCTCTGGCCTGTGCTTTGGTCTAAGCACTATCCATTTAATACATAAACATTTCTACATCAAACAAACCTATTTACTAGTTATTTGGTTCTTGGCTCTAGTAAACCTGTTTACATTTAATGTTCATTTATAAGAAAAAGCTAACACAAAACAAGTAACATGCAATCAAATAGGACAAAGTTCATGTTTCTCTCTCTCTATTCGTCTCACACGTTGTTAAAAATCTGGTCAGCTAGCACTTGTGTCCCAGCGTAGATATTTCCCATCACTTAATCCGTTTCATTCATAAATCGGCTGTTATATCCATCATGCTAGGTACACTTATCAGTAAGCAGATCAAGTGCAGTCATCGTCTTCTTCCCATGGAGGTACAATGTATACCATATGAATGGTTACTTTTCCTTCGTTGATGTCAAATTTTCCTCTCATCGACTGCACGTCTTCAATAGCCCTAAAAAGTTTGGACGAAGTTATTTCTGCAGGTGTGCTAAATCCGAGACATACAGGTGAGTTCAAACTGTCGCGATACATAGATAGGCTCAAACGACCTCGATCTTTGACTTGGCAATGACATTTGAGTTCCTCTAACAGTGAGTCAAGTAGCTCCGTAATGAAACCTGCTACTTCCTCGCCTGAAATGTCAGACGCGAAGTCTCTAAATTTCACCGTGTAGGTGTAAGTTGTCGTTCTAAATTTTCTTGAGGTCGCTGTCTGAGTCATTTGGATGCTAAAATACTCCTGTAGGTCTACTGAATCCTTTCCCTTCTTGGACGCACTTTGCTGTGACGGTATGGTAGTGAAAGAGGTCAGTGATGTTTGTTCCTTCTCTTTTTTCATCTGCGTAGAGTGATTCATCTTTCTCGTTGCTTGTCCTCGCAATGAAGTGTCGTTCTTGGAAGTCGTCCCTTTTTATACTGGGTGATATCAGTATGTCCATAAGGTAAAGTTTTGTGGTCTGGAAGTTTCACTAGCTGCACGTAGTTTGTCATGGCGTTAGTACATAAATAACTAAGATGTGCTACTGCATTGGTGATGTGATAGTGAGGCAAAGAATCACACCTGAGTTTCTCGTTGGACTTGAGTCTTACGCTCTATACTTGCTGTTTGAAGGGATTCATTTTTTCTCAGTTGGTCTTAGTAGTGACAATGAACTGTTGGTCTTGGACGTTGTCCTTTTTTATATGCTGACCAATATTGATGTGACCGTACGACAAAGTAAAGTGGTTGGGAAGTCGCACTCGCTTCTGGTGCACGATTTGATAGACTTTTTCCAAGGGTCGACTGACGATGTGGTGAGTGGGTAAACGTACAATCTTGTTCGGCTGGTAGGTGGTCACTTTAAAGTTTGCATCCTCTCCAGACTGCAATGCTTCTTTCAATACGCCAAAGTTGACCACACGACTGGTACGATAATTCAGAGTCAATCCTTTCACTTTACACTCTGTGTGCACTTCTCCTTGTGGGTCCCGGTATTCGTAGCCGTAATTTTTAGGACCGCCACTCGCGAAACTTAGAATCTTGTCGTCAGGATGTTCGTCTGTCCAGGCTCCTAAACGGTCTCCTTCGATGTTAGGGTGTTGCTGACCCGGTCGATCGATGTAGATGCAACTGTCCGTGTCAAAGTACAGGACGCGATCCCCTAACAGTTCTAAAGCTTCGTACAATTTTAAGCGAGCATGAGCTGTCACGTAAGCCGCAATGATGACATTTCCAAAAGGGTCGTCTTGTACAAAGTCCAGATCTTCTTCGTAATTGACCAAGATCAAATCCTCGCGAACGACGTCCACGTGTTTCATGTATTTGGTTTTGTCGTGAATCATCTGGAAGTAGCGGGAAGGTTCTGTCAAATATTCCGTCTTGGGTAAACACGGTCGTTGTGCCATTTTACCCCACAAGCAATTTAACATCACTTTGGCAAACGATCGCCTGCCTTCGTTTTTCTCGATGTGGTCTAAAGTGATGCCTTCTTGTTCCCGGTATTTCTCTTTGAATTTTATTTGGTCTTCGGGAGTGTGACACCAGGAAGGATAGCCGCTGGCTTCTTGCTTCAGTTTCAAAAAGGCATCCACGTAGTCGGCGAAAATGCCTTTCTGAGTAGGGTCACCCTTGTGGTATTGTTGTGTCTTGGGAAAGTGGCAAATTTCGTACACTTCTAACAGTTGGTATCCCATGTCCATAGCTTTGAACAATTCTACGCTGACCCAGGTTCCCGTCAAGGCCCGTTCTTCCTGGGTGTGCTGACAAGGCTGATCTTGGTTGCACGTTTCGGCACAAGTACGGCACAAGGGAAACATCAGTTTGCCTTGACAATGGTGAGGTAAGACGGGATGGTATAGGTTCGTGGGAGGCAAAACTTTGCACTTGATCAAGCCTTCGTATTGTCGAATGTTGACCAGGTCGATGTGTTCCGTCAGCAATCGCGGGTGCCCTGTAGGAAAGCGACAATATTTGCACACGTAGGGATACAGCGAACACACATCCAAGTATTTGATTTCTTCTCCTTTCTCTTCGTCGGCTTGGTACAGCAAACAGGTGGCATTGGTCCTTCCTCCGTACAAACTATCCCTCGGGTTCAACGGGTCCATGAACTGGTAACTTTCCACGACACGTTTAAACTCGGGATCGATTTTCAAACGGTGATCGTATTCGTGTTCCCACATTTCCACCACTTGGTATCCTTGCTGTTCTAACTTCAAGCGTCACTGACAAGTGTCCTGGTACAGGTCTTCCATGGTCCGTTGTAAAAACTGATTTTTAGTGTCACGGTCAGGGTAGCAGACGGGACATCCGTGAAATAAGCAACCGTTAAACTCATACACGATCTTGGGGTTTTTTAAGTCCCAGCCATCGACCGAATACGTTCCGATGGTCCTTTCGCCTCCTCCGTTGCGGGCATGCTGAATCCATTTGCCTTCCTTGTCGCACAAGTAATGTAACCAGCGTAGGGTTTTGACCGAGTATTGACGCTTGACATAGTTGGTCGTTTGAGGACTGATGACAGCCACGGTCTTTTGAGGCATGAATCGTTGGCGGTACACTAAGGAACACGCTTTGGCAATGGTGCAAGCTTCTTTCAAAGGATCGACCCCTCCGTGTTCCATGAACAGTTCTCGAAATTTTCCACAGCAACGTCGTAAAATGTCCACGTCGGAACGACAATACTTTAACATTTCTTCCTGAAAGTCGAAGGGGTCAGAGGCATGAGCCTGGTACCAAGCGTAGAAATCTTCTCGTTGTTCGGTACGCATGTTGTCGGGGTCGTAATAGTGAGCCTCAGGCAAATGGGGTAGAACGGCATGTTGATTGGCTTCCGTATTGAAAAAGTGTGGAAAGTACCCTTTAGCCATTTCTGTCATTCCAAACGTTTTAGGCATTCGACTCAAAGGCATGGCCAAGTAACTCATCGAATTTTTAAACTGCACTTGTCCCACTTGCATGAAAATGATTTTGGCTCCGTTCAAAGTGACTTTAGGACGTTCGGTGCCATGTTCCGTATAGTACCTCAAAAGAAACTGTCCATCGTATCCGGAGAAATTGTGAGCCATCACTGTGGCATGGCGATGACAATCTCGGTAACGTTCGATGTCCTCTTTGCTCCATGTCTTGTCGATGGGGTCTAAGACCCATTTGGCAAAATCGTCTAGCGTCTTTGGTCCTCGAAAGATTTTTTCACGCCCTCCAGGAATTTTGCTGCAGTGAGGGCAATAACTGAAGATAGGTTCTTGAATACACTTCTCGCACGCTCGATGAGCCACGCAGAAATTAGGAATGTGAATGCCAGTCTCTTGCATGCATTCGAAATCGAAAAAGATGAAATTGCCTTTCTTCTTGTGACCGTCCTCTTTCTCTGGTGGGGGTTGGTATTTTTGCACGTAACACTGGTGTTCCAAGTCCACGATGTGGTGACAAATGTGACATTTTTTCTTTCCTGAACATACGTGTGCCTTGACACTATTGGTACGTATGCCTTGTCCACACGCGGAGCACAATCTCAGCAGTTGACAAGCGCATTTCTTCTGTGAACCTTGCGTCTTCAAATGTTGTTGGTAACAGGTAGGGCTGACAAACGTGCGCAGACAAGTTGAACAAGGCACTGGTTCTTCGCTCAGACAGGGTTGAGAGGCCAAACATCCTGAGCATTTCCATCCACAATGTTTGTGTTGCTCTCGATTATTATAACCATAGTCACATTTCTCACAATAATAAACATATCCCAGGAATCCAGTGATATTGGTAATGGTATCGAAATGTTCATCGTGATGATAAAGGTGAATGTATTTTCCGTCCTTAAAATGTTGGCCTCGAAACAACAGAGGCCCGCGCATTTCTTGAGGGTGCACTTTCAAGGTGTAGCGTGGAGCTAGGGCATCTTGCAATTTTTGCATCTCAGGAATGCCACAGGGAGTGTCTTTGGACAGTCCGGCTTGTTGTAACAGGAGTTCTGCTTCATTTCGTTGTTTGGCTCGGTCGGATTGTTGAATAGTTTTCCAGGTTCTTTTCCATTCTACCGTGTCGTTCTTGTTGGCATAGGTTCGTCCCACCACGATGGCACGGGCTAAACACATCTGGTCATGAGGGTTGTTAATTCGGACGAGACTTGTTTTGGTGTTGCGAAGGTCGTCCACCAATAAGACCTTTTTGCGTCCTGTCCCTTGAGGAAGAGAGACGTGAGCCATTTTCAGTGTGGCTTTACCATCGGTGATGTCAAACTTGTCATTGGATTGTTGCACCTGTTGTATCTTGTCCATGACTTTGGAAGGGGTCAGTTCTGCGGGTCTGCTAAACTCGATCCAAACAGGGGATTTCAAGCTGTCGTGTTGTATGGATAGTGTCAAGCGATCGTCTTCTTTGGGTCGACATTGTCGCTTGAGTGTGGTGAGCAAAGAATCCCACATCTCGGTGATGAACCCTTCTGCTTTCTCCAACGGTACGTCGGACTTGAAATCTTTAAACTTCACCGTGTAGGTGTAAGCCGTGGTTCTAAATTTTCTAGAGGAGCGCTTTTCCGTCTCTCGAATGTGATAGTACTTTTCAGGGTTGACTGGTGAACTTTGGTTTGGAGTAGACTCTCTCTGTCTGGTCGCAGACGTGGAAGGTGTTGGTTCAGGTTCGCTCATGTCTTCTATTTGAGCGAACACTTCTTTTCGTGTGTGAGGCGATACGTCACTTCGCTGCCTCTTACGTTCTTCTTCGCTCTCACTGAAATCGTGCGATCGTTTCATCTCGATTGCTGATTCAGAAATGATTTAACCAAGTTCATTCTTTCCATATATACCCTCTCTACCTCTCGTTGTGACAATGACTTGGTATATTTCACAAGGCAAGTGAAAGCCAAGCATATAGGAACCCAACGACAGCGTTGCGTCTTAAACACCTCATGCATCTTGACGACCCTTCGATTCAAACCCTACCACGAAAGAAAATAGTTGCAAGAAAAATAAAACAGACAGTTGGTGTCTTCAAGAGAGCTAGAGACGGCACTGTGTCGGTGGGACACGTACGTACGTACTCCAGAAAACTACGCTACTCGACAACGTGAGTGTGCTTGTCAAAATGTTTGAATAAGATTTAAAATGTTTGTCAGTTTCAAAACGCGAACCAGTACTGTGTCCGATTAATATTTGATTTGGCAAGAAGAAATGGTACAATACGCAACAAAGGGTTTGTACGTTTACACTCCAATCTGTCTGTACTGCAATGGTAACAGCGCTCTTGCGTTGGCATTATTTTGCCACACTACCTTTTAAATAAAACAATGCATCACTCATCATAAACGATTTCATTGGCTATACTTATTTTCTTACCGCTTTCGCTTCGAATTGACTTCAGTACCTTTTCGCACAGCGACAAAATCGGGCGTGTTTTTTTATTCTGCGTCTGGTCGCTACACTACTTGCCCTGAATTTACAACCAAACAATGTGTTACACATTGTAATTGACTTCATTGGCTAACCGATATTTTACACTTCTGTTTCTGTTGATGTGAGTGTGCTTGTCAAAATGTTTGAGTAAGATTAAAAATGTTTGTTAGTTTCAAAACGCGAACCAGTACTGTGGCCGTTTAATATTTGATGTGGCAAAAAGAAATGGTACAATACGCAACAAAGGGTTTGTATGTTTACACTCCAATCTGTCTGCACTGCAATGGTAACAGCGCTCTTGCGCTGGCATTATTTTGGCTAACCGATATTTTACAATTCTGTCTCTATTGATGTGAGTGTGCTTGTCAAAATGTTTGAGTAAGATTACAAAAAATATCACAAGAGTGAACTGAAGACGCATGTAATTAAAGAGTGACCACAGAAAAGTACATCCAAACAAGTCGTGCTATATTTCGTAACATGACTAACATAATTTCCATGAGCCGCTCATGGCGTGATCATTTGTGTTTTAGTTTTATTGTTTGTGAAGTGACTAATGGTCAGGTACAGAAAAACGTGTCTGATCATCTCACGGTGCGAATAACAAGTGAAACCAATTTGAAGCTAAGGCGGTGGAAAATATCGACTGACCAATGAAGTCACTTACAATGTGTAACACATTGTTTGATTGTAAATTCAGGGCAAGTAGAGTAGCGACCAGCCGCAGAATAAAAAAACACGTCCGATCTTGTCGCTGTGCGAAAAGGTACTGAAGTCAATTCGAAGCGAAAGCGGTAAGAAAATAAGTATAGCCAATGAAATCGTTTATGATGAGCGATGCATTGGGGTTTTATTAAAGGTAGTGTGGCAAAATAATACCAACGCAAGTGTGCTATTACCATTGCAGTGCAGACAGATTGGAGTGTAAACGTACAAACCCTTTGCTGCGTATTGTACCATTTCTTCTTGCCACGTCAAATATTAAACGGCCACAGTACTGGTTCGCGTTTTGAAACTGACAAACATTTTTAATCTTACTCAAACATTTTGACAAGCACACTCACATCAATAGAGACAGAATTGTAAAATATCGGTTAGCCAATGAAGTCACCTACAACGTGTAACACATTGTTTGGTTGTAAATTCAGGGCTTGTTGACAGTAGTGTAGCGACCAGCCGCAGAATAAAAAAAAAACACGTCCCATCTTGACGCTGTGCAAAAAGGTACTGAAGTCAATTCGAAGCGAAAGCGGTAAGAAAATAAGTTTAGCCAATGAAATCGTTTATGATGAGTGATGCATTGGGGTTTTTTTTAAGGTAGTGTGGCAAAATAATGCCAACGCAAGAGCGCTGTTACCATTGCAGTGCAGACAGATTGGAGTGTAAACATACAAACCCTTTGTTGCGTATTGTACCATTTCTTTTTGCCACATCAAATATTAAACGGCCACAGTACTGGTTCGCGTTTTGAAACTAACAAACATTTTTAATCTTACTCAAACATTTTGACAAGCACACTCACATCAACAGAAACAGAAGTGTAAAATATCGGTTAGCCAATGAAGTCAATTACAATGTGTAACACATTGTTTGGTTGTAAATTCAGGGCAAGTAGTGTAGCGACCAGACGCAGAATAAAAAAACACGCCCGATTTTGTCGCTGTGCGAAAAGGTACTGAAGTCAATTCGAAGCGAAAGCGGTAAGAAAATAAGTATAGCCAATGAAATCGTTTATGATGAGTGATGCATTGTTTTATTTAAAAGGTAGTGTGGCAAAATAATGCCAACGCAAGAGCGCTGTTACCATTGCAGTACAGACAGATTGGAGTGTAAACGTACAAACCCTTTGTTGCGTATTGTACCATTTCTTCTTGCCAAATCAAATATTAATCGGACACAGTACTGGTTCGCGTTTTGAAACTGACAAACATTTTTAATCTTATTCAAACATTTTGACAAGCACACTCACGTTGTCGAGTAGCGTAGTTTTCTGGAGTACGTACGTACGTGTCCCAGCGACACAGTGCCGTCTCTAGCTCTCTTGAAGACACCAACTGTCTGTTTTATTTTTCTTGCAACTATTTTCTTTCGTGGTAGGGTTTGAATCGAAGGGTCGTCAAGATGCATGAGGTGTTTAAGACGCAACGCTGTCGTTGGGTTCCTATATGCTTGGCTTTCACTTGCCTTGTGAAATATACCAAGTCATTGTCACAACGAGAGGTAGAGAGGGTATATATGGAAAGAATGAACTTGGTTAAATCATTTCTGAATCAGCAATCGAGATGAAACGATCGCACGATTTCAGTGAGAGCGAAGAAGAACGTAAGAGGCAGCGAAGTGACGTATCGCCTCACACACGAAAAGAAGTGTTCGCTCAAATAGAAGACATGAGCGAACCTGAACCAACACCTTCCACGTCTGCGACCAGACAGAGAGAGTCTACTCCAAACCAAAGTTCACCAGTCAACCCTGAAAAGTACTATCACATTCGAGAGACGGAAAAGCGCTCCTCTAGAAAATTTAGAACCACGGCTTACACCTACACGGTGAAGTTTAAAGATTTCAAGTCCGACGTACCGTTGGAGAAAGCAGAAGGGTTCATCACCGAGATGTGGGATTCTTTGCTCACCACACTCAAGCGACAATGTCGACCCAAAGAAGACGATCGCTTGACACTATCCATACAACACGACAGCTTGAAATCCCCTGTTTGGATCGAGTTTAGCAGACCCGCAGAACTGACCCCTTCCAAAGTCATGGACAAGATACAACAGGTGCAACAATCCAATGACAAGTTTGACATCACCGATGGTAAAGCCACACTGAAAATGGCTCACGTCTCTCTTCCTCAAGGGACAGGACGCAAAAAGGTCTTATTGGTGGACGACCTTCGCAACATCAAAACAAGTCTCGTCCGAATTAACAACCCTCATGACCAGATGTGTTTAGCCCGTGCCATCGTGGTGGGACGAACCTATGCCAACAAGAACGACACGGTAGAATGGAAAAGAACCTGGAAAACTATTCAACAATCCGACCGAGCCAAACAACGAAATGAAGCAGAACTCCTGTTACAACAAGCCGGACTGTCCAAAGACACTCCCTGTGGCATTCCTGAGATGCAAAAATTGCAAGATGCCCTAGCTCCACGCTACACCTTGAAAGTGCACCCTCAAGAAATGCGCGGGCCTCTGTTGTTTCGAGGCCAACATTTTAAGGACGGAAAATACATTCACCTTTATCATCACGATGAACATTTCGATACCATTACCAATATCACTGGATTCCTGGGATATGTTTATTATTGTGAGAAATGTGACTATGGTTATAATAATCGAGAGCAACACAAACATTGTGGATGGAAATGCTCAGGATGTTTGGCCTCTCAACCCTGTCTGAGCGAAGAACCAGTGCCTTGTTCAACTTGTCTGCGCACGTTTGTCAGCCCTACCTGTTACCAACAACATTTGAAGACGCAAGGTTCACAGAAGAAATGCGCTTGTCAACTGCTGAGATTGTGCTCCGCGTGTGGACAAGGCATACGTACCAATAGTGTCAAGGCACACGTATGTTCAGGAAAGAAAAAATGTCACATTTGTCACCACATCGTGGACTTGGAACACCAGTGTTACGTGCAAAAATACCAACCCCCACCAGAGAAAGAGGACGGTCACAAGAAGAAAGGCAATTTCATCTTTTTCGATTTCGAATGCATGCAAGAGACTGGCATTCACATTCCTAATTTCTGCGTGGCTCATCGAGCGTGCGAGAAGTGTATTCAAGAACCTATCTTCAGTTATTGCCCTCACTGCAGCAAAATTCCTGGAGGGCGTGAAAAAATCTTTCGAGGACCAAAGACGCTAGACGATTTTGCCAAATGGGTCTTAGACCCCATCGACAAGACATGGAGCAAAGAGGACATCGAACGTTACCGAGATTGTCATCGCCATGCCACAGTGATGGCTCACAATTTCTCCGGATACGATGGACAGTTTCTTTTGAGGTACTATACGGAACATGGCACCGAACGTCCTAAAGTCACTTTGAACGGAGCCAAAATCATTTTCATGCAAGTGGGACAAGTGCAGTTTAAAAATTCGATGAGTTACTTGGCCATGCCTTTGAGTCGAATGCCTAAAACGTTTGGAATGACAGAAATGGCTAAAGGGTACTTTCCACACTTTTTCAATACGGAAGCCAATCAACATGCCGTTCTACCCCATTTGCCTGAGGCTCACTATTACGACCCCGACAACATGCGTACCGAACAACGAGAAGATTTCTACGCTTGGTACCAGGCTCATGCCTCTGACCCCTTCGACTTTCAGGAAGAAATGTTAAAGTATTGTCGTTCCGACGTGGACATTTTACGACGTTGCTGTGGAAAATTTCGAGAACTGTTCATGGAACACGGAGGGGTCGATCCTTTGAAAGAAGCTTGCACCATTGCCAAAGCGTGTTCCTTAGTGTACCGCCAACGATTCATGCCTCAAAAGACCGTGGCTGTCATCAGTCCTCAAACGACCAACTATGTCAAGCGTCAATACTCGGTCAAAACCCTACGCTGGTTACATTACTTGTGCGACAAGGAAGGCAAATGGATTCAGCATGCCCGCAACGGAGGAGGCGAAAGGACCATCGGAACGTATTCGGTCGATGGCTGGGACTTAAAAAACCCCAAGATCGTGTATGAGTTTAACGGTTGCTTATTTCACGGATGTCCCGTCTGCTACCCTGACCGTGACACTAAAAATCAGTTTTTACAACGGACCATGGAAGACCTGTACCAGGACACTTGTCAGTGACGCTTGAAGTTAGAACAGCAAGGATACCAAGTGGTGGAAATGTGGGAACACGAATACGATCACCGTTTGAAAATCGATCCCGAGTTTAAACGTGTCGTGGAAAGTTACCAGTTCATGGACCCGTTGAACCCGAGGGATAGTTTGTACGGAGGAAGGACCAATGCCACCTGTTTGCTGTACCAAGCCGACGAAGAGAAAGGAGAAGAAATCAAATACTTGGATGTGTGTTCGCTGTATCCCTACGTGTGCAAATATTGTCGCTTTCCTACAGGGCACCCGCGATTGCTGACGGAACACATCGACCTGGTCAACATTCGACAATACGAAGGCTTGATCAAGTGCAAAGTTTTGCCTCCCACGAACCTATACCATCCCGTCTTACCTCACCATTGTCAAGGCAAACTGATGTTTCCCTTGTGCCGTACTTGTGCCGAAACGTGCAACCAAGATCAGCCTTGTCAGCACACCCAGGAAGAACGGGCCTTGACGGGAACCTGGGTCAGCGTAGAATTGTTCAAAGCTATGGACATGGGATACCAACTGTTAGAAGTGTACGAAATTTGCCACTTTCCCAAGACACAACAATACCACAAGGGTGACCCTACTCAGAAAGGCATTTTCGCCGACTACGTGGATGCCTTTTTGAAACTGAAGCAAGAAGCCAGCGGCTATCCTTCCTGGTGTCACACTCCCGAAGACCAAATAAAATTCAAAGAGAAATACCGGGAACAAGAAGGCATCACTTTAGACCACATCGAGAAAAACGAAGGCAGGCGATCGTTTGCCAAAGTGATGTTAAATTGCTTGTGGGGTAAAATGGCACAACGACCGTGTTTACCCAAGACGGAATATTTGACAGAACCTTCCCGCTACTTCCAGATGATTCACGACAAAACCAAATACATGAAACACGTGGACGTCGTTCGCGAGGATTTGATCTTGGTCAATTACGAAGAAGATCTGGACTTTGTACAAGACGACCCTTTTGGAAATGTCATCATTGCGGCTTACGTGACAGCTCATGCTCGCTTAAAATTGTACGAAGCTTTAGAACTGTTAGGGGATCGCGTCCTGTACTTTGACACGGACAGTTGCATCTACATCGATCGACCGGGTCAGCAACACCCTAACATCGAAGGAGACCGTTTAGGAGCCTGGACAGACGAACATCCTGACGACAAGATTCTAAGTTTCGCGAGTGGCGGTCCTAAAAATTACGGCTACGAATACCGGGACCCACAAGGAGAAGTGCACACAGAGTGTAAAGTGAAAGGATTGACTCTGAATTATCGTACCAGTCGTGTGGTCAACTTTGGCGTATTGAAAGAAGCATTGCAGTCTGGAGAGGATGCAAACTTTAAAGTGACCACCTACCAGCCGAACAAGATTGTACGTTTACCCACTCACCACATCGTCAGTCGACCCTTGGAAAAAGTCTATCAAATCGTGTACCAGAAGCGAGTGCGACTTCCCAACCACTTTACTTTGCCGTACGGTCACATCAATATTGGTCAGCATATAAAAAAGGACAACGTCCAAGACCAACAGTTCATTGTCACTACTAAGACCAACTGAGAAAAAATGAATCCCTTCAAACAGCAAGTATAGAGCGTAAGACTCAAGTCCAACGAGAAACTCAGGTGTGATTCTTTGCCTCACTATCACATCACCAATGCAGTAACACATCTTAGTTATTTATGTACTAACACCATGACAAACTACGTGCAGCTAGTGAAACTTCCAGACCACAAATCTTTACCTTATGGACATACTGATATCACCCAGTATAAAAAGGGACGACTTCCAAGAACGACACTTCATTGCGAGGACAAGCAACGAGAAAGATGAATCACTCTACGCAGATGAAAAAAGAGAAGGAACAAACATCACTGACCTCTTTCACTACCATACCGTCACAGCAAAGTGCGTCCAAGAAGGGAAAGGATTCAGTAGACCTACAGGAGTATTTTAGCATCCAAATGACTCAGACAGCGACCTCAAGAAAATTTAGAACGACAACTTACACCTACACGGTGAAATTTAGAGACTTCGCGTCTGACATTTCAGGCGAGGAAGTAGCAGGTTTCATTACGGAGCTACTTGACTCACTGTTAGAGGAACTCAAATGTCATTGCCAAGTCAAAGATCGAGGTCGTTTGAGCCTATCTATGTATCGCGACAGTTTGAACTCACCTGTATGTCTCGGATTTAGCACACCTGCAGAAATAACTTCGTCCAAACTTTTTAGGGCTATTGAAGACGTGCAGTCGATGAGAGGAAAATTTGACATCAACGAAGGAAAAGTAACCATTCATATGGTATACATTGTACCTCCATGGGAAGAAGACGATGACTGCACTTGATCTGCTTACTGATAAGTGTACCTAGCACGATGGATATAACAGCCGATTTATGAATGAAACGGATTAAGTGATGGGAAATATCTACGCTGGGACACAAGTGCTAGCTGACCAGATTTTTAACAACGTGTGAGACGAATAGAGAGAGAGAAACATGAACTTTGTCCTATTTGATTGCATGTTACTTGTTTTGTGTTAGCTTTTTCTTATAAATGAACATTAAATGTAAACAGGTTTACTAGAGCCAAGAACCAAATAACTAGTAAATAGGTTTGTTTGATGTAGAAATGTTTATGTATTAAATGGATAGTGCTTAGACCAAAGCACAGGCCAGAGAGCCCATGTATATACTTGAATAAATGTTTTGAACCCATACAATAGACTTTTCTTTTTTGAGCCATTATTCTCTCTGTGAGGTTTGTTTTAGAACATTTCTGTCGTCTTTTCTGTGTGTTTAAATGTGTATTTGTATGTTTGTCCCTATCTACCCTTTGTCCTTACAAATACATTAAAATCCCTATAAAATGTTTTGACCCTATAAACCTCATGACGTCACCCAAAGTTCAATTCCCATTGACATCCAGGTGACATTCCCATGTTCAATTTCCATTTACGACAAAGTGCAAACCCCATATTTTAACGTTAAAGTACCGGTCCTGTTCAATTTCCATGTTCAATCCCCCTTGACGCTCTACAGTTCCATCCATGTTAAAATTTCCCATGTTAAATTCCCCTTGACGCCAGAGTGAATCGACTGTTTTTGCATGGTAAGTCCACTTGACGCTAGGGTGACCCCATATACTACTTATGCTGTATATTGAAAAATAAACATTATTCCTGATCATAAGACGTATTTACTGAAATAAATACAATTAGTTGTGTTCTACATGTTACATTCCTTCTGTCAATGTATGAATTACTCTGTCTCAATAGCGAATAGAGAGGACATGCCAAAAATATGCCCCTAATTACAGACTGATTAAAAGAAGAAATGCAAACGATTAAACACACGTAACTGGTTTATTTTAGAAGTTATTAATGTTTTCGCAAGCGCAGAAATAGAATATAAAAGGTAGATTTTCATCGCTTTAAATTTATTTAATATAGCAAGTTTGTAGCTGAAATCAGAAGAAAAAAAGATTTGAGGAATCGCATTTACATTTATTTTTTACCAAAATAACTTTCCATAAAGAAAATATAAAATTAGCTTTTCGTAAATCAGGCCATTATCAACACTATCAAACAGTAATGCATATTTATTGATTACTGAGTTCTCTAGCAAATCGTGCTTTCTTCGCATTATATTTGCAAAGCAAATTGCATAAAGAGTTATTGATGAGTAACACGATAGTATAACATATCAAAGAGTTATTAATGAGTAAAACGATAGTATAACGTATCAAATAGCTGTCGGAAACTACAAACGAACATCCGATATGTATTGATCCTGTCCTTTTGTACACAGAGGCTTCTTAAAGAACTTACACGAGCTTTCTGGAACATTTTGATACAGATCTAGATAGAGGTGTTTAGTCCGTGGAAGTAAGAGTGCCTGAAATGATGGAATTTGGAAGTGATGATGAGAGGAGTATAACCAAGCCAATAGAGCCTGTATTCCCCTCGGCTACACGCTATCTTTGCACTAAACATCTGAAGGAACGAGATATAATAATGACCCAAATATTTGGTACCGGTGGCATCACACACGCAAATACTACAATAGATTTTGAAAGTCGATCGGAACTTCTGGAAACAATCATTAATGAACAGCATCCGACATTTGCACCATACTTTATACCTAACTTGAAGCCAAGACTACAGAAATATTTTTTCAAAAACCTAGCTTCAAAAACACTGAACGCGTGAATTTAACTAATGACAATGCAGAGTCCATCAATAACATTCTAAAACTTTCCGTGGACTGGAAACCACAACACGCTCAAGACCTAAAGCACAAACGTTTCAGCGTGAGACAGCTCCATTTCATGGATGATGGAAGCGCTCTTCACGACAGCGGGAATTATCAGTCAACAAAAAAAAGAAAACCTTTGCCATGACAGCATCTGGAGGTGCAAATCCGAAAAGCAAAAGACAGAGTTTCGCAAACATCCTCAAAGACATTAAACGTATATAGAAATCAAAGTACATGAAATCACAAAAGGAAAATACACCGTAATTAATAAAACTATTATTATTATATACTACTAATTATAAAATATATATTGTGTTTTGGAAAGTTAAATGTTATTAAGAATTTACATGTATCTGTAATCGTAGTATTGATTTATTGTATAGAAGATTTCGCTACTAACTTCAGGCTTAGTAATAATTAATTTAGAAATAAAATACATTTAAAACTACAGAACATGATATATTGATGTTTAAAGCAAACATTTAATAATTCGTAATTACTGCAAACAATGTTGGAAGTCAGTCTGAAATATTGAAATTAGCCAGATTTTATTGTTATTCTTTAATTGATTCAATATTTAATTATTTACATTATGTTCTAAAAAAAAGAAATTCTTGAACTTGATGAAGTTAATGAGCTTGAAGGAACATAATCATTTTATATGTATTTTTATATCTACAATGTATGAATATGCAAGGCAGATCTAAGCGACTCAGTAAGTTCAACTCAGAAATTCAGAAATAAATAAATAAATGTTTAAAAGAGGAAGACTGACAGACAGACAGAATTAAAAAAGATAATGAATCATTACAGTATCCTGTGTCACAGATGCGATGCTGCCATTTACCGCATATATTACAAGACAAAGCAAGCTGGCGAGGCCTGACATGATTATGATATTTTACCCAAGGGTAAAACGCCATTGTCACAATTAACACAGTTCAGGCCATATTATACCAAAATATATCTGATCGAAATGTCACAATACAAACTGTATTTACTATAAATTAATCCCAAATGTACACACAAGTATGCCAAACATCTTTATTAAAGCTTAGGATAAAAATTGGCATGTAACGAAAATTTTCGGCCCTTTTGTACAAATTCAAAACGTGTGGTGCATTTAATTTTCAAACCTTTTTCTTTTTATTCAAATTAGCGTGCATTGATTACCTTAATAAAAGTGACTTTAATTATAATTAACTGTGTACATATTGTTTTAAATTGCAGACATCAATGAATAACCGTGTGATTAGTGGGAGCGACCATTAGCAGTGTACTAATTGTTTCTAAAATATCAGATTTTTATGCAAATTTCTAGTGTGCAGTAAATGTGATTTCTTTTCATTCAGATTAGCGTTCATTCATTAACTTAATAAATGTGACTTTAATTATAATTAACTGTTGACATAATTTTCTGTGACTTAGAGATGTGTTGGTATCTTCTTTAATTGCAGACGTCAATGGCGTGATTAGTGGAAATTAATATCAGTGCTAATTGTTGTTTTAATTATGCATGAATTGGGGACGAGTTGTCCCTTAACTGGAGTTGAAGTGTCTTGGGGTCGAAATGTCTTAGGAATTTTCTTGGGGTCGAAATATCTTGCTTCCATATGGTATTGCTAATTACTTGTAAATGTTGATAAATATTGACGTTACTGCACCCGAACACTCTTCGTCTAAATGGGAGTCATTTCCCTTGGCAACTCTTTGACCTCGCTTCTTTTCCCGTTACATAAACAATAGTTAGATATTATTACTTTTTGTTTCTTTGTTTGTTTGTGTTGTTGTTGAAATTTAAAGCAGGTATTTTATAAAGTCTTGATGTGTTCTTTGAGAGTTTTGGGGTGTCCTTGGGATGTATTGGGGTGTATTGGAGTGTTTAGTGAGACCTTTATGAACTTAACACTGAAGTAATTTTTCTTAATTATTTATCCTTGTGTTTATTCATATTTGTACTTAGATGGCACTTTTCATTAGACATTTCACACAAATCTTTTGTTCTCCTGTGTGTACATTCAATGGGCATGGCTTATTATTATTATTATTATTATTATTATTTTATAGATGTCTACAATCAAGAAACATTTTATCACATACTTCGGGCCGCACAATTAACTCAGAACCACCCAAATCCACCACACGCTTGACGTGAATCAAACGAAACAACCCTAAAACCACAAGAAAACGTTGGGAAGCGTAATATTTTATAGTAACAGGAAAACAAATTATGCCTCACCTAATATTTACAGCCGTTGAAACGAAACAAGGGAGACAAATCTTACAGGATTCACCGCCAATGTAGTCAAAACGGACCCAGCCAGTACGTTCCAAATGAAAACGGCCTCATTGGGAAGTAAATAACAGACCATGTACGCTAATGGGGCAGGGGACAGATTTTATGCACAAATTTAATGACGCGTTCACCGGCTTTGTATTTAAAAAATCATCACAAATAAAATACACAAGTTAGGTTAAAAAAAGTCCATATTTTTCGATAGCTATATTAAAACAAAGCATAGGAATATTATTTGTTTGACAAGAGATGCCAGTGGCAGTTCATGGCAGAAAAAGTTTATGCACCCCAACACCAAATTTATGTGCATTTTTCACGTTCACTTTTTACACCATGTGATGCTCACAGCGCAAACACAAGCCCTTTTCCTAGATGATAATTATGCAAAACAGTGTGTACTAAACAGGCAGATGCAACTGAAAATGGTTGTCCTCCAAGACGTTCTTGAGATATTCTGCTGACCCCGAACCCACATCTTTGTTGCTATGGGAGTCGAGCTCTTCTTCCTACCCGAATATTGGTATTTCACTATCAACATACTGCAGAGTAAATATGGAAGGTGCACATGCCTGACAACATTTTCAAGAACAACACTAGCCCGAAATACCATGTTCACAAATATATAGACATCTTTAACTAGTAAATAATAATAGCTGAAAAAGTCACACCATAGCCGTAAGTTAAGAAACTTGACAAGGGCCGATTTACGAAACTGCCCCCCCCCCACTTCCTTCCACCTGTACACATCAGAAACTATGAGTACCATAAATATCAACTGAGATGAAACAAATAAATAAATAAATAACATGTACACAACTGTATAAATATTTTCAAATGTATTTGTTCTTGTTTTGCAATTGGTTGTCGCTACATGCTATAGTGATATATTGTACTTCTTGACGTTCAGTTTTAATTGTCGTTTTCAGGACCAATCTTAGGCTGATCGGACCGATTTGACCCAATCGGGCCCTGGATCAATGGGGCCCCTCGCGTTAGTAGTTTTAAAAAATATATCTAAAGCGATAAAGCAATTTTAAAGCGATGGAAGAAATATTTAAGTTCAATATCATATAAAACTTGTTTAAAAGTTTATTACCATATATATATGTGTGTGTGTGTGTGTGTGTGAGAGAGAGAGAGAGAGAGAGAGAGAGAGAGAGAGAGAGAGAAAGAGAGAGAGAGATTTGGAGTTTTAACGTAGATTTATTATAAAAAAAATCAGTCTGCAGTGTGGTAGTTTATAGTTATGTCTAGCACTGGGGAATCATGTCACAGGCATGGAGCATCAAGTTCCATCCAGTCACATAATCATGACACCAGGCCGACCAGTCCCGCTACCCAACTCTTAATGCTGAGCGCATAGCGAGGCAGCTGTTAGTACCATTTTTATGTCTTTTGTATAACTCGGGCGGATTTCGAACCCACGACCTCCCGCATCCGAGGTAGGCCACCGGATCGGATTTTATTTCCTTCTAAATTGAAGTGCAAATGACAGCCGAACCATTATTTGCTTAATACTTTCATGCCAGTATATTTATAAGTGCCTACAGATCAAACGATTATTTGTGTTCATGTTGTGACGAAACTGCGGTGCAGGGAAGCACTAGTAACCATACCTTTGTTCTTGAATTGGAAAATAGACTGCGTCTAGTTTATACAAAGACAGTGTAATATGTATGAAACAATTACAAAGAATATTACATGTATTCTAACTGAACCATAACCTGAAGTGGTACTTTTTCAAACAGATAATACTTAAAGCTTAAAGGAAATGAAAATTGTCGTTGAAAAATATGACGACAGTAATTAAGGCACTCAGCCGCATAAATCTTATCCAAAAGCGTGCTTTGGTAGAACATTGTGTGGGAAAGGTCGCTAAAAAATACCCAACACATGGAAAGAGTCATCGTAATGAGAACTATCGGCGAACAAATCCAAACATTCTAAGAGAAGACGTAAAGAGTGTAGGGAAGGCAAGTGCATCGGAGAGATATTTACGGATGACTAAAGAAGAAAGCTTTAATGCGCCCAAATCGTCAGGGTAAATTTAAGACATAATTTATGGAGAAAATAAGACAGTCAAAACACTTGTACCAGGAAATAAACATCCAGCCGATGATTTACTAAAAACGTTTAGATGAACTTCGCACAAATGATTATGTCCAGGAAGTGATTCCGACAAAAAGAAAATGTCTGGCTATAGTAATGTACACTGCAGAATTTGTTTTAGACTTGATAAAGGTAATTGTTCAGGACAGATAAAAGCATTATTGGAATAGACCAAACTTTGAACTTGAGTAAGGGTTTTGTAACTGCAATAATAGGTTCGTTACGTATTATTATTCCTTTACTGTGCTGCCTACTTATACTTGCTGTTCTTTTGACTCGATCCACTATAATAATCAGATACAATAAATAAATACAATCCATACTCGCGGGCTGTCAAGATGGTAAGTTTAGGTCTATCAAAGCTATTTGCATTTATCAAAAACTATTCGACCATTTGTTATTTAGCTTCCATCATTTACTATCCTTCCTTCATTAGTTTTTATTGTATATTCTTCATATGAACGCGTGGTGATGTGGGCACATGTGCGATTTCTTTCTGCACGTATTATCTAAGTGCAGTATTAACTATAACAGCATAGTTTTGATACATGCAATCGACTCGTCGCTGTCTCTGATTCCACCGTTGTCAGTGAGCTCATCAAAATGCTTTTCCACAAGCTTCACAATAATATCTTGAAAGTCCACGTTTGACGTTTTCAGTTTGCCAGATTGATCTTTAAAAGCGACAAGCTCACCTGGATCAACACCAACAACAACACGACAAGTCAACGCAGACAATTCCGCTTTGGTGGCAAATCGGCCCAGATCTACATCAGTACCGTGTCGTCGAGCAGGGTAACGACCGTAAATGTTGATAGACATGGTTATATAATATCCATAAACTTTAATGTGACATCGATAAATGCTTGTTGGGCCGGTGAGCACTCCAGTGTGCGCAAAGCCTCAATGACAAGGTGACCAGATACTGGACCATCCGATTGTGTTTGCACTGGCGTAGTTGAATAAAACAACGGTTTTTACCATATTTAGACAAATAATTAACAACCCCAGCTGATGGGGAAAGTCCTTACGAGTCAAAATACAAACGATGGTGATATGTTACAATATACCCGGCCCTGTGAGCACCAGGGCCTGTTGATGAATTCAGATTAATGATGCCAGTTTCGAGTGTGCGTGAAACCGTTGCTGAAAGTGCATCTTGCTTAAACACAACACGAAAATATTTTATCCATTTTACCATTGATTTACTAATCAAGATTTGTCAGCGGCGTGGTCTTCTGTGACAGGGCAATCGAAAACCTCTGCCTGAGAGTATTCGACGTCTTGCGCCTAGTAGTCGAAGGTCTCATGCTTTTCAATGCGCCCAACGACCGTATTTTTCAAAGCCATTCCTGATGCAATTCCGACACTCCCACCATTGAAGCTTCTGAATCCGCTGTAGCCATTTCTACCAACAATTCTGGTATGGCTGCAATAAATAGTAATATTCCACCCGGTTTTTGCATTTGTGCCACCTCTGACTTGGATAATTTTATTGTTGCTGATGTGTTTTTGTGTTTGGCAGCATTAAGCCGAAGCAGCTGAGTTTGTGTCAACCACGGTGGGACATTTTTAATTACTTTTCCTGCAGACATTCTCAAAGTGACCTGCACTTAACTTTTGATTGCGTGTTTGATATTTTCCAGCTGACATGGAGTTAAAACGACCTTCACCTCGCGAAAGGGCATCATTAGTTAAATACATAACACGTTCAATTGTGAATTTTCCACAAGTGCATCGATCGTCCTCTTTCGGCTTCCAGCACCCTCCAACAACTGTCTTTCTGTCAGAAGGTTTCACAGCATAGCATCGATAACCACCCCCAGCGTTACCGACACGTGCATGAAAATACTTTTTGACAACGGACTGCCTGAACAAATCCAGATTTTCCAATGAAAAGTAATAAATCTGATACAGCGTACGAAAATCATGTTGAGAAATTTGTAGACCAGTGTCAATGTTTTGATGGCGATCCATGTACGACCACATATTGTGATACGTCAGTGCAATAAGAGGAGTGGCTTCTGATAGCAATGCCGAATTTCTTCCGAAAGTTCCTGATGACCGTTGAACTGCAAAGAAATCTGTCACTTCTTAATTATCAAATATCATTGTATTCTGTTCCTGGTCATTATCTCGCGCTGTAATATGAAACTCCAAGAAATCATGTTTTGGTGCAGTAAGGCTGGGTACTTCTCTGCCCGGTAAAACTGTCCTGTAATAACAGTGGGTGTATATGAGTCTGTGGTATGTGCAAGAAACGACTGTTAATGTGGTTCCAGGGTTGATAAACGATAACAAGTGTTATTCTGTACACACTGAAGGAGATAACACAGGCATACACAATGTTAATGTATTTAATACATCTTTGCCAGCAGCAGCACCTGAATCACGTCAAATGGTATCGTTGGAGTTGTTTATATGAAACAACTTGACCGTGTGTTTAGATCTAAATATCACCTTGCGAACATCTCTGCAGAACCCAACGATGTGACTGAGTGAAAATCTCAACAAAACACCAATTAGTTGTGATCGACGCTGTGCAAGTTCAAGACTAAAATCAGGATTAGGAAACGGTATATTTTCCACAGCTGCATCAGCATCACCAGCATGTTTCGTGGCCGTCTGATTATATTCCGTCTATGATATGCACAATCAGTTACATCTTTGACAAACATCATGATTGGACCAACGGCGAGTCGGAGATTGGTGTTGGCCACATCGACCTTGTCAAGGATGGATTAAATTTCCTTTCCATCGATGGAGTAATGTGCAAAGTTAAACAACGCCACCATGCCATTATTAACAATTCCCACAAGAACATTGGCGTCATGGCAGGAAAAAGATAGAAGTGTCTTGTACTTGCAATTCTATTATATTCTGTTCTTGACCGATTGGGGTGTCTGGCTGGATTTGAGTAAAACTGGACATCTGTCTTGTTTCGATCCACTTGCTCAGGCACTCCAAGTTAAATTCTGGATCAAATATTTCTTTGCTTTGAGCCATGGTTTAAAGAATATTCATTTTCTTTAAAGCTGTGCAAATCCACACCCCATAGACAGATTTGCAATCTCGAAATCTGACGATCGCTCTTAAGCGCCATCCTTTTAGACGATACTGATTCAGTCAATGGCAATGTAACTGTAGACCGTTTTGGTGCTCGTGTTAATAATCTCCGCATACACTCTCGAAGCGTATGAGATGAGATGCAATGTAACTGTAGACGGTTTTGGTGCTCGTGTTAATAATCTCCGTATACACTCTCGAAGCATATGAGATGACTGCTAGCCCAGTTGTATCAATTGATCTACAGCGACACTTTAATCACTATCCGTCTGTCGCACGTGCTTAGCGATGGGAGCAACGCGCGAGGTCAGAGCTCCAAGCACATTTGGTACGCTGCAAATAATCCACGAATAACGTAACCGAGCCCAGTTCCCTAATAGGTCATGTACACAGGTTATCTCGAGATCAAATAACCTGGTTCCATGATTGGTGGAAACGTAAACAAAATATAACCCAGTACAAATACTTCGGTCGTGTCGGACCTTCTCTAACTATCACTGACGGCATCGTATGTTAAATTGACTTGTGTAGTTGAGGTGAATCTCACAATGTCAGATATGATATCCTGTCCCTTTTGCTCCTGCATACAAAATGTGCAAACTTTCGGGAATATATTGGAGCCAACGAAGCACATTACTCATAGATGGTTGTCTAATGACAGCCAGATATTGTGAGATTCAATTGGAATAATGGAGCTGAGTGTGTGCTTGTGTTTGCGAATAACACTTTTGAAGTCGTTACTTGTCAACAACTAATTTTCTTCCTCGAACCTCGTCATTGACGGAGGCAATATCGTACCCCCAGAAGGATGTTCGATAGTGAGCCACGTGGTACCATTATCTGATTACACCACAAATGAATCGTTCGCGGGCACACCAACAAAAGGTTGTGATAGGTTATTAGGTCAATTGTAATACACTCTCAGCGAGGTTTGTGTGATCTCAGGTATTCGCTAGTCTCCAGCGGTCACAGGTGCAGAAAATATTACACTGAATTCTTGTTTGATGGATGAGATGGTGCCCATAGAGGTCACGTTTTGGCCGATATTTACAGCCACCTGTTGGACTGATTCACAGATTTCACGTAGCACACGAAGAGTCTCCGCACGCAACGTCTCATTTGTGCTAGAACTCATCATCGGTGTTGTACATTTCGTGGATATGTTCATCTAGTTTATGTATCGGTACACAATATGTTTCCTTGTCCATAAAATCATTAGTGATCAGCGGCTGATAAATCGATGTGGCTTCTTTGATAACTTCTGGGGTATTGTCGCCCGCACTAATTGATCCAACGAGTATTTCCATTTGATTTACAATGTCGTTATGATTGAACAGTTCACGGGCTGCAAGTACTTCAAAGCCCTCTCCTTCTTTGGTGGAGTTGTTTTTGATCCTTTGTGAGTTTCCGCCAACATTTGTATCTGTTTGTCTATCCGTCGTAATTTTCTTTCCAGTGTGGGAGATACATGTGTTGGTGCAGGTTCTTTTGCTGTAGAATGCATATTGCGTTTTGGGTCGAGCATCTGATTGATCTGGATATTCGTGTGCCTCAATTTCAGGACCAAATACTGGTCATTCCGAATATATTATGTCGTGTTAGTTTTGTAGACTGGCTGATACTCTCTTGATTTGTGCTGAAGTGTCATAAACGTTTGCATCACTTGAAATGCTTCAATACATTTTTTTAGCTTTCATCAAATAAATTATGTTACTATAAGAATTAGAAACCTTTCCTCACGTCGTTGGTTTGATGTCCATACATAAAATGGGGTCCATCAAGCTGATTTGCTATTTTTTCCACACGATCGTTTCCCTGATCGATAGGGTAAGTTACGCACCTACAAATATGCGCTCACCATTGTTGATTTTATCAGTCGATAAAAGGAAGCCGTTGACGTTCAAAGTTTCTGAAAGTGTATCATATGCACTTCTGCCCATGTATTCACGCGGCCTACTCACATGGCCACGATTGTTATAATTATATCCTGGCAAAGAGTTTCTTAGATCTGTGGTTTCGTTGTTAACACACATCGTGTGTGAGTACGTATTGGGCATGTCAATGTGCATTGTGACAAGCTATTGTGGAACGATTTAATCGAACTCTTGCTGAACGTTTATTCGGTCGTAGGTACGATCATGAATTGCCTAAAAGA
This sequence comes from Sinohyriopsis cumingii, assembly GCA_028554795.2. Classification (NCBI taxonomy): domain Eukaryota; kingdom Metazoa; phylum Mollusca; class Bivalvia; order Unionida; family Unionidae; genus Sinohyriopsis; species Sinohyriopsis cumingii. The sequence continues at coordinate 55,511,304 of CM068837.1, forward strand.
CCAGAACGGTGTCAGGAAAGGGTATCCCGACTTTGTCATAACAGCCTTGAATAATGAAGTCGTACGCACTACGAGATTATAACCAGAAAATGAGATTCTGGAAAGCTCCGTCGCGGTTAGTTAGAAATCGAATTAACAGCCGCCACCATTACAACCACTCGGAGAGAGCCTGTTCTGTATTTTTATGCGCCTGGAGAATTGGAAGGTGGGCCTCAACGCCGTGCCACGAACCCAGTATGTATCGTCGAGATATTTATCATTGTGAAACCTATTGATGCTCCAAGACAATCGAACCGTTACCGTTCGTGACTGTCTCCGATTGGAGCAATACCTCCCAGCCGTTCATTCGTGAGAGCTTGTTTTCAGACAATAGGGAACTGCCGCCAGGATTTGTGTTGACACGTTATCAACTAGTATCGGGTGCAGTAACTCAATGGCCAAATGCGTAAGTGGTAATTGCATCGGGGAGTATACATTTCTTGGTGTACAGCGGGGACAAACTCGCTTTTTTCATAGCTATACAACTTATGCGATAATTCTTCAATCGGATCGTAGTTGCCTTGTGCGCAAACTCACGACGGTCTCTAAGACAATCCAGGTATAGTTCGTGTTTGAGACGTTTCGACACAAACACCCGTGGAACACCTTAGGCCTTTTAAATGTTTATGGGCCAGACTGCAATCGAGTACATTTTGGGTTTCAGTCCCACATTCTCTTCGATTGGTTAACCGAGCATTCATCTTTGAACTTGCCAACACTTTTTGATTGGCGTTACTAAATAACTAATGTTCTCTCGGATACTCGCTAGTATACAATTCCCTGGACAAATCTTGGCGGTGTCATGAGGCATATACATTGCCGGTGGTGATATACATCAACACTAAGTTGATGTCGGTGTACATCATCCTGACCCGATCCTGATAAAACGGCTTGATCTTGTCATAGTAAAACTCGTACATGAGCAGCTTCGACAAGTCAAGCAATAACGTTCCCACATAGACTGGTTTCGTCAGCTTGAGTTTTTAATTTTTACTAATCGTCGACCAAATGTCGATACTTGTGTGCACCATCATAACTTTTGTATGCACTCAATGGCCGGATCCGTCATGAGCAGTCGAAGTCTGTCATACTCGCTATTTTTACGGACATGATCGACGCGACATCGTTTGCGCATATTCTCCAGTGCTTTCCCAAATCGCTTGATAAACAGACGCTGGTCAATTTATGTTAGCTATTCCAACGATGCACCCCATACTTGTTGATGAAAAATAATGGCCGGGATTGAGCTCAAACACGTGAGTCGCTGTAACTTTGATCGATATGAGGAACATATCCTCTATGTCTGGAGCATCCTGAACACGATAAAGGACTGGCGACTCTGATTTGCCGTGACATTGAACCATAACATAACACAACCCGCATGGAATTTATTCTGCGATTTGCACTGTCTGGTCGATATCAGGCGCATCTGTGCCTTTGTTAGCAGAACTGCTTTCAACTGCAACATCCAGGCATTCAAAATCCTCGCAGATGATATACACAACTTTCATCTTTCCCTGCTCTGCAGTAAAATTGACCGTATTTTCTACCAGGCTCGCGGATGATTATGCGATGTGGTTTTTCACTGTACCACCGCAGCAAACGTCGTGGCTGGTGAGCCTTTCCTAAGTTCTAAATACATGTATGCAACGTCTACACGATTGTTTTTATGCGCGTGCTTTATGTGCCGGTTAAGCAGCCGATTCAGGTTTTATCATCCATGTATAGTGTAATACTGATTTTGGGTCTTTTATTTCCCTCATGTGTCCTAGGTATGTTTGATGCCTGTCTTGATTGTCACTGACCGGGTTTAGCGCCGATAAAATTGTCCATTCAAACCATCTGTTGTCAAGAGTTTTTACTTTGATCACTGAGGCGAGAAATGGACATCTACTTTAAAACATCTTTCTGGAGTCCATTGGTGTATTTATGCAGCGATTCTATAATCTTTTCAATAGCTATGTCAATTTTAAGGTGGTGCTGTCTTTGCGGTTCACAATTACTCGAGCATCACTATGAGACCACAGAGTAGTAGTTTTCAATCCATCCATGTCACTACTAAGCGGCATAAAAAGTGCTGATGACAATAACTGCTTTGACCCCTGCGTAACCAAAGTTTTGTAACACCGATGCCATTCCAGGAATCAAATTAATCAACAATTATTGAGCATCTTTGCCTGGTTTGTAGGTAAGCGCAATAATGTCCACTAGATTTTCGAACTCGCCACTACGTTTCTGAAACTGAAATTAGGGTACTTGTGGTTTTTTGTTTTTGTTTTTGTTTACATGAACATACTCGACCGCTTCAGTAGCGATATCAGTGGTTAACTGAGGTATTTTCATCTTCCTCAGGACGAAGACAGTTTTGTTTATTAGAGTCTAAGTTCGCAAGGATATCGACTTTTCTATTGCCACTGGGCATTCATATATTTTGCTAGCTTGCATATTATCTTAATTATTTTACCATTGCTGCAGTGGCAACCGTTGGCGATGTTGGTAATTTTTGAGGTTATGGAGCAAGGAATGGTTTCAAGAATTCTAGTATGTCTGCTTTTCTCATACGACTTTTTATGTGCATACCTTGCTGCCGTGCGAACTGTCTTAACTGTGGCACTGTAGACATGTTTAAACTAAGGGGAGGGCAAAGCGTTTTTCTAATATCGAAATTTTACATTGATGGCTTGTTTTACTGTTTTAGTATTTTACAAGGATCAGAAACCGCGATAAGCATTTGTGGTTTTGATTCTTTGCGCAATTTATAGTAATCTCAAACAGCTCGACCAACCTGGCAAAGGTGGTTACGTGATTTGACTCCGATGCCACATTTCAGGCAATGTCTTGTCTCTAATTCATCACGTAATGTTTGCGTGTATGTTCTGCAGTACTTGCAATGGCATGGTCTGCCACAGGGTTCGTATTTTCCAAGGCAGGTTGCTTTGCATTTCTTGCGTCTAAATGACATGGGGCCTCAGCGTTCCAATGCCATGGAGCTTCATATTTAGATAAAACTTCCACTCGTACTCATCATGGTAAAACGAAGTTGTAAGCCAGTCCTTGTCAGTTTGTTTCAGTTTATTTCTAAGGTCACTACCAAATTTACCAACTTGTTAATGTGCTCAATGTCTGTTTCGGAAAATTCGTACAACGTCTTATGTGTCTCCGTAATGGACCTATATGACTCATTCAAAATATACATCGATCTGTTTTCTGCTATATCTCCCAATGTCGAATCTTTTGTCAGAATTACGCCATTGCTAACGACACTAGTAAACTCGTTCATAATGACATGGCAATCAATACTCTGACTATCGCTCAACATTGCTATATAAGTCGCTCCTAGCATTTAAAACAAACTATATTCACAACACTATATTTCTCTCTTTCACCAGCATAAATGATCCATATACAGTCATTAATATAGCAGGCTTGATCGCTACCACAGATTTTCACGCCTGTTTGAGCAATATCATGACTCTCTCTCTCTCTCTCTCTGCAGATTTTCCTTTCCACAATCACTGCAGACTAGAGTAGTACCAAATTGCTGCTTGACCTCATTCATTGACAACCGTACGAGACTCGAACCCCCATGACTGACACTCGTATGTGTTTACACCTCTATCAGTCCCGCTTCAAAATAATAACGAAACTTATATGGGTCGCTTGCGGCATGATTGTCATGGGAGCTAAAGGCAAGACCGTGTGTCCAGGGACCCATAGGGTATTAAATGCTGCCAGTCTGCACTTCCATAATATACGGCTGTGGTAATCATAAATTAGTGGGCCCTTCCTTTAAATATGTGATTGATAAAAACATTTTGGCGCAGAAAATTATCAGCAGCAAAGACAAGACTCCTTAGGTTTATTCCTTCTATATTTTTTTTTACAAAGCAACTAAACTGTAAATCGTAAGACGTTTATAAATTGCGCTGATAGAAAATTCCAATGCATCCTTCCGAAAATAGATGCTGCAGGCAACTTTGGGCAAAGAAAGTGAGCTGAGGCGGAACGAACATCACAAAAGAAAATTCTATAAATAGTTAAAGAATGTTACCGGTTTCTTCTATTTTGTACTAACATTTTAAAAATCAACTTCGTACTATTGCAATTATGCTCATCTTATAAGCTGTATCACATTAAATAATCAAATTAAAGACCGCCATGGTTGCCTAGTGGTTAGAGCGTCTGTCTCGGATGCCGGAGGTCGCGGGTTGTAACTCCGCCCGAGTCATACCAAAGACTTATAAAAATGGTACTAACAGCTGCCTCGCTATGCGCTCAGCATTAAGAGGTTAGTGTTAGGACTGGTCGGCCTGGTGTCAGGATACTAATCATGCCCCAGTTCTAGACATCATTATAAACTGCCACACTGGAAATTGTTAAAGCTACGGTAAAAATCTAAATCACACACACACACACACACACACACACACACACACAAATAGACACACACACACATACACATACACACATTCATCAAATTCAATGTTCAAGATATATATCCTTTATCAATGCTAATCCTGTAAACAATTTTGTAGTAAATTATAATTACTATGCACAGTATTTTTTTTTAAAAATAAGCATAATTCTAAGTAAGATTTGTTAACTAGATAATAAACATGAATTACCTACTCTTTCTGTTAGGTGATGTCTCTTTAGTTGAACTTCATTAGTTGTTTAAAATCTGCGCTTGATTATGATTAGACTTTGAATAATGTTCCTTGTACATATTTATGAATTTTTAGTTACCGTCAAGACATGCCGAAAACTTGTATTATGTACATTGTAATAATGCTTTGCTTGAATGTGTGCAAAGCACGTTTCTTTTGAATATATAAACATTGTATTTTATCTTTTAAAAGTGTTTCATATAACTCTGAAATCGATTTTTGCGATTTATGTGGTACTTTCAGTTCTTAGCAATCCATTCTTATCGCCTTCATGACAGAGCTTCTCACCTTCAGCAGTATGGAGGTAATCACTTTATACTACTCAGCCACCCATGGCCCTAAAACAACATTTTCCTATAAATATGTTAAATGAGAATTTTGTATAGACTTTGCCTAAGTAACCTGCACCATGCATAAATATTAAACATTTCACATCTACAGCCACAAGAAAAGAGTGATGTAAGATAATTATTATCCGAATATGAGGACTTATTTCCTGATGTTCCAATAGGAACAAAATAAAATCTATCATGGTGATGATATTCTACTTTCTACAGCTGTAAAGCAGCATCTCACAGGATGAATCCTCTCATGCAGGAATGTTTGAAAAAAATAAATTCAATATTTAATGGAGAATGATTTTATTGAACAAAGTAAAAGAACTAGAGTACATATTGTATTCTTTAATGTAAACTAGATAATACAATTTGTATGTTGTATGTGTACTAAAGTCAGAAATGTAAACAGTATCAAAATATCAAATTAATTTTCAATCAGAAGAATAGATGACTGCATTGACAAAATCAGAAATGCAAAATGTCAAAAACTTTGACATTTTAAAAGGATTTTAGCAAAGAGCAAATAAATTAGTATTTACGACTTCAAATGGAACTTTTCAATATAAAGTAATGCAGTTTGGTATGAAAAATCTTCAGTCAACATTCCAGCATTTACTGAACATCATAACATCTGGTCTATATAACTGTGATGGGTAAATTCATGATATCATTATCAGCAAAGATTGCTGGAAAGATCATTTAAAAACAACAGGAAAACTCCTTGATTGGATAATTACTGCAAATTTGACTGTTAATTTATGTAAAAGTGAGTTTACCCTACTTGTGTTACATTTTTAGACCATATATTACAACAAGGTCAATTGAAGTTAGTAGAAGTTAAGGTCCAGGCTGTTTGAATACCATGTGTCTGCTAGTAAAATGCAACTGATGTGATTTGGGGTATAGCTGGATATTATCAGAAATTTTTGTTCAAATTTCTCCAAAAATCCTGAGCTTTTGAAACATTTGTTGAGTAAAAACCCAAGTTTCATTCCTGTGACAAGTGTCTGAATCTTTTGACAAATTAAAGGCCATACCTTAAAGGTGCATCAGCTTTTAAACTCGATATTTCAGTATATTAATAAAAATGTCTGTTGATCCAAGTGATGTAGGTTTGGTGCAGTATTGATTCAAGAAGATATAAATGTTGCAGATCATCGAGTGTGCTAGTTTTCTACAAAAAGGGCAAGGAATGTTTGGTTTTGATGTTGGCTTGCAACATTCTGAAGTTTGTGAGTTCCGCTTCTTCTCCGATTACTGTATTCATTGAACACAACCCCTTACTTTTGTCAACAAAATGATAAACAAAAATTAGTGATTAATGGAAGTGTTTGATGTTGCAAGGATATTGACATTAGGCACATCAAGGTGAATGATACACATAATATGAGTGCATATGCACTTTCAAGTATACTAAAGTAATACGGTGCTTTATGTATATTTTGTGTCGTTTATAAGACATATTGTGTGCTTATCTTTTGAACATGATTGTACATTGTACTTTAAGATAATGGTCACTCCTAAAATAACATGTTAACTCAAATTTCAGTTCAAGGCCTAAGCTTTGCTGCAATATTCTGGAAGAATACTTGTTTACAATTTGATGAAAATTTCCACTACAAATGACCCACAACAAAAGAATTCCATTGTGTTGCATCACTGGTCAGGTGACATTAGGTATATAGACATTTTGCAAACAAAATACTAATTATTTTTTCATATCAGTCTTTGGGAATCTATCATCAGAATTTGCAGTTGTGTTAAGATGTACCTACTGAAAAATTATTTAAATTATTTATTGGAATTACAATGTGCTCATTGTGATTATAGAGGACTCATTCAATGACATTTTGAATTATTTGGGATTTAATTTATTATACTGTAATTCTCATGTGAATTTTCACCTTGTATTCTCTTGGTTATACTATTCGCTGAATTTTACTTAAATGTTTGTCTTTGTTTTCATTCTTTTTCAGACTTTAGTCAATAGAGTTGCTCTATCTCAGAGTGTTTTCTTGTGGGGTTTTTCTAATGTCCACTGTGACTAAAGCTTTCACTGAAAATATATGTTTTTTCTCCAGAATGTATCCTCATGTGTTTCATTAGAGATCCATTTGTAGTAAACATTTTATTACAAACTTCACACTTAAATGGTTTTTCTCCAGTATGTGTCCTCATGTGAATCGTTAGATTTCCTCTTGTAGTAAACATTTTATTACATGCTTCACACTGAAATGGTTTTTCTCCAGTATGAATCCTCATGTGAATTGATAGATTTCCACTTTTATAAAACATTTTATTACATACTTCACACTTAAATGGTTTTTCTCCAGCATGTGTCCTCATGTGCAATATTAGATCTCCACTTCGAGTCAATAATTTATTACATGCTTCACACTTAAATGGTTTTTCTCCAGTATGTGTCCTCATGTGAATCTTTAGATTTCCTCTCGTAGTAAACATTTTATTACATGATTCACATTGAAATGGTTTCTCTCCAGTATGCATCCTCATGTGCATTGTTAGATCTCCACTTTGAGTGAACATTTTATCACATATTCCACACTTAAATGGTTTTTCTCCAGTATGTATCTTCATATGATTTTTCAGATTTCCGCTTATACTAAACATTTTATTACATACTTCACACTTAAATGGTTTTTCTCCAGTATGTGTCCTCATGTGTTTATTCAGAATTCCTCTGGCGCTAAACCTTGTATCACAAACTTCACACTTAAATGGTTTATCTCCAGTATGCACCCTCAAGTGTACATTCAGAGTTCCACTTTGTCTGAACATTTTATCACATACTTCACACTTAAATGGTTTTTCTCCAGTATGTGTCCTCAGGTGAATATTCAGATTTCCACTCTGACTAAACCTTTTATCACAAACTTCACACTTAAATGGTTTTTCACCAGGATGTGTGCTCACGGTCGCCATTCCACCTGCTCCTCCTTGGCTTCACACGTTATTGTATACCTCACACTTATCTGTGTTTTCTCCAGTATGTATCTTCATATGCACACTCAGAGTTCCACTGTAAATAAACCTTTCATTACATACTTCACACGGATATGGTTTCCATTCGTTTCATCCTCTTGAGCATCGTTCTTACATAGGGTTGTTCAGCCAGCTATAAAGATCGTATGATGTCATTTACCCCCTAAGCATTGCGCCGTCTGCCATATTCTTTTCGGACAAACATAGCTACATCCCTCAGTAAACCTTCCTGTTGTTTTCATCTTATTTTAAGCAATAACATTTGTTTTTACGTTTATATAATGGTTGTAAAACACTGTTGTTATGGTATTTGTCGTAACATCTTGAGATATGTTAATAAATATTACATGATGAGAGTTACCTTCATTCCATTTCCTAACCCAAACAAAGATCTTGACAGGTGTCGTCGATGGGTTATGTAACGTAATGCATATGTACATGTATTAGTCTAGTTCACAGTAAGGTCGTACGAGTTATTTCCCTTCTTACAGTTGTGCTCTGCTTTCGAATACAGAATGGTGCAACATGTGCTAGAGCGGAGTGATTAAACATGTTAAGAACAGCACTGTCTTATGTATTGAATTTGTTCTAGTAAGACGTTACCTGGCCAGAAGGATGGCAAGTTCGCCTACATCATCAATACATTTTCCGCCGCAAATGAAGCTTCGGGGAAATTTGCTTGCGAGCTGGAAAAATTCAAAAGAGTCTGGGTGAACTATGAAGTAGTTACGGGGGAAAAAGCGCCAAAACTGAGAATAGCCACTCTTTTTACGTGTTTAGGGCCAGACGCCATATAACTGTTCGATAGCTTCACATTTGAAAATAATGGAGACAAAGAGAAACCTGACAAAGTGCTTGACAAATTTGAAAAGTATTGTATAGGAGAAACAAACGAAACCTATAAAAGGTACAGTTTCAAAAGTCGACAACAGGAAGCAGCTGAAAGCATTGATGCCTACCTCGCTGCGCTAAGATCACTAGCACAAACGTGTAATTATGGTGATTTAGAGGACAGTCTGTTGCGAGACAGAATGATAATTTAAATAAGAGACAACAGCACCAGGAGAAAACTGTTGCAAGACAAGAAATTGACCATAAGAACTTGCATAGATATTTGTCGAGCAAACGAAAAAAATGCAAGAACAGATGAAAGCTATGAATCAGGGAGAAGGGTCGGCATTAGCTCAGAGGAAGAGTCAAAAAGCAAAGTCAGCTGCAAAGAGAGCGACTACTGAGGGGAAAAAAACATGATACAAAGAAAGAGGCTTGCCCGGCCGTGTGGAGAATGTATGCAAAGTGTGGGTTAAAGATTTTGCAGTAAAGTGCAAGCAGAAAACTCCAAAATGGAAAGCACACTAAAAGAAATACAAACAGAAAGAAGGGGTAAAAGTTATAGATGATGATTCAAGTATTGACAGTGATAGTGGTGAATTTGTGTTGACAGTCGAAGAAGTGAATGGGATAGAAACATGCCCGAAGAAATTGTTTGCCAAAGTGACTTTAGGTGAGAGTCAGATACATTTCCAGTTCGACTGTGGCTCAACAGTTAACATAATCTCTGAAACAGATTATAAGACAGTATGCCATGATGACAAACTCAAGCAACTCGAAAATAAATAAAAACGTAACACTTGTTATGTATAACAACAGTGAAACAAGAGCCTTGGGTAAGAGAAAATTACACATTACAAATCCAAAGAATAAGAAAGTTTAGATGTTAGAATTTGTAATTGTACAAGGGAAGGCAAAGCCCCTACTTGGAGCCCAAGCAGTGCAGAAAATGAAGCTTATTACTGTAAATAAACAACATATCATGGCAGTAGAGACAACACATATCTTCATACAGGAATAAGAAGATATTCAGTGAAAAAGGTCTCTTGGAAGGAGAACTCCACCTTGAACTGACCAATCAAGCCAAACCAGTAAAACTGCCAGTGAAGAAAATTCCATTAGCTGTTAAGCCGAAGTTGAGGGCAGAAATTCAACGACTGGTGAAACTTGAAATATTGACTCTGGAGAAAGAACAAACTGATTGGATTTCTAGCATGGTGGTGGTTATGAAGAACAACAAGAAAATACAACTGTGCATTGACCCACAACCTTTAAATAAAGTCTTGAAAAGAAACAATTACCCAATTCCAACAATAGAAAATGTTCTGCCAGACATGAGCAGGTTGAGAATTTTTACTGTTGTGGTTGCAAAAAAAATGGGGTTTGGTATATTAAGTTAGAATCTAGCAAACTCACCACATTTGGAACGCCATGGGGACGATACAGATGGATGGGAACGCCATTTGGTTTAGCACCAGCGCCAGAAGAATTTCAGAGGAGAGTTGATGAAGCTTTGGAAAGGATTCAAGGTGTGAAAGCAATTCATGATGATATTCTAGTTTGGGGAAGTGGTGAAGATGATACTAAGACCACAGAGGATCACGAAAGAAAGCTTAAAGAACTTTTGAGAGATGTCGAAAGAAGAATGCTAAATTGAACAGAGATACGATGAAATTGAGGCAGGCGGAAGTCACATTCATGGGACTTGTGATCTCTGCAGAAGAGTTGAAAGTTGACAGTGCTATGGTAGAGGCAATCAGAGAAATGCCTACACCGACGAATAAGCAGGCTTTCCAGCGACTGTTAGGTATGGTGAACTATGTGCAGAAGTTTGCTCCAAGGCTATCGGAAGTGACAGAACCATTGAGACAGTTGATCAAGAAGGACGTAGAGTTTTATTGGGACCAAAGACATGACAAATGCCTTCATAAGATTAGAGAGATATTGACCTCAGCACCAGTGCTAAGGTACTTTGACTATGAGAAGGACATTATTCTTCAATGTGATCCATCGGAAACGGGACTAGGGGCTTGTTTGCTGAAAGAGGGGTACCTAGTTGTCTATGCCTCACGTTCACTCATAGTGACTGAGGTAAATTATGCACTAATCGAGAGAGAGAGAGAGAGAGAGAGCTACAAGCAATAGTTTTTGGAATGGAATGGTTTGATAACTACGTCTACGGGAGACGAGTAGTCATACAAAGTGACCAAAAACCACTTGAAATAATCTGCAAGAAAACTTTAGTTAGTGTACCAAAGCGGCTGTAGAGAATGTTATTAAAGCTGCAGAAGTTTGACATCGTTGTAGTCTACAAACAAGGTACACAGATGTACATGGCTGATACACTGAGTCGTGCATATTTGCCCTACACCAAGAAAGTATGGGATAGCGATAGAGTGTTTGAGGTTGATTCCCGCTATTCACGAGGAAAGTAATATAAAGTGTGAGCATGGTTGCGTTTCTATAGAACGCATCACTGAGACTAAGAGAGAAACTGAAACGGATTTTCAGTTGAGACAGTTGAAAACGGTCATTCAGAAAGGACGGCCAGAAGAAAAAAAGTTACTTTCACATGAACTACAGTATTACTTTCCTTTCCGAGATGAACTGACATTACCGAATGGCCTGGTTTTCAAAAGTGACCATGAGGTGATCCCAGCCACAATGAAAGGTTCGATAATGGAAAGGATGTACTCGAGTCATATAGAAATACAAGGTTGTCTGCGAAGAGCCATAGAAGCTATATACTGGCCAAACATGAATCGCGAAATAGAAAACTATATTGCAAAGTGTGAAACATGCAATACATATTCTTCTCAGCAGCAGAAGGAGCCACTCATACGTCACGATGTTCCTACAAGGCCATGGGAGAAGATAAGTGAAGACCTATGTGATTTTGACAAGAAAACGTATCTGGTCACGGAGGACTATTATTCAAATTTGTTGAAGTTGATAGACCTTATAATAAAACTGCCAAGGAAGTGATCATACACGTGAAAACTCACATGACCAGGTATGGAATAACGGATGAACTTGTATCAGACAATGGGCCACCATTCTCAGGAAAAGATTTTGCAGAATTGGCATGTACTTATGAGTTCAAACACAAAACTAGCTCACCAGGGTACCCACAATCAAATGGAAGAATGGAGAACGCGGTGACAATAGTGAAGAGAGTAATGAGGAAAGCAGTACAGTCTTGATCAGATCCCTACCTCTTGCTACTGGATTTCCAGATTACACTAAATGAAGAATTGCATTTGTAACCAGCACAACGCGTGTTCAATAGGCGTACAAGAACTTTACTGCCAATGTCAAAAAGGCTTCTAATGCCAAGGTCACAGTCACACAACAGTACCAGATCTAAGTTGTTGGTAAACAAAAGGAAACAAGAAAAATATAACAATAGGAGTGCAAAGGAGTTTTTACAACCATTACACACTGGATACGTTGTTAGGGTTAAAGCCAGTGAAAAAATTGGTACATGAAGCAAGGCATAATTAGAGGGGAAAGTCGGCATTCGCTCTTACAAGATTCGGACAGAAGATGGTGGTGTGCATCGCAGGAACAGAAAGCATCTGAGAGCTACAAATTAAAATTTCATAGACCCTGATATTCAGGACGTACACCCAACACCCGTGGAATCGTGAACACCAGATAGACTCATGCGGTCAGAAATAGAAATTCATGTACCACAAGAAATTGAAAACACAAACAGTGGTGCAAAGATTACATCTCGGAGCAAGACTAGACAAAAGATGAGCGGACAACAACCGTTGAATAATAATGGTGGATCTCCAGACAATTATCAGACATCTAGATGGAAAAGTTTTAAGATACATGTGTATTTTAAAGACAATATCACCTAAATATGGATGTATGTTAATTCCTAGGACAGTGATGCAGTGTTAAAAATAAGAGTAGATAAAAATTGATTTAAGACTGATGAAACTTTAAATATTTCATTTTAGTAAATCATTTGCAGGTCATACCAAGGAAAGATGATCGTTTCTATATTAAAGGATAATTTCATTTGTCTCATTACTGATTCTGCATGCATAAAGCTGATAATTCTAGTCTGATTTAATTTGCAGTAACTTCAGGACTCTTGAAAGAAAGTGCGCAAAGTATGACAAAGGACTTGTGTATTAACATTATGTGCCAGCAAGCAAGTTAAAATAGTTCCAAATTAAAGTCACCAAATCAAGAATGGAAACAGATTCTGGTTTTCCCGTAAAAAAGGAGTTAGAATCCTGGAAATAGACAAAGAAAACTCAGGACAATGATAAAATTATCTTTTCTCCATGGTTTTCTGGCAGGAATATTGTATAAGTGATGTATATGCCATAGGAAATGTAACAAATGTGGAAACGTGGGACACGCCCCTCACAAATGTCCAACAACCAAAACTCCAGTAGGAGGCAATACACAAACTAGTGAAACCACCACTGCCCCCAGCAGAAAGATTCACAGCAACAAGAGGAAAATGTACGAGTACCAGTACCAAAACCATGAAATGGAGAAGGAGGGAAACTAACACAGCAACATAGTAATCAAAAAGATGAAATACAAGATCAACAAAAAAAAAATAGGTTCAAACGAAAAACAACTAAAGGACAAACAAAAAGGAACACAAGAACAAAATCAACTAAAACAACAAGTTGCCTATATGCTGGTGTTGAATCATACCGTATGACATGGCTGACTTTTCGTTTCTTTATATTTTCATAATTCACATCTGACACATACTTTGGGTTCTTATATGTTTTATGTCCCTTGTTCCATTCATAGTATTTTGATGTGCGTGATTGAGATCAGTTCCATTCTTTTCAATATAGTCCAGCACTGCAAAAAGAAGCACACAAACATGGCTACACTTGCCCATTGAAGATGCAATGCATTATAGGAAGCATTTGTAACAAGTCCACGGTATTTAGAAATATGTACTATTGTATCATGAATAGTACTCGTTACATAAGAAGCCGTGACTTTTGCTTTTCAATAATATGTACCTTTCTTCTCGCAGTCTTTCATTGACTGTACATGGCCACTTTTAAAATAGTTTCTTCCTCTATTTCATCGTTCTCATTCTCTTCTGTAATTTGGGGGTTGTCCCGTAAACTGCACTGATTCTATAATGTGATGATGTACATGTCCTATAGTAAAATGCTTAGCAAGATCAACTGAAGAAAAACTATTATATCCAGTGATAGGGGAAATAGAAGCTTTAGGTCTGTCTTTGTGCTGTGCCTCTGTCTCTTGACATTTCTTCAATTTGAGATCATATTGTTACGAATTGTACATGAATACAAATATACTAGTTTCATGTCCAGATGGGTAGTTTCAGACTATGTTAAGTAAGATATTTTGCCAAAGAATGTTCTGTATCATTTATATTATGCACAACGTTCGATGTGTTTTACGATGTCCGCCATCTTTGTTTTGGAGTCAATTGATGTATTGGAGGCACCTTCAGTGTGTCATATCGTTGGTTTACATTGTTTAAATGCTGTAGTCACACATATAATAGTTTCATGTACAGATGGATATTCTGAGACTATGTTAGGTTCTGTATGATTGATATTATGTACAAAGTTAAATGTATTTCACGATGTCCACCATCTTTGTTTTGGAGGCAATTTATGTATTGGAGGCACGTCAAATTTCCACTACGCGGTGTATACAATCATTATTGAACACCAATAAACCATTGATGTAACTAGTTTTTACGTAAATAAGTGATGCTCAACATAAGAATAATGCACTTACCGTCTCCTGCAAGGACAACGCATCCGGATAGTGAATGTTCTAATTTTTTCGTACCAAAACCTTGTTTGGAGGCCAATGTTTACTGTTTATTCGTGTGACACAGTGATTTTAGTGTTTGATCATACGTTTGTAATTAACTGTGTAATAATATAATTAACACTGAAATATTTGTTTTTGATCTCAATATTTTAACGATATTTAATATTCATTTGGTCTTAAATACTTGTTAGCAATATGTACTGTTTTGGCGGAGTGTTACACTGTGTAGTGCAACCGACGGTTATAAATACGGGTGTCGTGCACGCCAGTCAGTTTCCATTCAAGCGGCATCGGGTTCGTATGCAAATGCAACACATAATATATAATCGGCTTCTAAAAGTGATAGGGAATGTTATCATTCTCTAAGTAGAAATTAACTTGAAATAGTCATACTATAAAATATACATTCATTTTTGCAGTATAAAAATTAATAGTAAATTTCTGTACATGGAAAATCAAAGCCAAAGATAAAGCGTCGAGTACTTTTAGGTAGTTTTATAGAACCTCTATAACGCTATTTCAGTACATTTGTATGACTTTCTATTTGTATCGTAACAGCAATGGTCACCCGTTTCGCCTGTTAATTCTATTTATTTGAATCCGTTTGTATTGGGATTTTTAACGTTACCCCTATGAATATTCTTAAATTATTATAGTAAATTCTATTTGATCATTATTATTATTTAATATAAGTTGTTGAGGCTGTTGGTTATAATTATATGTACATTATGTTATATTAATTTATTTATTGACTAGGAAGAGAATATGTGAATTCTATTATATTGATTTGTTCATTGACTTTTTAAGACTAAAATAAATCCTATATTTTTCTCATTCAGATTTTATGTTGTTTACATACTTAGATAAATAATTTCCTCGCATATAAGTAGCTAGTATAATAAGCCATTATTTATACAGGGATTTCGTCTGTTATCAGACAACTTTCTATATACTACCAGTACATTATAATATTGCAACCAATTCAAGGTCTCAATTTAAAGATTGCCGAAGTTTCGAAACAGGAAGACATTTTCTAAATATAAGTGAGCTTGCGCTGGGATGTTAAACTAGGGTGAACGCGTTACAGTAGTGGCAGCGGTGAGGATCCTTTTTTTCAAAAGAATGGAAAGGAATATGGCGTCCACAGAGGGGTACAGTGGAGAGAGCGAACCCAGTGCCGGGAGAATTAAACTCACGCAGGCCTTTGCCTATGCAGCGGGAACACCAAGTGAGGAAGTGCAATTAAGGATACAAGCTTCTGATAGTGACCTTGAAACAGAACCGACATGCTGTTGAAAAGGCTGTAGAGGGCCACACTAACATTTTGTTATACCAAAGTTGGACAGGCAAAAGTTTTGTGGTTAAGAAAATACAAAATAAATTGTCTTCAGCAGGTAAAAATGTCAGTGTAACCGGCACAACAGGCATTGAAGCACTGAATATGAAAGGATGCACAGTGTATTCCTGGTCTGGGATTGGTGATGGCAGATGTGACAGTGATGAACTATGTAGAATGTAGATAACATCTCACTTATGAACAGTTTGATTCATAAAAACAAAATATTTTGAAAGCAGACTGTTTGATAATTTATGAAATTTCGATGCTTTCACTGAAACGTTTTGATCAAATTGAACATGTATGTAGAATGATTAAACATTCAGATTTTTTTTTTATTTTTGGTGATATACAAGTTATTGCAAGTGAGGACTTTTTTCAGCTTCCGCCTGTACCTGACCCATTGACATGTGATTCGGGTGAATATTGTTTCCAATCCACCATTTCCAAGAGGAGGAAAGGAAAAAGAAGAAAGTGAAGGAGGACATTATGATACCTCACCTCATGCTAAGACCTCTTTGTGAGGTCAAGCCTGAAGTGATGATACCTCCACAGGCAGCACCAGTACCACAGCCACGTCAGATACATCCACTACCACAACCACAGCCTTTACCACCAGTAGCAAGAGTCGCAATCGCAAAAATGGAAAACTGGGAGGAGTTGGAAGAGCAACCACATGAACAACAACATCATCCCCGTGTCTGGCATAGAAGAAGAAGACAGACGGAACAAATCTTCAGAAATCCCAGACATTGAAGATTGGGGTGCTGGGGATAATCATCCTGCCTTTGCACTCCCAGTCACTCAAATCAGTTGGGACAATGACGGGAGTAGGCGGTGTTTGTATGGGGCTTGGCCTGTGAGATCACTAAGAGCTGTATCTGAAGTTTTGTTTTAAAAAACAGCCCTTTTCAGGGCTAACGAAATCTCTATAAAAAGAGACTATTCGTGTTGCCAATTGAAGTGAACGTAATTATAAACACTCACTTCTCTACTACTGTGAGTGTGTGAGTGTCTCTGTGTTTGTATGAGCTGACGTACGTTTATGTGGATATTATATCTTTGGGGTTGTAAGCGTTCGCGTAGGTTTGTGTGGATCGTATATCAAGGTTTGTTTTTGCTCCTTCCCGTGTGTGGATATTGTATCAGTGGGTTTTGTTGTGCTCCTTTCCGTGTGTGGATAGTATATTTGTGTTTAGTGTTTTCTTCTTCGAGTGTGTAGATAGCTTATTTGTGTTTTGTTATTTCTTCCTCTCTTGTGTGAATAGTATATTTGTGGGGCTTTTTTGCTCCTCACTTCTGTGTGGACAATAATTTGTGTTTAGTTCTTTTTCTTCTTCGCATGTGTGGATAGTATATTTGTGGTTTGTTTTTTCTTCTTCGCGTGTGTAGATAGATTTTTGTGGTTTGTTTTTCTTCTTCGCGTGTGTGGATAGCATATTTGTGGTTAGTTTTTGCTCCTCACCTCTGTGTGGATAGTAGATAATATGTGAAGTGAATGTAAGGGATGTTTTCCTTCACGTCCGTGCTTTACACAAATAAAGTCAAAGCGTTCATCGTTCACGCCTGCGTAACTAAACCACTACGGTATCAACGGCCGTATGCACTAGTGGATATCTACCTTCCACACCAGTCGAGAAATTAGGACAAGAATAGGGGACCAATAGTCGGACAACCACGTATTAGCACTCCACAAGGCAGTGTCCTAAGTCCTACCTTCTTCAGTATTATGGTTTTTGATCTGGAGTGCGCTGTTGACCTCAATAAAATGAATTTACCCCAACTGGCAGACGACAGCGGTATATGGAGGGCAGGGAACCCTGACAGCAACAAAATAATAAGCTAAATCCAATCGAACTTAAATCAGATTGGAAAGTGGGCTGATAAATGGGGTTTCAAAATCTCAAACGAAAAATCGGTAGGAATTTTATTTGCACCTAGAACCAATTACCGAGTCCTATATATTCAAGATACACAAATTAAATTCGGAAAAGTCACCAAATTCCTAGGTATGTACTTTGATGAGTATCTCACCTGGAAATATCATATCCAGGAGCTTATTAGAAGATGCAGCCTGGACTTGAACCTCTTCAAAAACAATAAAGGATTAAATTGGGGAGCAGACCTGGATACCCTCTTAATCCTATACAGATCATTAATGAGATCTAAGTTGGATTATGGCTGCCAGGTGTACGCCTCGTCGAAGTCGTACCTATAAAGAAAGCTAGACAACATTCATGCCCAAGCCCTCCACATAGGCACAGGTGTGCATAACAATATCACAAGACAGGAAATACAAATCTTAACAGGAGAAGCCCCACTTCGTTTACGAAGAGAAGAACTATTACTAAGATATGCGTCCAGATTATCGATCCATGAAGACTCACACCTAACCAAGATCTTTGTAGCAAGATGTAACATCCCCTTCAGACGTAAGTTAGTCCCGGAGACCCCAGGAGGAAAGACAATTCGCGAATTAACCTAAAATCTTGAAATTCCAAACGTACAAGCTGAACAAATCGCATACCCTGAGCCCATACCATGGACATGCAACGCAGTGCATATTAATTTCAGCGCAACCAGGATTGGACCTAAAAATGACATACCTCTAGAGATAAGATCTACAATACTCTCTAACATAGAAAACTCATATCAAGATTATATTAAGATTTACACCGATGGATCAAAAACAAACAATCCTACCAGAACAGCTGCCGCTATAGTAGTACCGGAAAAAAAACCCATAGAGCTTGGAGCTAGCCAGATAACTGCTCTATTTACACAGCATAATTCTGGGCCATAACTGAAGCCATTAAATGGGTGAAATCGACAAACATTCGCAAAGCACTGATTATCAGTGAGTCGCTAAGTGTCTTAAAATCACTGAAATCCGGCATCTCCACTTGCCGCGACAATTTCGTCAAAGAGATCAACCTGTTACTGAGACAAATGGAAAACAAGGACAGGATAATCGAATTTATGTGGGTACCATCCCATATCAACATCCCAGGAAACGAAAAAGCTGACCAAACAGCTCAAAAAAAAAAACTTCAAGAAAGCAACCATATCATATTCCAGTAAAGCTGCAAAGAATAATATAGCATAATCAGGAATAAAATTCAAGGGAAATGTCAGCAGAAATGGAACAGTAGCACACAAGGTTGCACGCTTTACCTCGTACAAAAGGAAGTATCCAGGAATATAAAATCGCCGACTCTGGCCAACAAACAAAAACAGAAAGGTATCAATAGAATCAAAACTGGAAATACATTATTGGCCAGCAGTTTCGGAAAATACATCCATATTAACAATGTTAGAGGCGTGAATTGCCCACATTTACCCACCCCAGAAGATTTACACTATGCATTTAATGAGTGCAACAAATATCAAGCACAACGGGACATCTTTAAAACAGATCAAACACACATAGGATCTCCAAAGACCTACCCGGAATTTATGTCGTCTAGTAACCCTAACATCAATTCTACATATAATAATATCCTATTTTTCCTGAAAGAAATTGGCAAACAAGGAAACATTTAACACTTTATGATCATCCCCTCACTCCACTCCACTTAGAGCCATAAAATGTCAAATGATACAAATAAAAACCCTATGAAAGTAAAGTAGAACTTAATCACAAGCAAAACAATATATATATATATATATATATATATATATATATATATATATATATATATATATATATATATATATATATATATATATATATATATATATATATATTACTATTCCTTTCCTTCTTTTTTAACTATATCCAACAGCACATATACCATCTTTAAAAATTCAGCCAGTCATTATTTACTCTGTAAATTGGGATCAAAATTAACTATGGATGTCAGAAACAGCTCCCGTCCTATTTATATCCCTACTTTCATACCCTCAACCAGACATTCAGTCATACTATGCTAGCACGTATTAAACCTAATACCCCGATGAACGTGTCATCAAAGTACTGGGGTAGCGCTATAAGTGGAGTGTAATTCTCCAATAAGCGAAGCAACTGACACAGACTAAAAACGATGAGCTTGGGTGCTCCTATTCCCGCTCTTTGTTTATCCTGTGGGATTAAATTATCCCAAAATCGGTCACAGCTAAGTAGCACACTTTGTGTACATTAAAGCGTTGGGGGATGAGGCTCTTTTTCCGTCCGTCTCGAACAATTAATTAGTCCGCTATTGCGGAATTTAAATCGTCGCGCATGCACTATGTGTGCAAGCGACACTAATCAAATCTCATCATCATTATCATCATCATCGTTCGCACCATTCAGCCTTGAATAAACCAAGATGGCAAAACACTTGTTCAACAATTTGAAGGATAGTTGGTATTGAATGGTAGATGCGGGGCATGTAGTAGAAAGACTTTTTGAAAGGGAATGGAGGTTCCCAGGCAGCCTGGACATTGCGAACAGTCTGAAAGTAGTCAGGGACCACATACAAGGGATGACAGAAGAAGTAGAGAAGTTGAGAGGTTTCATCAATCCTAAATATGTAAGAGTCGGAACGTTGAAGCAGGATGAAAAGAAGAAGAAGAAGAAGAAGAAGAAAGAAATCATTGGGAAAGTGAGGAGGTGGTGGAACAATTGGAGAAAATTGAAGAACCCAAAGGCCCTTTTTAGGGTCACTCATATGCCTCGAAAAGAGCTGCTTTCTTGCCTAATTTTTTTAGTGTATTGTATAGCTGTTTGTATAATGTCTATTATCTGTGTTTTCTCTGTCGCTGTTCCGCCAGTCCCGTTCCCGCCAAGCGTTCTATGATTCCCCCCACCACTGTTTGGTCCGATTGAGGTCAGCCCCTTGCTATATTGTTGCTAATCGTGAGTACCGTGACTTTACCTTACCTGTTCCATTCCTCTTGTCCCTATAGTCACAATACTTTTTTGCTTTTTTGTCCCTCTATAGTCCCACCAATGTTAAAATTCCCCATGTTAAATTCCCCATGTCCCTAAACGTTCCCACGACCTTTGTAACTGGGATTTCCCCATTCACTACTGGCATAGAAACAGGAAATGTACTGAAGACTTGTCTAGTTAACAAACTATGTAATGCAATACCTGCTTTGAATGAAATGTCAATGCCATATTTTTAAGTACAGAATAACCATGTTGCCAATTCTTCTAAAGCTAGTAGTAATCAAGACAGTTTCACCTGTAGTAAAAGTACGCCGTGTACTAGAAAAAGAACTAGAGTGTAAAAAGGAAAATGGAAATAGCATATTTTTTTTACAATTCTTGTAGTAATTTGTATTCTAGTCATCTACTTTTTACCTGGATAAAGTGTAAAATGCACTGGCTGCAAATTTAATATTGTTGGGGGGGGGGGGATTGCACTAAACACATGGAATGTCAGTATGAGCATAATATAGATGTATGGAAGGATAAATAATGAGTTCAATCCAAATTTTACGGGGTTTGTATCTGGAAATCTTCCATGAGCCAAGACGTTTTAAAAAATCTCTTTTGTGTGATTTTTCTCTTCTTCTCCGAAAAACGTAGTCTATTTTATATATATATATATATATATATATATATATATATATATATATATATATATATATATATATATATATCAGGGCGAGAAATCTTTGTTGAATCTGGTTGATAGCTGTAACTTTCAGTCGAAAAATTCGAGGACCTTATACCCACCACTGCTTTTTTTAAAACACAAAATTTATACCATTCATATACTTGCATTAGATTTAGTGGGGGTGGGGCATGTATAATGATAACCAATTAATTGGCAAGTGTGTTATCATTAATGAACTGGTCACATTGGATGGTTGCAAGTTTAATATTGTTGGTAGGGTTTGCATTAAACAGATTTAGAACGTCCATATTAGCATAAGGATGCATGGAAGTTTAAATAACTACGTTACTCCATATTGTATTAGGGGCCGACCATATAATTTTCTGGGATTGAGGTTGGGTTACTGGGATTTTTGGAGCCATGATGATTTCTTCTCATTTCCATCCATTATTTATTTTTCTTCAAAATAATAGTTCATGTAGCCTTTTTTCGTCCATAAATCAGAGCAAGAAATATATGTGAATCTATTTTACAACTTTAAATTTAGTTCCAATAACTTCCAGTACTTTAACCCCACCCGTTTATATATATATATATATATATATATATATATATATATATATATATATATATATATATACAGGACCATCTTAACAACATTGTAGGCTCTGGGCAAAGCAATGCACTGGGGCCCCCTACCGGACCTACAATATGGGCAGCATGATGCCCCTAGAAGCGTGAGGCCTTTTTAACTTCAGTCTCCTAGCCAGCACATACCACGTTGAGATTGTAATATGTCAGATTTTCTTAAGCTTTATGTTGTGCTAAACGTTTGGGTTTTAGCTATTTCCGAATTAAGAACAAATATTTGGAATTTCCCTCTTTTTGAGATATCACATTTGAGATGTCCGTCTTTTATGCAAATATTAAAGTGTCGTAACCGATGTGATACACGTAAAATATAGTAAATGAACAAATTAGCTGAAAAAATTATACGCAGTAATATTGACTAAATGATCTTGAGAGAAATTAAACTTAATTTTAATTTTAATTTTTATCGCTTTTGTTTGTATGTATTCGTTGTTTATATACATACTGCTCAATAATCGCATTCACTAGGAAGAAAACCGGAAGTTGATCTTTGGAATTTTCGCCTGTTTGTGGAAGACACGAAGCAACGGATAAACTTTTCGCAAAATTGCCTCTTCAGAATCAGTATGGTTGCTTAAATGATGAAATGTGTGGAGTGTCTTCTTTACAGTGGTGTACGTTATGAGTGACTCAATTTGCAGATATTATCGGAAAATTAGATCGGAGTCATCGAGGGGTCAGATTGTGACCGGCGAGTTGCAGTTAGTTATTAAAAAAATAATTGTTAATTGGTACACATTAGTTCACCCCAGAATCAAGTGTCTGTGCGTGACAGTGGACGAGGCACACGACGATACATAGGCCTAACGGAGAAAAACATTTAAGTATGAAATATGTGTTGAAAGATTTAGTTTCAGTGGGTATTTCAATAAGCACGTGAAGATACATACGGGAAAAAACAAAAACAACCATTAAGGTGTTAAGTTTATAATAGAACGAGTGAAAGTGGAAATTTAACGATGCACAAGAGGGAACAAACTGGAGAAAAAACATTTAAATGTGAAGTATGTAAGAAAATGTTGAATCGAAGTGGAGATCTAACAATTCACATGAGGACACATACTGGAGAAAAACCATATAAGTGTGAAGTTTGTGATAAGACGTTTATCAACAGTAGTTCTCGGCTTAAGCATATGCGGACGCATACTGGAGAGAAACCATTTAAGTGTCAAGTTTGTAATAGAATGTTTAGTCAGGGAGGGCATCTAATGATGCACATGAGGATCCATACTGGAGAAAAACCATTCAAGTGTGGAATATGTGATAAAACATTTAGTAAAAGTGGACTTCTAACGATGCACGTGAGGATACATACTGGAGAAAAACCATATAAATGTGAAGTATGTAATAAAATGTTGACTCGAAGTGGAGATCTAATAATCCACATGAGGACACATACTGGAGATAAACCATTTAAGTGCAAAATATGTGACAAAATGTTTAGTAAAAGTGGAAATCTGACTACGCACATGAGGACACATAGTGGAGAAAAACCATTTAAGTGTAAAGTTTGTGATAAACGGTTTGGTTTGAGTGGACATCTGACTACGCACATGAGGATACATACTGGAGAAAGACCATTTAAGTGTGAAGTATGTGAGAAAATGTTTAATTCAAGTGGAAATCTAAAGATGCATGTGAGAATACATACAGGAGAAAAACCATTTAAGTGTGAAGTATGTAGTAAAATGTTTACATCATGTGGAAATCTAACCCTTCACATGAAAATACATACTGGAGAAAAAACATTTAAATGTGAAGTATGTAATAAAATGTTTCGTAGGAGAGAACATCTAGTGACTCACATGAGGATACATACTGGAGAAAAAACATTAAAGTCTTAAGAGCTATTGGTAATTAGAAATTGCTTAATGGGTGGGTGGGTATGGTACAGTCAAATATCACATCTCCTCTGTGTAAAGTAATTTATTGATAATTTTAAAAGAAAATGTGATTTAAATGTTCTGGTACCATATTTCTGTTTTATTTGAACTAAAATAGATGATGAATATGATATTTATTCATGTATATATCCATTTGCTCTTCTACATTTGATTGTACGGTGGGTCAAATGGGCCACGTATAGTGATGTACATATTGATGGTGATTTAGTGACATTTTTAGGCATTTATGATAACTAGTTATTTGTCACATTGTGTTGCCTTAGGTGTAATAGTTGAACACTGGTCTGGATCAGTTAGTTTTGTTGTTGTACAGTGTTGTAATTTGGAAAGACATGGATATTTTAGAAACCAGGATACAGTCTAGAAGCTTAATGTGGCCAGTGGTCTACATAAAGTGAAAATGTTAGAGGAAAGTCTTGTATTTTGTACATTTTGCATTGAACCCATTATTAGGATTACCAACAAAGTGGTCAGAGATTTAAACTCAAAATTCATTAATTAATAAAGTTTGCAAAAACGATTTACCATTTGTGGTAAAATAAATTGTTAAGTATGTACAGAAGACACATGAGCAGAGAATATTAATATTTCAGACTCTTGATTTTGGGGAATATCATAATACTTGGTGCTAAAATTTATTCATTATTATTGTTGTTACCAGAATACAGAGAATTGAATTATTGTCTTCATCGTAAAAATGATGATTATGGCCAATACAGGCCTGCTTACTTCTTTTAGAAACTACTATCAAGGTTGTTCAGGACCGACTAGAGTCTATTTTGTTTGCAAACGGCATGTGCATAAAAAGAATTCATGTTCAATTCCTCCAAGTTTTGGGGCAAATCCACTTCTCCTTGCCACTAAATTAATTATTTATATTATATATTATATTTATATTGTCAGTGGTATTTCATTTTCGTTACTTACACACTCCATATTGCAAAACACGGCATCAAATTCTCTAGACAAAATGGTATGAAATTGTTTTTATTATAAATTATTTGCTCACACGTTCACTGCAAATTGGTGTATGATATTGAAAGATTTAGGACATAAGTATTACCATAATATGTACCCATTTTCTTCATAATCACAGTACCATCCCCCACCCATCTGAACTGAATTGTGCATTATCAATAGCCCTTAGGTATGTATTAAAACATTTATGAAGAGTGGATGGCTAATGATTCATACATACTGGAGAAAAGCAGTATAAGTATGAAGTATGCAGTGAACAGTTTAGTCACAGTATAACTTTGAATAAGCACACGAGGATACATTCTAAAGAAAAGCCAGTTAAGTCAATGTGTGATGTATGCAATGAAAGTTCAGTCACAGTGTAACTTTGAATAAGCACACGAGGACACATACTGAAGAAAAAACATTTAAGAATGAAGTATGCGATGAAAAGCTCAGTCTCAATGTAACTTTGAAAAAGCACATGAGGACACATACTGAAGAAAAAACATTTAAGTGTGAAGTATACGATAAAATGTTTAGTGGGAGTGGATATGTTAAAGCTTATTAACAGTTGAATTCTTAATCATGCACACAAGGAAATTTGAAAAAGCAGGTTGTTGTTGTTGTTGATCTAGGGTTTAACGCCATTTTTCAGCACAAGATAGGCTATACATGGCGGCCAGTATAACTGGTGGAGGAAGAACCCTGGAAAACCCAGGGAAGAACCACCAACCCACGAGAAGCTACTGGCAGGCTTTCCCACGTACCCACACTAGCCGAGCCTTGGACTGGAACCCACACAGACAGAGGTGAGATGGCAGTGATCCGGAACGGTGAGCGCTTTAGACCACTCGGCCACTCGGGGCCCCGAAAAAGCAGGTAAAGATACAAATATACTGGAGCAAAAGCATTTTAGTGTCAAGTACGTAATATAATCTTTAGTAATGGTGGACATCTAATGATGCACATGAGGATGCGTACTGTAGAAAAACCATTTAAGTATGGAGTATGTGACAAAAGATTTAGTAAACGTGGAACTGAAGACACACTTGAGAACACATACTAGAGAAAAACCATTTAAGTGTAAAGTTTATGATAAATGGTTTAGTTTGAGTCGACGTCTAACAAAGCACCTGATAATACTGGAGAAAGAACATTTAAGTGTGAAGTATGCCATAAAATGTGTACTATATGTGGAAATCTACCAATTTACATGAAGATAATTACTGGAGAAAAGCCATTTAAATGTGAGGTATGCGATGAAGTGTTCAGTCTCATTGGAAATTATGCACATGATGATACATATTGGAAAAAAACATTTAAGAGTGAAGTAAATCATAAAATGTTTAGTGGGAATGAAAGCCTAGTAAGAGTGGAGCACCTGATGAAATTTGAATAAATGCATGAAGATAGAAATATACTGGAGAAAGAAGAAAAGAAGAAACATTTTAGAAGAATGAAAATGAAGACAACAGTTTTAGTAAATTTATTTTCCTTGAATACACTGTGAAACTTCAAAAGACACAGTATAGTAAATCAAATCCCAAATAAATGTTTTGTCACAAGTCCAAAAGTATAGAATGTTTTCTAATCAATTCCAGTAGTCCTGAATGTATTGATGTGTCAGAATAATATAATCCAAAATGTCTTTGAATGTGTATTCAGTATTTCCAACATAGTGTTTTAAGTCTAAAACTGTTAATCAAACAAAAAGTCGTATAAATGACAAAAAATATACATAAACCACTTACTTAAATATACTTAAATATGTAGATGTGCATAATGGCAGTGTTGTATCCTTGCAACATCAAACTCCTCAATTATCACTGATTTTTTTTCTTTCATTTTGTCTAGGTTATTTAGAGCAGATACTATCATGGTGACTGAACACAAGAATGATAATGGAGAATTTGTTTTATACCAAAGAGTGTCACTATGGAGTTGCAGATGTTGAAGTTTCTTTTGCTCTTTTTGTGAGTGGAATTTGCCAAACTCCATATAAAATATCATTTTGTGACCCTGTTTAGCTTTCTATAGTCGGTGCAGACGCATAATGTATTATTTGGTTTAGGCACAAAAATGCACGATGAAATCTACTACTTTTACTTGCTTCAATAAAATCATTCTCCAGCAAATATTGAGTTTCTTTTTTCAAACAGTTTTTCCTGAGAGGATTTATTCTGTAAGGATGCTGTTTCACAGATGTAGAATCTACAATGTCAGCATCCTAATATATTTTTGTTCATGTTGGAGAATCAGGAAATAAGTGTTCATATTCACATAATAGTTATGTGGCAAACAAACTAACATATTTATATGACAAAGTTGTTTCTAAAATGCTTGCCAATAATTGTCATTGCTTTGGTGCGAGTCTTGTGTTCGGCCAATGTGCATGTGTGACAAAACTTGCTGGGAGTGTAATGTGGGATGGTGGTTTTCCTCTGGTTTTGTCCAGGTTCTGAAGACACAGCTTACTTTGGCCGGCATGTATAGCCTATCGTGTTATACATGTGCACACGTGACGGTTAATTTATATAAAATTAATTTTGCCATGCCTGTGTCACATCTTTAGGACATATTGTGAGGACAAAGTCATGTTCAACCTGATGCAGTTAAAGTCCACGCTATCTTTGATTTCCAATCACTTATTATTAAAAAACAACTGATGTGATATATGCGAATGCCTGAATATTACCGCAAATATTGCTTAAATATTTCATAACTGCCAAGCCTCTGACGAACTTGTTAGGTAAGAAAATCCGAGTTTCAATAGTTCTCTCGGCCAGTTGTTTAGAATCCGCGCTGATACAAGTGATCTAGTTGTTTGTAAAATACTGATTAAAGAATTTATAAGCCGTCTTCCAGTTTGTCAATTTATTAGAAAACTAAACAAGCACCAGAAATTATTCCACGGTCTAGAAGGTATACACTCCTGAAACCTGAATATCATAGTTTTAGCAACGATTTGTTCTTAAAACATATTTCCAACAGGAGGTGCTTGCTGTACATGCGAATACATCAAAACAGCTGAATCCTTTCTATTAGAATGTAAAATATATACAGTTCTGAAATGTCATGTTTGTTTATTTTACAATGTTGACTTACAATTAAGACATAATTAGCTGACACTACCGTGTACTCAGAAGAAATTAATACAAATGCATGCACACATAGATCATAACCTCACGTATCTATTCTATATTTTCTCTAGTATAGGATCTCTGCATGAATATAATTCATTCGAATGTATTGTGTGTGTGTGAGTTGGATTCTTAACGTAACTTTAATTACGTTTTGGTCATATCGCTACGATGTTTGCAGTGGCGCAGTTTATAGTGATGTTTAGCAGTAGAACATCATGCCGCAGACATGTAGCATGATTCCCACATAGTTTCATTATCCGGACACCAGGTCGACCAGCTCTAACACTGACCTTTTAATGTTAGGTGCCAGACTTTAATGAACAGGTACTTGCACTAGGATCAGTAGACAAATAATGACTGTAAGAATGCCATTGTGATGCAGTTTTAAAAAAAAAAAACAGTTTTCAAACAAATGCTCAGATACAAATATTTGACCTCTAGTAAGCATGTGTAAGGTAAGGATATTTGAGCTCTAGTAAGAATGTGTAAGGTAAGGATATTTGAGCTCTAGTAAGCATGTGTAAGGTAAGGATATTTGAGCTCTAGTAAGAATGTGTAAGGTAAGGATATTTGAGCTCTAGTAAGAATGTGTAAGGTAAGGATATTTGAGCTCTAGTAAGAATGTGTAAGGTAAGGATATTTGAGCTCTAGTAAGCATGTGTAAGGTAAGGATATTTGAGCTCTAGTAAGAATGTGTAAGGTAAGGATATTTGAGCTCTAGTAAGCATGTGTAAGGTAAGGATATTTGAGCTCTAGTAAGCATGTGTATGGTAAGAATATTTGAGCTCTAGTAAGCATGTGTAAGGTAAGGATATTTTAGCTCTAGTAAGAATGTGTAAGGTAAGGATATTTGAGCTCTAGTAAGCATGTGTAAGGTAAGGATATTTGAGCTCTAGTAAGCATGTGTATGGTAAGGATATTTGAGCTCTAGTAAGCATGTGTAAGGTAAGGATATTTGAGCTCTAGTAAGCATGTGTAAGGTAAGGATATTTGAGCTCTAGTAAGCATGTGTATGGTAAGAATATTTGAGCTCTAGTAAGCATGTGTAAGGTAAGGATATTTGAGCTCTAGTAAGCATGTGTATGGTAAGGATATTTGAGCTCTAGTAAGAATGTGTATGGTAAGGATATTTGAGCTCTAGTAAGCATGTGTATGGTAAGGATATTTGAGCTCTAGTAAGCATGTGTATGGTAAGGATATTTGAGCTCTAGTAAGCATGTGTATGGTACGGATATTTGAGCTCTAGTAAGCATGTGTATGGTAAGGATATTTGAGCTCTAGTAAGCATGTGTATGGTAAGGATATTTGAGCTCTAGTAAGCATGTGTATGGTAAGGATATTTGAGCTCTAGTAAGCATGTGTAAGGTAAGGATATTTGAGCTCTAGTAAGTATGTGTATGGTAAGGATATTTGAGCTTTAGTAAGCATGTGTAAGGTAAGGATATTTGAGCTCTAGTAAGAATGTGTATGGTAAGGATATTTGACGTCTAGTAAGCATGTGTAAGGTAAGGATATTTGAGCTCTAGTAAGCATGTGTATGGTAAGGATATTTGAGCTCTAGTAAGCATGTGTAAGGTAAGGATATTTGAGCTCTAGTAAGTATGTGTAAGGTAAGGATATTTGAGCTTTAGTAAGCATGTGTAAGGTAAGGATATTTGAGCTGTAGTAAGCATGTGTAAGGCAAGGATATTTGAGCACTTGATGCTTATTCTTTTCAGTTTTATTAACAGAACTAAACAGCGAATGACCAAAAAGTAGCCCCTATTTTGTTGGCTAACAATGTTTAAGCGACTTAGGGCTGATGTTCGATGGATATCACACTTGATGGTCTCACTGTAAAACATAACAATGTAACAACCTATTCTTATACATACATTGTATGAACGGATCATTGGTATACTTTTATTAATTATTTTAGATAAATTATGTTAATGAGATCTTTTCTTTATGACCATAACACTAGTTCGTTGTCTGCCTTCCAGTGACACAGATAACATATCAAAAGAACGTTTTGAAGTAAGCATTGATGGTTCACAATATTTCCATGAATTCCATCGTGGGCTGATATTTTAGTTCCAATTGCTTCAGTCTGATTTTGTCGAGACCAATAACCTCATTATGACATTTCTCAGGTGCAAATTTTTAGGTTTGACTTTACCGTATATGTCTAAAAGAAGTAATTACACCAAGGACAGCTGCTAACTGTCCTTCTTCTTAAGAGTGGTCAATGGGATCCAGTGTTTTTGTTACAGTGTGTAATATTACATGCTGATCGAGGAAGTTACAATTCATTTCGATGATCTACCAACTGAAATTAAATTTGTATTTGAAAAGGCAAGAATATCTAACAGCAAACAGTGACTAAAAATTACAATACATGTCAATTAATGATAACCAAGTTACTTTCTACTACTAGTATAAAATTAATACTGTTTCTTTGCGATTAATCATGGATGGAAGTTGAAATATCATAAGTACCCTATAACTTGATGAAAGACATGTATGGCATTATAACTAGAAATAGAGAAACTTGAGGCTTTTTGAACAAAGCATAGACATTACAAAAAGTTAATTTTGAAAAGGGAAATAGTTTAAGAAATCATCTATTAATTACAAAAAGATAATGTGCAGCTGAGTGACATACAAGACTCCGATATTATTGAGTGACATACAAGACTCCGATGCTATTGAGTGACATACAAGACTCCGATATTATTGAGTGACATACAAGACTCCGATATTATTGAGTGACATACAAGACTCCAATATTATTGAGTGACATACAAGACTCCGATGCTATTGAGTGACATACAAGACTCCAATATTATTGAGTGACATACAAGACTCCGATGCTATTGAGTGACATACAAGACTCCAATATTATTGAGTGACATACAAGACTCCGATATTATTGAGTGACATACAAGACTCCGATATTATTGAGTGACATACAAGACTCCGATATTATTGAGTGACATACAAGACTTCGATATTATTGAGTGACATACAAGACTCTGATATTATTGAGTGACATACAAGACTCCGATATTATTGAGTGACATACAAGACTCTGATATTATTGCTGATGTGGACTGGTTGATACTGACATGCTTTGAAGATGGGTACAATGTTCTCTCCTACAAGTTGACAAGACAAAACCTGATGCAGATGGTACAGTTAATTGTGGCCAGATATTGTGTAAAACCCAGAAATTGGCATTGGATCAGTGTATCGAAGGTAGTGTTTGACATGTTCAGAATATGAGATCCGGCTTAAGGTTGCATGACAATATGCCATATATAAGAGATAAAGGGCATTCAAAATACACCGCAAGGAGATTCCTGTTTTTATATTAAACACGATTTCATGTTTAATGCGGTATATTGAAATAATTCAAAATCAAGTAGGATTGAAGTATGCTATCATATTGATTTGAGTAAATATGGGCAAATCAGGAGGAGTTATGACTTTCATGAACTGGACATCATGTGATAATATTTAAAAAAGATGAAAGTTATTGAGTTTACATAATTTTAATTTGATACATCCACATATAGCAAATACAAAGGATAAAAAAAATAGTAGTCACATTTTTGTTGACAAGTTACATTAGATGGTAACAATGCATACTCCCAAGCCCTAGTCTCTGCAATAATTAAACGCATGAGAATTGACTGCAATCAGGTTGTCTTAATTGCGATTTAATGTTAAAAAGGATTAAAAGTTAAAATATCAGCATCATTATTAAATTTGAAAGTTAAATAATTTATTGACAATTTTATAATCACAAAGGTATAGAATCTGTATAATAACATTGATGAAATATTGCGTACATTTGATGTGCATGTTATGAAGAAAGCTGGTAGCCATAGTTACTGAAAATATAATATGGGGGAAATTACACTTGCACTCATAATTACATTACGATTCTGGTTTAAATACTGTTGAAAGTTTAAATTAAAAGAAGGAAATGATAAATATTAATATAATTTGTGCTGTGATGATAATATTATTATAATCCATGCTTTTGTTGGTACAGAGGCAAGATAATTAAAGAATGAAGGGTGGGGATATTAAAGTATATTGAATGCAGATAAATGTTGTGATCGTTTATCGTTGAGTCTTTCATTTGGGTGCCAAAATCAGTGTTTGATTTCACAACTATACGCCAAAACTAATTATTATGAGTGTACCAAACTTAAATTATTGAAACCTTTCCAAACTAAGACCATAACTACAAGATAGTAAAAATGTCATAAAACTGACGTATTGTTATGTATATTTATTTTTACATTGTTTCTTAGTTTT
Organism: Sinohyriopsis cumingii; assembly: GCA_028554795.2. NCBI lineage: Eukaryota > Metazoa > Mollusca > Bivalvia > Unionida > Unionidae > Sinohyriopsis > Sinohyriopsis cumingii. The sequence continues at coordinate 55,543,841 of CM068837.1, forward strand.
TATTTGTTTTTATTTAATTATATACTATTGATAACGTGACATTGCATGTTGGACTTGACAATATCCACAATTAAGTTCATTTTCTACTTGGCCTGAATTATTGATTTTGGTTTTGTGTTAAACATGTTTGTTTCAATCTGAGTCTAGAACTTTGGAAATTTCTTCTGAATGGTTTGATCTACCTGTTGTTTACTACACGTTTTATATTATAATTTAGTAACATACTTCTAACTATAACTAAGATTTTCTTTTGTGAACATTATGAACATTTCAGGTTATTTTCCATGATGTAGAATCAGTTGTTTTGTTGTTGAATCAGTTGTGTTGTTGTTGTATTCAGTAATTCATTTGGGCTGGAATTTATTTCTTCAAATTAATTCAAGTGAATTTTCTCTAGAAATGCAGAGTGCTCGTAAAAATAGTATTCTTGGACAGAGACATTCAATGGGATTTAAAGTGAATTCAAGCCTAGATTTATAATACTGCGATATAATAGACGACTAATGAATGTTCTCAGTAAACTTTAATGGAAATCCAATGCTGAAGATGTTGAGGTGCCTATGGTGGTATTGTACCATGGTGTTGTACCAACAGTCTTCGGTACAACAGCACAATACAGCCCACTATAGGCATATCAACACCTTCAGTGTTGGATTTAATTGGCATTTCCATTAAAGTTTATTGAGTACATTCATTAGCATTACTTGTGTCTGTATTTCAAGGATTACTTGTGATTTAATTTGCAATATCGTAAGTTCTATTTTTTTACATTGCCACTTTTTACTCTAGAGATATAATGTATTTGTTGAATATCATAAAGCTTGTTGCTTTCACTCTTTTCTATTACTTATTGCAAGACCTTAGGTCGACAGAAGACTATATATTCGTAATATTACTACAATATTTACGTTATTGTGTTAGATTGAAGTTACTCAAACAATAGTGCTGCATCTGAATTAAATATTCTCATCAAATATTTATATTGATGGTTGTAATGCCAATATTGCGATACTTTGCGCCCTCCATCTGTTCGAAACAGCTGGATATAGTGTTTTCATTGATCCATTTTACAGATTTGGGATTTATTGTGAGACGTTGCTCCCTCCCCACTACGACCTCACTCCCATCCCCATCGGTATCTGGATGGAGATATGTCATTGATACATTTCATCAAAAGCTAGACATTTTGAGAGGATCGTGCAAGTGATTTTCAAATACGGGGAACAGTGGGTGGAGGAGTTATGAGGTTGGGGCACACAAAAAAGGTTACACTTGCTGAGAACATGTATTACTGTACAATATTTTGCGTTAAAGTTGGGTTGATTATTTTGGTTATTCGTATCTCCACAAAATATCTTACTGATGTCCATGTACCCAACATATATACTTTTAATTTAATTATAATGTTCATCCTACTGGGCGGGCAATCTATATCATGTTAATCATTGTAGACAGGGAATGTATGTCATGTTCGTCTTACTGCTAAGGGAATCATTGTCATGTTCATCTTACCGGGCAGGCAATCTATGTCATGTTCAACTTACTGACCAGGAAATCATTGTCATGTTCATCTTACTGCTCAGGGAATCCATGTCATGTTCATCTTACCGGGCAGGCAGTCTATGTCATGTTCAACTTACTGGTTAGGGAATCCTTGTCATGTTCATCTTACCGGGCAGGCAATCTATGTCATGTTCAACTTACTGGTCAGGGAATCCTTGTCATGTTCATCTTACTGGTCAGGGAATCTATGTCATGTTCAACTTACTGGTCAGTGAATCCTTGTCATGTTCAACTTACCGGGCAGGCAATCTATGTCATGTTCAACTTACTGGTCAGGGAATCCTTGTCATGTTCAACTTACTGGTCAGGGAATCCTTGTCATGTTCATCTTACCGGGCAGGCAATCTATGTCATGTTCAACTTACTGGTTAGGGAATCCTTGTCATGTTCAACATACTGGTCAGGGAATCCTTGTCATGTTCATCTTACCGGGCAGGCAATCTATGTCATGTTCAACTTACTGGTCAGGGAATCCTTGTCATGTTCAACTTACTGGTCAGGGAATCCTTGTCATGTTCATCTTACCGGGCAGGCAATCTATGTCATGTTCAACTTACTGGTCAGGGAATCCTTGTCATGTTCATCTTACTGGTCAGGGAATCCTTGTCATGTTCATCTTACCGGGCAGGCAATCTTTGTCATATTCAACTTACTGGTCAGGGAATCCTTGTCATGTTCATCTTACTGCTCAGGGAATCCTTGTCATGTTCGTCTTACCGGGCAGGCAATCTATGTCATGTTCAACTTACTGGTTAGGGAATCCTTGTCATGTTCAACTTACTGGTCAGGGAATCCTTGTCATGTTCAACTTACTGCTCAGGGAATCCTTGTCATGTTCATCTTACTGGGCAGGCAATCTATGTCATGTTCATCTTACTGCTCAGGGAATCCTTGTCATGTTCATCTTACCGGGCAGGGAATCTATGTCATGTTCAACTTATTGGTCAGGGAATCCTTGTCATGTTCATCTTACTGCTCAGGGAATCCTTGTCATGTTCATCTTACCGGGCAGGCAGTCTATGTCATGTTCAACTTACTGCTCAGGGAATCCTTGTCATGTTCATCTTACTAGTCATGAAACCCATGTCACGTTGGTCATACTGAACAGGGCATCAATTTTATATTCATCCTACTTGGCAGGAATTTTTTTACTGTTCTTCTTACTGTGCATTAAATATGAGTCACGTTCATGTTTCTGGGCATGGAATGTTATCTTCATGAATCAATGTTATGTTCGCCTTACTGGGCAGTGAATCTGTTATCCGCATTTTACCCGGCAGGGAATCTATGTCATATTCGTCTTTCTGGGCAGTGAATCTATGTTATCCTCATCGTACTGGGCAATGAATCAATGTCATGTTCGTCTTACTGGGCAGTGAATCTATGTCATTTTCGTCTTACTGGGCAAGGAGTCTATGTCATCTTCATGTTACTGGTCAGGGAATCTATGTCATGCTCGTCTTACTTGGCATGGAATCTATGTAATGTTAATCATAGTAGTCTGGAAATCTATGTCATGTTAATCACAGTAGTCAGGGAATCTATGTCATATTAATCATAGTAGACAGGGAATCTATGTCATGTTAATCATAATGGTCAGGGAATCTATGTGATGTTCATCTATGTCATGTGGACTTATTTTATTCAATATACTTTTCATCATTTTGAGTTTGGAGTATGTTCTGGATACCTAAGGAAACCACCAGCCTGTGCCACAGAAGCTATTCAAAGGTTTAGTTGCCAGCCTCAATGAAGAAACATTTGAAAATATTGGATTCCAATATGAGCTTATCATAACATGCTCTAACCAAATGACTGTTCACATGTAATGTACGATGTTTTCTTCTGTATCTCGAGAGTGTGGGCATGCAATAAGAGCAGCAATATTTCAGTGTATGTAAATTGATTTCAGATGCTTTTAAACATCGTGATTATTCATGAATTATACTTCAGTACATTCAGTCCTGTTTACAAAATTTTCAAATGGTACAAGATTTTCAAAATGGCCGATGTCGCTTAATATGATTGAGGGAGCTACTCCGGATTTTCTGCCGTTTTTATGACATGCTTTTGTCGACAATATCTAAGTTCATTAGTAATTTAATCACGCATTGGCTGTTCTGTTGGAATATATTTCTTCATTTGCTTGTTTTTGGAAAGAGAACTATTAAACTTTCGCTCAGTCGTATTGACCTACTAATTCTAAAGCTGTTCATTTCGAACATAACTTCATCACGTTATATTCGCCAGTCGACCATTTTATGCTATGAGAGACCCTTATTAATTGCATTAAATAATAACCCCTTGACGCTCCATACTACATTGATCACATGACGTAACGACCTGAGAATACATTCATCATTACCTTAATGTAAACGTAAGCGATAAAAGAAAGGATGTCTCAAAGCTGGCCGGCATAGAACAAGAACAAAAATTACAGTTATCTCTATTTTGTCCTTTCCTTCACATCAGTTTGAACTTTCGACCTTTAGTTTGAAAACCGTAAATACAATTCCTTTAATCGTCAACCATTGTGCATTGAAGTTGTCAACGACCACTCAGCAGGACCACCGGAAGGACGCAAATAATCAGATTTGTAAACAGTCAGGATATTGACGTAATTTGTTCAAGTAGAAACACGGGATAAACAATCAGGCGATGAGCCAATGTGTGTGGATCTAACATCCTCAAGTTACTCCATTAAGTCGGTCCCACGCCACTTCCATGGAGGTGGAATTAGTGTCTTAGCTTAGTCCTAAATAGTACACCGTCTTAACTATGCAACAACTTTCAATTTTGAATGCATATCGTTTGAAGTGGCCAAAAGCAAACCATAATAAACTGGTGGGAATAGTATATTAGTCTCTCAGTACAATTAGTGTATCGAAATGATTTTTTGAGTAATATCCAATTCGAATAAAAATACAAATGCTGTGAATAATACGAGCAAAGATTGTTTTCTTTCCGTTTAAGATATTCATCGATAATACAGATGTTCCTTTCATATTGGTTCCTTGATTTAGTTGACACCTTTTTGTATCTAAGAACTACAGAGCCTGCATGAAAGAAGTTTATTTTTATCAGACATTGTTAAAACATTCAATAATTTTAGTTTCTTGAGGATATATATAATAATGATGATATGGAAGACACTGATGATCATCATCACTTACAATAAGGGCTGTTTGATTTTGTTTTATTTTTAATTTCTTCGAAGACAGATGTGGCTCGAATGGCCTAAAGCATTCTTCCTTCGCCATTTATTCTGGTCACTATATATATATATATATATATATATATATATATATATATATATATATATATATATATATATATATCATTCGATGTAAATTGGTGTTAAACCCAATGAAAACAACAACAACATCACTAAAAGATTGTCGTTCTTACCATAAGGTGTGGAACAGTAAACACGTTCATATAATTTTAAACGTAATTAATAGAGCTATGGAAAAGAACTTAGTCTACCGGTTTAGCTTTTTCTGCACATCAAATATGATTGAATACCTCAGTGAACATCAGCACTTTCTGACGTGTACAATTTAGATACTTACTAGTATTTCTCGTGTCTCTTAAGTTACCCAAATACTGCCAAATACACCCAGATACTGCCAAAATACTTCCCAAGACCTACCAATATAGCTTTAAATACATACAAATACTATCGAGATATTCCAAAATATAGTCGCATATTCTTCAAAATATGCCCAAGTATACTCCCATGTGTATATTCTATCACACAACCGGCAATACTATTCTGACAGTCTTTAGTTCATAGTCTTTGGTATGTTTTCTTTATTTTTCAATTTCTGTATTTGTTTGGTCTCTGTTACATTTCTTGAATGTCAGGGGTTTTTTTTTCTTTGAAAGAAATTTAACAGACAGATTAAAACGACTTTAGTTGCCAGCGCCATACAAAAAAGCTCGACTTAAGTCTCTAACCTGAGGTTTAATTGTTGTTGTTTTGGGGGCTTAACGCCATTTTTCAGCACACGATAGGCTATACATGGCGGCCAGTATTAATGGTGGAGGAAGAACCCGGGAAAACACCGGAAAGAACCACCGACCCACGAGAAGCTACTGGCAAGCTTTCTCACATACCCACATTGGCTGAATCCTAGACTCGAACCGCCGCAGACAGAGGTGAGATGGCAGTGATCCGTAACGGAGAGCGCTTTAGACCACTCGGCCACTCGGGGCCCCTGAGGTTTAGTAACGGAAGACAATCTACAAGTTCTGGGAGATTGAGCTGTTTCCACTCAGTGGTTTGTTTTATGCAGTTGTTATAAGAGTCATAACTTGTACTGGTGATTTTTTGAAATAATGTTTGCTTTTGCTGTTTTGTAAACATATTTTAGCATTTTACATTTGAAATACGTTTCATAATACATTTTAAATATCGGATGTTGATCAAAATAGGACGCATATACTTCACTCAACTGGGTATATTATACTTTCCACATTGTCATATGCCAGTGGAAGAAACACTAATGATTGAACCTTGTTCCTTATAATGTAAATTTTATTTTGGATGAATAGAAATTTAGTTGAATATGTGGCTTTGATTTTGTATATAAATATAACAGTGGAAAGAGGGAGTACTAAGTGGGTAAATTCTAAGAATCATTTGGAAAAGATCAGACACCAAGTTGTAAATAGATTTGTTAGCTATATCATCATTTGTAGTGGAATGCATATCTCCTTTGCTTTCGTCTTAAATATAGATATATGCAATTAATTGTTGCAAATTACATCACTATAAACTGCCACACTGCAGAATTCGTAGAGATATAACTGAAAAATTGTTAATGCTACGCTAAAAGTCCAAATCACACACACACACACACACAACCAACCAACCAAGAAACTAGGCCAGGTATATATTTGGATTAAGAAAATTCAACTTAACAATGTCACTAAATGGCAAGATATATTTAACAAACTAAACCAACTTAAATTTTTAAATAATAATATAAGTTCACCGTTTTATAAAGTTTATAAGTTATTAAGTTGACGAGAAACAATAATGAAATGTGTTTGCAACGTCCCATGTGTGGATAAAACAATATACTGAGAATTTTTAAACAGACTATTTCCTGCAATCGCAAGTCAATCTCGCTTGAGCTACCAAGCTGGGATGCAGACTAGGTGAGTGACAACGTCTTGCAAAATTAGAAACTCTGATTAAGATGCAGCATTATTTTAAGTTAAACTTTTCTATCTTTCAAATAATGTATTTATTATATGCATGATTCTAAAAAATAAATATTAAATAGGATTTGATAAATTGGAGCGTGTAGTCTGGGTTGCATGTTCATGAAGTTCATGTGGTGGGTCTTCATGTTGACGTTTGGATGGCACCATTTCATGTGCATTCATAAGAAAAAATATGGGATGTTTTGTTTTTACACTTTCTAAATATTGCTTGCCCAACTTAATGGACGATCGATCGTTCTTTCGTGACAAAAAAAAAAGGATTGAGAACACTTCCAATATTACAGAAATGATGTCTCGTTCCGAACAAATATATTGTTATGTATATTTGATTTAATTTTATCTGATTTAATATATATTTAATTCAATTCAATTGTTTGTCAGTTTAAAAAAAAATATTTTCATTACATGATATTGTAATGTAAATTTATTCACTAGAGATGATACTGTTATTTAGAAAATAGTTTGACTTTGACTGTTCGTTTTATAAACACCAGGTGTTGATCTAGATCCTGACCTTGATTCAATATATGTAGCAGCCTTTGTAAACAAGTTCTATTTTATTTTAAAATAATTGTTTGTTCCCAAGGTCATGATGGGACCTTGTCTTTAAGATACAAACACTTTTTTTTATATTTTTAATTCTTAGAGTAAACAATGATTGGTTTTCGTCAGGGTCACACTGAGTAAACGTGAGCTGTAACAAGTACTTGCTTCTATAAACTACTATTTGATGATCACGTGATCCATGTTTATGTTTTAGAAAGTCAATATAACTCATGTTTTGGAGAAATAATCTCAGTAGAAGCGGGGCTGTTAAATCTGTTTATGTTCTGCTGTTTGGGGTTATTTCAAATTATTTGGTTTGGAATTACTTCAAATTACTTGGATTCATAAGGATTAATTCTGTTATTTTTTTCTAGAAAATACGTGTGCTCATGTAATATTGTGGAACTAGAACAGTTTTGTTTTTTAAAAATGTATTCAGCTATCAGAAACCGGAGTGATAATTTCTATTTCTACAAGTTACTGTAGACTTCAACACTACAGATTGTAGCATAAGTCATCGTCTTCCATTTTGGATTCTTCGTCGAGATTCGAACGTGAAATCAGTAGAACATTTTGTTATTAGAACTACTACAATTTTATTCTCGGATTAATTTTGGATCATTTTTGGATTTGATTCTATAAAACCGTGAGTTCAGATTTTTTTCTCATTTTTACAGAATTTTTTCAGGAAAATAAATTATTGTATTTTTAAAAGCTTGTTCTTTTCAATCTTTCTTGTGTTACTGTTTTAATATTACAATAGCACCATAGAAGGCTTTCATTGAGAATAATAAAATCTATGTTGGGGTTTGCGCCAAGACAAGGAATAGCCTCGTGGGGAGACAAACACTATAACCCTTTGAATGGGATTTCGATGTTGTTGTTGTTGTATGGTTTATCGCCATTTTCCAGCACAAGATAGGCTATACATGGCGGCCAGTATAACTGGTGGAGGAAGAATCCTGGAAAACCCCTTAAAAAACCACCGACCCACGAGAAGCTATTGGCAATCTTTCTCACGTACCCACTTAGACGAGCTTGAGGCTCGAACCTACGCAGACAGAGGTGAGACGACAGTGATCTGGAACAGAGACTGCTTTAGACCACTCGGCCACTCGGTGCCTCGGGATCTTGTCTTGGTGCAAACACCGACATAGATTATTTTTCTTGCCAATTACTTTTCCAGCTAACTTAAAATAACCATGCACCCTTGCAATTTAGTTAGTAGATTCCAAACTCCGCATTCATCGTGTGCTATTTTTGCTTATTACTCTATATAAAGTTCATCAGGTTTTGTACTTTAAAAAAGAATGAAAATGTGAATAATTATCTAAGTAGAATCTAGCTATATATGCCGCTCTTAGAAAAGGAGAAAAATAATCAAGAAAAAAGTAATAATTGTTATGCAATGGAAGTATTGTGCAATGAGTGTCTTGAGCCACGTGCGTTTGTTTTTCCAAATAAATGTAGATATACTGCGCATTGAGACGAATATGTTAATGAGGGTTACGAAGTGACCTGTCGACACTAAGTATACGAGTATTACGCATGCGAAAACGGAAACATTTGATATTATTGCTGTATTGTCACATCTAATCGATGGATGTCATATGAGATTTACAATAAAAAAAAAAAAAATATTTTATACGGTTAAGTTTTAACTTTCATGAGTTCTAATTTGGAGAATGTTTTATGGTAGGCAACGGTACGATACTGTATTGTAGGCCTACAAGATGAATATGCATACAATTCTAATGAAGTTTGTTGCGACAACAGGAACTTTCTAATTCATGACTTTCTTGTAAATTTATATTTTCTGTCCTGGAAATATGACAAATGTTGCTATCACAAGTGCAATGATACGTTACATGGAAACCTTTTTGTGGAATAGCATGTGGATTGATGAATCAGCCACTATGGTTAGTAAGTACATGGGTTTACATTATCAATCACATTATTATATTTTGAATAAACTGGAACGGATTGTTGGTGTTCAGCAAAGTTAAAAGAAACTGGTTTGAAATAACGCATTTCTGGTTTTTGCTGACTTTGCAATAGCACTTGAGGGAGTCTGATTTTGTGTTGTCCGTTATATGTATTGCCTGTGTCTGAAGTATCACACAGGTCGGTGTGTGTGTGGGTGAATTTTTTGTTTGTTTTGGTGTGATCAAAGTTGGAGTTACTTTATCATTTTATTTCTTTTAGTTATTTATCTATTGTTCTTGTTATTGGATTTTATAAAAGTTTCCATTAGACACAGCAGAAGACAGCAAGGGTTTCTTTTTAAAAGTAGTTTCTAGCGCGTGGACACCATTACTGATACGACATGTATAACCAGACTGAGATTGAAAAAGTAAGATTAGCAAAGCAGACAGATTTATCTGCTGAATGGGTGAGAAATGAACATCCAATGCTTGAAGGGAAACGTTTAAAGATGAAGTATGTGGCGATAGGTTTAGTTGTGTAATTTTAGCAGCATGGAAGTCATTTTGCGTTGTTGGTATGCGCCAACGAAATTTGTTTTGTTAAAATTAAAAATTATTTAGGCCTACTTAAGTCACTGTTTTCTTGCTGTTTTGTTTGTTTAATTTGGAGTGATAAAGATTTATAAAATATTTATATTAAAAAAATTTGGACGGCTTTAACATACCATATTGATAGTCGGTATGTTTTGTTTTGAGGATTCTTTTTATTTTTAAAAAATGTCTTAATCGGGTTTTATACCAACCCTAGGAAAACCAGACATGTGAAGATTGTAATTAAATGTTTGGCTAGTGTGGTCAGCTATATAGATATGTACACTGAACAACCAATGCTTGAAAGGAAACGTTTAAAGATGAAGTATGTGGCGATAGGTTTAGTCTGAATTATTACATGATGGAACATGCTGGAGAAAAACCTTTTCAGTGTGAAGTGTGTAATAAAAGATTTAATCGCACTGGAACTTTGAATGAGCACATGAGGACACATACTGGAGAAAAACCATTTAAGTGTGAAGTTTGTAATAAAAGGTTTAGTCACAGTGGACATTTGAAAAAGCACACGAGGACACATACTGGAGAAAAACCATTCAAGTGTAAAGTATGTAATAAAATGTTTAATACGAGTGAAAATCTAACGGTGCACCAGAGGACCCATACTGGAGAAAAACCATTTCAATGTGAAGTGTGTGACAAAAGGTTTAGTAACAGTGGACAGCTAACAATGCATGTGAGGATACATACTGGAGAAAAACCATATAAGTGTGAAGTATGTGATAAGAGGTTTATTCATAGCGGAACTCTGAATGAGCACATGAGGATACACACCGGGGAAAAACCATATAAGTGTGAAGTATGTGATAAATGGTTTAGTAACTGTGGACCTCTGAATATACACATGAGGATACATACTGGAGAAAAACCATTCAAATGTGAAGTATGTGATAAGCGGTTTAGTAACAGTGGAATTCTAAATGAGCACATAAGAACACATACTGGAGAAAAACCATTCAAGTGTGAAGTGTGTAATAAAGGGTTTAGTGGAAGTGCAAATCTGAAAAAGCACATGAGGACACATACTGGAGAAAAACCATTTAAGTGTGAACAGTGTAATAAAACGTTTAGGCAGAATGGACATTTATCAGTTCACATGAGGATGCATACTGGAGAAAAACCATTTAAGTGTGAAGTATGTGAGAGAAGGTTTAGTGGAAGTGGAGATCTAAAAAAGCACATGAGGATACATACTGGAGAAAAATCATTTAAGTGTGGAATATGTGATAAAAGGTTTAGTAGAAGTGGAATTCTAACAGTGCACATGAGGATACATACTGGAGAGAAACCATTTAAGTGTGAAGTATGTAATAAAATGTTTAGTAAAACTGGAAATCTGAATATTCACATGAGGACACATACTGGAGAAAAACCATTTAAGTGTGAATTATGTGATAAAAGGTTTAGTAAAAGTGGAAATCTTCATATGCACATGAGGACACATACAGGAGAAATGCTATTTATGTGTGAAGTTTGTTTTAAAAGGTTTAATGGAAGAGGAAAACTGGAAGAGCACATGAGGATACATACTTTACAAAAGCCATTTAAGTGTAAAGTATGTAATAAAACATTTAATTCAAGTGGACATCTAGTGATGCACATGAGTATTCATACTGGAGAAAAGTCTCTCGAGTGTGAAGTATGTGATGAAGGTTTAGTCCCAATTGTAATTTAAATGAGCACATAAGGACACATAATGGAAAAGAATAGAATATTCCAGATGTTTTCCATTAGTTTTAAAAAGTCATTATGTATCACAGTAATATAAAATGTCTTTGAATGAGTTCTCAATAATCCCAAATGTCAATGAGCACATTGTAATTGCAATGAATAATTAAAATAATTCCTGAAGAATATATCTGAATGTAACTGGAAACTGATAGATTTCCAGAGACTGATATGAAACAGGAATGAATTCCTTCTTTACAAAGCTACTATTTCTGTGCAGACTGTTACCTGACCTGTGACTCAAAATAATGCTCCAGGTTCGTATTCATGAAACTCAACTCGAAATACCAGAATTTGTCCCTCATGTGAGTGTCCATTCAATGTATAATTCATGAAAACCAATCTCCTCAAATTTGAGTGAACTCAGTTGAGCGGGACATAATGCTCAACGTATTAAGTGCATAAGTGGTCTGTTACTGAAATTTCCATTTATGAAAGTGTAAAATATACTTGCTGCTAAGAGGATGCTTGCACATTTCCATAAATAATCGTGTTGTCTGTATCTGCTTTTTCATAATAGGGTGTCTTGTTTGTAGTATAAATTATGGATTATAGCAAAGTAAAGAAAATGAACAAATAAAGTCAAAAGTAGTATTTGTTTGTTATGACAAAAAAACGATTAAACATAAACAAAATCAATTGTTTCTGCAGTACACATGATATTTAAATTGTGTTTTGATAATTCACTTAACAAAAAGACAAAGGACATTCTGGTTAAAAAATTAACAATTTTAAAACTATGACACAAAATCACATTTTCTTAATTATAGCAGCATTAAGACTTATTCATAATTCTTCTGCTAAAAAGTATTCATCCATACAATTTTAAATTACAATGTGTATTATAAAATGTGCTTATTATCGCAGACTCTGTAAAAATAACTAATATATAACTAACTTTATTATTTCCAGTGTCTCAACTGAACCAAAGAATACTCTGCAATGTCAAAAACAATGTGAAAATGCAAAACAAAGGGGTAATATTTAATTATCAAAATATTCATTTTAACTGTCACTTTATTTGCAGATTAAAATACATGAAGGCTTATTTTGAGGAATATATACATTTCAAATACATACAAGTATTTGGATTTTCATTTGAAATATTGCAAACTTTAACAATTTGGGTGTCTGTAGTCTAAAGTACTCACTGTTATGGATACTGCTGTCTCACCTGTCTGTGGGTTCGAATCTTGGGTTCAGCCAGTGTTGGGTATGTGAGAAAGCTTGCCAATAGCTTCTCATGGGTTTGTGGTTCTTTCCGGGGTTTTCCTGGGCTCTTTCTCCACCATTTATACTGGCCTATCTTGTGCTGAAGAATGGTGTTAAACCCTACAACAACAACAACATCAATTTGTTACAGTTACAGTGTGAACTATATTTATTATTACTGAAATCATATTCCTGAATATAGCAAACTGCATCAATAATATTTACAGAAAATTTAAATAAATGTTTCAAATGAAACCGATTCAGTAATCATCACTACTTGTAACTAAATTAGTAAAAAAAATATTGGCCTTCATGTTTTTTAAATATTTAATTCTTTAACTTATCTTAGCATCAACATGAATATATACCTGCATTTCATACTTTTGCATAATAAATAGTTTCTTCAATAACATTTTTCAGCCCAGGAAACAATTGATGAATTGAGAATGCCAAAAACAGGTGGTGGGCCAAAAGCAGCAACTCTACTACCTTCACAAGAGCTGATTATAAATCAAATATGTGACCACCCACAAATGAGGGACCTGACTTTTGGGTTAGATAACAAGGGTAACACCACCCTATTGACATTATATTTATTTCTTCAGACGTAATAAAGCTTCATCTAATTCTTATACTGTGTGTTCCTTTAATACCATATCCAGGATGTGTAGATCTACTAGAAGAATGGTAACTCTGTACATCGCTGTATCTATGTTATACATATTTCAATCCAGAAAAATTAAAGTCAAAGTTACTGACATTATTATGCCCCAAATATTTATTTAAAATTTTATTGTAAGAAATAAATTTTATCACCTTAAATTTAAAATAATTATGACCTGCAAACATAATACTTCAATCTGAATCAGGTTTTCATCATGAATGCAATTGGGGCACTTTGCTCCTAATCCATGGTTAGCCAGGACATATTTCCCCATACTGCTTGCAAGTAAGGTTTTTCCTTTATTGATTTGGTTAATGATCCGTTGATGATGCTTGATCTTGGTTTTCGGTGCTCTGATGTTGTGACACACTGTTTTTTGTGTTGAGTACAGCATACATCCTTTGACGCATGTATACCGTTGTTTTTGCCATTTGGAAGCAATTTTTGTGGTTATTATTCTGTGCAGTTCAGGGACGCTGTAGTCGATGTGTGTTAGCACAAGTTTGCTTAGGGCATTATTTGCTGCTTGATCGGCCTTTTCGTTGCCTGGGATGTTAATGTGTGATGTAACCCATATGAATTATAGTTTGGCCTTGTCTTTCCATGTTGTTAATTATCAAGTAGGTTTCTTTGAGGAAGTTGTCACGTCCCTCAGAGTTGCATGTTTCAAGTGTTCTGAGTACACTAAGTGAGTCGCTTACTATTAGTACTTTCTGGATTTTCTGTTGGTGTGCTATTTTTACTGCTTCGAGTACAGCCCAGAATTATGCTGTGTATATTGAACATTTGTCTGGGAGTCGATATCCTATTGCATTGTTCAATTCCGGTATGGTTAGTTCTGCAGCGGTTTTGTCTGTGTTATTGGATTTAGACCTGTCTGTGTATATTTTGACAAAGTCTGTGTAGGAGTTATCTAATATAGCGAGATCTTTGATCATATTTCTAATGGGAATTCTTCTTTGGATCCAAGTGATGTTGCTATGGTGTTAATAATTGTTTTTTTCCTTGACCATGGGGTAGGGTCTGGATATTGTATTGGTTCTGCATAGGGGTAGTCAAGTTGTAGTTCTTTGCATAACGTGTGGATCATTTTTCCAGATGGCGGGAGGGGGATGAGTTTCTGGCTAATTGGTATATTGCATTTGTTGATGATGTTTCTTGTTGGATGATTTCAATTTTGGTATCGAGTTTCTGGCGGCATATTTTAGTATAAATTCTTCTCTCCTTAGTGTTAGAGGTGTTTCACCTGTAAGGATTTGTAGCACTTCTTTGGAGGTGTTTTGGAGTGTGCCTGTGTATATTTGTAATGCTTTTGATTGGATTCTGTCAGGGCATTTGAGTAATGTTGGTTTAGCCGATGCGTAGATTTGGCATCCATAATCCATTTGTAATCTAATTAGGGCTCTGTAAAGTGTTACCAATGTGTCTTGGTCTGCACCCCATTGTGAGCCTTTGATATTTTTCAAAAGATTTAGGTCTCCACCACATTTCCGTATTAGTTCGGTTATGTAATGGTTCCATGTGAGATGTTGATCGTAATACATGCCTAAAATTTTTGTTACTCTTTCAAATTTGATTTGTTCGCCTTGGATATATAGGATAGGTGGTTCCATTTTGCATCCTTTATGGGGGAAGAATAAGATTCCCATTATTTTCCCCTTTGATAGTTTAAACCCCCATTTATTGGCCCATTTGACGATGTAGGTTAGGCTATCTTGTAGTTCTATTAACAGTTGTTGGCTGTGTGGGTTGCCCGCTTTCCATAGGCCACTGTTGTCAGCAAATTGTGATATATCTATTTTGCTGGGTTTGATAGAACGTTCTAGATCATTTATCATGATGCTGAATAGGGTCTAACTTAGGACACTTTCTTGAGGGGTGCCGTTCTCTAGCACATATTCTTCTGAATACTGCGCTTCTATTGTGGTTCTGATGTGTCTATCTTTTAAAAATGTTTTGATCCATTTATGCATATTGCCACTGATTCCATAATGGTTCAATCTGGCAATGAGACCATCAGCCCAAACTAAGTCAAAGGCTTTCTCAAGGTCTAAGAAAATAGCTATGAGGTGTCTATCGCTTCTTCTTTTAGCATTTAAAGCTAGTTTGATATGAGACTCGAGCCTTATTAGTTGATCTAGAGTGGAACTTTTGTTGCGGAAGCCACTTTGGTTTTGTGAGAGAAGAGAAGTGCTTTCAAGGTGATGTTTGAGTCTGTTGTTAATCATGGTCTCCATCAGCTTGCATATGGTATATGTAAGGGAGATCGGTTTTTTATGAGGATATTTCAGTGGGATCCTTGCCAGCCTTGGGGATCGAGATGACTATAGTCTTTTTCCATTTTAGGGGGATTTGTCCAGTCTGCTATGATTGATTTATCAAATCTAGTATGACTTCTTCCATATTTGCTGGCATATTCTTATATATCTCGTATCCGAGGTTATCTTCCCCTGGGGAGGTGGTTTTTATATCTAATTTCTGATTTCCATTCGTCCAAGTTAAATGGGTCATTTAATCGAGTGTTCTTTGGATCTAAGTCAGTAAATAGGTGCGAATATTTACACTCTATTGTTTTTCTATGTACTTTGAATTTAGCTGTGTGATTATCGTTTTTACTCATTCCAGCGAAGTGTATTGCTAGTTTTTCTGCTTTATCTTTTTCAGTTTTTGCACCTTTAATGTTTAGAATGCTGTTACTATTTGCACCTCGCATTGCTTTTAGTTTCTTCCAAACTTGTTTTGAATTAATTTGATTAATTTCAATGGTAGAGCAGTATTTTTGCCGAGATATTTCCTTTGCTCTTTAGACTGTTCTTTAATTGTTTAGCTTTTGTTTTATAATTTATATAATCAGTTGAAAGACCTGTATGGCAAAACTTATTGAGGGCTTTCTTTTTTTCCTTGATTTTGTTTTTGCAGTCATCGTTCCACCATGGGATTGGTTGTTTATGAATAGCAGCATTTTTGGTTCCAGTGGTGAATATACTTTGAGTGGTGGCTGCATTGATTGTTTCAAGGATATTTTTGTTACATATGATGATGTCGTTGTCCCGTAGACTGGCTATAGTCACTACGGTGAGTAAGGAGTGGTATGAAGTGGTAACGGGTAGTGTGTGTGTGTGTATGTGTGTGTGTGTGTGTGATTTGGATTTTTAACATAGCTTTAACAATTTTTCAGTCATATCGCTATGATGTCTGCAGTGTGGCAGTTTATAGTGATGTCTAGCACTGGGGAATCATGCCGCAGGCTTGTAGCATGATGTCCCACCCAGTCACATTATCCTGACTCCAGGCCGACCAGTCCTAACAGTAACTTCTTAATGCTGAGTGCCAAGCGAGGCAGCTGTTAGTACCATTTTTGTAAGTCTTTGGTATGACTCGGTCAGGGATAGAACCAACGACCTCCCGCATTCGAGGCGGATGCACTAACCACTAGGCCACTGGAGCGGTCAACAGGGATAGTAAGATTTATGGTAATAATAATGGGGAAATGGTCGCTGCCCAATGTGGTATCTCTGTCTACTTTCCATTTAGATATAGATGCTAATTGGGTGTGCAGATTGTTAAATCAATTGCAGATAGTGATCTGTCCTCTGGTGAAATTCTAGTTTTAGTACCATCATTACGTATAACCAGATTTTGTTGGTGGTCCATTCTTCGAGTAGTTTTCCTCTTTTGTTTAATTGCTTTCCTCTCCATCTTTTGCTATGGGCATTAAAATTGCCACATATCATATACTCATCTGATGTGCTGAGGAGTTGTGCGTAATTGAGATGGGAGACGGTATGTTTGCCAGTGTTGTAAATGTTAAAGATTTCAAAGATGAATTGCCCACTGTGATTGATACTCAAGGGGAGTGGGGTTATTGGGGTCGTTAGTGATTATGGGGTATTGCTGAAATGAAGTATTTGGGATTGAGTCACTGAGAAAGATGGCTAAACCACCCTCCTTTTGTTCGTTATCTCTCATCGTGAAGTTGCTGGCTGAGTAACCTGGGATTTTTGGTATATTTTTTAGTTTTTTGATGGGTAGGTTTTTCTTGGATAAATATCAGATCAGGTTTAATTTTAGTTTGTTGTATTTTGATCATTAATTCTGGTTTGTTGGTATTTAGTCCCTGGCTGTTCCATTGCCAGATTACTATATTTATTTTCCTAGTTGTATCCATTTATGTTGATAGAATTAAATAAGGTAGTTTCTTATAAGTTCAAATCAGTGTGTTTGGTTTGGAGGTGTTTTTCCAATAAATCAGATAGTAACATGAAGAATGGAATAAAAGGTATTTGGTGGATTTGAGAGATATTGGTAATACCCAACTTTAAGTAATGGATAATTATATAATGTGTAAATTCGTCATGTGGGGGCGTACTTTTGTTACCTGCATGGCTTTTTTCCCTGCTACTTGCATTGCTTGGTAATTGTGGATTTGTGATCTCAGAGTTTACTTTGTTTCAGACCTCCTGAACAAAGTTGGAAATATCTGATTTGGTTGGTTTGTTATTACTAATATTATCTAGCATCACCAATTTTTCATAAGTTTTGGGGTGAGGATAGTCTTTGGAGATAGGGTGATGTGCAGTTAGCACATTTTTGTCCAGTGTATGTGCATTTGCTGCTGTGTGTTTCCGCCACAGGCGTCACATCTTTTTTGTTTTGTTTTTGCAGCTGTTGGCTTGATGTCCCCATGATTTGCAATGGCTACATAATCGAGGTTTGATGTTGTATTCCAGTAGCGGGTAAGAGTGGCCATCAAAGTAGACTAGTAGTGGTGGGGTTGAAATGAAGTCAAATAAGATTATGTTGGTCGGGTGTCCTTGGCTTGATTTAAACCTGGAGGCCCTTGATCTGTCGTCCCTTGGTTTATTAATTTCAGGTTAAATTTTTGGTGTAGTTTGATAACCTTTTTATAAGTCGTGTTTGACTTATGACCTGTCATTTTTTTGTGGAATATTACTTTTGGGGTGGCATTAGGTTTTTCCTCCTTTTTCTCATTCTTTGTGCAGACCTGCAGTTCGATGTTTGGAGTACTTTTTGTCTTGTTACACTCACTTTGATTGGTCCTATTTGTTTGAGTTCCGTATAGTTGGCCACTTGTCTTGTGGTGCTGCATCTAACTATGATGTAGTTGGTTTTAGGCCTGATGATTTCAAAGGCTCCAGCATGGGATTTGTATTTGATTAAGACGGATGCCATACTTGTTATACTTACGTTCAGTTGTTTGGAGCTGTTATTGGTAATGAATAAGGTCAGTTCAGTGTTGTGATATTGTCCTTTTACATTTTTTCTCCCCTTACTACCTGGGTTTTCATTTTGGTTTGATGGGTTTCCCCTTTATTTGCATTTGCATTTGTATTACCTCCTGTTGGCCGGGTGGTTACCGTTTTTTTCTTTGTGGCTTTGGTAGTCATCTTGATTGATTTCTTTGTTGTTGTTGCTGGCTTACTGGTTTCTTTGATTGTCTTTTTTGCCTTTGATATTCCATTTATAGGTGTTTTGCCTTTCTTGGTGTTCAGTATTTCCTCTGGTGCTCTTGCTTTTTTTCTTTTCTGGGGATAGCATGTGGCATTATTCATCTTCTGATGGAAGTAGATCATAGATATTGGGATTTGCTAGGCCTGATGAGTTTTTTCCCTTGGATGTTCGTGGGGTTTGGCTAGAATGCAGCACTTCTCATGCTTTTTTGGTGTTTCAGGTTCTTGGATGGTGCTGTTTTAGCCATTTTGTCCTGTTTGGTGTTCTTTCTCTTTTTGTTGGTGGTGGTGAGTTTACGTACACTTGCCATTGGGTTGTCCAGCTGAGATTTATGGATGGGGGGGTTGGCTTTGAGTTGGTGAGGGTGGAAGTGGCGACAAACATTTGGATTGATAATGTGGAGTTGAGTTGGTGGGTGAGGGTATTCGCAGCGATTGTGGTAGTTTTATGTTAGTTGTGGAGTAGGGGGTAAGTGTGGGAGGTTCAATTACATAAGATGGTCGGTCAGCGGTTCAGTTTGCTGTCGGGAAATCCAACAAAAAATCTAACCGGAAAGGCAACCCAGACAGATCCGGAAGTGCTGCGACCAGTTTTGTTATGTTAGGTGGTCCTGTGAATGTTGCCATATGATTGTACTCAAATCCGATTTTTATGGATTTTTTCTTATCTGGGGTTATACTTAGCACCTCCAGGCCGGTCGGGGTGGGTAAACCCGTCGGTGATGTTGCATTTTTCAGTGCTGCCCGATATGTCAGTATTGGGCTACATGCAATAGGTGAGGACATTTGAGACATTTTGGGACAGTTTGTTCATTCCGTTCCGTTCTAGATTATTATTGTTCTGAGATGCGGCTCCCATGATGGGCAGTTGAAGGACATTGTCCGGTATGTGCGAGACAACATTCAATGGCGCTCTATAACTAAACATGCAGTGGGGCTAGAAGTAAAATGCCCATAAATTTTTTGAAAGTTGAGAGGGCTGTTTAGTCTGACATTTAGAATGGACCTGTTACTGGTGTCATTGCTTTCTGCTTTTTCACCAATCTTGCCAGAAATATCTGGGCTTGTTGTACTGCTTACGATAGAGTTATTGAGTTTGCTAATTTCTTTAGCAAGTTGTTAGTTTTCCTGGTTGTGCACCTGTTCGTGTTCATCTTAGTCTGTGATCTGGTAACTCTCGACATTGTGAGTTAGTAACCCTAAACTATTAAGCCATGTGTGGGTCAGTACTATCAATGTATACACTACTAATTGAAAATTGCAATTATTTGTAATGACGTAATTGTTAGATGAATAAGAGTGAGAAAATAGAGAGAATAGCGATCTTCAAACAGCACAAATAGATATATACCCGAAAGTTTAATTCCAATAGTTAATTTACCTTTAAATCCCTGACTTAATTTTGATGAAAAAGATGGCGTGAAACGTATTAATGAATCCCGCTAGGCGGGCAGCTAGTCCTCATCTGCTGGTCGAAACAACTTGGTGGGCAGGATAGCGGGTTGCTGGGCCACTTCTGCAGGTCGATACTGCTTGGCAGGCTTCGAATTCCTGTAGATGTTTTTTGTAGTTGTTGTGGTTGAAGTTGTAGACTTGGTGGTTGCAGTCATGTACATCGGATTAACAAACTTTTAGCGTGTGTTTGGATCTGCCACGTCTTGAGAGCGGCAAAATCCAAGTCTGCACTGTTCGGTTTCCAGGTACTGGATGAATGATGGCGCGAATAACGGACACTCTGCTATATATGTGTCAAGCATGGACGTGATGGAAAAGATCCCTTACACTTACTTTAAAAAAGGCAACACACAATCTGCTATCCACACAAGGGAAGATGAGAAAAGAAACCCTAAATATACTATCCACACGCGGGAAGGAGGAAAAAGAAACACAATCTAATATCCACACACGGGAAGAGGAGGAAAAACAAACCCTAATTATACTATCCACACAGAAGGTAAGGTAAAAAATATCAATATCTACTATCAAACCCCTCCCAGTATTTACTCTCAGGAACCCCAATATCTACTATCCACACAAACGTTCGTCCACGCATACAAACACACACTCTACTATTCACACAAATGTATGCGCAATCATGCAAACCCCAAATCTACTATCCACACAACGTACGCGAACGCATACAAACACACACACACAATCACATCTGTAAAGGAGTGAGTGTTTAAAATTACACTAATCCACATTCACGCAAGTTGGCAACTTGAAGTCTCATTTCTAGAGATTTGGTTAGCCCTCAGAAGGGCTGTTTTTAAAACTCCAAATATCCTAATGGTTACATCTCCCAGGCTTGGCACCACATACACATCTCCGGATCCAATCTTGCTCCCAACTGATGCGTGTGGCTGGTAACGCAGAGGGGCTTGACTGGCATCACTCTCCCAGTCTTCACTTTCAGGGATTGCGAAGACTTCCCTCTGTCTTCTCCTGTGCCTCACACTTGGATGATGTGACCTCTTTATTCCCTCTTTCGAATGTTCAGTCTGGCGAACCACTGGTCTTTGTACTGGTGGCAGAGTTTGTGGCTGTGGTGCAGGTACTGGCTGTGGAGGCGTCATCGCCTCAGGCTTGACCTCACACAGACGTCTCCGCATGAGGTGAGGCAGGATCCCTTTCTTCTTTTCCTCTTCGTCAATGTTTTTTCTTTCCTATTCTTCCTCTTCTATCCTAGCTTTTTCGGCTATGACCTTCATAGCCAGCTCATCCAAGAAACGTCTGGCAACCAGGTGCAATTGGAGTTCCACTAACTTTGCTATTCTGTTACTCATTTTCAATGTTGATACGTCAACGATGGGTAGCCGACCTCACAAACGCTTCCTTTTATATTTGTGAAGCGGGTACGTGAAGGAAAACATTTCCGGACACCAAACTTCACAAGATTCATATAATCACCCAAAAATCATGGAACTCGCGGACCTAAAAGAAACACTTACGCTGACTTTTTGTACATACAAAGACTAACTGCAAACACAAACACATACAATTTGACAAGCTTGGGAAACCAAGTGCTTATAGACACACTTTTAACAAAGTCAAACAAACGAAACGTTAATAGACACTTCTGTTTTGTAACGTACAGACAAACGCAAATACATACATTTTTGGCAACAGAACTAGTATGTTTTTTCTAGATGGTTGAGGTAAACATGAAAAGGGCTTTTTTGTGGACAGGGATTGTAGCAATCATTAGTAGTCTACGATTGCGTCCCCGTCTGGCGGCGGACTTTCCCACGGGATAGGGCCTGCTTCTTCGGAAAGAGAAGGAGAACTATTTCTTGTCCACATGGCATACAACGAAACCTCCGTCTGGTTGTTGCTGCTGCTGCTGTTCTCTCTGCTTCTGAATTCTGTACGTCTCCGTCCATTCTTCTTTCTCCTTCTTGATTTCCTCTATGAAGAGCTTTTATAT
Organism: Sinohyriopsis cumingii; assembly: GCA_028554795.2. Taxonomy (NCBI): domain Eukaryota; kingdom Metazoa; phylum Mollusca; class Bivalvia; order Unionida; family Unionidae; genus Sinohyriopsis; species Sinohyriopsis cumingii. The sequence goes on from CM068837.1 coordinate 55,566,221, forward strand.
CAGGTCTTCGGTCACTTTTAACATTCTGACTTTCTCGATCACTTCAGGTCTGGGTATCAGGCTTTGTCTGACACGATGTAAATTCACATAATCTTCGTTGAGTTTGGCTACTCTTGAACACACCTTCATATGAGCACGAGTCAACAATAAATTGTCAGACTGTTTGTTTTGTTTGTTTAATTGAATTTAAGTGGTGTTCGCTCGCAATGAGCATGTACCACTGGTTTATTTGCAATTCTTGATTACTCCTGAGGGAAGGAATGGTGCCACACCTCTCAGGCATTTATGTACTCACAGAGTACTATTTGATTGGGCCGTTAATTCGTAGACAGTAGTGATGTGCCCAAACGATACTAAATGTAAGGCCTAAGTCATGAGTAGGAATAGTGCAAACCCACACTCGTTTATTCAGTTGCTTTAGCTGCCCCAGGTGTCAACCCAAGCAGTATGTAACGTCAGCTGCCATTGGCCAGCTATGACGTCACATTAGGACACCTGGGCTTGTGGCAAGTGGAAATCGTTCCACATCTTGCCACTTTTGTATGAAATCCGAGCGTGGTAAAGGAGGACGAGGTGCTCAGCAAGCCAGCCATGGATGTTGTGTACTTCCCGAAACGCCAGCCCGTACTTACTTCAAATTAAGTCCAGTTTTTCTAATGGACATGCCTAATACCAATAATTGTAAGCCACCTGTGCAATTGAGTCAAATCAATATAAGTTGTAAATTTAGAATAAATATGAACGAACAAGTTGGAATTTCGTGTACATAGTGTACATAAAAATAAAAATTAAATACCAATCGGTAAAGTCTGTACGACTTATATCAGTTTGAATCACGCTAGGTTAAAGAATAGTAGGTGAATTTGACAGCGGTACCAATTCAGATCACATTAGGTTGTGAAAAATAGTTAACCTAGGAGGGAACCAAGCCAATCTGGTTCCCCATTACATTAAAGGCAATTTTATAGCCCTAAGAAGGGCTTTTTGTTTATGCAAACGTCCCCCACTGGTCCTCGTATTTCCTGCATACTTCCGCTGTTCTATGCTCCTGTTTGGTTGTCTCAAGGAAGTAGAAGCCGTGTATGGTTGCGATGTGTCGAGCAGCTTTCGTGACGAGATCAAGGTTGTAGTAGTCGTAGGCATCTTGGTAGTACTGGCTCAGAATACGTACGCCGTAGTGCCATTGGATCGGTCGTGGTCTCTGGATTGCTAGGGAGCGCCAATTTAAATATTGAACAGCATTGATGAGATGGCCGACTTTCTTTGTCTGTTACTGCTGCGCTAAACCCCAATTCCTTGATTAAGTTTTTCGTACTAATTGGTAGATCATCTTGTTCGCTATCATCGCTACTTGTAGACAGCTCAAGATCCTCTTCCAGCGTAGATTTTTTAGCCGGTGGAGGCTTCGTTTGGGGAGTTTTTGCTGGTGTTGCCTGTTTTTTGCCGAGTATTGCCTTTTCCTCAGCTGGTTTTTGTTGTTGTTGTTGTGGTTGTTTTTTTTTTTACTGCACGGGTGTAGTCAATAAAGCAGATTTTCCCTCTATCCTGGCCTCAGGAATGGTTGTAGTAGTTGTAGTGGTAGAGGGTGTAGACTGCTGTTGAGTGTTGAGCTGTGTAGCCGCTGGGCAGGGATCACGTGGTTGCGAGGGCAACTCTCGCTCCACGTTTTTACTCTGTCTCCAGTTTCGACTTGAGGCCGTCTTGTAAATTTCTTTTTCTCTGTCGTTTTCCCAGATTAGGAGTAGAGTTGTTCGCTATGACTGCTCTCTTATGCTCCATCCTGTGGCAACTTTAAGCCCTAACCCTTGAAGTGCACTCAGGACTTGTGCTGGGATTACAGCCGTCGCTAGCTCCATTGTTCTTGATACGTGTTGCTACTTCTACGTTCGCTGATCATGGTCAGACTGGAGAATGTCTATTTTTACAAGGTTCAACCGCGGACGCGATAGCAAACATCCCTATGATTTTTATTGGCTCGGAACGTTATGATAGATGATTTCAGGGTGAGTGATAGAGAAGTCAAAAAGCATGTATAATAATTAAAATTTAAAACAAACGATATACACTTTTTTCAAAACACATTTTTATTCAAACAACTAACAAGCAACAATTAACTATAAAACAATGTTTAAAATAAATTGTTTTTGACAAGGTTGACAACATTGTGAAGTGAAGTGAGAATTCCACGAATGGAAGTCATTGGGTCGTTGATGTACACTACGTTTCCTAGCTAAAGACAAAATATAGACACAATGGTCACAAAAGCATCAATCTACTTTGTTATCGTTTCGAGAAGAGTTGCAATCAAAATAAGTCAGAAAGAAGATCCAAGACTGCGTTGATGTAGAACATACACACAATATTATCCACACACCATGGAATTTGTGCCTTGTAATTTCACATTATTGAATCGTGTCGTCTGGGCATTTCTTCTCATGAAGTCGATGATGTGATTTGCTAAGGTGGAAATTCATACGAATCAAACTACTCCACGCAACCTTCTTTAGGAAATTAGACGGCTACCCAGTGAGTTCCTGGGAGATGATTGTTGTCCGTGTTGATGGCATAAGCTTGATGGTCTTGAGGCTTGCGATGAGGAAGTTCATCTTTATCACACACGACATGATTCCAAGAAGCAGTGTACGAACTGGGTTCAAAAGATAATAAAGTTCCCAGGCATCCATTTTTGTGTGGTTTTGTTTTTCTGGGTTTCTTTGTTTCACAGTCATCAATTCAGTCCTGACCTTTTGTTTGAAAACGTCTGAACAAGTAACCGTTTCTTCGCTTCGTTTCCGCACTCTGAGCCATGAGAGCTTCGATGTGATGGATCTCTAGAGCAATCAGTGGAGGAGAGGAATGATGACGCAAGTCTTTATACCACTGATGCAACACGGCTGGTTCCGAGATGAGACCCCAAGTGTCGTCCAGATATTCGTCCAATGTTTCTTCTTGACTCATCATCATACATTTATCGTGTTGAAGTTGACTGGGATGATCGTTTTGACATCCATAGCAATCTTTCTTAATTCAGTAACTTTTTCTGCCAGGTGTTTGGCAAAACAAGAGACTAAATATTGTTCTTGTTCTGGACATCTGGACATGACATCACATCCACTTCGTCTTTGTCCATGGGTTCTGCTACGGTATCCTCCCATGCCATTGTCATAGATTCTTCACCATTCAGAGAGAGAGAAACAGTCTTCCATAGTTTCTAATAGTCTAGAATGACTTCTTTCGAACTGTTGATTTCTATGGTTTTATTGAATTCAGTATACAGCATGACGTTCACCGTCTGGGGGCTTTAGGCTCTTTACACTGAAGTTCCGCCCGAATTTGGCCGTATGTTATGTCGCTGCCTTGGTCTGGAGTGAAACCGAAAGCCCACAAAGCATAACCTCCTGAATAATCTATCTGCGTACTACCATGGCTGGTTTTAGTTCCTAGCTGTCCGGTGGCTTCGTACAGGGACAGTTACGATCTCAAGTAATTCTTCTCAGCACCGAAGTTAGGTTCAAAGGGAGGTACACAAGGTCTTGCAATCACGGCTGTGTTCAATTTTGCTCACCTTGTAATGCTGAAACACGAAAGGATTTTCCTTGGGAGTTCCGTTGAAGGTTGAATTCTTGACGATACCAATGATTAAACGTTTCGGTAACTGTCCTTGAGACAGATGGTCTTCGATCATGGATCGCTGTACAGCGGGAATGGTGAAAGTTCTGGCTTTCACACTTCGTGTCGGATACTTGGCGGTCGTTCTGCTCAAGTATGACTGATGTCGTTTTCCATACTAGATAACACTTCCACGCGAGGCACAAGGGTCGTGCTGCTTCGATGATGGTTTTGTAATCGGCAGTTGTAGCCATAAAATGGAAAGCTGATCTGCTGAAATTCAGTCTCAGGCGGACATCCATACTGTTCATCAAATACTTTTCTTGCAACCACATGTCCAAATGCTAATGGTACATCAGTTCTAAACTACGGCTTAGATCAATTTTCTCTTGACGGTCTTTAAACTGAGGCTGTCAAAGAGGAAACGGGATGAAATTCGACCCGTTGGGATACTTAAATCCTCATCATGGTGGGTGGCATGGCAAACATATCCAGTTCCAACTTGGAACAGGAGCAAGACTCTTGATGCATCATTTTTTCTTTCCCTCTGTGACTACTTTAATAATCTAAAACGTCTAAGTCTACAACAGTTCTTCTTTTCATGGTCTTTCTAGCTTCAGGGGTGTGAAGGCATCTGAATGATATTTTCGTCGTCTCTTCCTGCCATGTCCTTGCTGTGGCGTCAGGGAAGCGTGAATGCCTGACCCATCAGCGTCAATGGTATTTATAGAGGTTTTTGGCCGACCAACATGTCTTTACCCGTTTGAGGCAAGACATTTTTGCCTGCTCTCAAAAAAGCCTCTTTAGGGATTTGTTTGTCGATGATGACATTTTGGAGAAATTCTTTACCGTGCGTCAATGCGGTATTTTTTAAGGCGTGCAATTCTCGTGTCACCATCGTTTTCAACACAAGGGGCCACCGAACGAAAGCCGATTTCAACATATCTCCTAAACCATGTCCTAGCCTCGGTACACTGGATACATGATTTACAAGTCGTTACATAATCATTTTCGAAAATGGAGTTTCACCGTAACTTTCCCTTTGGTAAATGGAATATTTTGTCCCAGATCTCCTTTTATAGTAATGTTGACGGTGTCAAGATACGTGTTGCTGACGTGCAAATTGTGAGGATGTATAAATTCGTAGTGTACGTAATAGTTGATTCCACCTTCCTCGTCATCGGCCGTGACATAATCCACTTTGTAAGGAATGACACGCAGTACCAGTACAGACGTGTGTCCCACCACCTTGTGCTCCACTACATCGGAGTACACAAACATCAAGTTCAGTCCTCGGTTCAGTTCTACCGGGAAACGAAATAACTTCGCAAAAGAATCGTTGTTGGAAATGACTGGGAATGCGTTTTTCTTCATCATTGCCATCCTAATCTCAACGTCCCCACCCAAAATGTCATACAATAGGACAAAATAAAATAGACAACACTTTATCCTCAAAAACAATGCATCAGTAGGCGACGAGCCACGTTATGTTACTCGATGGTGACACTTTTTCTGACACTCTTTAAGGCTTAGCCAAACACGACATTGAACCTGGTAGCAATCGTGTTGACCTCTAAAATAATAGCCTGGGGGAATTGTAATTATATAGGTGGTCTGTTTAGTTTGTGAGTTATGTGGGTTTTTTTCCCCATATTTTACATTGGTATCCAAGTACTTTTGCACTTGGTCGTCATGGACTTCAACTGCAAAAAGATTTTGATTTGGAGGGACATTTAGGAATTGTCTAAGATGAATGTTTTCCCCAAAGGCCACTTACCAATGGGCTCCGTCATCCAATTGGATGCCAGGGGTAATTTGGCCGTGAAGCAGGATAAAGTATTGATGGGAACACATCCATGGAACTGTCACTGGGTAACATTATGTAAAATTGGTTGTTGTTCATTATTCTAGAGTTCTGCGGTGCGAGGGGTCGTTCGAAGTCAGTGGAGTGTCTGAAAGAGGATTGTTGTTGGGGTAGTTACTGCTGGGAGGTTCTCTGACGTTGGACGTAAGGCTTCCGTTGTTCCCGTTCGATGAGTATTTCAGGGAAGGATTGAGAAGAAGGTAACCGATGCAGCTGCTCAGTAAAGTGGTCCACAATTGTTTGTCTCCTTGTTGCAAACTCAGATTGGCAATAACAATACCGATGACACCGCAAAGTTTTGGCATAAAAAGACGATATGCGTTTTAGGCACACGTTCTCCACACCACACACACAAGGGTTGCTTTTGTAGATCTTGCATTGTAAAACTAGTTTAAACACGAATAGCAATCGTTTGTGGATCTCAGCGATTTGTCAGAAACGAAAAAATCTCCACGGTACGGTCAACTGTTGCAACGACTGTAACCCTTTCACCAGAAAGCTTTAGATGAACAGCTGTTCCGTTTTTTATTTTTCACTTCTATCGATGGAGGAGTGGACGTCATCTTTTTAACCCAAGCTTTGAGTTCTTCTCGTTTAGGGGAAGGGGAAGGGGTCAACAAAGACGCTGATATCTTACCAGGAATGGGAGCTGCTGACGGTGTTTGAAACACTTCTCGTGCCTCTTCTTCCTCTGACATCTGTGGGGCTGCGTCTGTCTTAACCGCTGGGGAATGGGGTGATTATGGTGGTGAAAGTTTCATCAGTCTTAAAATCTTTCCGAGTTGGTACAGCTGTTCATCTAAAGCTTTCTGGTGAAAGGGTTACAGTCGTTGCAACAGTTGACCGTACCGTGGAGATTTTTTCGTTTCTGACAAATCGCTGAGATCCACAAACGATTGCTATTCGTGTTCTAACTGGGACATATCGATCAAATAAGGTTTGGGAGGCAAACGCGGGGTCCTTTGTTCTTGCCAACGATGGTATTGCATCCATCGTTTGCAAGGCACTAAAGTCAGTTTTCGTCTTTCCATCGGATTTCCAAGGTCACGTTTGAGAACTTTTAAATACACAGGTCCTTTGTATCTTCATGGAAGCATGGGAAAATCATTTCCCAACGTAGGGCCTACTATTGCTTTGGTAACCAGACCGTAACGGCGGTAAAAATACTCTTCGTTGGCCCAACATCTTTTTCTTTGGAAGAATGAGGATTTTGTTTTGGACCATTTCGCGAAGAAAGTGTCGATGCTTGGCTAAGCATTTTTTCTGGTGTTAATACAAATGTATCATGCTTTTCAAAACAATCAAACAACATTCGCACACGGTATCAATGACATCCTTGGAGGCGGTTTGAATGATTTTGTTTTCTCATAGGTGGAGAGACTTTGGACAGGATGGACAACACGTTCCAATATTTTGCTAAAGGAGGAGCAGCCTCTTCCATTGGGGAGTGAAGAAGGATGTCATCTGGAGGGCTGACGTCCTTGTTTGTTTGTTGGTTGGTTTCTAGGCATACACCAAATATACACTGACATCGAGGACTTGGCACACGCCCTTTTACCTTATTGGACTATCGCTTCGTCAAAAAGATTACGATGTGTTTTCCAAATCGCCAACGAATCCTCCCTTTTAGTTGCTCCTCTTTTTAAAAGCTTTTTCAAGGTTTTGTTTAACCTGATTGACCATATGATCTATGACAAAAAATATGTTGGCTTCTCGTATTTGAACGAGCGTGTCTTTTCTGTGTGTAATGTCGATGTTTGGCTAAGCGTTTTTTTCTGGCTGACGAGACTGTCCTTTTCTTTTTCCTTTTCCTTGTAGGACAGGATAACGACGATGGTAACGGTGTGCACTTCTTTGAGGGAACATCTTTGAGCATTCAGGAGTACAAAAACACTAATACCCATCGTTTGCCTCGTGTCTTTTTTTATACTGGATTGCGTCGCGACTGATTTTCTTTACGTCGTATCAACCTGATGACAGGTATCACGCGTCATGGAGGGGTTCGCAACAGACGAAATCGGGACAGTTCTTGTTTGTAAAAATCCAGTAAACTCTGTAACATATCCGATCTCTCTTGGACTTTGATTTCGGGGGCAGATACTTTGTGAGTAGTTTCCACTTCAGCTATAGAGGCGGAGGATGTCACCTCTGAAGGAGAAGTTTTTGGGGAATGAGGGTTTCACCAAATGAGGATGAACGGGTTTCAAATTGGGTTTGCCAGGCATCAAGAGCAACGGAGAAGTGGAGAACTTGAAATACTGGAGACGCGGTCACTGCAGGTAGTGGTTTGAGAATGCAAGGTTGCGTACTGGCCAAAGTACTTCTCTTGCGGTTGGAAGCTGTTTTCTGGGTTCTTTTCTTTTTCTGGGGACTTTTCTCTTTCTGAGGCTATGACGTGGTCTTGATACCGCTGCTTTCTTTCTTCATGGTACGTTTGACTTGATTGCGAGTGGATTTTTTTTTTCTTATGGACGACTTTTGGGGCATTACGATCCCATTTTAAGAGGGAGCGAATGATGACACCTCCTAGAGAATCGCTACCTCAAGGTTTCAAAAAAGATTAGCTTTTTGGTTTGAGCGCCGATGCGGAGATCAGCCAGCTGTGTCAAGGCTACTTTTTTTCTCTCTCAAAAAAGCGTTTGGTTTGATGAGGAATGTGAATTATGCCTTTCAGTAATTGACGTGCTGTCACCGTAAACCATCGTATGACTTATTTAAGACTGGCTTCTAAGACACGAGCACGTAGTCGCGGATTTTTTCGTGACTAATGCTGTACAAGGCACGAATCAATTTGACTGGAATATGAGACTGAAGGGACAATATGTTGACGCTGTGTGAAACACACCCAAAGTGTCCGAGGTTTTTATAGATTTTGTTGTTGTTGTTTTTACGTCGACGACGGGGACGTGTACACAACTGGCCTCTCCCTCTTGGCACCAGTGGTAAAACAGATGGGTATCAAATCGCAAATGATCGGGGTTTGGGGGGTGGGTGGGTTTTAAATCCACGATGAAATAGGCAATTGGGGTTTGAGTGTCATCGTCGTACGCATGAGTCAGCCAAGGCGTTCCTGGCTGTTTGGCTAAGACTTGCAGTAGCGATATATCTCCAGGGCTTTTAAACAAGACCACGTAAGATCCGAACAACCTCGAGACTGTAGTTCAACAAAAGTATGTTTCAGAAGTTAACAATGCATTGTGCAACAATGTAACCAGCATGCAACACCAAATTTACCAAAATTTTGGTTTTTTGCACCAAAATTAAAACGCATCACAGTGTACATTAACGATATTTACTGCGGACTCGATGTTGTTCGGATCTTACATTTCGGTCAATGGTGAAATCCATAACAATCCGAATGAAAATGGCACTTGTAGACGACATTTTTCCAGACGTCAAAATCTGCGAACAATTATTGCATTTTCTCTAGTATGTCACAACCTGAACGAAGTGTGTCTATTTGTTTTGAAAATTGAACTATTCTTGATTACAACTGGCTTAAGTTGGAAATTAGCAGACGCAATTAGGATAAACTAGTAGTGATGAAACTACCGAAGGCTGCGGACTGGTATCTTCCCTTGTGTTATATTGTTACAGGTTAGAACCCCCATCCCATGATTCATGGACGGATACTCCAAATTTTCTTTGTAACGAACTCCTGTGGTCTAGAGTGGAAATCAAAATTATTATATGATGGAACATGCTGAAGAAAAAGCTTTTCAGTGCAAAGTGTGTAATAAAAGATTTATTTGCACTGAAACGTTGAATGAGCACATGAGGACCCATACTGGAGAAAAACCATTTAAATGTGAAGTATGTGATAAAAGGTTTAGTAATAGTGGACAGCTAACGATGCATGTCAGGATACATACTGGAGAAAAACCATATAAGTGTCAAGTATGTGATAAAAGGTTTATTCACAGCGGATCTCTGAATGAGCACATGAGGATACACACTGGAGAAAAACCATATAAGTGTGAAGTATGTGATAAAAGGTTTACCAACTGTGGACCATTGAAGATACACATGAGGATACACACTGGGGAAAAACCATTCAAATGCGAAGTATGTGATAAGCGGTTTAGTAACAGCGGAATTCTGAATGAGCACATTAGAACACATACTGGAGAAAAACCATTTAAGTGTGAAGTGTGTAATAAAAGGTTTAGTCACAATGGAAATTTGAATAAGCACATAAGGACACATGCTAGAGAAAAACCATTTAAGTGTAAAGAATGTAATAAAATGTTTAGGCAGAGTGGAAATCTAGCAGTGCACATGAGGATACATACTGGAGAAAAACCATTTAAATGCAAAGAGTGTAATAAAACATTTAGCCAGAAAGGACAATTATCAGTTCACATGAGGATACATACTGGAGAAAAGCCATTTAAGTGTGAGATATGTGAGAAAATGTTTAGTAGAAGTGATGGTCTAAACAAGCACAAGGTGACACATACTGGCGAAAAATTATTTAAGTGTGGAATATGTAATAAAATGTTTAGTAGAAGTGGAATTCTAACAGTGCACATGAGGATACATACTGGAGAAAAGCCGTTTAAGTGTGAAGTATGTGAGAAAATGTTTAGTAGAAGTGATGATCTGAACAAGCACATAAGGACACATACTGGAGAAAAATTTAAGTGTGAAGCATGTGATAAAATGTTTAGTAGAAGTGGAATTCTAACAGTGCACATGAGGATACATAATGGAGAGAAACCATTAAAGTGAAGTATGTAATAAAATGTTTAGTAAAACTGGAAATCTGAATATTTACATGAGGACACATACTGGAGAAAAACCATTTAAGTGTGAAGTATGTGATAAAAGATTTAGTAAAAGTGGAATTCTAACAGTGCACATGAGGATGCATACTGGAGAAAAGCTATTTATGTGTGAAGTTTGTTATAAAAGGTTTATTGGAAGAGGAAACCTGGAAGAGCACATGAGGATACATACTTTAGAAAGCCATTTAAGTGTGAAGTATGTAATAAAACATTTAATTCAAGTGGACATCTAGTGATGCACATGAGTATTCATACTGGAGAAAATTCTCTCGAGTGTGAAGTATGTGATGAAGGTTTAGTCCCAATCATAATTTGAATGAGCACATAAGGACACGTAATGGAAAAGAATAGAATATTCCAGATGTTTTCCATTAGTTTTAAAAAGTCATTATGTCATCACAGTAATATAAAATTTCTATGAATGAGTTTTCAACAATCCCAAATGCCAATGAGAACACTGTAATTGCAGTGAATAATTTAAATAATTCGTCAAGAATATATCAGAACAGAAGGTCTCAGAATGCTTAATCACGTGTATTTGGATGCCAAATTTGTATTGGGGGCACAGGTGGGTGGGTGGCAAATAGGTGGGTGGCAAAATTCAGACTTGCCATTACTGCTTCAGCCACCAGTTTAGTGGGAAAATGTGTTTATCATTTAGCTGTGGTAATATTTACAATGACAGAATTTAGTGGCTGAAAGCCCCGCATGTACATGTCACCATTATAAGAGCACATCAAAACAACATGTTGCAATAGCTGGGCGGCAAGATCAAAGGTTTTGACTGGCAGCTGGTTGGGAAAATCTACTGATATTTACAGTGCTTGAAATCAGGGGCAAAAAGCCCCAGACATGTACATATGGTCATTTATAAACAGTACATCAAATAAACAACTTTAGCTTTCATTATTGTGTTCATTTCTGAGTGTAGCGGAATAGGCAGTGCACTTGACCTCAGTATCAAGACATGTTGAGACTTAGACTTGAATTAGTATTTTGGGGTTCATTGGCAAACTGACAAAGATTTTAACGAGATTCAGGAGAGTTCTAAAGCTGCTAGAACTGATAGTTTGGATGGGACAGTAGCCAAGTGTAAGAAAGTGTGTGATGGCAGCTTAGTGTTTTGAATAAGACCTTCCTTGGATTGACAAAATGCAGACTCACTCTGATGGACAATCAAGAGCTAGGTCAGTGTTATAAAGAATGTAGAAATTAAACTCAATGGCAACAATAGTTCTTATAATTTGCACAGTTTTCTGGGAGGGGACTGCAACTTTTGCTGGTGGGACTCCTGTTTTTTTACCAGAATGGGAGTCCTGGACTCCTAGTTTTAAAATCATAGCGAGACCTCTGTTTCTCCTTTTCAGTCCAATAAGCACATCATTTTTCTTTACTGCGCTATACAGTGTAATTCTTATTTTATACTACACACAAAACATCCTGTAATAAAAAAGTAGGTAAGATGCAAGCATCTCATTAGCAGTAAGTATCTTTTAAACTCTCATAACTTAACACATTTAGCATTATGTCGCCCTCAAGTGAGTTCACTCTTATTTGAGGATACCAGTTTTTTTTAATTATACATTGAGTGGACATTCACAAGAGGGTCAAATTCGGGTATTTTGAGTTGAGTTTCTCACTCAAATTAAGGAGTAGGGAGTCATACAGGGGATAACTATACACATATACATGTATATACTGTTTAAATGTTTTTCTACTGCACCGCATTCTCAAGGGAATCAACTATAACAAGTGTTCACCTACCAAGAGTGTTGTATAAAATGTTAGTAAAATATATAGACATGAGTGTCTGTGTGTTTTGTTTTTAAATAAACATCTGTATATCTATATCCCAGTGGACCAGACGTAGATGCATTCTTATGGATAGACGTGATAAGTATCCTTTTTTTTTTAAAAATATTGTGACTCAAATAAGTATAGCATTAGTTGTATACACTAAATTTCCAAGCATCGCCAAGTTAATTTATGAGATACAATCTTTTTTTTGCTTAACCTTCTGAACCTTAAATCAGGTCCACATGGACTACACACACACACACACACACACACACACATACGATTATTGCTATGATAGAGTTATATGCCATTAAATACAATTTTTAATGTAAGTGCTCATCTATTTATTTATTATTACATTTAAGTATTTCAGTATCCATCTGTTTATCCATCCATCTATGTACCCATTCAGGCATTCAAGTATCCACCATGCATGAATAGTAATAAGTAGGTATGCTGTAGTAATTAAAAAGGGTTATTTATAGTTTGATGACATTAATGGAAATAATTACATGTATAAGAGAGTTAATGGTATGAAATTAAGAATAAAATTAAAAAGTATACATATTGATGAGTAATATATAATTTCTTTACAAATATTGAAATTTTTCACCTGCAGGAATAATAATAATAATAATACAATTTTATAAACTGCACCATTTAAAATATTAAAAAAGTTTAAGAAAAATTATATAAAAGAGTATACACTCGCATATTGACAGTGTATCTGTTTCATTGCTGCATTATGTTCCATTTCCATTTCATTATTCCGTTTAGAGATATATTGGCTTGCATATTTATAATTCATATTTTTAGAGAAGGGGAGGTCAGTAACATAAATGCAACAAAGCAGTTTCTTAGGATGCATACTCACCAACTATTTTGTGGAATTGTTGTTTTACTGTTGTCAGTTCATCATCACTTGGAAACTTTATGTAATGGTGAGCCAGAGATGATATGGTCCATGCAAATCTGATTAGAACATGGCTCATAACTTTATACTGTCCCCGATCGGCTGCATATGAGCTTCACTTGCAAAGTATCTAACGGTGAAGAGCATCTGACATTGCAATGTAAGTGATCCAGACTGATTGGTTTATGGTGATAAAAAATGTTCCAAAATTGTTACCAAAAATAAAACTGTGTCTTTTCTAAATCTAAATCTTAGGAAGCATTATAAATCATCCACATCATGTTAAGTTAGCCTTTCCTTAATTCTTGTTATACCCATTCTCCAGCGTCAATGTAGATGATATGTGTAAGTCATTTTGAGTGTATTCCTTGAGTGAGGTAAGACACTATCTCAAATACTCAAATGTGCATTGAGTGGTTTCCTCATCTTTGATTAGTGAATCCCGATTTGAGGGCACACTTAGGTATTTGAGGGAAAACTCAGATTTGAGTGTGAGTGTCACTATGTGGATTTCAGGAGTGTTATGAATACTGGGTTTGGAATTCCTTAGATGTGGGTTGTTTGTATTGGAAATTTCCATCAAATGGTCAACAAGGGCTTTCTTCCAGAATATTCCAAGCTTGTCAAAAGATTAGGCCTAGGACTCAAACTGAGGTAAATATGTAGCTTAAATGTGACCATTATCTTATAAAATAGCAATCTATAATTGTGGAAAAAAGCTAAGAACACAATGTAGATATACACTGCACCTCCACTCTTAAAGAAATCAGAGTTTCCATGGTATTCAAAAAATACATTTGGTATTAAACTGAGATCGGAAGATGATAGTGAATCTGCAATCACATATTTTCCCTAAATGTTTCTAGTATCAATGTTGATTTCCTGCAACCGTGATCTCATACCCAACAGTGATTTTTGTGTTTCATTTTTGTTAATGAAAGTAAGAAGGTTGTGATCACTGATTCAAATAATTGTATAAGGAGCTGAACTAACAGACACTTCAAAATGTTGTAAAATCAGTATTAAAGCCAAGTATTCTTTGATTGTGGAATAATTTATCTGGAGCTTGTTTAATTTTTTTAAATAGAAAAATGGTACATTAGATGATTCACACGATATACGAGTTTTTGAATCAATACTTCACCAACTAAGTTAAAAGTGTCTTCTACTAGTCTAACTTCGCTTGACCGTGTTCCATATTATGTCCTAAAAATGTTTCACAGTTATGGGGAAATTCACTTTTAATTAGTTAGTTGTCAATTGTTCATCAGTGAGCCAATCAAAATATTTCCAAATGGTGTTTCAAGTGATTTTTCTTCTTATCATTGTAGATGACGTCATCGATTTATGTGTCCCAATTGTCTTGACCATATGTTATGATATACATTAAATGCTGGTATGTTGACTGAGCATTTACATACCAAGCAGCATCACATAAAGACTGTCTGGAGTTGCAAATGCCGAATCTCTATTATAATTTACTTGTATTGGAGTGAATTTTGACAGAATCCTTTTAATGTGTCAGCCTTTGTAAATATTTTGCATTTTTCTTCTTTTGTCAGTGGAATCATCTGTTTTTGGTATTGGAAATGAAGACCTTTTTTCTGACACTGTTGACTTTTCATCTGTGGGTTGTATAATGTATTATCTCGTTTAGGAAAAAGAATATACATTATCTCCATTTCTTTTTCTTTAATCAATAAAATCATTCTCCAGTTAATATTGAATTTCTGTTTTCAAATATTTTAGCGTATGAGTATTTGTACTATAAGGGTGGAGTTTCACAGTTGTAGAATCTATAATTTGATTGTATGATAAATTATATTTATTTGTATCGAAACATCAGGAAATTAGTGCCAATTTTCACATAATACACATAGTTATTTTACTTCATGCTTTCCAGTGGTTGTAGATGTGAAAGTTTCCAGTTCGTTTTGTTTAATATATCTGAAATCTAAAGGTTACCTAAACCAAAGTCACTACAACCAATATTTTGTCTATCTTAACTAAAATACTCCTTTAATATATTTATATGACAGAAGTTGTTTTGGGGCCCTAGGTGGCTGAGCGGTCTAAAATGGTTACCGTTAACGATCACTACCATCTCACCTCTTGTCTACATGGGTTTGAGTCCCAACGATGGTATTCCATCCATCGTTTGTAAGGCACTAAAGTCAGTTATCGGATTTCAATAGTCACGTCTTTTAACTCCAGAGGTTCGTTGTATCTTCCTGGAAGCATGGGTAAAACATTTCCCAAATGAAGGTCCTACTATTGCTTTGATAACCAGTCCTAACAGTGGTAAAAATCTTCTTCATTGTACGAACATCTTTTTCTTTTGACGAATGGGAATTTTCTTTTTGGACCATTTCGCGAAGAACGTGTCGAAGTTTGGCTGAGCATTTTTCTGGTGTTTAGACAAAGGTATCATACCTTTCAAAACATTCAAACAACATTCGCACACGTTATCAATAACATCTTTGGAGGTGGTTTGAATGATTTGTTTTCTCATGGGTGGAGAGACTTTGGACATGACAACATGTCCCAATGTTTGGCTAAACCAGGAGCAGTCGTTTCCTTTTCTTTCCTTTGGGGAGTGAAGAAAGATGCCACACACCAAAAATACGCTGACATCAATGACTTGGCACATGTGTTTTCCAAAATCGCCGATGAATCCTCCCCTTAGGTTGCTTCTCTTTTTTAAACGTTTTTGTTCAAGGTTTTGTATAAACTGATTGACCATATGATCTGTGCCAAACCATCCTCTCTTTTGTTGGCTTCCCCATTTCTTTGAAACAGTGTGTCATTTCTGGGTGTGATGTCGATGCTTGGCTAACCGTTCTTTTATTTATTATTACGAGTCTGTCCTTTTCTTTTTTCCTTTACCATTTTGGACAAGTGAACGACGATAGTAACGGTGTGCACTTCTTTGAGGGAACATCTTTGAGCGTTCAGGAGTACAAAAACACTGATACCCATCGTTTGTCTCGGGTCTTTTTTAAAGCGGAATGCGTCACCACTGATTGTCTTTAGGTTGTATGGACTTGATGACAGGTATCACGCGTCATGGAGGGTTTCGCAAAGGACGAAATCGAGACAGTTCTTGTTTGGATACATCCAGTAAACTCTGTAACATGCCCGATCTCTCTTGGACTTTGATTTTGCGGGCAGGGACACTCTGAGCAGCTCTTCAGCTACAGAGGCGGAGGATGTGATTGGAGATGCGGGTTTCCATTGTTTCATCAAATGAGGCAGAATGGGTGTCAAATTGGGTTTGGCAGGCATCATCAGCAACGGAGAAGTGGAAGAACATGAACTACTGAGACGCGGTCACTGCAGGTCGTGGTTTGCGAATGTAAGCTTGCGTCCTGGCCGAAGCACCTCTCTTGTGGATAGAAGCTGTTTTTTGGGGCTTTTATTTTTCTGGGGACTTTTCTATTTCTGTGGGTGTGATGTCGTCTTGACACCGCTGCTTTTTATTCTTCATGGGACGTCTGGCTTTCTTGGGGAAGACCTTTGGGGAATTAGAAGGTAGCAAATGATGACACCTCCTAGAGAACCACTACCTCCAGGTTTCAAAATGATTTCCTTTTGGGTTTTAGTGTCGATGCGGAGATCAACCAGTTGCGTCAATGATAATTTGTTTCTGTCAAAAATGCGTTTGGTTTAATGAGGAATGTGAATTATTCCTTGCAGTAATTGACGTGCTGTCACCGTAAACCAACGTATTTGTGGATATGTTTCGCGACTGATGCCGCACGAATCAATTTGACGGAAAGATGAGACTGAAGGGACATCATATTGACACTTTTTTGAGAGAGAACCAAAGTGTCCTAGGTTTTTATACCTTTTTTGTTGTTGTTAAGTCGACGACGGGGACGTGTACACGACAGGCCCTCCGTTTTAGCATCCATGGTGAAACGGATGGGTACGAACTCGCAAATAATCGGGGATGGTGGGTTTTAAATCCATCAGTAAATAGGCTTGTGTGGATTGAGTGGCATCGTCGTTCGCACGAGTCCGCCAAGGCGTTTCTAACTATTCGGCTAAGACTTGCACTTGCGATTTACTCTAGGGATTTTTTTAACAAGACCAATTAATGTACATTGAGACTGATGGTGCGATGGGATTTACTTTGTTGAAACAAAGTTTGGGTGATGTCAATGACTCTGGCATTACGATGATGCCATTTGTGCGTTAACCACAGTTTAATTTCTTCTTCGTCTTCTCCTAACATGTCGAATCACAACTATGAAAGATTCAATAACTTCGGTAAAGGCTCTGATATTGATATAGGCAGCAATTAGTTTTTATAAATTATCAAATTCAGGCGATATTAGCGCACGTAAGGATACAGCGAACACACGTCCAAGTATTTGGTTTCTTCTGCTTTCTCCTCGTCGGCTTGATACAGCAAACAGGTGGCATTCGTTGGTCCTCCGTACAAACTGTTCTGTGAGTTTATTGGGTCCACTAGCTTGTAACTTTTCACGAAGCGTTTAAGCTTGGGATCGGTTTTCAAACGGTGATCGTACTCGTGTTGCCACATTTCTACCATTGGTATCCTTGCTGTTCTAACTTCAAGCGTCGCCAGCAAGTGGCCTCGTACAAGTCTTCTGTTGTTCGTTGTAAAAACTGAATTTTAGTGTGACGTTGAGGGTAGCAGATAGGAAATCCGTGAAATAAGCATCCGTTAAACTCGTACACGATCTTGGGTCTTTCTAAGTCCCAATCATCCACAAAATACGTTCCGATGGTCTTTTCGCCTCTAGTATCTCTTTTCGATAAATGTGTGTGTCCCTGAAAAGGACCGTTGGGTATTGTTTTTTTTTTTTTTTTTTTTTTTTTTTAATAAAGATACAAGCAAACTCAGGAACGGGAATCGATCAGCTTTAACTGCCTTAAGCCTTTGCCATAGTCAAGGTCTACTTCTGGACTTGCTCCTGTCGATGATTTGGTTGAAATCACTAGAGTTGGTATCTCAGGTGTAGTCACGGGTTTGGGCTGTTTGGCTTGGTAAGGTCTTTTTCTCTTGGGTCGTTTTAAAGAAGTCTGATACATTTATTTCAGACTCCTTAACTCTTCTAAAATGTCTAAGAATACCGTCAACGTTTTTTCCCCACTGTCCTCCTTCTCTGCTAGACCTTGTTTCTTCTCTGCTGCTTCCTCTTCTTCCAGTCGTTTCCTTCTTCTTGCCACTTTTCATTGCTGTTAGTCTTGAAGGAGAATAGTTTCTTCTGCTTTTTTCGTCTCTAGGGCCGGTGCTCCCCAATTCATCGTCTTCTTAATTTCCGTCATGTTTGAAAACTCGGTCGCATTGATTCACTGCGCACAGACGCTAGCCCACCTATATAGGGAATCTGACTGAATTTTGTAACGCGTGTTGGGATGTGTAAAAAAATATCAGTCCGTTTAGATCCGCGTTTCCACTATAAATAACCGCAATTCACTTCATTCCTTTCAGCTGTTCTCGTCACAAGATATTGGCTAACGTTGAATCATCTACCCTCGTATCGTTGATGCTGCTCCGCACATACTTGCCTATGTATGTGAAATCATCATGAAAAATCATCCGGATCACCGATAAGAGCGTTTGGAAAAAAAGGAATTTATGTGGAGATACAAGGTTGTCTGAAGCGAGTTCTCATCTACGGACCAGAAGCCAGAAGACGGTTGGCGAAGAGAAGAAGACCTATGCGATGCCCTCTGTCTTAACGGAATGATGTTAATACAAAAACCAACGGCCCTTTTCAGGGATACTCATGTGCCTCGAAAAGCTATTTATTCTCTTTGCCAATTATGTGTATCTTTGTTTGTTTGTTTACCCGTCCATCTAAGCGTTACTTTATTCGTATAGTTTATTAACTAGCTGAACGTACCCGCCATCCGCTACTGCTACTTGCTGAACTAGCTGCATTTACCTGCCACCCTCTACCCGCTGCATTAGCGGAACGTACGCGCTAAACTAGCAGAACGTGCCCGCTACCCGCTATCACTGTTTGATGTTTGACCCGACTGAGGTCAGCTCCTTGCCACATTGTTGCCAATGTCTAGTACCATGACGTCCCCTCACCTGTTCCATTCCTATTGTCCCTACACAGTTCCAATACTTTTTTGTTCCTCTATAGTCCCACCCATGTTAAAATTCACTATGTTACATTCCCCTTTTCCCTAAACGTTCCCAGGGTGATCTGAAAAGTCTTGTCCCTAAACGTTCTGGTGTGTGCGTGTGTGTCTGTAATGTATTTTCCTATTGTTCATAGGGTATCCCACTATACTACTTGTAACCCAGAAAATCATATTTACTATATATCTTTTAGAATCATAAAAAATACATTATTTAAAAGATGGAAATGTTTGGCTTTAAAAAAAAATCTGCAAGAAGTTGTCCCACACGTAATAAATCGTCTGCTACCCAATGTGTCAACTTGCCGCTAGAACGGGATTCTCAAGAAATTCCCCTGGGTATAGTCTGTTTTTGAAGCCTTTAGTAATCTTTCCCCATAAACAAGACGTTGTAAACACATTACATCCTATTCACTGCTGTTTCTCTTCCACATAATAGCTTCTTATTATTTTATAAAATGTTCAACTTTACTAAAAAAAAAACTTACAAGATCGGTTTAGTTTGTTTAATATCCCTTGCCATTTATTGGCGTTGTTACGTTGAATTTTGTAACACTAGCAATAAACCTGACGTAACTACTCCAAGGAACCGCTGGCAGAAACAGTCCAAAGTAATGTATTTCATTTCTATAGCCCGATGTATAAACATTACATCTTTTTCAAGTTGTGCGCCGAATAGGCCGACATATCGCGAGTCGTGAAAACACGGGGGTGGTATCCCTTGCTTCCAAAATTAATATTATTTTGAACAGAATATTCTGGTGACAACTGCCTCTTTTCAAATGGTAGGCATTGCAGTATTTTATTTTCATCAATCGGTCGAATTCGGTGTGCGTTTTACTTTAATATTGGAGACGGAATCCTTATGTGCGCAGAAATGCCCGACAGCATTGTAACCATATTGAAAGTCGGATGGCTTTTGTTTTAAGGTTGTTGTTTTTTTGTTTTTTTTTTAAATTTAAAAAAAAATCAATCGAGTTTTATCCCAACCTTAGTCCTACAATGTAAGGTATAACACATGCTGGTTTCCTTTTAGTGATTTGTCTTACTATCCAAATAACGGCCGTGTTTATAGCATATTCCGATGTCAGTTGACATCGGAATATGTAGTCAAAAGTTTCAGGAATATATTACACACTTGGCAGCCTATATCGACACTCTTCCATTAATTTTTGTGTAATTAATATACTTACTGTGCTGTCTTTATCCTGGGGGAATGAAAATATGACACTAGCAAATGGTCGCATTTTCATGTTCCGTTGACATACATTTAAATTTGTTGCAATGCGATGGTAGTTGAGGTATGCCGAATTATGTTTGTGTTGGTTCGTGTGGGGAATTAGTTTATTTCAACAAAACAAAACGTTGCTTACAGTTCCAATAGGGAGAATATATTTTTATTTGTTTCGTTAAAGAATAATATTTCAACTTAACCCGATTTGGGCATTCCCGGCTTTCATCGGTTTCCCGCCAACTGAAATGTAGGCCAACGAAACTTGAAAACAGGTCGATTTCTTTCGCGAGGATTTGAATTTATTAGAGAAAAGACACCAGGGTAAGTAAAGTGTGACAAAAACATTATAACTTTACTTTGTAGAAAAGTGTCGTTATTGGTTGCCAGTTGTGTGATATTCCTGAAAATTTGTCTTTGGCCACTTACACTGTTAGACTGTACACAGCAGCCGTTTGTTAGGTAGTAAGACCCATCACCCCCCCCCCCCCCATAATACAATTATCGGGTGATGTGTTTTATGTTGTATGACTAATACCAACCCTAGGAAAACCATACGTGTGAAGATTGTGACAAAATGTTTGTACAGAGGGGCGAGGTAGGCCTAGATATACACAGAACAATCAATGCTTGAAAGGAAACGTTTAGAGATGAAGTATATGATGATAGATTTGGTCTAGAGTGGAAATCTGAATTATTACATGATGGAACATACTGGAGAAAAACCTTTTCAATGTGAAGTGTGTAATAAAAGATTTATTCGCATTGGAACATTGAATGAGCACATTACGACACATGCTTCAGAAAAACCGTTTAAATGTGAAGTGTGTGATAAAAGGTTTAGTAACAGTGGACAGCTAACGACGCATGTGAGGATACATACTGGAGTAAAACCATATAAATGTGAAGTATGTGATAAAAGATTTATTCATAGCGGGCATCTGAATGAGCACATGAGGATACACACTGGGGAACAACCATATAAGTGTGAAGTATGTGATAAACGGTTTAGTAACAGTAGAATTCTGAATGAGCACATAAGAACACATACTGGAGAAAAACCATTTAAGTGTGAATTGTGTAATAAAAGGTTTAGTAGCAATGGAAGTTTGAATAAGCACACAAGGACACATTCTAGAGAAAAGCCATTTAAGTGTAAAGAATGTAATAAAATGTTTTGGCAGAGTGGAAATTTAACAGTCCACATGAGGATACATACTGGAGAAAAACCATTTAAATGTGAAGTGTGTGATAAAAGGTTTAGTAACAGTGGACAGCTAACAATGCATGTGAGGATGCATACTGGAGAAAAACCATATAAGTGTGAAATATGTAATAAAAGGTTTATTCACAGTGGAAGTCTGAATGAGCACAAGAGGATACACACTGGAGAAAAACCATATATGTGTGAAGTATGTGATAAAAGGTTTACCAACTGTGGACCATTGAAGATACACATGAGGATACACACTGGAGAAAAACCATTCAAATGTGAAGTTTGTGATAAGAGGTTTAGTAACAGTGGAATTCTGCATAAGCACATAAGAACACATACTGGAGAAAAGCCATTTAAGTGCGAACAGTGTAATAAATTTTTTAGCCAGAATGGAAAATTATCAGTTCACATGAGGATACATACTGGAGAAAAACCATTTAAGTGTGAAGTATGTGAGAGAATGTTTAGTAGAAGTGATGTTCTGAACAAGCACATAAGAACACATACTGGAGAAAAACCATTTAAATGTGAACAGTGTAATAAAATGTTTAGCCAGAATGGAAAATTATCAGTTCACATGAGGATACATACTGGAGAAAAACCATTTAAATGCAAAGTATGTGAGAGAATGTTTAGTAGAAGTGATGGTCTGAACAAGCACATGAGGACACATACTGGAGAAAAATCATTTAAGTGTGGAATATGTGATAAAATGTTTAGTAGAAGTGGAATTCTAACAGTGCATATGAGGATACATACTGGAGAAAAACCATATAAGTGTGAAGTATGTGAGAAAATGTTTAGTAGAAGTGATGATCTGAACAAGCACATGAGGACACATACTGGTGAAAAATTTAAGTGTGAAGCATGTGATAAAATGTTTAGTAGAAGAGGAATTCTAACAGTGCACATGAGGATACATACTGGAGAGAAACCATTCATTTAAGTGAAGTATGAAATAAAATGTTTAGTAAAACTGTAAATCTGAATATTCACATGACACATACTGGGGAAAAGCTATTTATGTGTGAAGTTTGTTACATTTTATAAAAGGTTTAATGGAAGAGGAAAACTGGAAAAGCACATGAAGATACATTCTTTACAAAAGCCATTTAAGTGTGAAGTATGTAATAAAACATTTAATTCAAGTGGACATCTAGTGATGCACATGAGTATTCATACTGGAGAAAATTCTCTCGAGTGTGAAGTATGTGATGAAGGTTTAGTCCCAATTGTAATTTGAATCAGCACATAGGGACACATAATGGAAAAGAATAAAATATTCCAGATAAATTCATTAGATTTTGAAAGTCATTATGTATTATAATAATATAAAATGTCTTTGAATGAGTTCTCAAGAATCCCAAATGTCAATGAGCACATTGTAATTGCAGTGAATAATTAAAATAATTCCTGAAGAATATATCTGAATGTAACTGGAAACTGATAGATTTCCAGAGACTGATATGAAACAGGAATGAATTCCTTCTTTACAAAGCTACTATTTCTGTGCAGACTGTTACCTGACCTGTGACTCAACATAATGTTCTGGGTCCATATTCATTAAGCTCAACTCAAAATGCCAGAATTTGTCCCGCATGTGAGTGTCCATTCAATGTATAGTTCATGAAAACCAGTCTCCTCAAATTTGAGTGAACTCAGTTGAGGGGGACTTAATGCTTAACTTATTAAGTGCATAAGTGGACTGTTACTGAAATTGCCATTTAAGCTCGCTCATTTCCGTAAATAACAGTGTAGTATAAATTATGGATTATAGCGAAGTAAAGAAAAAATAATGTGCTTATTAAACGAAAAAAGGGAAAGTTGTGTTACTGAGGGGTCTGCTGAAAAGAGAGGTTGTATTGTTTGGAAAGTTTAAAGTCTTTGGAGGTGAAAAGGAAGTGAATGCAAAAGATAAAGCCAATGTATGGGAAGAGGTGATGGATGCTGTTAATGCGTAAATATCTACCATATCTAGCAAGTATTTTTAATTCAATATATCTTTTAATGAAAATTCTATTTATTACTTAAGTTTAGCTTTTCTAGTTATCCTACATACAGTCAGTGTTTCCCTAGGGACGCACGCTGAAGAAAATTGACGCACACATTTTGTTGCCGTGCGTTTTTTGATCGCATAATGCGATCAGGATTTATTTAATATCCAATGCGTTGGACGAAGGGTGGCCTTGTATATACTTCGAGCATAGGCATTGACTGGTTCCCCGCTTTGTTTACTCCCAGTGTTGGGCTCCTCTATTCGTATAGCGGAGTGGAATGCAGGGAACATACGATACAATGAACCAGACGGAGTAGCTTCCCCTAATCTCGCGAGCTCTCACGCGATTTCCATTGAACTCAGCAAGTGATCTCAGGGATGGTCCTGGCTTTTAAAAAGCTGTCGCCAAAAAAATCGCCAACCTCAATATTTTGTCGCCAATTTTCAAAAAGTGTCGCCAGAACAAGTAGTGTACATTTTTCCAAGTGTTAATTCAGTCTATTAATGTAACAGGCAATGAAAATTACAAAAGATGGGTTAGTTAATTCTTTAATTACAACAAGCATTAACAAAATCTTACAAAGTGTTACATGAAGATCCGTCGCAATTTTAGGGCTGCCCACTTGTTGAATGCAGTTTCAAAGTCTAATTTTTCACATCTGTACATGCTGATTCTCATGAAATTCTCGAGAGATGAGATGCAGAGTTTATTTCTGATGTCAGTTTTTGTGAGGTTCATCTTACTGAATCCACGTTCACAGTCCACAGCAATGACAGGTGACACCAGTAGTCTATCAGCAAGCCCCCCCCCCCCCCCCTTATGGCTAGCTTCACAAAGCTTGTAGTGAATTGCTTCCTAAATCCCAAGAATGATCACTGAATGCTGTATAAATTTTCTCGACAAACAAAATTGGATCTCCGTTCCCACGAATGAAACATACACGAGTCAACACCTGGCAATATTGGACCGTATATATAAGCATAAATTCACACCCAATTTAGAGATTCTTTCACTCTTGTATTTTGAGAAATAAATAATTATTATTAATTATGCAAAACTGGCTGTTGTTTTTTTTTTTTTGTGCTATTTCTCGTTTCGGAGTTTAAGTGTCAGCAGCCGTAACACGGATTGATGGCAAACGGAAAAGATCAACGAGTAAAATGCTGCACTGGCGACAGACATAATTGTGATTGAGATTTTTCCATTTCCTTTGTATTTATACACAGTAGTCGGTACTTCAAAGGTTATCAGTTTTCTATGAAGGTTCAGCAAAACTACTGTACTGGTATATGTAAAAAAAAACCAAAAAGAAAAACCAACAACAACAGAAGATTTAGACATTCAGTTAATTGTATCTGTTCTATTCGCGTCTTCAGAAGTCGGTCAGTTGTAGGTATAGTTCGGTAGCATGATTGACTGTATCACAGCATACAGTACTCAGCACAGATGTCAGCATAAGCAGATTATGATGTAACAATGCACTGTAAAGATGGGGTTGTCAATACGAACAAAGGATTGTTTGTGTAACAGATTGATTCCAATGCATTGCTTAGTCAAGTTTGTGGCTTCCTTTCGTTCTCCCTTTTAATTTATCCAGTCCAAATCTATGATTGTATGTACAAATTAAATAACCAAAAAGTCTGTCGCCAAAAAAATCGCCAGATGGGATATTTTTGTCGCCAATAAGGAAAAAAAATCGCAATTTGCGACATTGGCGAAGCCCAGGACGATCCCTGGATCTCCCGATTAAAACGTCGTGTACTAAAAATCATTAGCGAAGAAAGTGAAAGAAGCAGAACACAAAAGAGTAACTGTAGATCTAACTTTAATGAAAAATGGAGAAAATAATTCCATTGACTGGAATACGGCACATCCACTAGGATTACCAGTGTAAATTTTGATAGCGTGATTGCGAAGACTGCAAAAGTGAATAATCCTTTTGTGACAGGGTTTAAGAATTTTAACAAATCTACCCTCTTTCGCCACAAGATATCTGGAGAACACATTATAACCCAAGATATTCTTTCACAACAAAGAAATCTGTAAACTTGCCGAGACAAATGCATTTATCTGGATTACACAGTCAGGGGGTCATTGCAGATTTTGTTGGTTTTTGACTTTGCTGCAGTAAAAGAACGACCCTAAAGTTCAAGTGTAGCTTTTTAGAAACCAGTTGAATCATTAGCCTTCTTGATTTTTGGATAAATTTGTTCTAGGACGAAGTACAATGAAACCGATGGTAGTACACATTTTATGACAGGCAGTAAATTGACTGCCATTCGGTCAAAAAGATTTATTAGGCTTTTTGTATTGGTTTGTATGTAATATGTTGGTTTATAATATTGCTTCAAAAAGATTATAAGGAGACAGTTAAAAGTACGATTTTAAAAGAAAAATGAACTAATAAAGTTATTCTTTGAATGGACAATGCATTTGTTTTTTAATTGTACATGTTGGTTTATTTGTATGTTTAGAGAGAGAGAGAGAGAGAGTATGTTGTGCAAGTTGCAATATCCTATTTCAAGCTGAAAAAGTACGAGTCGGATGAAAATTTGTCAGTATATTTTTGACCCCCACATTTTTTATTTGACCCCCAGTTCTGACACCAAGGGTTTTTTTTAACCCTCAGTTTTACACCCCTGGGGGATACACTGGTACAGTATTTGTAACTGGTGTAAATTTGCTATTTTTATGCTGATATCTAAATTAGTACTGTAAATATTGAATGAACAAATAAAGTAAAATGTAGTATTTGTTTGTTATGAGAAAAAACTGATTAAACAGAAACAAAATAAATTGATTCAGCAGTACACATGACATTTAAATTGTTTTTTCATAATATAATTAACATAAAGACAAGAAGCAAATTCTGGTTAAAAAATTAACAATTTTAAATCTATGACACAAAATCACATTTTCTTAATTATGGCAGCATTAAGACTTATTCATAATTCTTCTGATAAAAATCCAAGTATTCAGCCATAAAATTTTAAAGAACAATGTGTATTATAAAATGTGCTTATTATCACAGACTCTGTAAAAGTAACTAATATATAATTCATTTTATTATTTCCATTGTCTCAACTGAACCAACGAACATTCTGCAATGTCAAGAACAATGTGAAAATGCAAAAGAAAGGGGTAATTTTATATTATCAAAATATTCCATTTAATTGTCACTTTATTTTCAGATTAAAATACATGAAGGCTGATTTTGAGGAAAATGTATATTTCAGATATATATATGCATAGTGATTGTCATTTGAAATATTACAAACTTTGACATTTTGGGTGCTCACTGTTACGGATCACTCCCATCTCACCTCTGTATGTGTGGGTTTGGCCAATGTTGGGTACATGAGAAAGCTTGCCAGTAGCTTCTCATGAGTCTTGCCAGTAGCTTCTCATGAATCTTTCTCCACCATTTATACTGGTAGACATGTAGAGCCTATCTTGTGCTGAAAAAGGTTGTTAAACCCTACAACAACAACAATTTGTTACAGTCTCATTACAATTTGAAATATATTTATTATCACTGAAAACATATCCCTGACTACAGCAAACTGCATCAATAATATTTGCAGAAAATTTAGAGAAATGTTTCAAATGCAATCGATTCAACAGTCATCGCTACTTTTAACTGAAGTAATAAAAATATTGGTCTTCATTTTTTTCTAATGTTTAATTCTTTGACTTATCTTACCATCAACATAAAGATATACCTGCATTTCATATGTTTTCATAATAAATAGTTTCTTCAATAACATTTTTCAGCCCAGGAAACAATTGATGAATTGAGAAAGCCAAAAACAGGTGGTGGGCCAAAAGCAACATCTCCACTACCTTCACAAGAGCAGATTATAAATCAAATATGTGACCACCCACAAATGAGGGGCCTGCCTTTTGGATTAGATAACAAGGGTAACACCACCCTATTGACATTATGTTTATTTCTCCAGACATAATAAATCTTCATCTAATTCTTATATTGTGTGTTCCTTTAATAACATATCCAGGATGTGTAGATCTACTAGATGAATCGTAACACTGTACATCGCTGTATCTACGTTATACATATTTCAAATCCAGAAAAATTAAAGTCAAAGTTATTGACATTATTATGCCCCAAATATTTATTTAAAATTTTATTGTAAGAAATAAATTTCATCTCCTTAAATTTAAGATAATTATGACCTGCAAACATAGTACTTGAATTTGAATAATGGTTGCATTAAATTAAAATTCTGAACTTTACATTTCAACTTTTCAGATGAATATGTTGAATGCTTGTTTTAAAGAAAATTACAACCATTGTGGTGAACTCTAGTATGTCACCAATAGACTTTACTCAGAAGCCAAGCGGAAGAAGACCTTTAGTAGTCTTGTGGTTGGCTTAAATTATTCTGCTGTATCCTCTGCAAATTCCACTTGAGCTTCATAATGCTGTTAACTGCCCCGGTGGCCTAGTGGTTAGAGCATCTGCCTTGGATGCGGCAGGTCACGGGTTTGATCTCCGGTTGAATCATACCAAAGACTTACAAAAATGGTACTAACAGCTGCCTCGCTTGGCGCTCAGCATTAAGAGGTTAGTATTAGGACTGGTCTGCCTGGTGTCAGGATAATGTGACTGGGTGGGACATGCAGCATCATGTCTGCAGCATGATGCCCCAGTGCTTGACATCACTATAAACTGTCACACTGCAGACATCGTAGCAATATGACTGAATTTTTTAAAAAGTTGTGTTAAAAATCTAAATCACACACACACACACACACTCTTGATGCTATTGTATTTGCAGCTTGACAGAATCATCGATGGGAAGATCTTTGTTAATTGCCTCAGGTCGCTATCGAGCTAGTTTAGCTTATGAAATCTATTGTTCATTCTATTATTAATATAATAATGATTTAATTACGTAACATGACCACTACTTTTTTTTACAGACACAGCATAAGAGAGGGTGACAACCAACACAGAGTGTCTGGTTGGTAAACGAGGATGCATAAACATTTGACACACAAGTGTCAAAAGAAAATATTTAAAAAAAAATAACATAACCTGGTTAGAAGCCTTGATTTATAGCGCAACCCAGTCAGAGGCCTCTATTTAGTGTTTTTGATGCTTGTACCACCTTTTTTATAGGAAGGGTTGTTATCACAAATGGACTTCTCCTAAAAGTGGTCTCTTCATCCTCTGCTGCTGATGGAGATAAAACCTTTCTTGTTGACCTAATCCTGTTCATTTGCTTTGGTTCCATCAATGCATCAAATCAAAGTAGGAAATCCTCGGTATGGAAAATAAATATAATTTGGTCAGTGATGACCAGTAATAATTCTCACAACTGATATATATCTAATGATATATGAAAGATATACATGTTATAATGCTGACTGGGGAGAGTAGGGATTCATACAATGGAAACCTTTACATATATGCATATATATACTGTTTAAATCTTTTCTATTGCACTGCATTCTCAACAGAATCAACTATAACAAGTGTGCATGTACCAATGTGTCATGAAAATATAAAATGTAAAATATATAGATACGAGTGTCTGTGTTTTTTTTAAAGTACACATCTGTTTATCTGTATCCCAGTGGACCAGACAGAGATGCATACTTATGCATATCCATATGGAGACATGATAAGTATCCTATTTCTCTTAAAAATATTGTGATTAAAATAAGCATAGCATTAGTTGTATATATTAAATTTCCAAGTATCACCTTGTTAATTTATGTGAGAGACAATCATTTTGTCAGTTATGAAATTCAGATATTTTTCTGAGCCTTAAATCAGGTCCACATGGACTATCTGTACATACATACATACATACATACATACACACACACACACCTACATACATACATACATATATACATACATACATGGCTATGATAGTTTTATTCCATGTAATAATTTTTTTTAATGTAAGTACTTATCCTTGTATTTATCATTATATACCAGTAGTTTAATATCCATCTGTTTATCTATCCATCCATGTACCCATTCGTGCATTCAGGTAACCATCATACATGTATATTAATGATAAGTAGCTATGTTGTAGTAATTAAAAGGGGTTATTTATAGTCCGATGACATTAATGGTAATGCATACATGTATAAGAAAGTTAATGGTATGAAATTAAGAATAAAATTAAAAAAGTATACATATTGATGAGTAATATATAATTTCTTTAATAAATACCAGTTTAATTGTAAGATAATGTATTAGTCGCACCATGTAGAATATTTGAAAAGTTTAGGAAAAATGATATAAAAGAGTTATGTACTTACATATTGACAATATATCTTTTTCATTTCTCCATTATATTCTGTTACTGTTTCACCATTATGTTTAGAGATATATTGGCTTGCATATTTATAATGTATATTTTTAGAGAAGGGAAGGTCACTAACATAAATACAACAAAGCAGTTTCCTAAGATGCATACTCACCACCTTTTTTGTAGAATTGTTTTGTTTCCAGTTGGTCATCACTTGGAAACTTTATGTACTGGAGAGCCAGAGATGCAATGGCCCTTGCTACTCTGATTATGACGTGGCTCAATTGGGTGTGATAAGCCCACACTGTCCCCAATCAGTAGCATATGGGCTCCACTTGCAAAATATCTAAGGCGCAGAGCACCTGCTGTTGCAGTGTAAGTGATTTAGACCGATTGGTTAATGATGATAGGAAATGCTCCAAAATTGATACCAAAATTAAATTGTGTTCTATCTAAATCTGAATCTGTGGAAGCATTCTAAATCATCCGCATTGTGTAAGGTTAGTCTTTCCTTAGTTCATTTTAGACCCATTCTCCAGTGGTCTATGTGGGCAATGTTCATAAGCCATTTTGAATGCATTGCTTGAGTTAGGCAAGAAAGTGTATTTTCTTTTTGAGTGAAATACTCAAGTTGAGTTGAGTGGTTTCCTCAGATTAGATTAGTGGATCACAATTTGAGGGCACACTCAGATATTTGTGGGAATACTCAAATTTGAGTGTGAGCGTGGATTTGAGTATTTTCATGGAAATGAGGCCTGGAGTTCCCTATATGTGTGTTGTTTGTATTGGAAATTTCCATCAAATGATCAACAAGGGTTTGCTTCCAGAATATTCCAAACTTGTAAAAAGATTAGGCCTTGAACTCAAATTGTGGTGAAGATGTATTTTAAAAGTTACAGTTATCTTAAATAGCAATTTACAATCATGGACGGAAGTTAAACACACAGTATATATATATATATATATATATATATATATATATATATATATAGAACCAACCATCTAATGAAAATTAATTTTTACATGGTATTCAAAAATACATCTGGTATTAAAATTATATAGGAAGATGTCTTGACATCAAATACACATAAAGCAATACAGTACTTTTATGTAAATGATAGTGCATCTGCATAAAATATCCTTAATAAAATTTGATGGTTTTTTATATACCCACCATGTTGGCCAGTTATGTGCATTGGTTAATTTTGCACAACGATACATCATTTCTGCAAACATTGGATCATGTGTTATTTTGGGTCAAAAATCCATTTTGTATCAAGAATTTGGAGTGATAAAAATTTATAAAATATCCTTAATAAAATTGAATGGCTTTTATATACCCACCATGTCAGCCAATTCTGTGCATCTGATAATTTTGAGCAACCCTGGGAACGTTTAGGGACAAGGGGGATTTAACATGGGGAATGTTACCATGGGTGGGACTATAGAGGGACAAAAAAGTATTGGAACTTTATAGGGACAATAGGAATGGTACAGGTGAGCTGACGTCATGGTAATATACATTGGTGACAATGTGGCAAAGAGATGAGTTCAATCATGCCAAACAGCAAACAGTGACAGCGGGTAATGGGTAAGTTCATCTAGTTCAGCGCATAAGCCCAGCTAGTTCATAAACTACACGAATTAAACAATGCTTGGTGGAGCGGGTAATGAAACAAACAAACAAAGACACACCGTACTGCTGAGTATACATATATGGCAAAGAGAATAAATATATTTTTGATTCATTTTCCTTCACTATCTTCATAGTTTTGTAATCGCTTTTTTGTTCTTCCTTTTTTCATTTTTATCCTCATCCTGTTTCTGCTTCTCCTCTTCTTTTTTTTTTTATTTGCTTATTCCTTTTCTGTTTTATCATTCCACTCTCTCATCCTCTTTTTTTCCTCTTCATCCTCTTTCTCTTCTGTAATCAATACTCTCAGTTGTTCCTTAGCTTTCTTTTAAGCTGTTCAATTCCATTTTTAAAATGTGCGGGCTATAGGCACTATTTTCAATTTTACCCAAGAGCACTTCCACCATACCTATCGTGACCACCACTTCTTGTAACTTTAACATTTTGTTTGTATGGTTTGTCACCATCTTATTTGATCATTCAACATTTTAATTAATCCTGGGGTGTAGGAATAGGATCCTCATCCCCCAGTATTTATGTGTTCACAGAACACTGTTTAATTTGGCTGTCAGGTTGTAGGACTAATAAGTCCCTAACGACCTGAATGAAGGGCCTTCATGAGTGGGAATGAACCCAACACGCACCCATTTTCAAAGATGAATTTCAGTCTGCCAGAACTGAGCAAGGGTGTCAACCAAATGACACCAGTAGCGATTGGTTGCCACTATGACATTACATCGGGTCACCAATCATTGGACGGGTGGAAATTGTTCTACATCTCTGTCCATGTATGAATGTCAGAGGGATCCAGCAGAGGCAAGGAACTCGCCAAGCTGGCCATGGATGTTGTGTACTCCTAGAAAAACCAGCTCGTACTTATTTCAGATCTAGTCCAGTTACATAAATGGACAATAAAATGCCAATAATGTGTAAGCCTCCTGTGCAGTTCAAAATCAACTAAGTCTGAAATTTTGAAAATGATTTATTCTAAAGTTGGAATTTAGTGTACAAAGTGTACATTCGATATACTAATTAAATACCAGTCGATAAGTCGAAATGACTTATTAGTAGTTTGTATCATGCATATAAGAAAATAAGAGAATACAAATTTTGATGGCGGTAATGAAACAGATCAAATTAACTTAAAAAATAAATAGATGTTATCAAATAGGTTCTCTAGCCAAAATGAGATATGGTCTTCACTGGTACACGGTCTGGCATGTTCTTCACTTGTGGGCAGCACCCAACACTAAGTGGCCTCTTGAAATAATGCCTGCCATCTTTTCCCAGTCTTGATAATGTTTCAGTTGCAGCGTCAATACTGTACTAATAAAGCTGTCCACCACATAAAGTCCCAGCTCTTTTGTATGTGTAGACCTGACAAGGTAAGTAGACAGGTTTCCGCGAGTTGCTTCCATGTGTATATTTGCCACGCTTCCTTTTCTGCTCTTTGAATGGCTCATCATGGCCCATGTGCAGCACGCTTTGTTGCTCCTGTCTCTGCCCCGTTTGTATGATGGTCGGTGCACTGGTTAGTTTCTTTAGACATCATCTAGGGTGTTCCTGCACTATTCCTGGCTGTCCCGGGCAAACAATTAGTCCATGTTTGGTTGGTGGCTTATCATTATCCCCAATCTTCGTGGTAAATCTCCTAGCCGTCACGCGGACAACAATACTGCTCCATGAAGTTGCCTGGTTGACATCCTCTTGCTGAATGGAATGATGGCACGAATGCTTACTTACTTTCGGGCATGCATGACTGATTTATTTCCCATTTGGGAATATTGGATTGTTTTGAGGGGGAAGGTATGGTGACACTTCCCCCAATGCATTAATGCACTTATAAAATGCTATTAGATTGGTTCGATTTCGAGACATTTATGTCTCACGGGACTAAAGGTGGGTGGGAATGGCCCACACACACTCACCTAGTTAGTACAAGTCAGGAGGTGGCAAAGGAGGATCAGGCTTAGCATAGGGTCGCACCCTACATCCGGTATCTATTTTTGTCCCCATTTTTCGAAAAGTCAAGACATCATTTGCCATATTTATAGTTTGGAAAATCATTTTGTGCTGTTTGTAGGAAGACTATAGATAAAGATAGCAGGATGAATCTTTTTTAGGGGAGAAGTTATTTAAGTGAGTGATATTTGGTGTTTCTATGCTAATAATAATTGTTTCGGCCTGATGACTGGGATTTTAGTCACCTATTTTGGGGTCATAATTCCTAATTATATATTTTGGTGCCACCTTGTGTGGCTGGCCCTGATGGCTAGGGGTTTTTAGCCACCTTATAGGTCTAATTTTGGGTTGTTATTTTAGTTTTCTAATTTATAATCCATTTGTTGCCACATTGTACAGTGGGCCCTGATGGCTGGGATTTAAGCCACTTTATACTTTTAATATTGAAAGCCAGTTATTATTAATACTTTTTATTGTGATTCGTCATGCTTTGAGTAGAAGTAGGAAAATAGAGAAAGGTGTTAGTAGTAAGTTATAGTCATAATAATCAGCTTGATGGGCTATACATCTGGGCAGCTCATGGCGCTGAGGTAGGTGATAGGTGCAGGTACACTGGCGGTACTCACCCCGATTAGGTTATAAACCGTATGCCAATCTTGCCCCATTTTCCCACCCAGCTGCACTTAGATTGGTGCCCAGTAGCGTATAGCCCAACGGCCGTACATGAGTATATATTATTTTTTTAAAAATTATATTTCTAATTTTAAATTTAGTATCAATTCCTTATGTGCTCATTCTCATCGTCCATTCGGTCTAAGTATCGGGGTATGGAGGTATAGCTTATAACTTATTGATTTTGTCAATTTCCTTAAGGAAAATCAACATAGCATCAATTGTTTGGTTGGGATTTGGGTTAGATTGGTGGAGGAATTCAGGGTAGGTATATGACAAATTAATTGATTTTAGAGTATTGATCTATTTTTTCCTTTGTCATATTTTGGGCCTATGTTGAAAACATGCTTGAGGTTTTCATCATGAATGCAGTCGGGGCACTTTGCTCCTAATCCATTATTAGCCAGGATATATTTCTCCATACTGCTTGCAAGTAAGGTTTTTCCTGTATTGATTCAGTTGATGATGCTTGATCTTGGTTTTCGGTGCTTTGATGTTGTGACACACTATTTTTTGTGTGTCGAGTACAGCGTACATCCTTTGACGCGTGTATCCCATTGTTTTTGCCATTTGGAAGAAATTTTTTGCAGTTATTATGCAGTGCAGTTCAGGGACACTGTAGTCGATGCGTGTTAGCTCAAGTTTGCTTAGGGCGTTATTTGCTGCTTGATCAGCCTTTTCGTTGCCTGGGATGTTAATGTGTGATGTAACCCATATGAACTCTACAGGTTTGTCTTGACTTTCCATGTTGTTAATTATCAAGTAGGCTTCTTTGAGGAAGTCATCACGTCCCTTAGAGTTGCATGTTTCAAGTGTTTTGAGTACACTAAGTGAGTCGCTTACTATTAGTACTTTCTGGATTTTCTGTTGCTCTGCTATTTTTACTGCTTCGAGTATGGCCCAGAATTCTGCTGTGTATATTGAACATTTGTCTGGTAGTCGATATCCTATTTCATTGTCCAATTCCGGTATGGTTAGTGTTGCAGCAGTTTTGTCTGGGTTATTTGATTTAGACCCGTCTGTGTATATTTTGACAAAGTCTGTGTAGCAGTTGTCTAATATAGCAAGGATCTTTGATCATATTTCTAATAGGAATTCTTCTTTGGATCCGAATGATGTTTCTGTGGTGTTAATAATTGGTTTTTTCCTTGACCATTGATTGGGTCCGGATATCGTATTGGTTCTGCATAAGGGTAGTCGAGTTGTAGTTCTTTGCATAATGCGTGGATCATTTTTCCAGATGGCAGGTAGCGGACGATTTTCCGGCTAATTGGGATATTGCATTTGTCGATGATGTTTCTTGTTGGATGATTCTGATTTTGTATCGAGTTTCTGGCGGTGTATTTTAGTATAAATTTTTCTCTCCTTAGTGTTAGAGGTGTTTCACCTGTAAGGATTTGTAACACTTCTTTGGAGGTGTTTCGGAGTGTGCCTGTGCATATTTGTAATGCTTTTGATTGGATTATGTCAAGGCGTTTGAGTAATGTTGGTTAAGCCGATGCGTAGATTTGGCATCCATAATCCATTTCTGATCTAATTAGGGCTCCATAAAGTGTTACCAAAGTGTCTTGGTCTGCAGCCCATTGTGAGCCTTTGATGTTTTTCAAAAGATTTAGGTCTCCACCAAATTCCATATTAATTCGGTTATGTGATGGTTCCATGTGTGATGTTGGTCATAATACATGATTAAAATTTTTGCTACTCTTTAAAAATTTGATTTGTTTGCCTTGGATATATAGGATAGGTGGTTCTATTTCACATCCTTTATGGGGGAATAATAAAATTTCCGTTATTTTCCCTTTTGATAGTTTAAAGCCCCATTTATCAGCCCATTTGACGATGTTGGTTAGGCTATCTTGTAGTTCTGTTAATAGTGGTTGGCTGTGTGGGTTGCCCGCTTAGCCACTGTCGTCAGCAAATTGTGATATATCTATTTTGCTGAGGTTGATAGAACGTTCTAGATCGTTTATCATGAGGCTGAATAGGGTCGGACTCGAGACACTTCCTTGTGGGGTGCCGTTCTCTAGCACATATTCTTCTGAATACTGCTCTCCTATTGTGGTTCTGAGGTGTCTTTTAAAAATGTTTTGATCCATTTATGCATATTGCCACTGATTCCATAATGGTTCAATTTGGCAATGAGACCATCAGCCCAAACTAAGTCAAATGCTTTTACAAGGTCTAAGAAAATAGCTATTAGGTGTCTATCAATTTTTCTTTTAGCATTAAAAGCTAGTTTGATACGAGACTCGAGCCTTATTAGTTGATCTAGAGTGGACCTTTTGTTGCGGAAGCCACTTTGGTTTTGTGAGAGAAGATAATTGCTTTTAAGGTGATGTTTGAATCTGTTGTTAATCATCGTCTCCATCACCTTGCATATGGTATCTGTAAGGGAGATCGGTCTGTATGAGGATAATTCAGTGGGATCCTTGCCAGCCTTGGGGATCGGGATGACTATAGTCTGTTTCCACTTTAGGGGGATTTGTCCTGTCTGCTATGATTGAGTTATCAAATCTAGTATGACTTCTTCCATATTTGCTGGTATATTCTTATCGATATACTAATTAAATACCAATCGATATGTCAAAATGACTTATAGGTAGTTTGCATCACGCATAAGAGAAAATAAGAGAATGCAAATTTTGATGGCGATAACGCGACAGATCAAATTAGGTTTTTAATTTTTTTTATATATATATATATAGATTATCAAATAGGTTATCTAGCCAAAATGAGAACCATGAGTATTAGACCAGACAATGGCTGTATATCGCGAGTTTCAGGAATGTCTCAGCTAGTCCGGATATGGTCTTCACTGTTGCACAGACTGACATGTTCTTCACTTAAAAAATAAATAGATATTATCAAATAGGTTCTCTAGCCAAAATGAGATATGGTCTTCACTGGTATACAGTCTGGCATGTTTTTCAGTTGTGGGCAGCACCCAACACTAAGTGGCCTCTTCAAATAAAGCCTGTCATCTT
Source organism: Sinohyriopsis cumingii (assembly GCA_028554795.2). NCBI lineage: Eukaryota > Metazoa > Mollusca > Bivalvia > Unionida > Unionidae > Sinohyriopsis > Sinohyriopsis cumingii. The sequence continues at coordinate 55,603,302 of CM068837.1, forward strand.
TTCCCAGTCTTGATAATCTTCCAGTCGCAGCATTAATACTGTGCTAATAACGGAATCCACCATATAAAGTTTCCGTTCTTTTGTCTGTGTAGATCCAACGAGGTAGGTAGACAGGTTTTCGCGAGCGGCTTGCACATGTGTATTTGCCATGCTCCCTTTTCTGCTATTTTAATGTCTCGTCATGGCCCATGTGCATGACGCTTTGTCCCTACTGTCTCTGCCCCTTTCGTATGCTAGTCGACCCTCCAGTTAGTTTCTTTAGACATCATCTAGGGTGTTCCTGCACTATTCCTATCTCATCCGGGCAAACAATTAGTCCATGTTTGGCTGGTGGCTCATCATTATCCCCAATCTTCGTGGTAAATCTCCTAGCAGCCACGCGGACGACAAGACAGAGTGCTCCAATATGTTGCCTGGTTGACGTCCTCTTGCCATTTCCCCCAATGTATTAATGCACTTAGGAAGTCCTATTTGATTAGTTCTACAGTCGACTCCGGTTAACTGCACAGCCACAGGCCCGTCACGAGACTGTGCAGTTAAACGGAGTGTGCAGTTAACCGAAGTGCGGTACAGTACAGCTTTAAATCAGCACGGCATGAATATAGGTGAAACACAACGTATAAAGATGATTAGAATCCACTCTTTCAACGTTTACTTAAATGAAACAAGAGTCTACAATGAGCAGCACTAACGTAATATTGTTAAATCAAACACAATGAAATTGACGATTTCCGAAAGAAATCGGCAATTGATGTCTGCACACAAGTTTTACTAAAAAGTTGGTGAATTGCCGACTCTATTTTGTGAAACGGTTCAAACAGCTCATATTCTCTCTGTTCCATGAATCTGCGTAAATTCTGGAGTGACTGAATAGCGACTTTAGATGAAACCTGGTTATCTACTGTGTCGTCATCATCACTTCTTTCGTCATTTTCTACTGAGTCGTCGATTTCACCTTCTATCTGAAGACTGTCATCTATTGCAACATATGATTGTTCCCACGCTATTGCTCCCTGGTGGGCAGGAATATACATATATCTACCACCTATGGCGTCCTTTACATGTTAATCATTTACAAAGTTGCATTTACCGGCTTAATTGTTGGCTTTTTTGAAGCGCTACAGCAGTGGACTGGCAATAACTGATCCTGACTATACATTGTGCAGTTAACCGGAGTAAAATTATAATGAATAATGTACCACGGGCAGAACATTTATCGTGCTATTATCCGGAGTGTGCATTTAAGCGAAGTGCAGTTATCCGAAGTTTGTTCCCATTGAAAGCATTGGGAAAAAACGGGACCGGCGTGACTACGTGCAGTTATCCGGAGTGTGCAGTTAACCGATGTGCAGTTAAGTGGAGTCGACTGTATTTCGAGACATACGTCTCACGGGACTAGTAATGAGTGCGAATGGTCCACACGCACTCACCTAGATGGTACATATCTGGAGGTGGTAAAGGAGGGTTGGACTCGATGGAAGGGATACGCCCTACATCCAGTATGTTTGTGCCCCAATTTCCGAATAGCAAATGGCGCCGTTTGCCATGTTTATAATTTGGAAAATCATTTGTACTGTTTGTAGAAGAAGATATAGATATACATGGCAAGATGAATTTCCTAGTCTATTTTAAGGAAAAGTTATTTAATCGAATAGTATTTTTTGTTTCTATTCTAAAAATAAATGTTTCCGCCTTGTGCGGGGTGCATGATGACTTGGTTTTAGTCACCTTATAGATCAATATTTTAGGGACATATTTCCGAATTATATAATTTGATGCCCACTTGTGATGGCTATGGGTTTTTAGCCACCTTATAGATCTAATATTGGGTTATTACTCCATTTTCTTAGATTCTCCACTATTCAATGAGTGTTGATTTCTATGGTATTATCGCATTCGGCATACAGCATGACGTCCAATGTGTTGTCTGTGGGTATAGGCTCTTAATCTTAAGTTACACACTAATTTGCCCGGATTTTAAAGGGTTGAAATGTCGCTTGTCGTTGCCTTGGTCTGGAGTGAAATCGAAATCCCACAAAGCATAACCTCTTGCATAATCTCTGTACGTAATGTTGTGACTGGTGTTAGTCCTTACTGTCCGGTGGCTTCGTACAGGGGCAAGTACGATCTCAAATAATTCTTCTCAGCACTAAAGTTCGGGTCTGGTACACAAGGTCATACCATCAAGAATAACTTCGATTTTGCTCACCTTGTAATGCTGCAACTCAAAAGGATTTTCCTTGAGAGCTCCGTTGAAGGCTGAATTCTTGACGATACCAATGATTATACGTTTGGGTAACTGTCCCTGTAACAGATGAGCATCGATAATGGATTGCTGTCCAGAGGGAATTATGAATGTTTTCACTTCCACACATCGCATAGGATACTTGGCGGTTATTCTGATCAAAGTATGACCGATGTCGTTTCCCACTTTAAGTAACACTTCAACGCGAGGCATGTAGAGTCGAGCTGCTTCGTTGATGGTTTTGTAATCGGCAGTTACAGCCATCAGATAGATGGCGGCACTGCTGAAATTCAATATCAGGTGGACATCCATACCGTCATCAAATACTTATATTGCAAACACATGTCCAAATGCAAACAAACCATCAGTTCTGAACTGTCACTTAGAGCAATTGACGGTCTTTAAACCCAACGCTGTCATCATTTTTTTTGTTGAATTTGTCTGCTGTGTCAGGTTTCCGTACCACGCAGTCATCCAGTTGAGTGTTTTTGGCTTCTTTATCGTACGTCAAGATATTTTTCATGTACGCTCGGTAAGGGTAAGTATCCATGTTGATGCTGTGCAGTTTGTTATTCAAATACTGATCCACTTAACTGAACAAAGAATGCATGAAATTGTTGACAGGAGATACTACCTTACCTTGCCTTAGTTTGGGACCATTCGTCGATGTGTCTTCCACTTTGACTTTCTGGTACAAGTAACTGCCATTCAGATTGATGTAATCTTCAGGCTGTCCTTTGATTTCAAATTCGATGGCAGCTGAGGCTGCCAAAGAGAAACTGGATATAATTCGACCCATTGGGATTCTTCCATCGTCATCATGGTGGGCGGCATGGCAAACAGATCCAGTTCCGACTTGGAACAGGATACAAGACTGTTGATACATCATTTTTTTTTCTTTCTCTCTGTGATTATTTTTTAATAATCAAAAACTCTCTAAGTCTCGAACAGTACTTCTTTTCATGGTCTTTCTAGCTCAAGGGGCGTGAAGGATTCTGCCGGGTTTTTTTTCGTCGTTGCTTTCTGCCTTGTCCATACTGTGGTGTCAAGGAAGCAGCAATGCCTGACTCAGCAGCATCCAGGGCAATTATAGTTTCTGGCCGACCCAAAATCTATTAACCCGTTTGAAGCAAGACTTTTTTGCCTGCTCTCAAGAAAGCTTCTTTAGGGATTTGTTTGTGGATGATGACATTTTGGAGAAATTCGTTATCGTGCGTCAGTATGGCATCTTTTAAGACGGGGAGCACTGAACGAAAGGCCGATTCCAGCATATCTCCAAAAGCATGTCCTCGCTGTCGAGCGACACCTAGGTACACTGGATACATGATTTACAAGTCATTAGAAAATCGTTTTCGAAAATGGAGTTTTACCGTCCTTTTGGTGAATGGAATATGTTGTCCCAGATCTCCTTTTATAGCACTGTAGACAGCGTCCAGATACGTTTTGCTGTTTTCACCTTCCTTGTCAGCAGCCGTGACAGAATCCACTTTCAAGGGAATGACATGGAGTAACGGTATGGAGTTGTCTCCCACCACTATGTACTCAACTACAAAGGAGTACACAAACATCAAATTCAGTCCTTGGTTAAGTTCTACCAAGGAACGAAATAACTTCGCAAAAGAAACGTCGTTGGAAATGACTGGGAATGTGTTTTTCTTCATCACTGTCATCTTCTTCTTAACGTTCCAACCAAAAATGCCATACAATAGGACAACATAACATAGACAACACTTTACCCTCCAAAACTTTCATCAGTAGGCGACGAGCCACTTTATGGTACTCAATGTTGACACTTTTCCAAACACTCTTTAAAGCTTTGCCAAAACACGACATTGAAGCTGGTAGTACTCGTGGTCACTAAATGTTGACCTCTAAAATAATAGCCTGGGGGAATTATGATCATATACGTTGTCTGCTTAGTTTGTGAGTTATATGTTTTATTCTCATATTTAACATTCGTATCCAGTTACGTTTGCACTTGGTCTTCATCAACTTTGACCGCAAAAAGATTTTGATTTGGTTGGACATTTAGGACTTGTCTAGAGTGAATATTTTCCACCAAAGCCACTTCCCAATGGGCTGCGTGATCCAATTGGATAGCCTGAGGTAATTTCGCCATGCAATAGCATAACGTATTGTAAGGAACACATCGATGGAACTGTCAATGGGTAATGTTAAGTAAAAGTTGTTGTTGTTGTTCATAATTCTAGAGATCCGCTGTCCGATGGGTCAGTTGAAGTCAGTGGAGTGTCTAAAGAAGATAGTTTTGGGGTGGTGACAGCTGGGATGTTGACTGACGTTATATGTAAAGCTCCCGTTGTTCCTGTTCGATGAGTATTTCATAGAATGATTGGGAAGAAGGTAAATCATGCAACTGGTCAGTAAAATGACCCACAATTGATTGTCTCCTTGTTGAAAACTCAAATTGGCAATAGCCGCACCGATGATGCAATGCACCATAAAGATTTAGCAGATAAAGACGATTTGCATTTTAGGCACACGTTTTACACACCACACACACAAAGGTTGCATTTGTAGATCTTGCAGAGAAGAACTCGGTGAAGGAGTGGTTACTGTGATAGTGGCCGCTGAGGCTGTGTTGAAGTGCATGATGGTCACTTATTTTTATATTCTGTGACTTGCGACTGCAGGATGATGGCCACGCAGTCATCCAGTGACACGAAACAATTCGGTGGTCCAGTTGAGGAAGTAACCTTTGTCGAAAGTGCATTTGGTGTTGTAAATACGCACCCAATCTATTGATGTCGACACTCCTTTTTTGTTGGGGACAGCCACTGTCAGGGATGTACCAAACTGTCCCTCAAAAACGGTCACTTCGTTGTCGGGAGTCACTTATTGGGGGGGGGGGGGCAAGTCCGATGTTTCAATGGTAAGATTGGTTGCACGCTTGAACCAAGTGTAGTAAGACGTCGATGTACTTGAGAGCGTGTTGATGCATAAAATATTTCCACATGCGTTCTTTCAAGGTGCGTTGAAAGCGTTCCACAATGCTGGATTTAGTTTCGGGATTCTCGGTGGTGAAAAAATGAATGTCATGTTTCTTTAATTCTTTTTGGAAAGCTTGGTTCAGAAATTCGGTGCCTTTGTCGATTTGCCATCGAAAAGGGCGAGGGCTCTCGACAACATAGTGCTCGATTTGGATGCCAATGGCACGAGACTGGCAAATTTGTAAAAGACGTCGATGACAAAAAACAAATATTTATAGCTAAGATTGTAGGTGGCCAAATGAGAGATATCGGCTAAATCGGCTTCGAATTGAGGATCGATGCCCTCCACTTGAGTGTGACTTCAGGAAAATTTTCGTCGAATGGGCTTGCGTGAAGTGTACAGGCTTGTTATTGTAACCATCATTGCACTTGAGGTAAACGAAGACTATTTAACAGTGTTTTTGCAGCACGATGCAATTTCTGAACTCCGTAACCTGCAGGATGGGATGGAACATAGTAAATGCTAGCTATCACCTTCTGTATTTTTTGTTAAGAAGTCACCCACTCTTCACTGATGCTACTTTGGATGGGACGAGAAGGTGGTTTAGAAATGTATTTACGTCTTCGACGTGCCACGGGAGTAGAAGTCGAGGGGAGTGGTGGCGGTGGTGGTGGTTATTGGATGGCTTTGGTCGTCTTTTCTTTTTTTACTTATGCTATCCCTGTTTTCTTTTTCGCTTAAGTCGATGGAGCAGTGGACGCATCCTTTTAACCCAAGCTTTGGGCTCTTCTCGTTAAAGGGTGGGGAAGGGGTCAACAAGGACGCTGGAATCTTACTAGAAATGGGAGCTGCTTAAGGTGTTTGAATGACTTTTCGTGCCTCTTCTTCCTCTGGCATCCGTGGGGCTGCGTCTGTCTTGACGGCTGGGGTGGTGATAATGGTGGTGAACTTTTCATCAGAATCTTAAAATCTTTCCGAGTTGGTACAGCTGTTCATCTAAAGCTTTCTGGTGAAAGAGTTACAGTCGTTGCAACATAATTTTTCGTTTCTGACAAATCGCTGAGATCCACAAACGATTGTTATTCGTGTTCTAACTGGGACATATCGGTCAAATAAGGCTTGGGAGGCAAACGCATGGTCCGTTGTTCTTGCCAACGATGGTATTCCATCCATTGTTTGTAAATCACTAAAGTCAGTTTTCGTCTTTCCATCGGATTTCCAAGGTCACGTTTGAGAACTTTTAAATACACAGGTCCTTTATATCTTCTGGAAGCATGGGAAAAATATTTCCCAACCTAGGGCCTACTATTGCTTTGGTAACCAGACCGTAACAGCGGTACAAATACTCTTCGTTGCCCCAATATCTTTTTCTTTTGAAGAATGAGGATTTTCTTTTAGACCATTTCTCAAAGAAAGTGTCGATGCTTGGCTAAGCATTTTTTTCTGGTGTTTATACAAAGGTATCATGCCTTTCAAAACATTCAAACGACATTCGCACACGGTATCAATGACATCCTTGGAGGCGGTTTGAATGATTTGTTCTCTTATAGGTGGAGAGACTTTGGACAAGACGGACAACACGTTCCAATATTTTGCTAAAGGAGGAGCGGCCTTTTCCTTTGGGGAGTGAAGAAGGGTGTCATCTGGATGGCTGACTTCCTTGTTTGTTTGTTGGATGATTTCTGGGCACACACCAAAAATACACTGACATCGATGACTTGTTACACGCCCTTTTACGTTTTAGGACTATCGCTTCCTCATAAAGATGACGATGTGTTTTCCAAATCGCCAATGAATCCTCCCTTTTGGTTGCTCCTCTTTTTTTAAACTTTTTTTCAGGGTTTTGTTTAACCTGATTGATCATATGATCTATGCCCCAAAAAATATTTTGGCTTCGCCTCGTCTTTAAACGAGTGTGCCTTTTCTGTGTGTAATGTCGGTGTTTGGCTTTTCGTTTTTTTCTGGATGACGAGACTGTACTTTTCTTTTTCCTTTCCCTTTTAGGACAAGAGAAAGACGATGGTAATGGTGTGCACTTCTTTAAGGGAACATCTTTGAGCATTCAGGAGTACAAAGCACTAATACCCATCGTTTGCCTCATGTCTTTTTATACTGGATTGCATCGCCACTGGTTTTCTTTACGTCGTATCAACCTGATGACAGGTATCACGCGTCATGTAAGCGTTTGCAACGGACAAAATCGGGACAGTTCTTGTTTGTAAAAATCCAGTAAACTGATATCTCTTGAATTTTGTGAGCAGCTTCCACTGCAGCTATAGAGGCGAAGGATGTCACCGCTGAAAGAAGTTTTTGGGGATGAGTGTTTCCATTGTTTCATCAAATGAGGATTAACGGGTGTCAAATTTGGTTTTCCAGGCATCACCAGCAACGGAGAAGTGGAAGAACTTGAGATACTGGAGACACGGTCACTGCAAGTAATGGTTTCAGAATGCAAGGTTGCGTACTGGCCGAAGTACCTCTCTTGCGGATGGAAGCTGTTTTCTGGGTTCTTTTCTCTTTCTGAGGCTATGACGTGGTCTTGACACCGATGTTTTCTTTCTTCATGGTACGTTGACTTTATTGCGATTGGATTTTTTCTTTTCTTATGGAGGACTTTTTGGGCATTAGGATCCCGTTTTAAGAGGGAGTGAATGATGACACCTCCTAGAGAATCGCTGTCTCAAAGTTTCAAAAAGATTAGCTTTTGAGTTTAAGCGTCGATGAGGAGATTGGCCAGTTGTGTCAAGGTAAAAAATTTTATCTCAAAAACGTTTGGTTTGATGAGGAATGTGAATTATATCTTTCAGTAATTGACGTGCTGTCCCCGTAAACCATCGTATGACTTATTTAAGACTGGCTTCTAAAACACGAGCATGTAGTTGCGGATTTTTTTCGCGACTGCTGCCGTACAAGGCACGAATCAATTTGACTGCAATATGAGACTGAAGGGACATTATGTTGAAGCTGTGTGAGACACACCCAAAGTGTCCGATGTTTTTACAGATTTTTGCTGTTATTTTTACGTCGGCAACGACATTCCCAAAGTGTCCGAGGTTTTTTTCCATAGATTTTCGTTTTTGTTGTTGTTTTACGTCAACGACGGGGACGTGTACACAACTGGCCCTCCTTCTTGGCACCAGTGGTAAAGCAGATGGGTAATCGGGGGTGGTGGGTTTTAAATCCACGAGGAAATAGGCAATTAGGGTTTGAGTGTCATCGTCGTACGCATGAGTCAGCCAAGGCGTACCTGGCTGTTTGGCTAAGACTTGCACCTGCGATTTATCTCCAGGGCTTTTAAACAAGACCACGTAAGATCCGAACAATCTCGACTATGTAGTTCAACATTAAATATGTTTTAGATGTTAGCAGTGCATTGTGCAACAATGTAACCAGCAATCAGCACCAAATTTACCAAAATCAGCATTTGTTTTTTCTATCAAAATTAAAACGCATCACAATGTACATTAACGATATTTACTGCGGACTCGATGTTGTTCGGATCATACATTTCGGTCAATGGTGAAATCCATGACTATCCGAATGCAAAACGGCACTTCGGGACGACTTTTTTCCAGTCGTCAAAATCTGCGAACAATTATTGCATTTTGTCTAGTATGTCACAACCTGAACGAAGTGTGTCGATTTGTTTTGAAAATTGAACTATTCTTGATTACGACTGGCTTAAGTTGGAAATTAGCAGACGCAATTAGGATAACTTGCAGTGCTGGAACTACCGAAGTTTAATATAAGTATTTAATCGAATATAGTATGCCAACGTGATGTAATAAACTTAAGATATTGTATGACAAAGTCAGATTCATTGTGACAAAGTAAGACGTACTAATACTTTTATTAAGAAGCGATTATGCTACAAACAGTAACAAATTACTCTGCCGCTGTCGGCAAAATCAGACGACGGTAATTAGTGATATTCCGGACCTGTAGCAGTTCGTGGCTATTTTGCATTGTCTCGAGCAGTTACGCAAATCTGTTCATGCAGTAATCATTTAATCAACCTTTAACTATATACCGGAGTCGACAATCTCAAACATAGGTATTTCTTTTACTTTTGCATATGTATTCTTTTATATTATTTGACAGTTAAATATTTTATTAACATTCATAATTATATATTCGTGATGTAACTTTTGTCTGAACACGCGATTTTCGAAATTTGCGATTACCACACCTCACATTATATTATTGTTTACTTGCTTCGTGTCTTGGTAGACCTGCATCGTGTCCTTTGATTTGGCTTCTTGGCTATCTTTGGGTCCTTATGGACCGTATATTTCCCATCCGAAGATGTCAGTCCTGAAACACTTGTAGTGCTTGCACTTAGGAATTTGCTGAAGAGTTGTTGTTTCTCTTCTTCTGTCTTCGATGACCATGCAAGTTTGGTAATCTTAAAGTTCGAAAATCGCGTGTTCAGACAAAAGGTACCCGCCCCGTATAATGCCCTTCTTAGGTCCACCATCTCCACTTTAACTAATTCGAATAGCTTTTCAACCAGTTCGTCGGTTTTTCTGTGCTCCCAGTTAAGTTTCACTTTTAATCTGTGGTTCATGCTTTCGGTGTTGTTGTTTGTCTAAAGTTGGTCTTCGTCACTGGAAATAACGTAGTTCGCCAATTCGACGGGCAACAACACGGAGATGATCGACACTCAATGAAGCAGCCTACAATCACACATAAATAAATATATAAATATATATAATTGTTATGAAAAATAATAATTTTCGTTATACAAGCGGTAGTGCATAGACTTTTTAAAAAATAATAACAAATAACGGGGTTGCTATATTATTATATTATTGTCGTTCTTTTTTATTCTTTTTTGCGATTTTTGGAGCAAAAATCTGTTTTTGCTTTTCAGAATTATTATAAAGGGACACACATTTTGCGGAAATACTCAAATAATAAATAAATTATAAGTTTTAGTTATGAATGGGCAGCCGTCGCCGCCAAAATTACATTAATCAAATGATGTAGTATGAAATCAAATGATTTAACCTAGCAAATGAAATGATAAATCCAGATTCCAAATGATGTGGTGTAACATGAAATGATTTAACGAACAAAACCGAATGATGAATTTAGATTCTAAATGATGTTGTGTGATATGAAATGATGTAGCATGAAATGAAATGATTGTTGAACCCCAAACATGAAACAATGAATTCAGATTCCAAATGATGTGGCGTTAAATGAAATGATCTGGTATTAAATACAATGACTTAAAAAAAACAAAACGGAATGATGATATCTGCTTCCAAACGACGTAGTATTAAATGAAATTATGTTGTCTAAAATGAAATGATTTAACCCAAAAAAATGAAATGATGTATTCAGAGTCCGAATGATCTGGAATTAGATAAAATGGTCTGAAGAACAGAATGGAATGATCAACTCATATTCCAAATGGCGTGGTATTAAATGAAATATATGGAAAGTAAACGGTCTGACTCGAAACAGCGATTTAAGGTCAAAATGTAAATCATCTAGCGTAAATCCAAACAATCACATGGGGGCGCTGTTAGCCAGACTGATAATCGACAGGCGTATTTACAGCATTCGGCTGAGACTTTTGCAGACGACATTTAACAGCTAAGGCTAGTGTTTCTTCTCATTTGATATAAACAAGAACTATGTTTTCCAATCAGCATAAAGTGACTATCTACATTACTGAATGTGTGTGTATTTTTTTGTTTTAAATCTGCCTTGTACTGCACGAGTTTTCAAGGCTTCAACTCAGCTAGATCTAAAAAGCTAAGGAGATTAAATATTCATCTTTTTTGATCAATAGTAATTATCATGTTTATTGACCTAACGTAGCATACACGCTAGACCAACAATTTGTTGCCCGCCACTTTTTGTATGTCTCGTGTTACCGGCCATACGTACATAGGCATTATTCGTCCAAGTTCAGTATGTAAGATTTCTTCGTTTTTCTCCATTTAATTTAGTTTGCATTGATATATTACTTGGGTTTTTCATTTAGTTTTTGTCTGGGAGATTGAATATAATTTTATTAAAAATCATGATTCGCGACTTTTAGTGCATTTGAAACACCACACTCTCCTTTCTAGACGTAGTGAAATGGGGTTGGGGGGGGGGGCCTAGTCACATATTTTGAAAGAATTATACGTGAACAATAAACAGATGCCTCCTTTGGAGTGTTTATGGACAAGAAGAAACACGGATCATGCTTAAATAAACCAAACATTTAGCAAATGATGTATGAAAATAACAAGGAAAGGCGATGATTTATTTCAGAATTTAAAATAAAATAGCATCAACGATTTGTAAGTGATACAATGTAGCCCTTAGGGTAAAAACGCTCTCGTTCTCCCCCCCCCCCCCGACATAGAACGTCCAAGTTTGGGCATTCTGCTTTCCGCTGACTGATGGACCCTTGCTAGATTTTACATGACCTCCTATCCGTCGATTTAAGTAGCAACTATTTGGTATTTATTTGTACCTAGCTCAATTGCCTGTCCTAGGACGGGAGTTATAAAAGTAAGTTTCATCATAAATTTAAAAAAAAAGTCAAAAGTAAAAAATAAAATAATGGGATGAGCGAGTTTAAAGAAAGTTTGAATTTAAAAATACTAAAAGATGTTAAAAAATTGCGACCTCTTGTTTGGCAGCCTGACACATAGAAAGACAAATGTGGGTATCAATATATAAAGGCTAGCAATTGCTCGTTTTAGGGTGGGAGTGATAAATTTTCAAGATAAAAATAAAAAATTAAAAAAATTTTTTTTTTAAAACAAATTGGGATGGACGAGTTTTAAAGAAAGTTTGAACATAAAAAATACCAAAACGGTGTATAAAAAATTGGGATGCCGCCGCGGGTTTCGAACTCTCGATCTCTTATTTTGCAGCTGGGACACATACAAATGTGGGTGTTTATATATAAGACTAGGTTAATTGCCCGTCCTAGAACACGAATTTAACAAAAATATTAAATATATTTTTTTAATTGGCTGAGCGAGTTTACAAGAAAATTTGAACATACAAATACAATCAAGTTTTTGAAGATGTGGGTTGTTGACACCCTTGAGCTCTCCCCAGCATGTTAGCTGGTTTGAACTTTTAGGTTACACCCTGGTGTTCCGGATTAGGTGTGTTTCTGTGTGGGTTTCCCTGTCCTCCCAATTAGTGTTATAAGTTTTTATGTTTAAGGTAATAAAATTTCACTAAAATAAGTGTATTTTGGTCATGGTTGCTCTATGTTTTGTTCGTCAATTCATAGAGTTAAAATTGTTCAAAAAAACTTGGGGGATATATTTCCTTCCCATTGCTTAGGCTAGCAGTGGGCCTGGATCCTATCCTCCCTTGCTTGGAACTTTGGATTGTACTACCTAACCTTAAAACTATTAAGTCCCACGGTTGGATTCCATTCATTTGGTCCCTGCAGTTTTGCATGTTGAAAGTGACTCTGCCAAAGTTATTTTGCCCATGTGTTGTGGAATAGTGAGTGCTTTGTTGTAAGTGTTCCCTTTAGTTGTAAGGACAACAGTAGTAAGGTGGGACGGTCTAGTGACTAGGGGAGTTCCATGTTAAAAAGGTATTATCCACTCTGGGGACTACGTAAATTTAACATGGGAAGCAATATCCACTCTGGGGACTATATAAATTTAACATGGGAAAAAAAAGGTATCCATTCTGGGGACAAGGGAATTTAACATGGGAGAAAGGAAATATCCATTCTAGGGACAAAGGCATTTGAACAATGGGAGAAAAAAATATCCATTCTAGGGACAAAGGCAATTGAAACATGGGATTTTTAAATAAAAAAATAAAATAAAATAAAAAATAAAGAGGGTTGGCAATGGAAAGTCAATCTCTTTTCGAGACCTATGAGTGGCCCTGAAAAGGGCCTTTGGATTTATGTTAATATGCCCTTAACATAAAGGGCATCTGCGGCATCTTCTTGTCCTCAAGCTGCGTCTTAGTGTAGGGCCATAAATCAGAGTCCTCTTGAGGCAACCTTGTCTTTCTACGTAGATCCTACGTATCCACAGACTGGTGTTTGTCCTGTGGACAACGGTCCACTTGGATCGGACATACATTAGCATGTCCGTCCTAAACATCATTGAAGACACAAGGGTGGATGATTCAACTGTGGTCCACATCTTGAGGCGACGAGAACAGGTGAATCAATGCAGTGAACTGCGCTTATTTATAGGTAGAGGAAGGATTGAAACGGATTGAGTTCATTGACAAATCCAAACACGCGTTACAAAATTCAGTCAGCCCGCATCCAATCCGAAGAGAGCAGTCTGTGACGTCACGTGGTCTATATAGATTCGCTAGCGCCTGTGTGCAGTCAATCTATGCGACAGTGATTCAACATGACGGAAACTCAGAAAACGATCCATTGGGGTGCACCAGCAGTGGAGACCGCCCAAGAGAACCCGGACTTACTTTCAGAAGAGGTAAATTGGGATTTTGTGGATTTTCTTACCTCGCAAGAATTTGTTCCGGAACCTTCGTCTCCTTCTTCATTACCGCAAGTGGAGAATTTTAGACAGAGACAGAAAGAAGAATTGGAGAAATTTATACAACGACAAAAGGAAGCGGAACAAGCTTTTCTCCTACAGCAACAGCAGCAAGAAGAAGAGGTAAGAAAAAAACAAGAAGAAGAAGTAGCAGCAAAGAAACAAGAGGGTGAAAGTCAAACCATCACGGTACTGTTGGACATTTTAGCGGAGTTAAGAAGTCTGAAACAAATGTATCAGACTTCTTTATTACGACCGAAGAGAATACGACATTCCCGAGCTAAACACGTCAACCCTGTGACTAAGCTTACCGTACCACTCTTAGTGATTTCAACCAAATCATCATCATCAACAGAACGCAGTCCAGAAGTAGGCCTTGGCCGTGGCAAAGGCTTAAGGCAGTTAAAGTTGATTGCTTAAACTCACCCCTACACCAAAAAAAGGCCCTTTTCAGGGCCACCCACGTCTCTCGAAAAGAGATACACTTTCAATTGCCAATAATTAAAAAAAAAAACATTTTACCCCTATAGTACGTGTATATGAGTGCGTGAGTGTAGCTTCTTATTTTAAAATCAAAACTCAAAGACACTTACCTTATATAATTAATGTATTCTTTTCTCAATAGTTACAATCCAACTCACAATTCACATCACAACACTTTAAAAAGTTCATAGACTTCTTCTATCTCATTGTTTACTCTCTCTGTTTTTTCAATTTCTTCACCGTCACAGTCTTTTCCTCTTCTTCCTCCTCACTTTCTTCTTTTCTTCTCCTGTTTCTTTTTCTTCACCTGTCTGCTTTCTTCCTCTGAAGAATCCCTCTCTTCTTCTGAAGAATCCCTCTTTTCTTCTGACTCCTCTTGTTTCTTTTTTGGGCAATCTGGAGACCAATGTCCTTTTTCTTGACAATAATAACAGGTATCTTGACTTTTGTCTTTTCTAGCCCCTGTTTTTCTTTTTTGACGGTCTGGACACTCTGAAGACCAATGCCCTTTCTTTTGACAGATATAGCAAGTATCTTGACTTTTATCTCGAAAGGAAGGAGAATAGTCCGTCGGCTGGTCTGAAGAAAATTTTCTAATGACCCCTCGCAAAGCTCTGATGAAACGTTCGATTTGGCTAGTCTCTTCCATCGTTGTGCTCGGTTTGAGAGTGAAATGAATAGTGAAAGGACAAGACACACACCCTTTTATATACGCTGGTCTGCCATGACTATAAATTAGTCTATGGTGTTTAAACTTGAGTCATTTGACGTTTTACACTCAAGATGAAACGATCCAATTTATTTGAGAAGAAAGAAGAAGAAAGTAAGAGGCAGAAACGTGATCTATCGCCTCGTACCAGGGCTGAAGTCTTGGCACAAATTCATGCCAGTGATTTTGAAGAGGACATGAGTGAACCAGAATCCGAACCCTCTAAACAAAGTTCACCACCCTTAGTCAACCCTGAAAAGTACTATTCCATTCGAGAGACGGAAAAGCGTTCCTCTAGAAAATTTAGAACCACGGCTTACAAATACTCGGTGAAGTTTAAAGATTTCAAGTCCGACGTACCGTTAGAGAAAGCAGAAGGGTTCATCACCGGGGTGTGGGATTCTTTGCTCACCGCACTCAAGCGACAATGTCAACCCAAAGAAGACAATCGCTTGAGACTTTCCATACAACACGACGGTTTGAAATCCCCTGTTTGGATCGAGTTTAGCACCCCTGCAGAATTGACTGCTTCCAAAGTCATGGACAAGATTCAACACGTACAACAATCCAATGACCAGTTTGACATCGCCGATGGAAAAACCACACTCGACATGACCCACGTCTCTCCTCCTTAAGGGACCGGACAACGCCATAAGGTGTTATTGGTGAACGACCTTCGCATCACCAAAACGAGCCTCGTCCGAATTCACAACCCTCAAGACCAGATGTGTTTAGCCAGGGCTATCGTGGTGGGACGAAGCTATGCCAACAAGAACGACACGGTAGAATGGAAAAGAGCCTGGGAGAACATTCGAAAATCGAACCGAGCCAAACAACGAAGTGAAGCAGAACTCCTGTTACAACAAGCTGGCCTGTCCAAAGACACACCCTGCGGTATTCCTGAAATGCAAACATTGCAAGATGTCCTAGCTGCATTCTACACCTTGAAAGTGCACCCTCAAAAAGTGCGCGGGCCTCTGTTGTTTCGAGGCCAAGACTTTAAGGATGGAAAATACATTCACCTTTATTATCACGATGACCATTTCGATACCATTACCACCATCACCGGATTCCTGGGATACAAATATTACTGTGAGAAATGTGACTATGGTTATAATAATCGAGAGCAACACAAACATTGCGGATGGAAATGCTCAGGATGTTTGGCCTCTCCACCCTGTCTGAGCGAAGGACAAGAAAGAGTACATTGTCCTGCTTGTCTGCGCACGTTTGTCAGCCCTGCCTGTTACCAACAACATCTGAAGACGCAAGGTTCACAGCAGAAATGTGCTTGTCAACTGCTGAGATTGTGCCCTACGTGAGGACAAGGCCTACGTACCAATAATGCCAAGACACACGTATGTTCAGGAAAGAAAAAACGTCACATTTGTCACCACATCGTGGACTTGGAACACGAATGCTACGTGCAAAAATACCAGCCCCCACCAGAGAAAGAGGACGGTCACAAGAAGAAAGGCAATTTCATCTTTTTCGATTTCGAATGCATGCAAGAGACCGGCATTCACATTCCTAATTTCTGCTGGCTCATCGAGCGTGCGAAAAGTGCATTCAAGAACCTATCTTTAGTCATTGCCCTCGCTGCAGCAAGATTCCCGGAGGGCGTGAAAAAATCTTTCGAGGACCGAACACGTTAGCCGATTTTGCCCAATGGGTCTTAGACCCCATCGGCAAAACGTGGAGCCAAGAGGACATCGAACGTTACGGAGATTGTCATCGTCATGCCACGGTGATGGCTCACAATTTCTCCGGATACGATGGACTGTTTCTTTTGAGGTACTATACGGAACATGGCACCGAACGTCCTATAGTCACTTTGAACGGAGCCAAAATCATTTTCATGCAAGTGGGACAAGTGCAGTTTAAAGATTCGATGAGTTACCTGGCCATGCCTTTGAGTCGAATGCCTAAAACGTTTGGAATGACAGAAATGGCTAAAGGGTACTTTTCACACTTTTTCAATACGGAAGCCAATCAACACGCCGTTCTACTCCATTTACCTGAGGCTCACTATTACGACCCCGACAACATGCGTACCGAACAATGAGAAGCTTTCTACGCTTGGTACCAGGCTCACGCCTCGGACCCTTTCGACTTTCAGGAAGAAATGCTAAAGTATTGTCGTTCCGACGTGGACATTTTACGGCGTTGCTGTGGAAAATTTCGAGAACTGTTCATGGAACACGGAGGGGTCGATCCTTTGAAAGAAGCTTGCACCATTGCCAAAGCGTGTTCCTTAGTGTACAGGCAACGATTCATGCCTGAAAACACCGTGGCTGTCATCAGTCCTCAAACGACCCACTATGTCAAACGTCAATACTCGGTCAAGGCCCCACGCTGGTTACATTACTTGTGCGACAAGGAAGACAAATGGATTCAACATGCCCGCAACGGAGGAGGCGAAAAGACCATCGGAACGCATTCGGTCGATGGCTGGGACTTAGAAAACCCCAAGATCGTGTACGAGTTTAACGGTTGCTTATTTCACGGATGTCCCGTCTGTTACCCTGACCGTGGCACTAAAAATCAGTTTTTACAGCGAACCATGGAAGACTTGTACCAGGACACTTGTCAGCGACGCCTAAAGTTAGAACAGCAAGGATACCAAGTGGTGGAAATGTGGGAACACGAGTACGATCACCGTTTGAAAACCGATCCCGAATTTAAACGCCTCGTAGAAAGTTACCAGTGGGTGGACCCGCTGAACCCGAGGTATAGTTTGTACGGAGGAAGGACCAATGCCACCTGTTTGCTGTACCAAGCCGACGAAGAGAAAGGAGAAGAAATCAAATACTTGGACGTGTGTTCGCTGTATCCCTACGTGTGCAAATATTGTCGATTTCCTGTAGGGCACCCACAATTGTTGACGGAACACATCGACCTGAAAAACATTCGACAATACGAAGGTCTGATCAAGTGCAAAGTTTTGCCTCCCACGGACCTGTACCATCCCGTGTTACCTCACCATTGCCAAGGCAAACTGATGTTTCCGTTGTGCCGTACTTGTGCCGAAACGTGCAACCAAGACCAACCTTGTCAGCACACCCAGGAAGAACGGGCCTTGACGGGGACGTGGGTCAGCGTGGAATTGTTCAAAGCTCTGGACATGGGATACCAACTGTTAGAAGTGTACGAAATTTGCCACTTTCCCAAGACACAACAATACCACAAGGGTGACCCCACGCAGAAAGGCATTTTCGCCGACTACGTGGATGCCTTTTTGAAACTGAAACAAGAAGCCAGCGGCTATCCTTCCTGGTGTCACACTTCCGAATACGAAAAGACATTCAAAGAGAAATACTATGAGCAAGAAGGCATCTCTTTAGACCACATCGTAAAAAACGAAGGCAGGCGATCGTTTGCCAAAGTGATGTTAAATTGCTTGTGGGGTAAAATGGCACAACGACCGTGTTTACCCAAGACGGAATATTTGACAGAAGCTTCCCGCTACTTCCAGATGATTCACGACAAAACCAAATACATGAAACACGTGGAACATCGTTCGCGAGGATTTGATCTTGGTCAATTACGAAGAAGATATGGACTTTGTACAAGACGACCCCTTTGGAAATGTCATCATTGCGGCTTACGTGACAGCCCATGCTCGCTTAAAATTGTACGAAGCTTTAGAACTTAGGGGAACGCGTCCTGTACTTTGACACGGACAGTTGCATTTACATCCATCACCCGAGTCAACAGCACCCTGACATCGAAGGAGACCGTTTAGGAGCCTGGACGGACGAGCATCCCGACGACAAGATTCTAAGTTTCGTCAGTGGCGGTCCTAAATATTACGGCTACGAATACCGAGACCCACAAGGAGAAGTGCACACGAAGTGTAAAGTGAAAGGATTGACTCTGAATTATCGTACCAGTCAAGTGGTCAACTTTGGGGTATTGAAAGAAGCCTTGCAATCGGGAGAGGATGAACACTTTAAAGTGACCACCTATCAACCGAACAAGATTGTACGTTTACCCACTCATCACATCGTCAGTCGACCCTTGGAAAAAGTCTATCAAATCGTGTACCAGAAACGAGTGCGACTTCCCAATCATTTCACTTTGCTGTATGGACATATTGGTATAAAACTTTGACTGTAAGCGGATAGCCACCCACCAGAAGGATGACTTTGCCACAGCAAGAATCGAGTGAGAAACCCGATGAGAACTCCAAGTTCAAACCCTACCATTTTCCGGTTTTCTTGCCTGACTATTGTGATTGTGCCCGTCGATTGGTCACGTTTCAAGCATGGCCTACGGATAGGAAAGGATTACCTTCTTCGCATATTTTAGCTAGAACAGGATTTGTCTACTTGGGACCTGTGTCAGGATTGGGATATGAAGTACAGTGTTTCGCTTGTGGCCTGAAGTTACGAATGGATCTATGTATCTATAAAGATTCAGCTATTCTGGAACATACTCGATGGTCTCCGCACTGCCCTTACCTTTCTATGGCCTTTCCACCCATGACATTACGGTACAATGATGACGGTACCTTAGAGACGGTACCTTCCAAAACAAGACATAAAAAACATAAAAAGGAACGATGTACAAGCTTGAGACTGCATTGCGACTAGTATAAAAAGGGGCTATGGTCAAGATCGATAGCTCATTGGGACTACCAAGACCGAGCGAACAAGATGAATACTTTCAGAGAAACACAAAACAAGTTTAGACAGGCACAATTCAAGTGTGGAGCTTCGGAAGTGGAATGCGATTGTGAGCCTTGCGATGGGTACGATGCTGTACGCTGTGACCTTAGCGATGCCGTAAAGCAACATGGGAACTTTGTTCTCACTACCCCTATCATGGAAAGGGATGCTGTGCGTGCCAAACCTAAGGGATGCGAAAGCGATGCCGCTCGTCCTCTTGGACATTTTACTGGGTTTCGTTTTAAAGGTGGATGTTCACCTTCACGTCTACCCCCCTACGGATGTCATCCAGCTCTGAGCAAACTCCTGTCCATGTCACCCAGCCCTCATCGAAACGAACCTGTGAAAGACGAATATTCGTTTCCTGTGCGTTTGTCGGAATACTGCGACTTTGAAAATCGTCTTCAATCGTTCAAAGGAAAATGGCCTAAGTATCTGGGAGGACCGACCCCCGAAGAATTAGCCAGAGCCGGATTTTTCTACTTGGGCGAAGGAGATAAAGTCAAGTGCTTCAGTTGCGGTGTGTCACTTCACCACTGGGAACTGCAAGATTCGGCCTACGTTGAACATGCTCGATGGTCACCGAATTGTCATTACTTACCCTTAGTGGGACCGAGACATTAAAGTAACTTACCATGTCGTTGACGAAGAAGAAATCAGTTTGGCTAGGAGTCAAATGTTGGACATCACCGAGACCAGTATTTAAACTTCATTTCAAAAACGATATTGAATCATTACCTAAAGAACTGCAAGAGAAGATTTACAAGGAAGTTTGGCAGGGAATTGCCAGAGTGAAATCTCAATGGGTGACTGTAGAACTTTTGTGCCGAGAAATTCACAAGAGGAAAGTGAAAAAAGTCAACCAGTGTGTTAGATGTCTTTGGGTCAAGTGTGCATTCGTCCTATTCTATTACTCTAGACCGTTTACATCAAAAGAGTTCAGTGACATTCTTGGACGTTACCCTGCATGGCAGTGGCCAGAAATTACTCACTATGTGGATTACTTTTGCTCTAGGAGAAGATTGTGAATTGTACGGACTGACCTATTCATGGATACTTTACAAGAGAACATTCGTGCTTTGCCTGTGGAGTTGAGAGAACGCATTTACCGAGAGCTGGTCATAATACAAGTGAAACGTAAAGAACAATTGCATCCGTTACGTCACCAGATCTTTAACCACTGGTACCTGAATGGTATAAGAGAACTGATTCGTCAGAAATTGTTTCAGTGGTCAGACCTTGTTCAATACTTCCAGGCCCCCGATGATCCACGTGTTGATCATTTTGGTTACTTCGAGATTCACCTAGTGCAACACATTGAGGAAGACAAGATAAAGGATTACCGACATATTTTACACGGAATCTACTTAGCTGAAGAGGAAACATCTAAACAAACTCTGACGTTTCGGTTACAGTATGCAACATTTAGATTCCCCACTGGAGAACGAAGATGTCTGGCTAGAAAGTACGCGTATTGTTTCCGAAACAAAGAGACTATAAAAACAGGCTGCCATGCCACGACTTATGTCGTATGTAATCCAACAGATTCCCTGGAAGGAACTCAATGACTATATTCAAACCGTGGATCATTACCATCAATTATTACAAGAACTGTATCCATTCAATTTGGGTCGACAAGTGGCGTGTGTCTTAGTGACTTGTTTTCTGGGATTTCGTTTACCAGCCGATTCCTTGTGGACTCTTTACGAACAGTATTTACCACCCCATTCAACATGAAAGTGGTGCCTTTAAATGTTCACGAGAGACTCCTTTTGCTCAAAGCCTTACGTTTTCATCTGGATACTTCTCGACCTCTACGGGAAAAAAAGATTCGTCAACTTTTAGCTACCCAAGACGTGTATGACGATGTGCGTGTAGCTTGTGACTTACACCCCCATTGGACAGATGTCCGTGCCTGTAAAAAATGGGATTTTGAGGCTTGTACCCAAGAAGTGGCCCAGTATGCTCGAGAGTTGTGATCCTTCCTTTCAACGTCCAAAGAAAAAAGTTACTTTTCAACCTGTGTTAGTGACGGTGCCAGAAGAACCTGTCACCCAGGACAGGACTGTCGTGGACAGGCCTGAAAGACCCTTTCGGGAGGACACTTATGTGACCTTACCCTCTGTAGAACTGGTCAGAACATTACCCAAAACATGTTGTACAGACACTTGTGTTTATTCCACGTTGATGGTAATCATGTGCCTTTTATCCTTGTACTTAAGCATTTGGCTTTTATGTATTTTGTCTTTCGTATTCATGTTTAAAACATTCAATAAACGTGTCCTGAAAAAAGTATATAAACGCTTGTCTTGTTTGTTTTCGTGTCACAAGTGACATTCCTAACACTATGGCTACCTCTGCTGTCTCTGCTCCCTCTTCCTCTACTGTCAAAGTCATCGACGAACCCTTAGATCGTGCCAGTTGGGAGGCTTTGTATCTTCGCTATCCCTTTAACATGCTTATTGCTGGACCTAGCGGTTCAGGCAAAACCGAATTCGTCAAACGTTTGATCGAACATAAACATCATTTGATCGATCGGCCACCTCAGCGGATCGTGTGGTGTTACAAAGAGTGGCAATCGGCGTACAGCCTCTTGCGAGAAAGTCAAGGCGATTCCATCGTGTTTGTGGAAGGCATTCCTAAAGAAGACAACGGCATCGTCTCTGACTCCTGTCAAACCCATTTGGTCATTTTTGACGACATGTTAGGAGAAGACGAAGAAGAAATTAAACTGTGGTTCACGCGCAAAGGGCATCATCGTAATGCCAGTGTCGTTTACATCACCCAAAATTTCTTTCAACAAAGTAAAGCCCATCGCACCATCGGTCTCAATGCGCATTACGTAGTCTTGTTTAAAAGCCCTCGAGATAAATCGCAAGTGCAAGTCTTAGCCAAACAGTTAGGAACGCCTTGGCTGACTCAGGCGTACGACGATGCCACTCAAACGCCACACGCCTATTTACTCGTCGATTTGAAACCTACGACCCCCGAGGATTTGCGATTTCGTACCCACTTGTTTCACCACTGGTGCCAAGACGGAGGGCCTGTCCTGTACACGTCTCCGTCCTCGACTTAATTTCACTCCACATAAAAAATCTATAAAAACCTCAGACCCTTTTCGTCTGTCTCACACACATTTTGAACATGACGTCCCTTCAGTCGCATCTTCCCGTCAAATTGATTCGTGCCTTGTATGGCATCAGTCGAGAAAAAAATCCACAAATATGAGCTCGTGTCTTAGAAGCTAGTCTCAAAGAAGTCTTACGATGGTTCACGGTGACGGCACGTCAATTACTCCAAGGAATCATTCAGATTCCTCATCAAACCCAACGCTTTTTTGATCGAAACAAAGTCGCTTTGACCCAACTGGCCGATCCCCGCATCGACACTCAGACCAAAAAAACAAATCATTTTGAAACCTGGAGGGAGCGGTACTCTAGGAGGGGTCATCATTCGCTCTCTCTTAAGATGCGATCCTAATGCCCCCAAACTTCTCCCCAAGAAAAAAGTCAAACGAAGCTGCAAGAAGAAGAAAAAGACCAGGTCCCCAAGGAGAACTTCTCCAGTGGCGGGACCCTCCTCTTACCAGACACCACCCCGGAAAAAGAAAAGAAGCCCCCAGAAAAAGAAACAGAGAAAAGGTCCCCAGAAAAAGAAAAGTCCACAGAAGAAAACTAGTCGCAAGAGAGGCACTTCGGCCAGGACGCAACCTTACACTCGCAAACCACGACCTGCCACGACGGTGACCGCGTCTCCGGCAGCCTCACGTTCATCCACTTCTCCGTTGATGACACCAGGAACTGAAGAGTACTTGGAGACGTTGATCACACCAAGAACTTCTCCGTTGATGACCCCAAGAACTTCCCCAGTGGCAGGACCCTCCAATTTAGTGGCAGTGGCTGCTGCTCACAAAGTACCTTCTCCCAAAATCAAAGTCCAAGAAAGATCGGGCATGTTACAAAGTTTACTGGATTTGTCCCAGCAAGAACTGGCTCGATTTAGTCCGTTGCGTACCCGTGCACGACGTGTCATGCCTGTCCTGAAGATGATACGACGTAAAGACAATCAGTGGCGACGCGTTCCAGTATAGAAAAGGCC
This sequence comes from Sinohyriopsis cumingii, assembly GCA_028554795.2. Classification (NCBI taxonomy): domain Eukaryota; kingdom Metazoa; phylum Mollusca; class Bivalvia; order Unionida; family Unionidae; genus Sinohyriopsis; species Sinohyriopsis cumingii. Next base: position 55,626,960 of record CM068837.1, read on the forward strand.
TGTGACCAAGTAGGGGTATCAGTGTTTTTTGGTGCTCCTGAAGATGTCACCCTCCAGAAAACATCCCTCTTCTAAACAACCCCAAGGAAAGAAAAGGAAAGGACTGCCTCCTCGTTTAGTCAAACATGCGGACATGTTATCTGTCCTGTCTAAAGCTTCTCCACCTCTACGAAAAAAACTCATTCAATCAGCCTCCAAAGAGGTCATCGATACCGTGTGCAAATGTTGTTTGAACGTCTTGAAAGGCACGATCCCTTTGTCCAAACACCAGAAACAATGCTTAGGCAAACATCGCCACGTTCTTCGCCAAATGGTTCAAAAGAAAATTCCCATTCGTCAAAAGAAGAAGATGTTGGTCCAGCGTGGAGGTATTTTACCCCTCTTGTTAGGCCCCTTACTGAAAGGAGTCTTGTGAACCATGTTGGGAGGACTGGTGGGAGCAAGATAAAAAGGCCCTCGGAAGTCCCAAGATCTCAGAATCGACCCCTGACAACCCCATGGAAGGACGAAAACTAGCTTTAGTGCCTTACAAACGATGGATGGAATACCATCGTTGGCAAGAACAACGCACCCGCATTTACCTCCCAATCCCAATTTGAGCGAGATGTCCCAGTTACAACAGGAATTGCAGTCCTTGATGGATCGCCAAGATTTGTCCGAAACAAAAATCGCAAAAGTACGGTCAACTCTTGCAACGACTGCAGCTCTTTCACCAGAAAGCTTTAGACGAAACAGCTCAACCCACTCTGAAAGATTTTAAGACCTTGATGAAAAGTCCAGCACCATCATCACTACCACCACCACCACGACTACTACCATCCCCAGGGGTCACCAGAGATGCTACCCCACGAAGACCTGAGGAAGAAGAGATGCGAGAAGTGTTTCAAACACCGTCAGCAGCTCCCATTTCGAGTAAGATTGTAGCATCCTTGTTGACCCCGTCCCCCACACCCCAACGAGAAGAAATGAAAGCTTGGATTAAAAAGATGATGTCCACTCCTCCTTCGACAGAAGTGAAAAAGAAAGAAGGGAAACCAGAAGTGAAAAAAGAAAAGAAGACCAAAGCAATTCCACTGCCACCTCCACCACCACTACCTTCGACTTCTACTCCCGTAGCCCATCGGACACGTAAATCCGTTTCTAAACCACCCTTTCGTCCCACCCAAAGTAGCATCAGCGAAGAGTGGGTAACTTATTAACACACAAACAAACACAAAAATGGAAAAAGTCTTACCCAGCATTTACTACGATCCCTCGCATCCTGCAGGTTACGCAGGAATTCAAAAATTGTATCGTGCTGCCAAAACTCGACTGAAAAGTCTCCGTTTACCTCAAGTGCAACGATGGTTACAAGAACAAGCTACCTACACTTTACACAAACCCATTCGACGCAAGTTTGCCAGAAGTCGCACTCAAGTGGAAGGCATCGATCATCAATGGCAAGCCGATTTAGCCGATGTCTCATTTGGCCGGCTACAATCGTGGCTACAAATATTTGTTTTGTGTCATCGACGTCTTTTCCAAATTTGCCTGGGTCGTACCCTTGACTTCCAAATCGAGCAGTGAGTTAGTGCGAGCCCTGCAACGGGTGTTGAAACAAAGCGGTCGTCACCGTCTTCGATGGTAAACGGACAAAGGTACCGAATTTCTGAACCAAGCTTTCCAAAAAGAATTAAAGAAATGTGACAAGCGTACAACCAATCTTACCATAGAAGCATCGGACGTGCCCCGCAAGAAATGACTCCCAAGAACGAAGTGCTACTGTTTGAGCGCCTGTTTGGTACGTTCCCGACGAGGGCTGTCCCCAAGAAAAGTGGAGAGTTGACCGTAGGAGATTGGTTGCGCATTGGCAAAACCAAACGCACTTTCAACAAAGGTTACTTACCTAACTGGACGACCGAATTGTTTCGTGTCACTGGACGAGTGTATGGCCGTGATCCTGCCGTCTATAAATTGGAAGACATGAACGGAGAAGTGCTCAAAGGAACGTCTTATTTACCCGAGTTACAACGTGTGACCAAAAAAGAAGACGACGTGTACGACATCGAAAGCATTCTCGAACGCAGAACCCGTAAAGTGGGCAAACGACGTGTCAAAGAAGTCAAAGTACGTTGGAAAGGATATCCACCCAGTTTTGATTCTTGGATCGACGCTTCGCAAGTCATCGACTATAAAAAGAAGTGACCATCATGCCCTTTCACACAGACGCAGCTACGTCGACCACTCCTTCACCTAGTTCTTCTGTGCAAGATTTACAAAAACAACCCTTGTGGGTGTGGTGCGGAGAACGTGTGCCTAAAACGCAAATCGTCTTTTTCTGCCAAATCTTCGTGGTGTATTGTGTCATCGGGGCAGCCATTGCCAATTTGAGTTTGCAACAAGGAGACAAACAATTGTGGACCATTTTATTGAGCAGTTGCATCGGTTACCTGCTTCCCAATCCCTCCCTGAAATTCTCCTCGAACGGGAACCTTGTGTCCAGTGCCAGTGCCAGTCGCCACTCCAACAACAACCAGAACCTCATTTTGGACGGAGACACGCCTCTGATGTCCAGTAACCCCTCGGAGAGCCACAGAACTCTGGAATTATGAGTCACGAAAACCAATTTTACTTAACCTTACCCAGTGACAGTTCCATGGAGGTGTTTCCAAACAACATGTTGTGCTGTTACGCGGCCAAATTACCTCAGGCCATCCAGTTAGATCACGAAGCCCATTGGGAAGTGGCTTTAGTGGAAATGATTCACCCTACACAAATCCAAAACATCATCGAAAAGCAAAACACTTTTGAGGTCGAAATCCTGAACCAACAATTGCAAGAAACCATGAATGAAATCGGGTTTTCAGGCGACGTAAAACCAGCCAACAAGCCACTCTTCAGTATCTACACCTTGAAAATTCCGTCAGGGTTTTATTTTAGTGGCCAACATTTGGTGGACACCATTGCTTCCAGGTTCGAGTTAGCCTTTGGCAAAGCCCTGAACAGAATCAAAAAAGTGTCACCCTGGAGTACCATAAAGTGGCTCGTCGCTTACTGATGAAATTTCAGGATACCCAAACGTTGTCCATCAGTTTTAATCGTGACTTGTTTGATATTTTAGGTGGAGACACAAAAATGGCTCCAAATTTTAAACCGAAGACCAACAGCAATATGGAATTTTACAAGTTTTTTCGATTCCCTGTAGAAGTGAACCAAGGACTGAATTTGATGTTTGTGTATTTCGATGTGGTGGAGTATAACGTGGTGGGACACACCTCCGTGCCGTTACTGCGTGTCATTCCTTTCAAAGTGGATAGTACCACGACCAGTGACGAGGAAGGTGGAAACACTTACCAAGTTCACCGCGAATTGTACATCCTCACTATTTGCCCGTCAGTAAGTCGTATTTGGACAGTGTCAACATTGCTTTAAAAGGAGATCTGGGACAAAATATTGCATTCACCAAAGGAAAAGTCACGGTGAAACTCCATTTTCGAAAACGGTTCTCTCACGATTCGTAAGTCATGTATCCAGTGTACCGAGGGATTCCTCGACAGCGAGGACACGGTTTAGGAGATATGCTAAAATCGGCCTTTCGTTCGGTGGCCCCAGTTTTGAAACCGATGGTGACACGCGGATTGCACGCCTTGAAAAATGCCGCACTGACGCAAGGCAAAGAATTTCTCCAAAATGTCATCATTGACAAACAAAACCCCAAAGAAGCCTTCATGAGGGCAGGCAAAAATGTCTTGCTGAAAACGGGCAAAGACCTTTTGGGCCGACGAGAAACACCTATAAATGCCCTGCACGCTACCGAGTCAGGCATTCCTACTTCCCTGACGCCACAGCAAGGACAAGGCAGAAAGAGACGACGAAGAAAACACCCTTTTACCAGACTTCACACGTCTAAACCTAGAAAGACAAAGAAAAGAAGAACCGTTCGAGACTTAGACGTTTTTGATTATTGAGAAACAGCAACAAAAAAAATGATGCACCGGGAGTCTTGCGTTTGTTCCAAGTCGGAACTGGATCTGTTTGCCATGCCCCCCACCATGATGACGATGCAAGAATCCCAGTGGGTGCAATTTCATCCCGTCTCCTCATTGACCGATTCCGCTCCCATCGAGTTTGAAATCAAAGGACAGCCCGAAGATTACATCGATCTGAATAGCAGTTACTTGCACCTGAAAGTCAAAGTTCTAGATAAGACAGGAGGTAATATAGACACTGAAGCAGTAGCTCCCGTCCACAATTTCATGTATTCCTTGTTCAGTGGAGTGGACTTGTACTTGAATAACAAACTAGTTAGTAGCAGCATGGATACTTACCCTTATCGTGCCTACCTGGAAAATCTCTTGACGTACGGAATAGACGCCAAGAACACTCATCTCAATGCCTGTGTGGTATGGGAAGCTGACGAAGCTGAAGAGTTTGAAACATTCGAAATTATTACAACTGATAAAAATAAACCATACAATGAGGGATTTGTAGAACGAAGAAAGAAAATTGCTGAAAGTCATAGCTTAGAAGTGATGGATCGTTTGCATTTGGACATGTGGTTGCAAGAAAGGTATTTGCTGAACGGGTGGATGTCCGCCTGAGACTGAATCGTAGCAGTATCGCTTTCCATTTATTGGCTGATACTGACGATTACAAAACCAAAATCCAAGAAGCCAGACTCTACGTACGACGCGTGGAAGTGTTACCCAAAGTGGGAAACGACATTAGTCAGACGTTGAGCAGAACGACCGCCAAGTATCCGATCCGACGTGTGGAAGTGAAAACTTTCACTATTCCTGCTGGACAGCGATCCATGATCGAAGATCATCTGTTCCAAGGACAGCTACCCAAACGTTTAATCGTTGGTATGGTCGAGAATGAAGCCTTCAACGGAGCTATCGCTAAAAATCCTTTCTACTTTCAACACTTTGGCGTGTCCAAGATCGAAGTCAGTCGCGATGGCAAAACCTTGTGTACCCGACCTTTCGAACCTGACTTTGAGAAGAAAAATTACTTGAGATCGTACTTGTCCCTGTACGAAGCCACGGGACAGTTAGGAACCAACACCAGTCACGGTATTACGTACGAGGATTATGCAGGAGGTTATGTTTTGTGGGCTTTTGATTTCACTCCAGACCAAGGCGGCGACGAGGGACATTTCCACCCTATAAAATCCGGCCAGATTCGTGTGGAAATTCAGTTTGCAAAACGAGACCCTGATAAAACGGTGAACGTCATCCTGTATGCAGAATTCGATAATACCATAGAAATCAACAGTTTGAGAGAAGTCATTCTAGACTATTAGAAACCATGGAAGACTGTTATCCCTCTTTACCTAGTGGAGAAACTTTGAAGATGGAATGTGAGGAGAGCGTGGAAAAAGAAGAAGTTATCATGATGAAGTCAAGATGGCCAGAACAAGAAGCCCATTTAGTCTGCTGTTTTGCCAAACACTTGGTCGAAAAAATAACGGAATTGATCAAGAAAGATTGCTATGGATGTCAAAACGATCATCCCAGTCAAATTCAACACGATAAATGCCTGATGCTGAGTCAAGAAGAAAAATTGGACGAGTATCTGGACGAAGCTTGGAGTCTCATCTCGGACGAAGTCGTGTTGCATCAGTGGTATAAAGACTTGCGTGAACATTCTTGTCCACCATTAACCACTCAAGAGATCGATCGTATCGAAGCTCTCCTGAATCAGAGTGAGGAGACGAAACGAAGAAACGGTTATTTGTCAGACATTTTCAAGCAGAAAGTCAGGATCGAATTGATGACTTATTATTACCTGTGAAGAAGAAAAAAACAAAACATGGATACCTGGGAACTTTATTATCTTTTGAACCACAGTTCGTATACGTCTTGTTGGAATCCTGTCGTCTGTGCTAAAGATGAACTCCCTCATCGCAAACCTCAAGACCATCTAGCTTATGTGATCAACACGGACGACAGTCATCTCCCAGGAACCCACTGGGTAGCCGTTTACTTTCCTCAAGAAGGATGTGTGGAATATTTCGATTCGTACGGATTGCCCCCTTTGGAAGACGATATCATTGACTTTATGAGAAGAAATGCTCAGACCACCCAATTCAATAATGTGAAATTACAAGGCACAGATTCCTTGGTGTGTGGACAATATTGTGTGTATTTTCTGCATCATCGCAGCCTGGGCTATTCCTTAGAACATTTAGTGACTCATTTTGATCCTCGTTCTTCTTCAAGAAATGATGTGAAAATAGATCAATGGTTTTGTGACCATTATGCTTATCTTTTGTCTCAAGCTAGGAAACGTAGTGTCCATCAATGGCCTAATGACTTCCAACAGTGGAAATCACAATTTCATTCACAACGTTGTCATCCCTGTTTAAAGTAGAGTGTTAATTGAAAAAATGTTTGAGATTTGAAAAAAAATGTTTGATGTTATATTGTTGGATTATTGTTAAAAAATGTTAGAGTTGTTTGTTAGCGTTAAGTGATTTTGAATAAAAAATGTTGTGTTTTGAAAAAAATGCCTTTGTCTTTTGTTTGGCTATAAGAATGTTGATTCATGCTCTTTGACTTCTCTCGATCCCTCTCATGGCACTTATTGATCGTTCCGGCTCGAAAACCGTAGAGGGATGTTTTCCTTCACGTCCGCGCTTTGACTTTAAGAACCGGGGCAGTTTCCAGTCAAACCATCCATTGTCGACTCATCCTCCTACGAAGATGTACTCCAAACTAGCTAAGCTCAACGAAGCCTACGTGAATTTGCATAGGGTCAGACACAGTCTGATACCGAAGCCTGAAGAGATAGAGAATGTGAAAATGTTAAAAGTCACTGAAGACCTGATAGAAGAGCTCTTCAGAGAAGAAGTGAACAGGGAGAAAGAAGAATGGACAGAGAAGTACAGACTTCAGAGACAGCAGCAACAGCAACAACAACAGCAGCAGCAGGAACCTGAACCTGACAGAGGCTTTGTCGATTGTCGTATCGACAGCAAAGAGTTCTTCTTCTCTTTCCGAAGAAGCAGACCTATCGTCAGAAAGTCTATCCTCAGAGGACGTCGCATTCTTAGAAACTAAAAGATTGCCATAGCAAACAAAAAAAACCCAGCCCTTTTCAGGGCTACCCAATACTCTAGAAAAGAAATAACAATCCATTTGCCAATGTGTGTAGGTAGAGTAGTGTGAATATAAACACTAGCTCTTTTTTATAGTGTGAGGGTATGTGTTTGTGTATATGATTGTGTGTTTGTAAGTGCTCACGTACGTTGGTGTGGATAGTAGATTAAGATCATGTTTTTTTTTTTTTTTTGACTTGCGTGGAGAATAGATTTGGGGTTTGATTGGATAGCTTTGCGTATGTGAATAGTATATTGAAGTGAATAATGAAAATTTTTAAATTAGTAATGGATAGTAAAAAAGTGAGTGTTTCTTTTAGGTCCGCGCGTTTGTTTGGTCATGATCTAGGTAATATAAATTTTGTTTTAGGGGATGTTTTCCATCACGTCCGCGCTTTTACTATAAATTGAAAATCACTGGGCAGTCTAGCTACCCTGTTCATTCGTTGACAAGACAATGAATACCAGAATTATGAAACTGCTAGAACTCCAGATACACCTGGAATATGTCAGGCGCATAGTAAATGAACTGGCCGCGGAGGCCATAGTAGAAGAGGCAAGGATAAAGAAAGAAGAGGAGGAGAGAAGACAAAAGGAAGAGGAGGAAAAGAAAATAGGAGAGAGGATGGCTTACAAGATACCAGAGACAGAGGATTGGGGTGATGAAGCTAATCATCGTCCCTCTGCGCTCCCAGTCAAACGAGTCAACTGGAAAGATTGGAGTATAAGATGTGTGTGTGGTGCCAGGCCAGGAAGGTGCCAGCATTAACCAGGTGTCCTGGAGTTCAAAAACAAACAGCCCTTTTCAGGGCTACCCCAATCTCTAGAAAAGAAATAACAATCGATTTGCCAATGTGTGTAGGTAGAGTAGTGTGAATATAAACACTGACTCTTTTTTAATAGCGTTTGTGTTTGTGTTTGTAAGCGCTGACGTAGGTTTGTGTGGATAGTAGATTTGGGTTTCATTTTAATGCTTTGCGTGTGTAAATAATAGATTAGGGGTTAGTTTATTGATGCTTCACGTATGTGGATAGTAGATCATATGAAATGAGAAAAGTAGGGGATGTTTTCCTTCACGTCCGCGCGTTGTTAGGTTATGATCTAGGTAATATCAATTTTATGTCTTAGGGTGATGTTTTCCTTCACGTCCGCGCTTTAACTATAAAACTAACAGTGTTTGCCATTGGAGTCCATTCCACGGAATAAGCAAACAAGAAGATGCCAGCAGCTTCAGCTTTGTATAACAATCTTATGGGAAGCTGGTATTGGATGGTGGATGGATTGAATGTAGCAGAAAGGCTTGAACAGGAATGGAGGCATGCAGTGACAAAAGACTTCGTCTCAAGACAAGTAACCAGCCTCCACTTAGCAATCGATATTGTGAAAGAAATGATAGAGGATGAGGAGAAGAGAATCAGAGGTTTCATTAACCCACCGTATGTGAAAGTGGGCAAGTTGAAAGAAGCCATAGTTTATGTGACTAGTGTAAGGTGTTTTTTAGAAGACATTGTAGAATGGACAGATTGGTATTTTGTGAAGTGGGGCTTAGACAAGCTTAAGAAAGCGGAAGAAGTAATGAGGAAAGTGATGACCGAAGAGGTCAAGAACATCAAAGAAAAGTGGTCAAAGGAAAGAAAAGAAGAAGAAAATAGAAAGAAAAAGGAAGAACTAGAGAAACTAAACGCTAACTGGATGAAAATCCAACAGAAGTTCCGAGTCATGGGTCACCCGGACTGGATACCGGAAACAGAAAAGAAGAAGAAAGGAATGATGGAAAAAATAAGGGGATGGATAAAGAAGTTAAGGAGTTAGAAGAAAAAGAAGAAGAAACCCAAAGGCCCTTTTCAGGGCCACTCATAGGTCTCGAAAAGAGATTGACTTTCCATTGCCAACCCTCTTTATTTTTTTTTATTTTTTTTTTTATTTAAAAATCCCATGTTTCAATTGCCTTTGTCCCTAGAATGGATATTTTTTTCTCCCATTGTTCAAATGCCTTTGTCCCTAGAATGGATATTTCCTTTCTCCCATGTTAAATTCCCTTGTCCCCAGAGTGGATACCTTTTTTTCCCATGTTAAATTTATATAGTCCCCAGAGTGGATATTGCTTCCCATGTTAAATTTACGTAGTCCCCAGAGTGGATATTACCTTTTTAACATGGAACTCCCCTAGTCCCTAGACCGTCCCACCTTACTACTGACAACTCTATGTAGGTCAAATCTATTACAGTTGTTTTCCTTATCTATACTTATCTGTGTTAGAAGAAATCTTGAACGTATATATTGAAGCCGAAAAGGTTTTATATATTGGAAGATAAAAGACTAAAATTTTGACTTATAAAAAAGATGAAATGTGACAGTAATAGAAACTACAAAAGAATAATTTAACTATCATGTAAACTGCTAAAACTTGTTGCACGAATGTTGCATGTAGAATGTTCGTGTAAATTTTTATCCTAATTTAATTTGTATTTTAATTTTATTTTAAATTATTTAATTTACTTTAATATTTTAATGGCCATAGTTTCTTCAGTGTTACTTCTAATATACATATAGACATATATTATTACCGTTTACTGATAATACATTTAAAATATAGCCAAAAACAATGTAATACCTAAAGTACTTCTTCCTTTATGTACTTTGATCAAGAAGTGACCAACATATAAGAAATAAAGTAACATGTACACCGAGTTTCTTGATATGTGGAAGCCTGTGAAACTGACAGGCTTGTATAGTTTTGGAGATAACGCTGTTATTGGTTGATCTTAAAATTAGTCAGTACTGAAAAGTGATAAGATACCATGGCAATAAATAAATAAATCAACAAATAAATTAATGAATTAATTAATCTATTTGTTCCTCTCACAAGAACAAGAAGAAGAAAAGAAAGGAGAAGAAGGAAATTAATTATCTAAATTGATATAATGGTATGGTGATGACAACAATGATGATAGTGCTGCTAGTGGTAATGATGATGATATAGCGTGAGGTTGCTTATTTTGTGGGTGAACATTATTTTTAATCTGATTGTATATATTCATGATCACTTTTTTTAAATTAAAAATAAAATCTTCTTTTAAGCACTTTTGGGAACCGAAGAAAATTGGACTTAAATATTTGATGAAGAGGTACAGTGCTTTTGTGGAATGGTTCTTATATTTGTGTGTATGTTACACAATTACACAAACGTGGCAATCATTTGTTCTCACTTCCGCAGATTATCACATCATCAGCCAAGGGTCATTTAATCTAGCTACCTTATGTTTCATTGTCTCGGAATACATAAGGATGATACTTTGAACTTTAGTTCAAATTTTGAATCATACTACATCATTTGATTAATGTAATTTTGGCGGCGACGGCTTGCCCATAGTTATGGTCATATTTTACAAATGTCATTGAACGTTTGTTTGACATTTAACATACAAAATTAAGACAGAAAAACTATCGGGAAATTATTTATCTCAGATGAAGCAGTCGTGGGAGGAACAGCATTACAATGAACAAGATAGTATTGTATATGAATAATGACAATTGTTATTGGGTTCACAAAGTACATGTATTACCATACGCAGAAATAAATACTCTAACAACGATACATACAACTCTACAGCCTAAAGTCTCATTTAAAAAAAAAAAATATTTTTTTAGAACTTCTTCCGTTGTTCATTTAACCTCATCCGGAAAACATGATTTTTCTTCATATACCTGTACATAAAAGCATATATACCAGAAACTATACAATTATCACTTACCTCGTTCAGCCGGAAGAAAGCGTTCATGTAGCTATATTCGTCACCATCATTGTTCTTAATGCAAACTCGGCACATACATTTATAATTCCCATAAAGAACATTTAATTCACTAAGTGTGATGCCTTCACACAATGCATGTACCCAACTTTTGCAATAACCACAATGGACCGAATCATTGGCACAATTCTGTTTGCAAACAGTGCACGGGTACTGATGGAGTTTAACACGCTTACGAGCACGGGCAGAATGCATTTTGACAAATATACACTTCTTTACCCAATAAAGAATATTATTTGTAGAGAATGTTTAACACTTTAACACAGTTGAAACACTATTACACTACAACAGTAGTGAAGTGGGTCACCCTAGCGTCAATGGGAATTAGCATTACAGACCCCCCCCCCCCCGGGTCAATCTAGCGTCAAGGGAAAATTAACATGGAGAAAAATCGTGGGTCAATCTAGCGTCAAGGGAATTTAATATGGAGAAAAATCGTGGGTCAATCTAGCGTCAAGGGGAATTTAACATGGAGAAAAAACCCTGGGTCACTCTAGCGTCAAGAGGAATTGAATATGGAGAAAAAATCTTGGGACTGTCTAGCGTCAAGGGAAATTGAATATGGGATTTTTTTTTATTTTTTTTTTAAAAATAAAAATTTTTTTTAAAAAGAAGGGGTAGGCAATTGAAAGTCATTCTCTTTTCGAGAAATATGGGTGGCCCTGAAAAGGGCCTTTGGTTTTTCTTCTTCTTCTGCTTCTAATTTCTTCTTTTTCTCAACCAACTTCTTATTTTCTCTCCTACACTCTTTCTCTTCTTTTCTTTCTTTTCTTTCTCCTCCTCTTCTTTCTTCTTCTCTTCCTCCTCTTCTTTCTTCCTCTTCTCATTTTCTTCTTCTTTTTCAATTTTTTCATTCCATTCTCTTATCCTTATCCTTTCCTCTTCATCCTCCTTCTCCTCCTTTATCTCTTTCATGACACCACTTATAATGTCCTTTACTTTTCTTAAATTGTTGATCTCCATCTTTACTCGATGGGGACTATAGGAATAGTGGTCTTCAATGAGTCTCACTAACATCTGCTCCATCATTCCTAAATTGTCCAAAACGTCTTGTAATTTTTGCATTTTGTCAAGGTGGTTCGAAGCCATCTTCTTTTTTATTCTTTGTAGAATGGTTTGAACGACGAATACTGTGTGTTCTTATACGAAAAGCGCGGACGTGAAGGAAAACATCCCTCTAAAACATAAAATTGATCTTACCTAGATCATGACCAAACAACGCGCGAACGTGAAGGGAAACATCCCCACTTTCTCATTTCATATAATAAAACCCAAACTATACTCTCCACATACGCTAAGAAACAATAAAGGAACCCATAATCTACTATTCACACTAACTTACGTGAGCAGTTACAAACACAAACACTTACACTCACACTATAAAAAAAGAGTCAGTGTTTATATTCACACTACTCTACCTACACACATTGGCAAATTAATGGTTATTTCTTTTCTTGAGTATTGGGTAGCCCTGAAAAGGGCTGGGTTTTTTTTGAACTTCATGGACACCTGGTTAATGATGGCACCTTCCAGGCCTGGCGCCACATACACATCTTGTTCTCCAGTTGCTTTTTACTTTTTGGGGGGAGAGAGCAGAGGCAGGATAAATAGCTTCAGAATCCCAATTTTCTGTTTCTGAGATTCTGAAATTTCTTCTCTCCTTTTCCTCCTCTTCTTTGTTTCTTCTCTCCTCTTCCTCTTCTTTGTATCTTCTCTCCGCCTCTTCTTTGTATCTTCTCTCCTCCTCTTCTTTGTTTCTTCTTTCCTCCTCCTCTCTCATCCTTCCCTCTTCGACAATGGCCTCCGCGGCCAGTTCGTTCAACAGGCGCCTGGCATATTCCAGATGCACATGAAGTTCCAACAGTTTCGCTAGTCTGGTGTTCATTCTCGTGTTGATTAATCAACAAGGGTAGCTGGACTGCCGAACGAGTTTCAATTTATAGTGAAAGCGCGGACGTGAAGGAAAACATCCCGCTAAAAACATAAAATTGATCTTACCTAGATCATGACCAAAAAACAACGCGCGGACCTAAAAGAAACACTCACTCACTTTTTTTATACTTCCCATCACTATTCTAAAAAAATTTTTCATTAATCACTTCAATATACTATCCACATACGCAAAGTAATCAAACCTTAAATCTACTCTCCCCACACCTCAAACACCAAAAAAAAAAAAAAAAAGACATGATCTTAATCTACTATCCACACCAACTTACGTGAGCACTTACTAACACACAATCCTATACACAAACACATACCCTCACACTATAAAAAAGAGTTAGTGTTTATATTCACACTACTCTACCTACACACATTGGCAAATTGATGGTTATTTCTTTTCTAGAGTATTGGGGGTAGCCCTGAAAGGGCTGTTTTTTTTGTTTGCTATGGCAATCTTTTAGTTTCCAAGAATGCGATGTCCTCTGAGGATAGACTTTCTGGCGATAGGTCTGCTTCTTCGGAAAGAGAAGAAGAACTCTTTGCTGTCGATACGACAATCGACAAAGCCTCTGTCAGGTTCAGGTTCCTGCTGCTGCTGCTGTTGTTGCTGTTGTTGCTGTTGCTGCTATCTCTGAAGTCTGTACTTCTCTGTCCATTCTTCTTTCTCCCTGTTCACTTCTTCTCTGAAGAGCTCTTCTATCAGGTCTTCAGTGACTTTTAACATTCTCACATTCTCTATCTCTTCTGGCTTCAGTATCAGACTGTGTCTGACCCTATGCAAATTCACGTAGGCTTCGTTTAGCTTAGCTAGTTTGGAGCACATCTTCGTAGGAGGATGAGTCGACAATAGATGGTTAGACTGGAAACTGCCCCGGTTCTTAAAGTCAAAGCGCGGACGTGAAGGAAAACAACCCCCACATGGTTTTCGAGCCGCAACGTTCAATGAGTGTCATGAGAGGGATAGTAAGAAGTCAAAGAGCATCAATCAAACATTCTTATAGCCAAACAAACCACAAAGGCATTTTTTTTCAAAACAACATTTTTTATTCAAAAATCACTTAACACTAAACAACAACTCTAACATTTTTTTAACAATAATCCAACACTATTACATCAAACATTTTTTAATAAAATGACAAACATTTTTTTCTCAATTCACACTCTACTTTAAACAGGGCTGACAACGTTGTGAATGAAATTGTGATTTCCACTGTTGGAAGTCATTAGGCCATTGATGGACACTACGTTTCCTAGCTTGAGACAAAAGATAAGCATAATGGTCACAAAACCATCGATCTACCTTCACATCATTTCTAGAAGAAGAACGAGGATCAAAATGAGTCACTAAATGTTCTAAGGAATAGCCCAGGCTGCGATGATGCGGAAAATACACACAGTACTGTCCGCACACCAAGGAATCTGTGCCTTGTAATTTCACATTATTGAATTGGGTGGTCTGAGCATTTCTTCTCATAAAGTCAATGATATCGTTTTCCAAAGGGGGCAATCCGTACGAATAATCGAAATATTCCACACATCCATCTTGAGGAAAGTAAACGGCTACCCAGTGGGTTCCTGGGAGATGACTGTCGTCCGTGTTGATCACGTAAGCTAGATGGTCTTGAGGTTTGCGATGAGGGAGTTCATCTTTAGCACAGACGACAGGATTCCAAGAAGCCGTGTACGAACTGTGGTTCAAAAGGTAATAAAGTTCCCAGGTATCCATTTGTGTGTTGTTTTTTTCTTCACAGGTAATAATAAGTCATCAATTCGATCCTGACTTTTTGCTTGAAAATGTCTGACAAATAACCGTTTCTTCGTTTCGTCTCCTCACTCTGATTCAGGAGAGCTTCGATACGATGGATCTCTTGAGTGGTTAATGGTGGACAAGAATGTTCACGCAAGTCTTTATACCACTGGTGCCACACGTCTTCGTCCGAGATGAGACTCCAAGCCTCGTCCAGATACTCGTCCAATTTTTCTTCTTGACTCAGCATCAGGCATTTATCGTGTTGAATTTGACTGGGATGATCGTTTTGACATCCATAGCAATTTTTCTTGATCAATTCCGTCATTTTTTCGACCAAGTGTTTGGCAAAACAGCAGACTAAATGGGCTTCTTGTTCTGGCCATCTTGACTTCATCATGATCACTTCTTCTTCCACAGTCTTCTCACATTCCATCTCCAAAGTTTCTCCACTAGGTAAAGAGGGATAACAGTCTTCCATGGTTTCTAATAGTCTAGAATGACTTCTCTCAAACTGTTGATTTCTATGGTATTATCGAATTCTGCATACAGGATGACGTTCACCGTTACATCAGTGTCTCGGGTTGCAAACTGAATTTCCACACGAATTTGGCCGGATTTTATAGGGTGGAAATGTCCCTCGTCGCCGCCTTGGTCTGGAGTGAAATCGAAAGCCCACAAAGCATAGCCTCCTGCGTAATCTTCGTACGTAATCTCGTGACTGGTGTTGGTTCCTAACTGTCCGGTAGCTTCGTATAGGGACTAGTACGATCTCAAGTAATTCTTCTTCTCAAAGTTAGGTTCGAAAGGTCGGGTACACAAGGTCTTGCCATCGCGACTGACTTCGATCTTGGACACGCCAAAGTGTTGAAAGTAGAAAGGATTTTTCTCGGCAGCTCCGTTGAAGGCTGTATTGTCGACGATACCAACGATCAAACGTTTGGGTAACTGTCCTTGGAACAGATGATCTTCGATCATGGATCGCTGTCCCTTGGGAATGGTGAAGGTTTTCACTTCCACGCGTCGTATGGGATACTTGGCGGTCGTTCTGCTCAACGTCTGACTGATGTCGTTTCCCACTTTAGGTAAAACTTCCATGCGTCGTACGTAGAGTCTGGCTTCCTCGATGACAATTTTGCAAGCAGTAGTACCTATCAAATGGAAAGCGGCACTGCTACGATTCAGTCTCAGGCGAACATTCACCCCATTCAGCAAATATTTATCTTGCAACTACATGTCCAAATGCAAACGATCCATCAGTTCTAAACTTTTGTTGGCTCCCATGATTCTGTTTCTTCGTTCTACAAATCCATCATTGTTGTCTTTGGTTGCATTAGTTTCGAATGTTTCAAACTTTTCAGCTTCGCCAGCTTCCCATAGCACACAGTCATTGAGATGAGTGTTCTTGGCATCTATTCCGTACGTCAAGAGATTTTCCAGGTAGGCACGATAAGGGTAAGTATCCATGCTGCTACTGACTAGTTTGTTATTCAAGTACAAGTCCACTCCACTGAACAAGGAATGCATGAAATTGTTGACGGGAGCTATTACCTCATCGCCATCTAGGGGCGAATTGTCCTCATTGACAACTTTGACTTTCAAGTACAAGTAACTGCTATTCAGATCGATGTAATCTTCAGGCTGTCCTTTGATTTCGAACTCGATGGGAGCTGAGGCTGTCAATGAGGAGACGGGATGAAATTCCACCCATTGGGATTTTTGCATGGTCATCATGGTGGGTGGCATGGCAAACAGGTCCAGTTCCGACTTGGAACAGGCGAAAGATTCTCGGTGCATCATTTTTTTGTTGTTGCTGTTTCTCAATAATTGAAAACGTCTAAGTCTCGAACGGTTCTTCTTTTCTTGGCCTTTCTAGCTTAAAGTCTGGTGAAAGGGTGTTTTCTTCGTCGTCTCTTTCTGCCTTGTCCTTGCTGAATGCCTGACTCGGTAGCGTGCAGGGCATTTATAGGTGTGTCTCGTCGGCCTAAAATGTCTTTGCCTGTTTGCAGCAAGACATTTTTGCCTGCCCTTATGAAAGCTTCTTTAGGGTTTTCCTTGTCGATGATGACATTTTGGAGAAATTCTTTGCCTTGCGTCAGTGCCGCATCTTTCAAGGCGTGCAATCCGCGTGTCACCATCGGTTTCAACACCGGAGCCACCGAACGAAAGGCCGATTTCAGCATATCTCCTAAACCGTATCCTCGCTGTCGAGCAACCCCTCGGTACACTGGATACATGACTTACGAATCGTGAGAGAACCGTTTTCGAAAATGGAGTTTCACCGTGACTTTTCCTTTGGTGAATGGAATATTTTGTCCCAAATCTCCTTTTATAGTAATGTTGACCGTGTCCAAATACGACCTGCTGACAGGCAAATAGTGAGGATGTACAAATTTGCGGTGGACGTGGTAAGTGTTTCCACCTTCCTCGTCAGCGTTCGTGGCAGAATCCACTTTGAAAGGAATGACACGCAGTAACGGCACGGAGGTGTGTCCCACCACGTTGTACTCCACCACATCGGAATACACGAACATCAAATTCAGTCCTTGATTCAGTTCTACTGGGGTACGAAATAACTTGCTAAAAGACTCGTTGTCATAAACGATGGGTAATTCGTTTTTCTTCATCATGGTCATTCTCATGTTCATGTCTCCGCCCAACATGTCAAACAATTCTGGACAAAATAAGAAAGACATGATTTTACCCCCATCAGGAAATTTTATCAGGAAGCGACGAGCTGTTTCGTGGTATTCCAGGGTGACACTTTTTTTGGCAATCTCCAAAGCTTTCAGAAACACGCCATTAAACCTGGTGGCTATGGTGTTTACCAAATGTTGACCACTAAAATAATAGCCTGGGGGAATGAACAAGTGATAGGTGGTGTACTTTTAATTTTGTGAACGGGTTTTCTTGTCAGATTTGACATTGCCATCCAACCACTGTTGCATTTGCTCGCCATAAACTTCCACATCAAATTTATTTTGATTGGGAAGGACATTGAGGACTTGGGTCGGGTGAATGATTTCCACTAAAGCCACTTCCCAATGGGCTTCGTGATCTAAGGGGATGGCCTGAGGTAATTTGGCTGTGTAACAGCACTGTGGCTGTCCGAGGGGTTACTGGACGTCAGAATCGTGTCTCCGCCCAAAATTGGGTTCTGGTTGTGGTTGGAGTGGTGACTGGCACTGGCACTGGACACAAGGTTCCCGTGGTTCCCGTTCGAGGTGAATTTCAGGGAGGGATTGGGAAGCAGGTAACCGATGCAACTGCTCAATAAAATGGTCCACAATTGTTTGTCTCCTTGTTGCAAACTCAAATTGGCAATGGCTGCCCCGATGACAATACACCACGAAGATTTGGCAGAAAAAGACGATTTGCGTTTTAGGCACACGTTCTCCACACCACACCCACAAAGGTTGTTTTTGTAAATCTTGCACAGAAGAACTGGGTGAAGGAGTGGTCGACGTAGCTGCGTCTGTGTGAAAGGGCATGATGGTCACTTCTTTTTATAGTCGATGTCTTGCGAAGTGTCGATCCAGGAATCAAAACTGGGTGGATATCCTTTCCAACGTACTTTGACTTCTTTGACACGTCGTTGGCCCACTTTACGGGTTCTGCGTTCGAGAATGCTTTCGATGTCGTACACGTCGTCTTCTTTTTTGGTGACACGTTGTAACTCGGGCAAATAAAACGTTCCTTTGAGCACTTCTCCGTTCATGTCTTCCAATTTATAGACGGTAGGATGACGGCCATGCACTCGTCCAGTGACGCGAAACAATTCGGTCGTCCAGTTAGGTAAGTAACCTTTGTCGAAAGTGCGTTTGGTTTCGCCAATGCGCACCCAATCTCCTACGGCCAACTCTCCACTTTTCTTGGGGACAGCCCTCGTCGGGGACGCACCAAACAGGCGCTCAACACTTCGTTCTCGGGAGTCACGTCTTGCGGGGCACGTCCGATGCTTCGATGGTAAGATTGGTTGTACGCTTGCACCAGGTGCAGTAAGATGTCGATGTACTTCAGAGTGTGGTGATGCGTAAAATATTTCCACATGCGCGTTGAAAACGTTCCACGATGCTGGCTTTGGTTTCTGGATTCTCGGTGGTAAAAAAATGAATGGAAGGTTTCTTTAATTCTTTTTGGAAAGCTTGGTTCAGAAATTCGGTGCCTTGTCCGTTTGCCATCGAAGAGGGTGATGACTGCTTTGTTTCAACACCCGTTGCAGGGCTCGCACTAACTCGCTGCTCGATTTGGAAGTCAAGGGCACGACCCAGGCAAATTTGGAAAAGACGTCGATGACACAAAACAAATATTTGTAGCCACGATTATAGCTGGCCAAATGAGAGACATCGGCTAAATCGGCTTGCCATTGATGATCGATGCCTTCCACTTGGGTGCGACTTCTGGCAAACTTGCGTCGAATGGGTTTGTGTAAAGTGTAGGTAGCTTGTTCTTGTAACCATCGTTGCACTTGAGGTAAACGGAGACTTTTCAGTCGAGTTTTGGCAGCACGATAAAATTTTTGAACTCCTGCGTAACCTGCAGGATGCGAGGGATCGTAGTAAATGCTGGCTAAGACTTTTTCCATATTTTTTTGTGTTGGTTGGTGTGTTAATAAGGCACCCACTCTTGGAGGATGCTACTCTTTTTCTCTTGGGGTATTTTCTTGGATTGCAATGCTTTGCGTGTGTGACCGGCAATAGGTGTTGAAGAGGAGGATGTCTGAGCGGGGGATATCGGTTCTTGTTTCACTTCTGTCTTCACTTCTGTCTTCACTTTCTTTTTCTCTTGTGATGAAGAAGGGGTGGCCATCATCTTTTTAATCCATCCAATTCTGGAGGTAGGTGGTGTTGTTAACTTGCGTACTTTTTCTGGTGGAGTTTGAAACCCTTCTTCTTCTTCTCCTTTTTCTGTCTTGGTCACTGGTAGTGGTGGATTCTGGTACTGGTACTGGTACTGGTGATGGTGCTGGACTTTTCATCAAGGTCTTAAAATCTTTCAGAGTGGGTAGAGCTGTTTCGTCAAACGCTTTCTGGTGAAAGAGTTGCAGTCGTTGCAAGAGTTGACCGTACTTTTGCGATTTTTCTGTTTCGGACAAATCTTGGCGATCCATCAAGGACTGCAATTCGTGTTGTAACTGGGACATCTCGCTCAAATTGGGATTGGGAGGTAAATGCGGGGTGCGTTGTTCTTGCCACCGATGGTATTCCATCCATCGTTTGTAAGGCACTAAAGCCAGTTTTCGTCCTTCCATGGGGTTGTCAGGGGTCGATTCTGAGATCTTGGGACTTCCGAGGCCTTTTTATCTTGCTCCCACCAGTCCTCTCAACATGGTTCACAAGACTCCTTTTAGTATGGGACCTAACAAGAGGGGTAAAATACCTCCACGTTGGACCAACATCTTCTTTTTTTGACGAATGGGAATTTTCTTTGGAACCATTTGGCGAAGAACGTGACGATGTTTGCCTAAGCATTGTTTCTGGTGTTTGGACAAAGGGATCGTGCCTTTCAAGACGTTCAAACAACATTCGCACACGGTATCGATGACCTCTTTGGAGGCCGATTGAATGAGTTTTTTTCGTAGAGGTGGAGAAGCTTTGGACAGGACAGATAACATGTTCCCATGTTTGACTAAACGTGGTGGTAGTCCTTTCCTTTTCTTTCCTTGGGGTTTTCTGGAGGGTGACATCTTTGAGTCTTCAGGAGCACCAAAAACACTGGTACCCCGACTTGGTCACAAGTCTTTTTTATACTGGAACGCGTCGCCACTGATTGTCTTTACGTCGTATTAGTTTGAGGACAGGCATGACACGTCGTGCAGGGGTACGCAACGGACTAAATCGAGTCAGTTCTTGCTTGGACAAATCCAGTAAACTTTGTAACATGCCCGATCTTTCTTGAACTTTGATTTTGGGAGAAGGTACTTTGTGAGCAGCAGCCACTGCCACTAAATTGGAGGGTCCTGCCACTGGGGAAGTTCTTTTTGGGGTCATCACCGGAGAAGTTCTTGGTGTGATCAACGTCTCCAAGTACTCTTCAGTTCTTGGTGCATCAACTGAGAAGTGAATGAACGTGAGGATGCCGGAGACGCAGTCACTGGTTTGCGAGTGTAAAGTTGCGTCCTGGCCGAAGTGCCTCTCTTGCGACTAGTTTTCTTCTGTGGACTTTTCTTTTTCTGGGGACTTTTTCTCTGTTTCTTTTTCTGGGGGCTTCTTTTCTTTTTCCGGGGTGGTGTCTGGTAAGAGGAGGGTCCCGCTACTGGAGAAGTTCTCCTTGGGGACCTGGTCTTTTTCTTTTTCTTCTTGGGGCTTCGTTGGACTTTTTTCTTGGGTATAACTTTGGGGGCATTAGGATCCCATCTTAAGAGAGAGCGAATGATGACCCCTCCTAGAGTACCGCTCCCTCCAGGTTTCAAAATGATTTGTTTTTTGGTTTGAGTGTCGATGCGGAGATCGGCCAGTTGGTCCAAAGCGACTTTGTTTCGATCGAAAAAGCGTTTGGTTTGATGAGGAATCTGAATGATTCCTTGGAGTATTTGACGGGCCGTCACCGTGAACCATCGTAAGACTTCTTTGAGACTAGCTTCTAAGACACGAGCTCGTATTTGTGGATTTTTTTCTCGACTGATGCCATACAAGGCACGAATCAATTTGACGGGAAGATGCGACTGAAGGGACGTCATGTTGACGTTGTGTGAGACAGACGAAAAAGGGTCTGAGGTTTTTATAGATTATTTTATGTGGAGTGAAATTAAGTCGAGGACGGAGACGTGTACAGGACAGGCCCTCCGTCTTGGCACCAGTGGTGAAACAAGTGGGTACGAAATCGCAAATTCTCGGGGGTTGTAGGTTTCAAATCGACGAGTAAATAGGCGTGTGGTGTTTGAGTGGCATCGTCGTACGCCTGAGTCAGCCAAGGCGTTCCTAACTGTTTGGCTAAGACTTGCACTTGCGATTTATCTCGAGGGCTTTTAAACAAGACCACGTAATGCGCATTGAGACTGATGGTGCGATGGGCTTTACTTTGTTGAAACAAATTTTGGGTGATGTAAACGACACTGGCATTACGGTGATGCCCTTTGCGCGTGAACCACAGTTTAATTTCTTCTTCGTCTTCTCCTAACATGTCGTCGAAAATGACCAAATGGGTTTGACGGGAGTCAGAGACGATGCCGTCGTCTTCTTTAGGAATGCCTTCCACAAACACGATGGAATCGCCTTGACTTTCTCGCAAGAGGCTGTACGCCGATTGCCACTCTTTGTAACACCACACGATCCGCTGAGGTGGCCGATCGATCAAATGATGTTTATGTTCGATCAAACGTTTGACGAATTCGGTTTTGCCTGAACCGCTAGGTCCAGCAATGAGCATGTTAAAGGGATGGCGAAGATACAAAGCCTCCCAACTGGCACGATCTAAGTGCTCGTCGATGACTTTGACAGTAGAGGAAGAGGGAGCAGAGACAGCAGATGTAGCCATAGTGTGAGAAATGTCACTTGTGACACGAAAACAAACAAGACAAGAGTTTATATACTTTTTTCAGAACACGTTTATTGAATGTTTCAAACATGAATACGAAAGACAAAAATACATAAAAGCCAAAGGCTTAAGTACAAGGATAAAAGGCACATGATAACCATTAACGTGGAATAAACACAAGTGTCTGTACAACATGTTTTGGGTAATGTTCTAACCAGTTCTTTAGTAGGGGGTAAGGTCACACAAGTGTCCTCCCGAAAGGGTCTTTCAGACCTGTTCACGACAGTCCTGTCCTGGGTGACGGGTTCTTCTGGCACCGTCACTAACACAGGTTGAAAAGTGACCTTTTTCCTTGAACAACTCTCGTGCATACTGGGCCACTTCTTGGGTCCAAGCCTCAAAATCCCATTCTTTCCAGGCACGGACATCTGTCCAATGGGGGTGTAAGTCACAAGCTACACACACATCGTCATACACGTCTTGGGTAGCTAAAAGTTGACGAATCTTTTTTTTCCTGTTGAGGTCGAGAAGTATCCAGATCAAAACGCAAGGCTTTGAGCAAAAGGAGTTTTTCGTGACCATTTAAGGCCATTGAGGTGGTAAGTACTGATCGTAAAGAGTCCACAAAGAATCGGCTGGTAAACGAAATCCGAGAAAACAAGTCACTAAGACACACACCACTTGTCGACCCAAATTGAATGGATACAGTTCTTGTAATAATCGATGGTAATGATCCACGGTTTGAATATGGTCATTGAGTTCCTTCCACGGAATCTGTTCAATGACATGTGACATAAGCCGTGGCATGGCAGCCTGTTTTTATATTCTCTTTTTTTCGGATGCAATACACGTACTTTCTAGCCAGAGATCTTCGTTCTCCAGTAGGGAATCTAAATCTTGCATACTGTAACCGAAACGTCAGAGTTCGTTTAGAAGTTTCCTCTTCCGCCAAGTAGATTCCACGTAAAAAATGTTGGTAATGCTTTAACTTGTCTTCCTCAATGCGTTGCACTAGGTGAATCTCGAAGTAACCATAATTATGAACATGTCGATCATTAGCGACCTCAAAGTTTTGAACAATGTCTGACCATTGAAACAATTTCTGACGAATCAGTTCTCTTATACCATTCAGGTACCAGTGGTTAAAGATCTGGTGACGTAACGGATGCAATTGTTCTTTACGTTTGACTTGTATTTTCACCAGCTCCTCAGGCAAGCCCAAAATGTTCTCTTGTAAAGTATCCATAAGTATATACACTGTTTTTGGAATCCTTGGGTGGTGGCCAATAGCCTCGTTTACCTTTGTGCCTAATGTAATATCCACTCATAATCAGTCTTCTTATACTTTGGAACAGAGCATAATTTAAAAACGGTTCAATAACTTTGCGTTTGCGTTTCACTTGTATTTTGATCAGTTCTCGGTAAATGCGTTCTCTCAACTCCACAGGCAAAGCACGAATGTTCTCTAGCAAAGTATCCATGAATAGGTCATACTAAATCCTCTTTGGTCTGACACAAGAAATGTACTCTTTGCACAGACATGGTTTTATTTCAGTGTCGAATTTAAATCGTTTAGTCACTAATTTACACATTACAATTCGTTCAGAAGTTTCCTCTTTCACTAAGTTGACATTGTGTTCAAGATGTTGGTAATTCGTTAACTCTTCCTCTGGAATTAGATGCAGTAAGTTTACAATGATGTAGTAGATAGAATCGTCCATAACAAACCAATCCTTTTTAAAACTAGGGGATCGTTGATCAATGTCTGTCCAATGGAACACTTTCAATTGAATCAGTCCTTGTATAGCATTCAGGTACCAGTGGTTCAAACACCGGTGACGTAACGGATGCAATTGTTCTTTACGTTTGACTTGTATTTTGACCAGCTCTCGGTAAATGCGTTCTCTCAACTCCACAGGCAAAGCACGAATGTTCTCTTGTAAAGTATCCATGAACAGATTATGGTGAGTTACTTCAATGTCTCGGTCCCACTAAGGGTAAGTAATGACAATTCGGTGACCATAGAGCATGTTCTACGTAGGCCGAATCTTGAGGTTCCCAGTGGTGAAGTGACACACCGCAACTGAAGCACTTGACTTTATCTCCTTCGCCCAAGTAGAAAATTCCGGCTCTGGCTAATTCTTCGGGTTCGGTCCTCCCAGATACTTAGGCCATTTTCCTTTGAACGATTGAAGACGATTTTCAAAGTCGCAGTATTCCGACAAACGCACAGGGAACGAATATTCGTCTTTCACAGGTTCGTTTCGATGAGGGTTGAGTGACATGGGTAGGAGTTTGCTCAGGGCTGGATGACATCCGTAGGGGGGTAGACGTGAAGGTGAACATTCCCCTTTAAAACGAAACCCAGTAAAATGTCCAAGAGGACGAGCGGCATCGCTTTCGCATCCCTCAGGTTTGACACGCACAGCATCACTTTTCATGATAGGGGTAGTGAGAACAAAGTTCCCATGATGCTTTAAGGCATCGCTAAGGTCACAACGTACAGCATCGATCCCATCGCAAGGCTCACAATCGCACTCGTCTGCAAACTCCGTTACGCAATTACAATGGTAACCACATGGACAATCGCAGTTTCCCTCCGGACATTTTCCGTCGCAATTCATGGGTCTTATCCATCCAATATTAGTCACACTAGAGGAAGATACAACTTTTTTACAATCCCCAAACTGGAACGATGTCTCTTTCAAAGTATTCATCTTGTTCGCTAGGTCTTGGTAGTCACAATGAACTATCGATCTTGCCTAGGGTTCCTTTTTATATACAGACCAATACCGACGTGTCCATACGGTAAGGTGAAATGATTGGGAAGTCGAACTCGTTTCTGGTACACGATTTGATAGATTTTTTCCAAGGGCCGACTGACGATGTGGTCAGTGGTTAAACGTACAATCTTGTTCGGTTGATAGGTGGTCACTTTAAAGTGTTCATCCTCCCCCGATTGCAAGGCTTCTTTCAATACCCCAAAGTTGACCACTCGACTGGTACGATAATTCAGAGTCAGTCCTTTCACTTTGCACGTCGTGTGCACTTCTCTTTGTTTGTCCCGGTATTCGTAGCCGTAATTTTTGGGACCGCCACTGACGAAACTTAGAATCTTGTCGTCGGGATGCTCGTCTGTCCAGGCTCCTAAACGGTCTCCTTCGATGTTAGGGTGCTGTTGACTCGGGTGATGGATGTAAATGCAACTGTCCGTGTCAAAGTACAGGACGCGTTCCCCTAACAGTTTTAAAGCTTCGTACAATTTTAAGCGAGCATGGGCTGTCACGTAAGCCGCAATGATGACATTTCAAAAAGGGTCGTCTTGTACAAAGTCCAGATCTTCTTCGTAATTGACCAAGATCAAATCCTCACGAACGACGTCCACGTGTTTCATGTATTTGGTTTTGTCGTGAATCATCTGAAAGTAGCGGGAAGGTTCTGTCAAATACTCCGTCTTGGGTAAACACGGTCGTTGTGCCATTTTACCCCACAAGCAATTTAACATCACTTTGGCAAACGATCGCCTGCCTTCGTTTTTCTCGATGTGGTCTAAAGTGATGCCTTCTTGTTCATAGTATTTCTCTTTGAATTGTATTTGGTCTTCGGGAGTGTGACACCAGGACGGATAGCCGCTGGCTTCTTGCTTCAGTTTCAAAAAGGCATCCACGTAGTCGGCGAAAATGCCTTTCTGACTGGGATCACCCTTGTGGTATTGTTGTGTCTTGGGAAAGTGGTAAATTTCGTACACTTCTAACAGTTGGTATCCCATGTCCAGAGCTTTGAACAATTCTACGCTGACCCAGGTTCCCGTCAAGGCACGTTCTTCCTGGGTGTGCTGACAAGGTTGGTCTTGGTTGCACGTTTCGGCACAAGTACGGCACAACGGAAACATCAGTTTGCCTTGACAATGGTGAGGTAAGACGGGATGGTATAGGTTCGTGAGAGGCAAAACTTTACACTTGATCAAGCCTTCGTATTGTCGAATGTTTTTCAGGTCGATGTGTTCCGTTAACAATTGCGGGTGCCCTACAGGAAAGCGACAATATTTGCACACGTAGGGATACAGCGAACACACGTCCAAGTCTTTGATTTCTTCTCCTTTCTCTTCGTCGGCTTGGTACAGCAAACAGGTGGCATTGGTCCTTCCTCCGTACAAACTATCCCTCGGGTTCAGCGGGTCCATGAACTGGTAACATTCCACGAGGCGTTTAAACTCGGGATCGGTTTTCATACGGTGATCGTACTCGTGTTCCCACATTTGCACCACTTGGTATCCTTCCTGTTCCAACTTTAGGCGCCGCTGACAAGTGTCCTGGTACAAGTCTTCCATGGTTCGTTGTAAAAACTGATTTTTAGTGCTACGATCAAGGTAACAGACGGGACATCCGTGAAATAAGCAACCGTTAAACTCGTACACGATCTTTGGGTTTTCTAAGTCCCAGCCATCTACCGAATACGTTCCGATGGTCTTTTCACCCCCTCCGTTGCGGGCATGCTGAATCCATTTGTCTTCCTTGTCGCACAAGTAATGTAACCAACGTAGGGTTTTGACCGAGTATTGACGTTTGACATAGTGGATCGTTTGAGGGCTGATGACAGCCACGGTGTTTTCAGGCATGAATCGTTGCCTGTACACTAAGGAACACGCTTTGGCAATGGTGCAAGCTTCTTTCAAAGGATCGACCCCTCCGTGTTCCATGAACAGTTCTCGAAATTTTCCACAGCAACGCCGTAAAATGTCCACGTCGGAACGACAATACTTTAGCATTTCTTCCTGAAAGTCGAAAGGGTCTGAGGCGTGAGCCTGGTGCCAAGCGTAGAAAGCTTCTCGTTGTTCGTTACGCATGTTGTCGGGGTCGTAATAGTGAGCCTCAGGTAAATGGGGTAGAACGGCGTGTTGATTGGCTTCCGTATTGAAAAAGTGTGGAAAGTACCCTTTAGCCATTTCTGTCATTCCAAACGTTTTAGGCATTCGACTCAAAGGCATGGCCAAGTAACTCATCGAATCTTTAAACTGTACTTGTCCCACTTGCATGAAAATGATTTTGGCTGCGTTCAAAGTCACTTTAGGACGTTCGGTGCCATGTTCCGTATAGTATCTGAGAAGAAACTGTCCATCGTATCCTATAAAAATTGTGAGCCATCACCGTGGCATGACGATGACAATCTCCGTAACGTTCGATGTCCTCTTGGCTCCACGTCTTGTCGATGGGGTCTAAGACCCATTGGGCAAAATCGGCACACGTGTTCGGTCCCCGAAAGATTTTTTCACGCCCTCCGGGAATCTTGCTGCAGTGAGGGCAATGACTGAAAATATTTTCTTGAATGCACTTCTCGCACGCTCGATGAGCCACGCAGAAATTAGGAATGTGAATGCCGGTCTCTTGCATGCATTCGAAATCAAAAAAGATGAAATTGCCTTTCTTCTTGTGACCGTCCTCTTTCTCTGGTGGGGGTTGGTATTTTTGCACGTAGCATTGGTGTTCCAAGTCCACGATGTGGTGACAAATGTGACATTTTTTCTTTCCTCGACATACGTGTGCCTTGGCATTATTGGTACGTATGCCTTGTCCACACGTAGGGCACAAACTCAGGAGTTGTCAAGCACATTTCTTCTGTGAACCTTGCGTCTTCAAATGCTGTTGGTAACAGGTAGGGCTGACAAACGTGCGCAGACAAGTTGAACAAGGGACTGGTCTTTCGCTCAGACAGGGTGGAGAGGCCAAACATCCTGGGCATTTCGATCCACAATGTTTGTGTTGCTCTCGATTATTATAACCACGGTCACATTTCTCACAATAATAAACATATCCCAGGAATCCAGTGATGTTGGTAATGGTATCGAAATGGTCACCGTGATAATAAACATGAATGTATTTTCCATCCTTCAAATCTTGGCCTCGAAACAACAGAGGCCCACGCATTTCTTGAGGGTGCACTTTCAAGGTGTAGCGAGGAGCTAGGACATCTTGCAATTTTTGCATCTCAGGAATGCCACCGGGTGTGTTTTTGGACAGTCTGGTTTGTTGTAACAGGAGTTCTGCTTCGTTTCGTTGTTTGGCTCGGTCGGATTGTTGAATAGTTCTCCAGGTTCTTTTCCATTCTACCGTGTCGTTCTTGTTGGCATAGGTTCGTCCCACCACGATGGCACGGGCTAAACACATCTGGTCATGAGGGTTGTGAATTCGGACGAGACTTGTTTTGGTGTTGCGAAGGTCGTCCACCAATAACATCTTTTTGCGTCCGGTCCCTTGAGGAGGAGAGACGTGGGTCATGTCCAATGTGGCTTTTCCATCGGTGATGTCAAACTGGTCATTAGATTGTTGTACGTGTTGAATCTTGTCCATGACTTTGGAAGCGGTCAATTCTGCAGGGGTGCTAAACTCGATCCAAACAGGGGATTTCAAACCGTCGTGTTGCATGGAAAGTCTCAAGCGATCGTCTTCTTTGGGTTGACATTGTCGCTTGAGTGTGGTGAGCAAAGAATCCCACACCCCAGTGATAAACACTTCTGCTTTCTCTAACGGCACTTTAGCCTTGAAATCTTTAAACTTCACCGTGTATTTGTAAGCTGTGGTTCTAAATTTTCTAGAGGAGCACTTTTCCGTCTCTCGAATGGAATAGTATTTTTCAGAGTTGACTAAGGGTGGCGAACTTGGTTTAGAGGGTTCGGATTCTGGTTCACTCATGTCCTCTTCAAATTCACTGGCATGAATTTGTGCCAAGATGTCAGCCCTCGTACGAGGCGATAGATCACGTTTCTGCCTCTTACTTTCTTCTTCTTTCTTCTCGAATGAATAGGATCGTTTCATCTTGAGTGAAAAACGTCAAATGACTAAAGTTTAAACACCATAGACTAATTTATAGTCATGGCAGACCAGCGTATATAAAAGGGTGTGTTTCTTGTCCTTTCACTATTCATTTCACTCTCAAGCTGAGCACAACGATGGAAGAGACTAGCCAAATCGAACGTTTCGTCAGAGCTTTGCGAGGGGTCATTAGAAAATTCTCTTGAGACCAGCCGACGGACTACTCTCCTTCCTTTCGAAATAAAAGTCAAGATACTTGCTATATCTGTCAGAAGAAAGGGCATTGGTCTTCAGAGTGTCCAGACCGTCAAAAAAGAAAAAAAAAGGGCTAAAAAAGACAAAAGTCAAGATACCTGTTATTATTGTCATGAAAAAGGACATTGGTCTCCAGATTGGCCAAAAAAGAAACAAGAGGAGTCAGAAGAAAAGAGGAATTCTTCAGAAGAAGAGAGGGATTCTTCAGAGGAAGAGAGGGATTCTTCAGAGGAAGAAGAGGAAGAAAGAAGACAATTTTTATTTACAAGAGGCAAAGAAACAGGAGAAGAAAAGAAGAAGGGAAGAAAATGAGGAGAAAGAAGAGGAAAAGACGGTGAAGAAATTCAAAAAACAGAGAGACTAAACAAGGAGAAAGAAGAAGTAAATGAACTTTATATTAAAGTGTTCTGTTGTGAATTGGATTGTAACAATGGATAAAAGAATAAATTAATTATATAAGGTAAGTGTCTTTGAGTTATGATTTTAAAAATAAGAACGTACACTCACGCACTCATACAAAAGCACGTACTATAGGGGTAAAATGGGTTGTTTTTTTGTTTTGTTTTTTTGAGTTATTGGCAATTGAAAGTGTATCTCTTTTCGAGAGACGTGGGTGGCCCTGAAAAGGGCTTTTTTTTGGTGTAGGGGTGAGTTTAACCAATCAACTTTAACTGCCTTAAGCCTTTGCCACGGCCGAGGCCTACTTCTGGACTGCGTAATGTTGATGATTGGGTTGAAATCACTAAGGGTGGTACGGTAGGCTTAGTCACAGGGTTAACGTGTTTAGCTCGGGAAGGTCGTATTCTCTTCGGTCGTAATAAAGAAGTCTGATACATTTGTTTCAGACTTCTTAACTCCGCTAAAATGTCCAACAGTACCGTGACCGTTTGATTTTCACCCTCTTGTTTCTTTGCTGCTACTTCTTCTTGCTGTTGTTGCTGTTGTTTTTTTCTTACCTCTTCTTCTTGCTGCTGTAGGAGAAAAGCTTGTTCCGCTTCCTTTTGTCGTTGTATAAATTTCTCCAATTCTTCTTTCTGTCTCTGTCTAAAATTCTCCACTTGCGGTAATGAAGAAGGTAACGAAGGTTCCGGAACAAATTCTTGCGAGGTAAGAAAATCCACAAAATCCCAATTCACCTCTTCTGAAAGTAAATCCGGGTTCCCTTGGGCAGTCTCCCCTGCTGGTGCACCCCAATGGATCGTTTTCTGAGTTTCCGTCATGTTGAATCACTGTCGCATAGATTGACTGTACACAAGCGCTAGCGAATCTATATAGACTACGTGACGTCACAGACTGCTCTCTTTGGATTGGATGCGAGCTGACTGAGTTTTGTAACGCGTGTTCGGATTGGTGAATGAACTCAATCCGTTTCAATCCTTCCTCTACCTATAAATAAGCGCAGTTCACTGCATTGATTCACCTGTTCTCGTCGCTTCAAGATGTGGACCACAGTCGAATCATCCACCCTTGTGTCTTCCATGATGTTTAGGACGGACATGCTCATGTATGTCCGGTCCAAGTGGACCGTTGTCGACAAGTCAGACACCAGTCTGTGGATACGAAGAGTGTACGTAGAAAGACAAGGTTGCCTCAAGAGGACACTGATTTATGGCCCTCGAGTAAGACGCAGCTTGAGGACGAGAAGATGCCACAGATGCCCTTTATGTTAATGGATACATTAACATAAACCCAAAGGCCCTTTTCAGGGCCACCCATATTTCTCGAAAAGAGAATGACTTTCAATTGCCTACCCCTTTTATTAAAAAAAATTTTGTTATTTTTTAAAAAAAAAAGAAAATCCCATATTCAATTTCCCTTGACGCTAGACAGTCCCAAGATTTTTTCTCCATATTCAATTCCTCTTGACGCTAGAGTGACCCAGGGTGTTTTCTCCATGTTAAATTCCCCTTGACGCTAGACTGACCCACGATTTTTCTCCATATTAAATTCCCCTTGACGCTAGATTGACCCACGATTTTTCTCCATGTTAATTTTCCCTTGACGCTAGATTGACCCGGGGGGGGGGGGTCTGTAATGCTAATTCCCATTGACGCTAGGGTGACCCACTTCACTACTTACAACACCTATGTTTGAACAATACAAGACAATATTTTAAAATATACCCCTAAACAACTTATTGTATCCTACACATAGCATTAATAATTTGAAGCTTAATACCGTAACTGAATCATGACAAAATGATTTTGATGAATATTTTTATTCTTGGCCATTTTATAATAATCCATAAACTTAAAATGTCAGATGTTTAATCAGTCTGCTAATTGATGCCAACAATACATACGATTGATATAGCCCGAAACCGCGGAAGGCGCGACATTTCAGTAACAGTACCTACGTTTGAGATTGCCGACTCAGGTATATAATTAAAGGTTGATTAAATAATTACTGTTTAAACAATACTGCATGAACAGATTTGTATAGTAACACAGCCAGGAACCGCGTTTGATTTTGCCGACAGTGGCAGGGTAATTTGTTACTGTTTGCAGCATAATCTCTTCTTCTCATCGTATACCGCAAACATTAATAGCAACATAAAAGATTTGTATTACCGCTTAATGCTGAAACAAATTATGATATTAACATGTATTTGTACTATCAATCTTGTCATGGTCGATCTTTTTCGATGAAAGTACGTCATAAATTTATGATTATGAATGTTAATGGAATATTTAATATCACTTTCATAATATTATTACGTGTCTCTCAATAAGATAATTATTATACAAAAAATTTTAATCTGGTTTTGTCACAATTAGATTGCTTTTGTCATGCGCTATCTGTGTTAGAAGACAACTTCGTTATAGTCTATCTGCCTTTGTTCTATTAAATGTACGTATGTCCTAATTTTACTTTCAAACAACATTAAATCACGCTTTTTAAAAATTTAAATATCAAAGCAAAGTTAATATGCATTATGTATACAAATATGTAGAAATAAAACAAAAGTATGTCTGCCTTTGTCTGACATTGTCGGCCTCTGCCTGACTTTGCGGTGTTTAGTGGGACCGGCTGCGGACTGGTATCTTCCCTTGTGTTATATTGTTACAGGTTAAAACCCCTATCCCATGATTCATGGACGGATACTCCAAATTTTCTTTGTAACGAACTCCTGTGGTCTAGAGTGGAAATCTAAATTATTACATGATGGAACATGCTGGAGAAAAAGCTTTTCAGTGTGAAGTGAGTAATAGAAGATTTATTTGCACTGACACGTTGAATGAGCACATGAGGACACATACTGGAGAAAAACCATTTAAATGTGAAGTATGTGATAAAAGGTTTATTAATAGAGGACAGCTAACGAAGCATGTGAAGATACATACTGGAGTAAAACCATATAAGTGTCAAGTATGTGATAAAAGGTTTATTCACAGCGGATCTCTGAATGATCACATGAGGATACACACGGGGGAAAAACCATATAAGTGTGAAGTATGTAATAAAAGATTTACCAACTGTGGACCTCTGAATATACACATGAGGATACACACTGGAGAAAAACCATATAAATGTGAAGTATGTGATAAAAGATTTATCAACTGTGGACCTCTGAAGATACACATGAGGGTACACACCGGGGAAAAACCATATAAGTGTGAAGTATGTGATAAAAGGTTCAGTACCAGTAGAATTCTGAATGGGCATATAAGAACACATACTGGAGAACAACCATTTAAGTGTGAAGTGTGTAATAAAAGTTTTTGCCACAATGCAAACATGAATACGCATATAAGAACACATTCTAAAGAAAAACCATTTAAGTGTAAAGAATGTAATAAAATGTTTACGCAGAGTGGAAATCTAGCAGCCCATATGAGGATACATACTGGAGAAAAACCATTTAAATGCAAAGAATGTAATAAAACGTTTAGCCAGAATGGACAATTATCAGCCCACATGAGGATACATACTGGAGAAAAACCATTTAAGTGTGAAATATGTGAGAAATTGTTTAGTAGAAGTGATGGTCTAAACACGCACAAGATGACACATACTGGAGAAAAATCATTTAAGTGTGGAATATGTGATAAAATGTTTAGAAGAAGTGGAACTCTAACAGAGCACATGAGGATACATACTGGAGAAAAGCCATTTAAGTGTGAAGTATGTGAGAAAATGTTTATTAGAAGTGATGATCTGAACAAGCACATGAGGACACATTCTGGAGAAAAATTTAAGTGTGAAGCATGTGATAAAATGTTTAGTAGAAGTGGAATTCTAACAGTGCACATGAGGATACATAATGGAGAGAAACCATTAAAGTGAAGTATGTAATAAAATGTTTAGTAAAACTGTAAATCTGAATATGTACATGAGGATACATACTGGAGGAAACCTATTTATATGTGAAGTTTGTTATAAAAGGTTTAATGGAAGAGGAAAACTGGAAAAGCACATCAGGATACATACTTTACAAAAGCCATTTAAGTGTGAAGTATGTAATAAAACATTTAATTCAAGTGGACATCTAGTGATGCACATGAGTATTCAAACTGGAGAAAAGTCTCCTGAGTGTGAAGTGTGTGATGAAGGGTTAGTCCCAATTGTAATTTGAATGAGCACATAAGGACACATAATGGAAAAGAATAGAATATTCCAAATGTTTTCCATTAGTTTTAAAAGTCATTATGTCATCACAGCAATATAAAATGTCTTTTAATGAGTTCTCAACAATCCCAAATGCCAATGAGCACATTGTAATTGCAATGAATAATTTAAATAATTTCTCAACAATGTATCTGAACAGAAGGTCTCAGAACAATTAATCATGCGTATTTGGATGCTAAATTTGTATTGAGGGCACATGAAATAACTTAGGGGAGAGTCCTCAGTACACATGTAATAGGTGGGTGGCAAAATTCAGACTTGCCATTCCTGCTTCAGCCACCAGCTCAGTGGGAAAATGCATTGATCAGTTAGCTGTGCTAATATTTACAGTGACAGAATTTAGTGGCTAAAAGGCCCCCCCTCCCCCCTAGGGCATAACCGATTAGCATTTTTCTACTGATTTCCGATTCCGGATTTTGGGCATGAAATTTTTCCGATTCCGGATACGATTCAATTAATCGGAAATGCTAAATTAAAAGGTTTTTCAAATTAACTTTTTAAACCGTGTTACACACGTTTTGCATATCACAACGATGTCACAAGGGGAAGGATATGGCAGGACTATAGCAAAATGCAACGAAGTTCAAAGCCACAAAGAATCCATGAAATTTTTTATTTTTTTGCCAGTTCCGACCCATTCTTTGTTCAACAATTAGTTGATCTTGCCGCCAGGCTTTTATTTTCCCGCCTTAATCATTTATGTCGGCAAGCGGCCAGTTCCATCCTGTACTTTATTCAACAATTAATTGATCTTGCCGCCATGCTTTAATGTCGCGGTCAAATAAAAATAAAACAGGCTTTTGTTTGGTCCTATAAAGTTGGCCTCTTGCGGAATCATTTTCTTTTAATACCTCATTAGCATGTGTCAATGTATTCAATATTATGCCTTCATTATTGAGGATGTTGACATAAACGGGTAGGACTGTATTATATATTTTAATAAATTTAAATCTTTCGGTCTAACTCAAGTATTATCGTTTCACCCCGTTGTGTTGACCATATTGGACTTTTCTGACTTCTTATTTAACTTTATTAACGCACTATCGAATGACACGCAGTGTTAGACACGGTGCTATAGAAATTCAACTTTATTATTTTTATTATCCGAATCGGTCGTTCCTGCCTTGTCCGACTCCGATTAATCGGAAGTTCATACTATCCGGTGGAATCCGATTTCCGGATCAAAAGTCGGTTATGGCCTACTCCCCCCATGTACATGTCACCATTATAAGATTACGTCAAAAGAACATGTTGCAATAGCTGGGCAGCAAGATCAAAGGCTTTGACTGACAGCTAGGTGGGAAAATCAACTGATATTTACAGTGCTTGAATTCAGAGGCAGAAAGCCCCAGACATATACATATGGTCATTTATAAACAGTACATCAAATAAACAATTTTAGCTTTCATTATTGTGTTCATTTCTGAGTGTAGCGGAATAGGCAGTGCACTTGACCTCAGTATCAAGACATGTTGAGACTTAGACTTGAATTAGTATTTTGGTGTTCAACAGCAAACTGAAAAAGATTGTAATGAGATTCAGGAGAGTGGTAAAGTTGTTAGAACTAGTAATAGTTTGGATGAGATAGTAGCCAAGTGTAAGAAGTGTGTGATGCCTAGCTTAGTGCTTTGAATAAGACCTTCCTTGGATTGACAAAATTCAGACTCACTTTGATGGACAAACAAGAGCTATGTCAGTGTTATAAAGAATGTAGAAATTAAACTCAATGGCAACCAGTAGTTCTTATAATTTGCATAGTTTTCTGGGAGGGGACTGCAACTTTTGCTGGTGGGACTCCTTTTTTTACCAAAATGGGAGTCCTGGACTTGTAGTTTTAAAATCCTAGTGAGACCTCTGTTTCTCCTTTTCAGTCCTTTTCATTTTTTTCTTTACCTCGCTATATAGTGTAATTCATATTTTATACTACACACAAAACATCCTGTTATAAAAAAGCTGATAAGATGCAAGCATTTCATTATCAGCAAGCATCCTTTACACTTTCATTAATGGATATTTCAGTAAAACTTTCGCACTTCATACATTCAGCATTATGTCGCCCTCAAGTGAGGAGACCAGTTTTTCTGAATTATACATTGAGTGGACATTCACAAGAGGGTCAAATCTGGTTATTTTGAGTTGAGTTTCTCACTCAACTTAAGGAGTAGGAGTCATACAGGGGATAACTATACACATATACATGTATATACTGTTTAAATGTTTTTCTACTGCACCGCATTCTCAAGGGAATCAACTATAACAAGTGTTCACCTACCAAGAGTGTCGTATAAAATATTAGTAAAATATATAGACATGAGTGTCTGTGTGTTTTGTTTTTAAATAAACATCTGTATATCTATGTCCCAGTGGATCAGACAAAAATGCATTCTTATGGATATACATGATAAGTATCCTATTTCTCTTAAAAATATTGTGATTCAAATAAGTATAGCGTTAGTTGTATATACTAAATTTCCAATCATCACCTAGTTAATTTATGAGATACAATCTTATGTTTTTTTAGTTAAGAAATTCAAATACTTTTCTGAACCTTAAATCAGGTTCACATGTACTATACACAAACACACACACACACACACACACATATAATTATTGCTATGATAGAGTTATATGATAGTAAATAATTTTTTTAAATGTAAGTGCTCATCTATTTATTTATTATTACATTCAAGAATTTCAGTATCCATCTGTTTATCCATCCATCCATGTACCCATTCATTAATTCAGGTATCCATCATACATGTATATTAATAATAAGTAGCTATGTTGTAGTAATCAAAAAAGGATTATTTATAGTCTGATGACATTAATGGTTATATATACATGTATAAGAATTTTAATGGTATGAAATTAAGAATAAAATTAAAAAGTATACGTATTGATGAGTAATGTAGATTTTCTTTAAAGAGATTGAAATTTTTCACCAGTTGGAATAATAATAATAATACAATTTTAATTGTAGGACAATATATGAATTGCACAATTTAGAATATTAAAAAGGTTTAAGAAAAATGATATAAAAGAGTATACACTCGCATATTGACACTGTATCTGTTTCATTACTTCATTATATTCCATTACCATTTCACCATTCCGTTCAGAGATATATTGGCTTGCATATTTATAATTCATATTTTTAGAGAAGGGGAGGTCACTAACATAAATGCAACAAAGCAGTTTCTTAGGGTGCATGCTCACCAAATATTTTGTGGAATTGTTGTTTTACTGTTGTCAATTCATCATCACTTGGAAACTTTATGTAGTGGTGAGCCAGAGATGATATGGTCCATGCAAATCTGATTAGAACATGGTTCATAACCTTATGCTGTCCCCGATCGGCTGCATATGAGCTCCACTTGCAAAGTATCTAACGGTAAAGAGCATCTGACATTGCAATGTAAGTGATCCAGACTGATTGGTTTAAGGTGATAGAAAATGTTCCAAAATTGATACCAAAAATAAAATTGTGCCTTATCTAAATCTAAATCTTAGGAAGCATTATAAATCACCCATATCATGTTAAGTTTGCCTTTCCTTAATTCTTGTGAGACCCATTCTCCAGCGTCAATGTAGATGATATGTGTAAGTCATTTTTATTGTATTCCTTGAGTAAGGTAAGACACTATCTCAAATACTCAAATGTGCATTGAGTGGTTTCCTCATCTTTGATTAGTGAATCCCGATCTGAGGGCACACTTAGGTATTTGAGAGAAAACTCAGATTTGAGTGTGAGCGTGGATTTCAGGAGTGTTATGAATACTGGGTTTGGAATTCCTTAGATGTGGGTTGTTTGTATTGGAAATTTCTGTCAAATGGTCAACAAGGGCTTGCTTCCAGAATATTCCAAGCTTGTCAAAAGATTAGGCCTAGGACTCAAAGTGAGGTAAATATGTAGCTTAATTCTGACCATTATCTTATAAAATAGCAATCTATCATTGTGGATAAAAGCTAAGAACACAATGTAGATATACACTGCACCTCCCCTCTTAAAGAAATTAAGAGTTTTCACGGTAAAAAAAATGCATTTGGTATTAAACTGAGATAGGAAGATGTTTTTATATCTTATACATGTAATCTAAGAGATATAAAGCAATACAGTACTTCTATAAACATGATAGTGAATCTGCAATCACATATTTTCCCTAAATGTGCCTAATATCAATGTTGATTTCCTGCAACAGTGATCTCCTCCCCAACAGTGATTTTTATGTTTCATTTTTGTTAATGAAAGTAAGAAGGTTGTGATCACTGATTCATATAAATGTATAAGGAGCTGACCTAACTTACACTTCAAAATGTTGTAATGTCAGTATTAAAGCCAAGCATTCTTTCCTGATTGATTGGGACCCCGAGTTGCCGACTGGTCTAAAGCGTTCTCCGTTATGAATCACTGCCATTATGTGGGTATGTGAGAAAGCTTGCCAGATATTTCAGCTCAAGAGGATTTGTACTGTAAGGGTGGAGTTTCACAGTTGTAGGATTTATAATTTGATTGTATGATAGATTACATTTATTTGTATTTAAACATCAGGAAATTAGTGCCAGTTTTCACATAATACACGTAGTTATTTTACTTCATGCTTTCCAGTGGCTGTAGATGTGAAAGTTTCCGGTTCGTTTAATATTTCTGAAATCTGAAGGCTACCTAAACCAAAGTCACTACAATCAATATTTTGTCTATCTTAACTAAAATACTCCTTTAATATATTTCTATGACAGCAGTTGCTTTGGGGCCCTAGGTGGCTGAGTAGTCTAAAACTGATACTGTTAACGATCACTACCATCTCACCTCTTGTGTACTTGGGTTTGAGTCACAGGCTCGGCAAATGTGGGTATGTGAGAAAGCTTACCTGTTGCTTCCAGTGGGTCTGTGGTTCTCGGTTTTTATCATAGCCTCAAGATGTATAGCCTCATGTAGACTTTAATGTTAAAAGAGGTGGTTCGTACCATAGAGACAATGGGAATTTAACATGGGGAATTTTAACACGGGTGGGACAATAGAGGACATTGGATTGGGACTGTCTTGGGACAATGGGAATTGAACATTGGGTGGCGCTATGGGGTTAATAAGGTCACCAGTTTTTATAAGTGAAATGTATTTGTAGGGACAAAGGGCTGATTTGTTGTTGTTGTTGTAGGATTTAGTGCCATTTTTCAGCACACGATAGGCTATACATGGCGGCCAGTATAATTGGTGGAGGAAGAACCCTGGAAAACCCCAGGAAGGACCACCGACCCACGAGAAGCTACTTGCAGGCTTTCTCACATACCCACATTGGCCGAATCCGAGACTCGAGCCCACGCAGACAGAGGTGAGATGGCAGTGATCCGTAACAGAGGGCGCTTTAGACCAGTCGACCACTCGAGGCCCCTTAAAGGGTTGATAGGGACAAACATAGACATACAGAAACAAACAAATACACATCCAATCACACAGAAAAGAGGACAGAAATGTTCAAAACAAAGACTCAAAGAGAGAATAGAGACTCGAAAAAGAAATATATATTGTATTGATACAAAACATTTATTCAAGTATATACATGGGCTCTCTGGCCTGTTCTTTAGTCTAAGCACTATCCATTTAATACATTAACATTTCTACATGAAACAAACCGATTTACTAGTTATTTAGTTCTTGGTTCTATTAAACTACTTTTTAAAATTAAAGTTCACGCCTTTCAAAAAATCACTTCATATACATTTTTTTTTACATTAAATGTTCATTTATAAGAAAAAGCTAAAACAAAACAAGTAACAAACAATCAAATAGGACAAAGTTCATGTTTCTGTCTGTATCTGTCACACACGTCGTTTAAAATCTGTTCAGCTACCACTTGTTTCCCATCATATATGTTTCGCATCACGTACTCCCCTTTCATTCGTAAATCTGCTGTTATGTCCATTTTGCTAGGTAAGTAGTGAAGTGGGTCACTATACGTACAATGGAAATTAGCATTACAGAGACCCCTGGGTCGATATACGTACAATGGAAATTTAACATGGTGAAAAATCGTGGGTCGATATACGTACAAGGGGAATTTAACATGGGAATAAATCGTGGGTCAATATACGTACAAGTGGAATTTAACATGGGGAATAGAGTTTGGGGTTGTTTAGGGACAAGGGGAATTGAATATGGGATTTTTTTATTTTTTTATTTTTTTAAATTTTTTTTAAAAAATGGGGTAGGCAATTGAAAAGTCATTCTCTTTTCGAGAAATATGGCTGGCCCTGAAAAGGGCCTTTGGGTTTATGTTAATGTATCCATTAACATAAAGGGCACCGCATTGGTCTTCTTCTTGTCCTTAGGCTGCGTCTCACTGTAGGACCGTAAATCAGGACTCTTTTGAGGCATCCTTGTCTTTCTACGTAGATCCTACGTATCCACAGACTGGTGTTTGTCCTGTGGACAACGGTCCACTTGGATCGGACATACATGGGTATGTCCGTCCGGAACATCATGGAAGACACAAGCGTAGAAGATTGCACATCGGTCCACATCTTGAAGCGACTAGAACAGGTGAATCAATGCACTGAACTGCGCTTATTTATAGGTAGAGGTAGGATTGAAACGGATTGAGTTCATTCACCAATCCAAACACGCGTTACAAAATTCAGTCAGCCCGCATCCAATCCGAAGAGAATAGTCTGTGACGTCAGTTGGTCTATATAGATTCGCTAGCTTTTGTGTGCAGTCAATCTATGCGACAGTGATTCAACATGACGAAAATTCAGAAAACGATCCATTGGGGTGCACCAACAGGGGAGACTGCCCAAGGGAACCCGGACTCACTTTCAGAAGAGGTGAATTGGGATTTTGTGGATTTTCTCTCCTCACAAGAATTTGTTCCGGAACCTTCGTTACCTTCTTCATTACCGCAAGTGGAGAATTTTAGACAGAGACAGAAAGAAGAATTGGAGAAATTTATACAACGACAAAAGGAAGCGGAACAGGCTTTTCTCCTACAGCAACAGCAGCAAGAAGAAGAGGTAAGAAAAAAACAACAGCAACAACAGCAAGAAGTAGCAGCAAAGAAACAGGAGGGTGAAAATCAAACGGTCACGGTACTGTTGGACATTTTAGCGGAGTTAAGAAGTCTGAAACAAATGTATCAGACTTCTTTATTATGACCGAAGAGAATACGACCTTCCCGAGCTAAACACGTTAACCCTGTGACTAAGCCTACCGTACCACCCTTAGTGATTTCAACCCAATCATCATCATCATTACGCAGTCCAGAAGTAGGCCTTGGCCGTGGCAAAGGCTTAAGGCAGTTAAAGTTGATTGCTTAAACTCACCCCTACACCAAAATAAAAAGGCCCTTTTCAGGGCCACCCACATTTCTCGAAAAGAGATAGCCCTTCAATTTTGCCAATAACTCAAAAAAATAACCCACCCATTTTACCCTTATAGTACGTGTCTGTGTATGAGTGTAGCTTCTTATTTTAAAATCAAAACTCAAAGACACTTACCTTGTATCATTAATTTATTCTTTTCTCCATTTTTTTACAATCCAATTCACAATTCACAACATAACACTTTAATTAAAAGTTCATTGACTTCTTCTGTCTCCTTGTTTAGTCTCTCTGTTTTTTGAGCCTTTTCACCGTCACACTCTTTTCCTCTTCTTCTTCCTCCTCGCTTTCTTCCCTTCTTCTTTTCTTCTCCTGTTTCTTTTTCTTCACCTGTCTTCTTTCTTCCTCAGAAGAATCCCTCTCTTCCTCTGAAGAATCCCTCTCTTCCTCTGAAGAATCTCTCTCTTCTTCTGAAGAATTCCTCTTTTCTTCTGATTCCTCTTGTTTCTTTTTTGGGCAATCTGGAGACCAATGTCCTTTTTCTTTACAATAATAACAGGTATCTTTACTTTTGTCTTTTTTAGCCCCTTTTTTTTTTTTTTTTTTGACGGTCTGGACACTCTGAAGACCAATGCCCTTTCTTCTGACAGATATAGCAAGTATCTTGACTTTTATCTCGAAAGGAAGGAGAGTAGTCCGTCGGCTGGTCTGAAGAGAATTTTCTAATGACCCCTCGCAAAGTTCTGACGAAACGTTCGATTTGGTTAGTCTCTTCCATCGTTGTGTTCGGCTTGAGAGTGAAATGAATAGTGAAAGGACAAGACACACACCCTTTTATATACGCTGGTTTGCCATGACTATAAATTAGTCTATGGTGTTTAAACTTGAGTCATTTGACGTTTTGCACTCAAGATGAAACGATCATATTCATTTGAGAAGAAAAAAGAAGAAGAAAGTAAGAGGCAGAAACGTGATCTATCGCCTCGAACCAGGGCTGAAATCTTGGCACAAATTCATGCCAGTGATTTTGAAGAGGACATGAGTGAACCAGAATTTGAAACCTCTAAACCAAGTTCGCCACCCTTAGTCAACCCTGAAAAATACTATTCCATTCGAGAGACGGAAAAGCGCTCCTCTAGAAAATTTAGAACCACGGCTTACAAATACACGGTGAAGTTTAAAGATTTCAAGGCTGAAGTGCCGTTAGAGAATGCAGAAGTGTTTATCACTGGGGTGTGGGATTCTCTGCTCACTGCACTCAAGCGACAATGTCAACCCAAAGAAGACGATCGCTTGAGACTTTCCATACAACACGACGGTTTGAAATCCCCTGTTTGGATCGAGTTTAGCACCCCTGCAGAATTGACCGCTTCCAAAGTCATGGACAAGATTCAACACGTGCAACAATCTAATGACCAGTTTGACATCACCGATGGAAAAGCCACATTGGACATGACCCACGTCTCTCCTCCTCAAGGGACCGGACGCAAAAAGATGTTATTGGTGAACGAGCTTCGCAGCATTAAGCGTAGCCTTGTCCAAATTCACAATCCTCATGACCAGATGTGTTTAGCCCGTGCCATCGTGGTGGGACGAACCTATGCCAACAAGAACGACACGGTAGAATGGAAAAGAACCTGGAACACTATTCAACGATCCGATCGAGCCAAACAACGAAACGAAGCAGAACTCCTGTTGCAACAAGCTGGCCTGTCCAAAGACACACCCTGTGGCATTCCTGAGATGCAAAAATTGCAAGATGTCCTAGCTCCACGCTACACCTTGAAAGTGCACCCTCAAGAAATGCGCGGGTCTCTGTTGTTTCGAGGCCAAGATTTTAAGGACGGAAAATACATTCACCTTTATCATCACGATGACCATTTCGATACCATTACCACTATCACCGGATTCCTGGGATATATTTATGATTGTGAGAAATGTGATTATGGTTATAACAATCGAGAGCAACACAAGCATTGTGGAATGAAATGTCCAGGATGTTTGGCCTCTCCACCCTGTCTGAGCGAAGAACCAGTGCCTTGTTCAACTTGTCTGCGCACGTTTGTCAGCCCTACCTGTTACCAGCAACATTTGAAAACACAAGGTTCACAGAAGAAATGTGCTTGTCAACTCCTGAGATTGTGCCCTACGTGTGGACAAGGCATACTTACCACCAATGCCAAGGCACACGTATGTCGAGGAAAGAAAAAATGTCACATTTGTCACCACATCGTGGACTTGGAACACCAATGCTACGTACAAAAATACCACCCCCCACCAGAGGAAGAGGACGGTCACAAGAAGAAAGGCAATTTCATCTTTTTCGATTTCGAATGCATGCAAGAGACCGGCATTCACATCCCTAATTTCTGCGTGGCTTATCGAGCGTGCGAGAAGTGCATTCAAGAACCTATCTTCAGTCATTGTCCTCACTGCAGCAAGATTCCTGGAGGGCGTGAAAAAATCTTTCGGGGACCGAACACGTTAGCCGATTTCGCTCGATGGGTCTTAGACCCCATCGACAAGACGTGGAGCCAAGAGGACATCGAACGTTACGGAGATTGTCATCGTCATGCCACGGTGATGGCTCACAATTTCTCCGGATACGATGGACAGTTTCTTCTCAGATACTATACGGAACAAGGCACCGAGCGTCCTAAAGTGACTTTGAACGGAGCCAAAATCATTTTCATGCAAGTGGGACAAGTGCAGTTTAAAGATTCGATGAGCTATTTGGCCATGCCTTTGAGTCGAATGCCTAAAACGTTTGGAATGACAGAAATGGCTAAAGGGTACTTT
The DNA here is from genome assembly GCA_028554795.2 of Sinohyriopsis cumingii. NCBI lineage: Eukaryota > Metazoa > Mollusca > Bivalvia > Unionida > Unionidae > Sinohyriopsis > Sinohyriopsis cumingii. The sequence continues at coordinate 55,670,826 of CM068837.1, forward strand.
CCACACTTTTTCAATACGGAAGCCAATCAACACGCCGTTCTACCCCCATTTACCCGAGGATCACTATTACGACCCAGACAACATGCGTACCGAACAACGAGAAGATTTCTACGCTTGGTACCAGGCTCATGCCTCGGACCCTTTCGACTTTCAGGAAGAAATGCTAAAGTATTGTCGTTCCGACGTGGACATTTTACGGCGTTGCTGTGGAAAATTTCGAGAACTGTTCATGGAACACGGAGGGGTCGATCCTTTGAAAGAAGCTTGCACCATTGCCAAAGCGTGTTCCTTAGTGTATCGACAACGATTCATGCCTGAAAACACCGTGGCTGTCATCAGTCCTCAAACGATCCACTTTGTCAAACGTCAATACTCGGTCAAAGCCCTACGTTGGTTACATTACTTGTGCGACAAGGAAGACAAATCGATTCGGCATGCCCGCAATGGAGGAGGCGAAAAGACCATCGGAACGTATTCGGTCGATGGCTGGGACTTAGAAAACCCCAAGATCGTGTACGAGTTTAACGGTTGCTTATTTCACGGATGTCCTGTCTGTTACCCTGACCGTGGCACTAAAAATCAGTTTTTACAACGAACCATGGAAGACTTGTACCAGGACACTTGTCAGCGACGCCTAAAGTTGGAACAGGAAGGATACCAAGTGGTGGAAATGTGGGAACACGAGTATGATCACCGTATGAAAACCGATCCCGAGTTTAAACGCCTCGTGGAAAGTTACCAGTTCATGGACCCGCTGAACCCGAGGGATAGTTTGTACGGAGGAAGGACCAATGCCACCTGTTTGCTGTACCAAGCCGACGAAGAGAAAGGAGAAGAAAACAAATACTTGGACGTGTGTTCGCTGTATCCCTACGTGTGCAAATATTGTCGATTTCCTGTAGGGCACCCGCAATTGTTAACGGAACACATCGACCTGAAAAACATTCGACAATACGAAGGCTTGATCAAGTGTAAAGTTTTGCCTCCCACGAACCTATACCATCCCGTCTTACCTCACCATTGTCAAGGCAAACTGATGTTTCCCTTGTGCCGTACTTGTGCCGAAACGTGCAACCAAGACCAACCTTGTCAGCACACCCAGGAAGAACGGGCCTTGACGGGAACCTGGGTCAGCGTGGAATTGTTCAAAGCTCTGGACATGGGATACCAACTGTTAGAAGTGTACGAAATTTGCCACTTTCCCAAGACACAACAATACCACAAGGGTGATCCCAGTCAGAAAGGCATTTTCGCCGACTACGTGGATGCCTTTTTGAAACTGAAACAAGAAGCCAGCGGCTATCCGTACTGGTGTCACACTCCCGAAGACCAAATACAATTCAAAGAGAAATACTACGAACAAGAAGGCATCTCTTTAGACCACATCGAAAAAAACGAAGGCAGGCGATCGTTTGCCAAAGTGATGTTAAATTGCTTGTGGCGTAAAATGGCACAACGACCGTGTTTACCCAAGACGGAATATTTGACAGAACCTTCCCGCTACTTCCAGATGATTCACGACAAAACCAAATACATGAAACACGTGGACGTCGTTCGAGAGAATTTGATCTTGGTCAATTACGAAGAAGATCTGGACTTTGTACAAGACGACCCTTTTGGAAATGTCATCATTGCGGCTTACGTGACAGCTCATGCTCGCTTAAAATTGTACGAAGCTTTAGAACTGTTAGGGGAACGCGTCCTGTACTTTGACACGGACAGTTGCATTTGCATCCATCACCCGATTCAACAGCACCCTGACATCGAAGGAGACCGTTTAGGAGCCTGGACAGACGAGCATCCCGACGACAAGATTCTAAGTTTCGTCAGTGGCGGCCCCAAAAATTACGGCTACGAATACCGGGACAAACAAGGAGAAGTGCACATGACGTGCAAAGTGAAAGGACTGACTCTGAATTATCGTACCAGTCGTGTGGTCAACTTTGGCGTATTGAAAGAAGCCTTGCAATCGGGAGAGGATGGAAACTTTAAAGTGACCACCTATCAACCGAACAAGATTGTACGTTTACCCACTCACCACATCGTCAGTCGACCCTTGGAAAAAGTCTATCAAATCGTGTACCAGAAGCGAGTGAGACTTCCCAATCACTTTACGTTGCCGTACGGTCACGTCGGTATTGGTCTGTATATAAAAAGGAACCCTAGGCAAGATCTATAGTTCATTGTGACTACCAAGACCGAGCGAACAAGATGAATACTTTCAGAGAAACACAGAACAAGTTGTTTAGAAAGGCACAATTCAAGTGTGAGGCTTCGGAAGTGGAATGCGATTGTGAGCCTTGCGATGGGTACGATGCTGTACGCTGTGACCTTAGCGATGTCGTAAAGCATCATGGGAACTTTAGTGTCACTACCCCTATCATGGAAAGGGATGCTGTGCGTGTCAAACCTGAGGGATGCGAAAGCGATGCCGCTCGTCCTCTTAGACATTTTACTGGGTTTAAAGGGGAATGTTCACCTTCACGTCTACCCCCTACGGATGTCATCCAGCCCTGAGCAAACTCCTGTTCATGTCACCCAACCCTTATCGAAACGAACCTATGAAAGACGAATATTCGTTCCCTGTGCGTTTGTCGGAATACTGCGACTTTGAAAATCGTCTTCAATCGTTCAAAGGAAAATGGCCTAAGTATCTGGGAGGACCGACCCCCGAAGAATTAGCCAGAGCCGGATTTTTCTACTTGGGCGAAGGAGATAAAGTCAAGTGTTTCAGTTGCGGTGTGTCACTTCACCACTGGGAACCGCAAGATTCGGCCTACGTAGAACATGCTCGATGGTCACCGAATTGTCATTACTTACCCTTAGTGGGACCGAGACATTGAAGTAACTTCTTACCATAATCTGTTCATGGATACTTTACAAGAGAACATTCGTGCTTTGCCTGTGGAGTTGAGAGAACGCATCTACCGAGAGCTGGTCAAAATACAAGTGAAACGTAAAGAACAATTGCATCCGTTACGTCACCGGTGTTTGAACCACTGGTACCTGAAGGCTATACAAGGACTGATTCAATTGAAAGTGTTCCATTGGACAGACATTGATCAACGATCCTCTAGTTTTAAAAAGGATTGGTTTGTTATGGACGATTCGACCTACATCATTGTAAACTTACTGCATCGAATTCCAGAGGAAGAGTTAACGAATTACCAACATCTTGAACACAATGTCAACTTAGTGAAAGAGAAAACTTCTGAACGAATTGTAATGTGCAAATTAGTAACTAAACGATTTAAATTCGACACTGACGGAAAACCATGTTTGTGCAAACAGTACATTTCTTGTGTCAGACCAAAGAGGATTTATTCATGGATACTTTGCTAGAGAACATTCGTGCTTTGCCTGTGGAGTTGAGAGAACGCATTTACCGAGAACTGATCAAAATACAAGTGAAACGCAAACTCAAAGTGATTCATCCGTTTTTAAATTATGCTCTGTTCCAAAGTACAAGAAGACTGATTATGAGTGGATATTACATTAGGCACAAAGTTAAACGAGGCTATTGGACACCACCCAACGATTCCAAAAACAGTGTATATACTTATGGATACTTTACAAGAGAACATTTTGGGCTTGCCTGAGGAGTTGAGAGAAAGGATTTACCGAGAGCTGGTGAAAATACAAGTGAAACGTAAAGAACAATTGCATCCGTTACGTCACCAGATCTTTAACCACTGGTACCTGAATGGTATAAGAGGACTGATTCGTCAGAAATTTTTTCAGTGGTCACACCTTGTTGAACACTTTCAGTTTGGGGATGATGATGGACCAGACGTTCGTAGTTTTGGTTACTTCGAGATTCACTTACTGCAACGTATTGAGGAAGACGAGTTAAAGGATTACCAACATTTGTTACAAGGAATCTGCTTAGAAAAAGACGAAACATCTAGACAGACTCTGACGTTTCAGTTACAGTATGTAACATTTAAATTCCCTACTGGAGAACGAACATGTTTGGTTAGAAATTACCTTTAATTGCTTCCGAAACAAAGACACTATAAAATCAAGTTGCCATGCCACGGATTATGTCACATATCATTGAACAGATTCCGTGGAAGGAACTCAATGACCATATTCAAACCGTGGATCATTACCATCGATTATTACAAGAACTGTATCCATTCAATCTGGGACGACAAGTGGTGTGTGTCTTAGTGACTTGTTTTCTGGGATTTCGTTTACCAGCCGATTCCTTGTGGACTCTTTACGATCAGTACTTACCACCTCAATGGCCTTAAATGGTCACGAAAAACTCCTTTTGCTCAAAGCCTTGCGTTTTCATCTGGATACTTCTCGACCTCAACAGGAAAAAAAGATTCGTCAACTTTTAGTTACCCAAGACGTGCATGACGATGTGTGTGTAGCTTGTGACTTACATCCCCATTGGACAGATGTCCGTGCCTGGAAAGAATGGGGTTTTGAGGCTTGGACCCAAGAAGTGGCCCAGTATGCACGAGAGTTGTTCAAGGAAAAAAGTTACTTTTCAACCCGTGGCAGTGACGGTGCCAGAAGAACCCGTCACCCAGGACAGGACTGTCGTGGACAGACCTGAAAGACCCTTTCGGGAGGACACTTGTGTGACCTTACCCCCTACTATAGAACTGGTTAGAACATTACCCAAAACATGTTGTACAGACACTTGTTTTTATTCCACGTTAATGGTAATCATATGCCTTTTATCCTTGTACTTAAGCCTTTGGCTTTTATGTATTTTTGTTTTTCGTATTCATGTTTGAAAAAAAAACATTCAATAAACGTGTTCTGAAAAAGTATATAAACTCTTGTCTTGTTTGTTTTCGTGTCACAAGTGACATTTCTCACACAATGGCTACCTCTGCTGTCTCTGCTCCCTCTTCCTTTACTGTCAAAGTCATCGACGAACACTTAGATCGTGCCAGTTGGGAGGCTTTGTATCTTCGCCATCCCTTTAACATGCTCATTGCTGGACATAGCGGTTCAGGCAAAACCGAATTCGTCAAACGTTTGATCAAACATGAACATCATTTGATCGATCGGCCACCTCAACGGATCGTGTGGTGTTACAAAGAGTGGCAATCGGCGTACAACCTCTTGCGAGAAAGTCAAGGCGATTCCATCGTGTTTGTGGAAGGCATTCCTAAAGAAGACGACGGCATCGTCTCTGGCTCCCGTCAAACCCATTTGGTCATTTTCGACGACATGTTAGGAGAAGACGAAGAAGAAATTAAATTGTGGTTCACGCGCAAAGGGCATCACCGTAATGCCAGTGTCGTTTACATCACCCAAAATTTGTTTCAACAAAGTAAAGCCCATCGCACCATCAGTCTCAATGCGCATTACGTGGTCTTGTTTAAAAGCCCTCGAGATAAATCGCAAGTGCAAGTCTTAGCCAAACAGTTAGGAACGCCTTGGCTGACTCAGGCGTACGACGATGCCACTCAAACACCACACGCCTATTTACTCGTCGATTTGAAACCTACGACTCCCGAGGATTTGCGATTTCGTACCCACTTGTTTCACCACTGGTGCCAAGACGGAGGGCCTGTCCTGTACACGTCTCCGTCCTCGACTTCATTTCACTCCCCATGAAAAAAATCTATAAAAACCTCAGACCCTTTTTCGTCTGTCTCACACAGTGTGAACATGACGTCCCTTCAGTCGCATCTTCCCGTCAAATTGATTTGTGCCTTGTATGGCATCAGTCGAGAAAAAAATCCACAAACACGAGCTCGTGTCTTAGAAGCTAGTCTCAAAGAAGTCTTACGATGGTTCACGGTGACGGCACGTCAAATACTCCAAGGAATCATTCAGATTCCTCATCAAACCAAACACTTTTTCGATCGAAACAAAGTCGCTTTGGTCCAACTGGCCGATCCCCGCATCGACACTCAAAACAAAAAACAAATCATTTTGAAACCTGGAGGGAGCGGTACTCTAGGAGGGGTCATCATTCGCTCTCTCTTAAGATGGGATCCTAATGCCCCCAAAGTTATACCCAAGAAAAAAGTCCAACGAAGCCCCAAGAAGAAGAAAAAGACCAGGTCCCCAAGGAGAACTTCTCCAGTGGCAGGACCCTCCTCTTACCAGACACCACCCCGGAAAAAGAAAAGAAGCCCTCAGAAAAAGAAACAGAAAAAAAGTCCCCAGAAAAAGAAAAGTCCACAGAAGAAAACTAGTCGCAAGAGAGGCACTTCGGCCAGGACGCAACCTTACACTCGCAAACCACGACCGGCCACAGCGGTGACTGCGTCTCCGGCAGCCTCACGTTTATCCACTTCTCCGTTAATGACACCCAGAACTGAAGAGTACTTGGAGACGTTGATCACACCAAGAACTTCTCCGTTGATGACCACCAAAAGAACTTCCCCAGTGCCAGGACCCTCCAATTTAGTGGCAGTGGCTGCTGCTCACAAAGTACCTTCTCCCAAAATCAAAGTCCAAGAAAGATCGGGCATGTTACAAAGTTTACTGGATTTGTCCAAGCAAGAACTGGCTCGATTGAGTCCGTTACGTACCCCTGCACGACGTGTCATGCCTGTCCTCAAACTGATACGACGTAAAGACAATCAGTGGCGACGCGTTCCAGTATAAAAAAGGCCTGTGACCAAGTAGGGTATCAGTGTTTTTTTGGCGCTCCTGAAGACTCAAAGATGTCACCCTCCAGAAAACCCCAAGGAAAGAAAAGGAAAGGACTGCCACTACGTTTAGCCAAACATGGGGACATGTTATCTGTCCTGTCCAAAGCTTCTCCACCTCTACGAAAAAAACTCATTCAATCGGCCTCCAAAGAGGTCATCGATACCATGTGCGAATGTTGTTTGAACGTCTTGAAAGGCACGATCCCTTTGTCCAAACACCAGAAACAATGCTTAGGCAAACATCGTCACGTTCTTCGCCAAATGGTTCAAAAGAAAATTCCCATTCGTCAAAAAAAAAGAAGATGTTGGTCCAACGTGGAGGCATTTTACCCCTCTTGTTAGGTCCCATACTGAAAGGAGTCTTGGGAACCATGTTGGGAGGACTGGTTGGAGCAAGATAAAAAGGCCTTCGGAAGTCCCAAGATCTCAGAATCGACCGCTGACAACCCCATGGAAGGACGAAAACTAGCTTTAGTGCCTTACAAACGATGGATGGAATACCATCGGTGGCAAGAACAACGCACCCCGCATTTACCTCCCAATCCCAATTTGAGCGAGATGTCCCAGTTACAACACGAATTGCAGTCCTTGATGGATCGCCAAGATTTGTCCGAAACAGAAAAATCGCAAAAGTACGGTCAACTCTTGCAACGACTGCAACTCTTTCACCAGAAAGCTTTAGACGAAACAGCTCTACCCACTCTGAAAGATTTTAAGACCTTGATGAAAAGTCCAGCACCATCACCAGTACCAGTACCACCAGTACCAGTGACCAAGACAGAAAAAGGAGAAGAAGAAGAAGAAGGGTTGCAAACTCCACCAGAAAAAGTACGCAAGTTAACAACACCACCTACCTCCAGAATTGGATGGATTAAAAAGATGATGGCCACCCCTTCTTCATCACAAGAGAAAAAGAAAGTGAAGACAAAAGTGAAACAAGAACCGATATCCCCCGCTCAGACATCCTCCTCTTCAACACCTATTGCCGGTCGCACACGCAAAGCATTGCAGTCCAAGAAAATACCCCAAGAGAAAAAGAGTAGCATCCTCCAAGAGTGGGTGCCTTATTAACACACCAACCAACACAAAAAAAAAATGGAAAAAGTCTTAGCCAGCATTTACTACGATCCCTCGCATCCTGCAGGTTACGCAGGAGTTCAAAAATTGTATCGTGCTGCCAAAACGCGACTGAAAAATCTCCGTTTACCTCAAGTGCAACGATGGTTACAAGAACAGGCTACCTACACTTTACACAAACCCATTCGACGCAAGTTTGCCAGAAGTCGCACCCGAGTGGAAGGCATCGATCATCAATGGCAAGCCGATTTAGCCGATGTCTCTCATTTGGCCAGCTACAATCGTGGCTACAAATATTTGTTTTGTGTCATCGACGTCTTTTCCAAATTTGCCTGGGTCGTGCCCTTGACTTCCAAATCGAGCAGCGAGTTAGTGCGAGCCCTGCAACGAGTGTTGAAACAAAGCGGTCGTCACCCTCTTCGATGGCAAACGGACAAAGGCACCGAATTTCTGAACCAAGCTTTCCAAAAAGAATTAAAGAAACGTGACATTCATTTTTTTACCACCGAGATTCCCGAAACCAAAGCCAGCATCGTGGAACGTTTTCAACGCACTTTGAAAGAACGCATGTGGAAATATTTTACGCATCACCACACTCTGAAGTACATCGATATCTTACCGCACCTGGTGCAAGCGTACAACCAATCTTACCATCGAAGCATCGGACGTGCCCCGCAAGACGTGACTCCCGAGAACGAAGTGTTGGTGTTTGAACGCCTGTTTGGTACGTCCCCGACGAGGGCTGTCCCCAAGAAAAGTGGAGAGTTGAGCGTAGGAGATTGGGTGCGCATTGGCAAAACCAAACGCACTTTCGACAAAGGTTACTTACCTAACTGGACGACCGAATTGTTTCGCGTCACTGGACGAGTGCATGACCGCCATCTCGCCGTCTATAAATTGGAAGACATGAACGGAGAAGTGCTCAAAGGAACGTTTTATTTGCCCGAGTTACAACGTGTCACCAAAAAAGAAGACGACGTGTACGACATCGAAAGCATTCTCGAACGCAGAACCCGTAAAGTGGGCAAACGACGTGTCAAAGAAGTCAAAGTACGTTGGAAAGGATATCCACCCAGCTTCGATTCTTGGATCGACGCTTCGCAAGTCATCGACTATAAAAAGAAGTGATCATCATGCCCTTTCACACAGCAGACGCAGCTACGTCGACCACTCCTTCTTCACCCAGTTCTTCTGTGCAAGATTTACAAAAACAACCCTTGTGGGTGTGGTGTGGAGAACGTGTGCCTAAAACGCAAATCGTCTTTTTCTGCCAAATCTTCGTGGTGTATTTTGTCATCGGTGCAGCCATTGCCAATTTGAGTTTGCAACAAGGAGACAAACAATTGTGGACCATTTTATTGAGCAGTTGCATCGGTTACCTGCTTCCCAATCCCTCCCTGAAATTCTCTTCCAACGGGAACCTTGTGTCGAGTGCCAGTGTCAGTCACCACTCCAACCACAATCAGAACCCCATTTTAGACGTCCAGTAACCCCTCGGACAGCCACAGAACTCTATAATTATGAGTCACCGAAACCAATTTTACTTAACCTTACCCAGTGACAGTTCCATGGAGGTGTTTCCCCACAACACGTTGTGCTGTTACACGGCCAAATTATCTCAGGCCATCCCCTTAGATCACGAAGCCCATTGGGAAGTGGCTTTATTAGAAATCATTCACCCGACCCAAGTCCTCAATGTCCTTCCCAATCAAAATTTTTTTGATGTGGAAGTTCATGACGAGCAAATGCAACAGTGGATGGATAGCAATGTCAAATATGACAAGAAAACCCGTACACAAAATCAAAAGTACACCACCTATCACTTGTTTATTTCCCCAGGCTATTATTTTAGTGGTCAACATTTGGTCAGCACCATAGCCACCAGGTTTAATGGCGTGTTTCTGAAAGCTTTGGAACATATCAACAAAAGTGTCACCATGGAGTACCACAAAGCAGCTCGTCGCTTCTCGATGAAATTTGAACGGAGTAAAATCATGTCCATTTTATTTTGTACTGAATTGTTTGACATGTTGGGCGGAGACATGAACATGAGAATGGCCATGCTCAAGAAAAACGAATTACCCATCGTTTACGACAACGAGTCGTTTAGCAAGTTATTTCGTACCCCAGTAGAACTGAATCAAGGACTGAATTTGATGTTTGTGTACTCCGATGTGGTGGAGTATAACGTGGTGGGACACACCTGCGTACCGTTACTACGTGTCATTCCTTTCAAAGTAGATTCTGCCACGAACGCTGACGAGGAAGGTGGAAACACTTACCACGTCCACCGCGAATTTGTCCATCCTCACTATTTGCCTGTCAGCAAGTCGTATTTGGACACGGTCAACATTACCATAAAAGGAGATCTGGGACAAAATATTCCATTCACCAAAGGAAAAGTCACGGTGAAACTCCATTTTCGAAAACGGTTCTCTCACGATTCGTAAGTCATGTATGCAGTGTACCGAGGGGTTGCACGACAACGAGGACACGGTTTAGGAGATATGTTAAAATCGGCCTTTCGTTCGGTGGCCCCGGTGTTGAAACCGATGGTGACACGCGGATTGCACGCCTTGAAAGATGCGGCACTGACGCAAGGCAAAGAATTTCTCCAAAATGTCATCATCGACAAACAAAACCCTAAAGAAGCCTTCATGAGGGCAGGCAAAAATGTCTTGCTGCAAACGGACAAAGACATTTTAAGCCGACGAGACACACCTATAAATGCCCTGCACGCTACCGAGTCAGGCATTCAGCAAGGACAAGGCAGAAAGAGACGACGAAGAAAACACCCTTTCACCAGACTTCAAGCGAGAAAGGCCAAGAAAAGAAGAACCGTTCGAGACTTAGATGTTTTCGATTTTTGAGAAAAGAGACAAAAAATGATGCACCGAGAATCTTGCGCTTGTTCCAAGACGGAACTGGACCTGTTTGCCATGCCCCCCACCATGATGACGATGCAAGAATCCCAATGGGTGGAATTTCACCCCGTCTCCTCACTGACCGATTCCGCTCCCATCGAGTTTGAAATCAAAGGACAGCCCGAAGATTACATCGATCTGAATAGCAGTTACTTGTACCTGAAAGTCAAAATTCTAGATAAGACTGGAGGTCCTATAGACGATGAAGCAGTAGCTCCCGTCAACAATTTCGTGCATTCCTTGTTCAGTGGAGTGGACTTGTACTTGAATAACAAACTGGTCAGTAGCAGCATGGATACTTACCCTTATCGTGCCTACCTGGAAAATCTCTTGACGTACGGAATAGATGCCGAGAACACTCATCTCAATGCCTGTGTGGTATGGGAAGCTGACGAACCTACCAAGTTTGAAATATTGGAAACTGATGAAAAGAAAGACAACAATGATGGATTTCTAGAACGAAGAAAGAGAATCACGGGAGTCGACACAAGTTTAGAACTGATGGATCGTTTGCATTTGGACATGTGGTTGCAAGAAAAGTATTTGCTGAACGGGGTGGATGTCCGCCTGAGACTGAATCGTAGCAATACCGCTTTCCATTTATTGGCTGATAGTGACGGTTACAAAACCAAAATCCAAGAAGCCAGACTCTACGTACGCCGTGTGGAAGTGGGAAACGACATCAGTCAGACGTTGAGCAGAACGACCGCCAAGTATCCCATACGACGCGTGGAAGTGAAAACCTTCACCATTCCCAAGGGACAGCGATCCATGATCGAAGATCATCTGTTCCAAGGACAGTTACCCAAACGTTTGATCGTTGGTATCGTCGAGAATACAGCCTTCAACGGAGCTGCCGAAAAAATCCTTTCTACTTTCAACACTTTGGCGTTTCCAAAATCGAAGTCAGTCGCGATGGCAAAACCTTGTGTACCCGACCGTTTGAACCTGACTTTACCAAGAAGAATTACTTGAGATCGTACTTGTCCTTGTACGAAGCCACCGGACAGTTAGGAACCAATACCAGTCACGGTATTACGTACGAGGATTATGCAGGAGGCTACGCTTTGTGGGCTTTTGATTTCACTCCAGACCAAGGCAGCGACGAGGGACATTTCCACCCTATAAAATCCGGCCAGATTCGTGTGGAAATTCAGTTTAAAGACCGAGACCCTGATGAAACGGTGAACGTCATCCTGTATGCAGAATTCGATAATACCATAGAAATCAACAGTTTGAGAGAAGTTATTCTAGATTACTAGAAGCCATGGAAGACTGTTATCCCTCTTTACCTAGTGGAGAAACTTTGGACATAAAATGTGAGGAGACCGTGGAAAAAGAAGAAGTGTTCATGATGAAGTCAAGATGGCCAGAACAAGAAGCCCATTTAGTCTCCTGTTTTGCGAAACACTTGGTGGAAAAAATGACGGAATTGATCAAGAAAAATTGTTATGGATGTCAAAACGATCATCCCAGTCAAATTCAACACGATAAATGCCTGATGCTGAGTCAAGAAGAAAAATTGGACGAGTATCTGGACGAAGCTTGGAGTCTCATCTCGGACAAAGACGTGTTGCACCAGTGGTATAAAGACTTGCGTGAACATTCTTGTCCACCATTAACCACTCAAGAGATCCATCGTATCGAAGCTCTCCTGAATCAGAGTGAGGAGACGAAACGAAGAAACGGTTATTTGTCAGACATTTTCAAGCAAAAAGTCAGGTTCGAATTGACGACTTATTATTACCTGTGAAGAAGAAAAAAACACACACAAATCAATGGATACCTGGGAACTTTATTACCTTTTGAACCACAGTTCGTATACGGCTTCTTGGAATCATGTCGTCTGTGCTAAAGATGAACTCCCTCATCGCAAACCTCAAGACCACCAAGCTTACGTGATCAACACGGACGACAGTCATCTCCCAGGAACCCACTGGGTAGCAGTTTACTTTCCTCAAGAAGGATGTGTGGAATATTTCGATTCGTATGGATTGCCCCCTTTGGAAGACGATATCATTGACTTTATGAGAAGAAATGCTCAAACCACCCGATTCAATAATGTGAAATTACAAGGCACAGATTCCTTGGTGTGTGGACAGTACTGTGTGTATTTTCTGCATCATCGCAGCCTGGGCTATTCCTTAGAACATTTAGTGACTCATTTTGATCCTCGTTCTTCTTCGAGAAATGATGTGAAAGTAGATCGATGGTTCTGTGACCATTATGCTTATCTTTTGTCTCAAGCTAGGAAATGTAGTGTCCATCAATGGCCTAATGATTTCCAACAGTGGAAATCACAATTTCATTCACAACGTTGTCAGCCCTGTTTAAAGTAGATTGTTAATTGAGAAAAAAATGTTGGTGATTTGAAAAAAATTGTTTCATGTTATCATGTTGGATTATTGTTTAAAATATGTTAGAGTTGTCGTTTAGTGTTAAGTGATTTTTGAATAAAAAATGTTGTGTTTTGAAAAAAAAATGCCTTGTCTTTTGTTTGGCTATAAGAATGTTGGATTGATGCTCTTTCATTTCTTACTATCCCTCTCATGACACTCATTGAACGTTGCGACTCGAAAACCGTGGGGATGTTTTCCTTCACGTCCGCGCTTTGACTTTAAGAACCGGGGTTGTTTCCAGTCTAACCATCCATTGTCGACTCATCCTCCTAAGAAGATGTGTTCCAAACTAGCTAAGCTCAACGAAGCCTACGTGAATTTGCATAGGGTCAGACACAGTCTGATATCGAAGCCAGAAGAAATAGAGAATGTGAGAATGTTAAAAGTCACTGAAGACCTGATAGAAGAGCTCTTCAGAGAAGAAATGAACAGGGAGAAAGAAGAATGGACAGAGAAGTACAGACTTCAGAGACAGCAGCAACAACAACAACAACAACAGCAGCAACCTGAACCTGACAGAGGTTTTGTCGATTGTCGTATCGACACTAAAGAGTTCTTCTTCTTTCCGAAGAAGCAGACCTATCGCCAGAAAGTCTATCCTCAGAGGACATCGCATTCTTAGAAACTAAAAAAAGATTGCCATAGCAAACAAAAAAACAGCCCTTTTCAGGGCTACCCAATACTGTAGAAAAGAAATAACGATCCATTTGCCAATGTGTGTAGGTAGAGTAGTGTAAATATAAACACTAACTCTTTTTTTAAAAAATGTGAGGGTATGTGTTTGTGTGTTTGTGTTTGTAAGTGCTTAAGTAAGTTGGTATGGATAGTAGATTAAAATGATGTCTTTTTTGGTGTTTGAGGTGTATATTTGGAGTTAGATTGGATTTTTTTGAGTATGTGGATAGTCTATTGAAGTGATTTATAAAAAATTTTAAAATAGTGATGGGTAGCATAAAAAAGTGAGTGAGTGTTTCTTTTAGGTCCGCGGGTTGTTTATTTTGGTCATGATCTAGGTAAGATCAATTTTATGTTTTTTAGGGGATGTTTTCCTTCACGTCCGCGCTTTCACTATAAATTGAAACTCGTTCGGCAGTCCAGCTACCCTTGTTGATTGATCAACACCAAAAATGAACACGAGACTAAACTGTTGGAACTTCATGTGCATCTGGAATATGCCAGGCGCATATTAAATGAACTGGCCGCGGAAGCCATTGTGGAGGAGGGAAGGATAAGAGAGGAGGAGGAAAGAAGAAACAAAGAAGAGGAGAGAAGATACAAAGAAGAGGAGGAGAGAAGAAACAAAGAAGAGGAGGAGGAGAAAGAGAGAAGAAGAAAAAATTTCAGAATCCCAGAAACCGAAAATTGGGATTCTGAAGCCACATATCCTGCCTCTGCTCTCTCCCCCCAAAAGGTAAAAAGTAACTGGGGGACAAGATGTGTATGTGGCGCCAGGCCTGGAAGGTGCCACCATTAACCAGGTGTCCATGAAGTTCCAAAAAAAACCCAGCCCTTTTCAGGGCTACCCAATACTCTAGAAAAGAAATAATCATCCATTTGCCAATGTGTGTAGGTAGAGTAGTGTGAATATAAACACTAACTCTTTTTTCATTGTGTGAGGGTATGTGTTTGTGTGTTTGTGTTTGTAAGAGCTCAGGTATGTTTGTGTGAATAGTAGATTATGGGTTTATTTATTGTTTCTTAGCGTATGTGGAGAGTATAGTTTTGGTTTTATTATATGAAATGAGAAAGTATGTGATGTTTTCCTTCACGTCCGCGCGTTGTTGGGTCATGATCTAGGTAAGATCAATTTTATGTTTTAGGGGGATGTTTTCCTTCACGTACGCGCTTTCACTATAAGAACCCACAGTATTCGTCGTTCAAACCATTCTACAAAGAAGATGGCTTCTAACCAAATTGATAAAATGCAAACATTGCAAGACGTTTTGGACAATTTAGGAATGATGGAGCAGATGTTAATAAGACTCGTTGAAGACCACTATTCCTATAGTCCCCATCGTGTAAAGATGGAAATTAATAACTTAAGAAAGGTAAAGGACATGATAAGTGGTGTCATGAAAGAGATAAAGGAGGAGAAGGAGGATGAAGAGGAAAGGATAAGAATACGCAAATGGAACGAAAAAATTGAAAAAGAAGAAGAAAATGAGAAGAGGAAGAAAGAAGAGGAGGAAGAGAAGAAGAAAGAAGAGGAGGAAGAGAAGAAAGAAGAGGAGAAAAAAAAGAAGAGAAAGAGTGTGGGAGAGAAAATAAGAAGTTGGTTGAGAAAAAGAAGAAATTAGAAGCAGAAGAAGAAGAAAAACCAAAGGCCCTTTTCAGGGCCAGCCATATTTCTCGAAAAGAGAATGACTTTTCAATTGCCTACCCCTTTTTTTAAAAAAAATTTAAAAAAAAAAAAAATCCCATATTCAATTTCCATTGTCCCTAAACAACCCCAAACTCTATTCCCCATGTTAAATTCCCCTTGTACGTATATTGACCCACGATTTATTCCCATGTTAAATTCCCCTTGTACGTATATCGACCCACGATTTTTCGCCATGTTAAATTTCCATTGTACGTATATCGACCCAGGGGTCTCTGTAATGCTAATTTCCATTGTACGTATAGTGACCCACTTCACTACTTAGGTACACTTATCGGTATGCAGATCAAGTGCAGTCATTGTCTTCTTCCCATGGAGGTACAACACATGCCATGTGAATAGTCACTTTTCCATCGGTGATGTCAAATTTTTATCTCATCGACTGCACGTCCTCAATAGCCCTCAAACGTTTGGAGGAAGATATTTCTGCAGGTGTGCTAAATCCGAGACATACAGGCGAGTTCAAACTGTCGTGATACATAGATATGCTCAAACGACCTCGATCTTTGACTTGGCAAAGACATTTCAATTCCTCTAACAATGAGTCAAGTAGGTTCGTAATGAAACCGGCTACTTCCTCAGCTGGAACGTCAGACGCGAAGTCTTTGAATTTCACCGTGTAGGTGTAAGTTGTCGTTCTAAATTTTCTCGAGGTGGCTGTCTGAGTCCTTTGGATGCTAAAATCCTCCTTTACGTCTACTGAATTATTTTCCATCTTGAACGCACTTTGCTGTGACGGTATAGTGGTGAAAGAGGTCAATGATACTTGTTCCTGCTCTTTTTTCTTCTGAGTAGAGTTATTCATCTTTCTCGTCGCTTGTCCTTGCAACGAAGTGTCGTTCTTGGAAGTCGTCCCTTTTTATACTGGGTGTTATCAGCATGTCAATACGGTAAAGTTTTGGAATTTTCACTGGTTGCACGTAGTTTGTCATAGCGTTAGTAAATAAACAACTAAGATGTGGTACTGCATTGGTGATTTGATCGTGAGGCATAAAAATCACACCCGAGTTTCTCGTTGGACTTGAGTCGTACGTTCGATACTTGCTGTTTGAAAGGATTCAATTTTCTCGATTGACGTTGGTAGAGACAATGAACTATCAGTCTTTGTCCTTTTTTATTGTTGTTGTTGTAGGGTTTAACGCCATTTTTTCAGCACAAGATAGGCTATACATGGCGGCCAGTATAATTGGTGGAGGAAGAACCCTGGAAAACCCCAGGAAGAACCACCGACCCACGAGAAGCTACTTGCAGGCTTTCTCACGTACCCACGTTAGCCGAGCCTGAGACTCGAACTCACGCAGACAGAGGTAAGATGGCAGTGATCCGTAACGGTGAGCGCTTTAGACCACTCGGCCACTCGGGACCCCTTGTACTTTTTATATGCTGACCAACATCGACGTGACTGTACGGTAAAGTGAAGAGGTTGGGAAGCCGCACTCGCTTCTGGTACACGATTTCATACAGCTTTTCCGAGGGTCGGCTAACGATTTGGTGAGTGAGTAAACGTACAATCTTGTTCGGTTGGTAGGTGGTCACTTTAAAGTTTCCGACTGCAAGGCTTCTTTCAATACCCCAAAATTCACCACTTGACTGGTGAGATAATTGAGAGTCAATCTTTTCACTTTACACTCAGTGTGCACTTATCTTTGTTTGTCTCGGTATTTGTAGTCGTAATTTCTAGGACCGCCACTAGCGAAACTTAGAATCTTCTCGTCGGTGTGCTCGTCTGTCCAGGCTCCTAAACGGTCTCCTTCGATTTCATGGTGACGTTGACCCGGGCGATCGATGTAAATGCAACTGTCCGTGTCAAAGTACAAGTCGCGATCCCTCAACAGTTCTAAAGCTTCGTACATTTTTAAGCGAGCATGAGCTGTCACGTAGGCTGCAATGATGACATTTCCAAATTCGTGGGCTTGTACAAAGTCCAGATCTTTTTTTTGTAATTGACTAAGATCAAATCCTCACGAACGACGTCCACATGTTTCATGTATTTGGTTTTGTCGTGAATCATCTGTAAGTAGCGGGAAGGTTCTGTCAAATACACGGTCTTAGGGAAACACGGTCGTTGTGCCATTTTGCCCCACAAGCAATTTAACATCACTTTGACAAACGATCGCCTTCCTTCGTTTTTCTCAATGTGGTCTAAAGTGATGCCTTCTTGTTCCCATTATTTCTCTTTGAATTTCTTTTGGTCTTCGGGAGTGTGACACCTGGAAGGATAGCCACTGGCTTCTTGTTTCATTTTCAAAAAGGCATCCACGTAGTCTGAGAAAATGCCTTTCTGAGTCTCGTCGCCCTTGTCGTGCTGTTCTGTCTTGGGAAAGTGGTAAATTTCGTACAGTTCTAACAAGTGGTATCCCATGTCCAGAGCTTTGAACAGTTCCACGCTGACCCACGTTCCCGTCAAGGCGCGTTCTTACTGGGTGTGCTGGCAAGGTTGGTCTTGATTGCACGTTTCGGCACAAGGGAAACATCAGTTTTCCTTGGCAATGGTGAGGTAACACAGGATGGTACAAGTCGATGGGAGGCAAGACTTTGCACTTGATCAATCCTTCGTATTGTCGAATGTTGTCCAGGTCGATGTGTTCCGTCAGCAATTGCAGGTACCCTGCAGGAAAGCGACAATATTTGCACACGTAAGGATAGAGGGAACACACGTCCAAGTATTTGATTTCTTCTTCTTTCTCTTCGTCGGCTTCGTACAGCAAACAGGTGGCATTTGTCCTTCCTCCGTACAAACTCTCTCAAAACACTCCAGAATCGCTAGTACAAGCTTCTATCAACGCACTTTGAAAACTACTGTCGCTATGATGTCTGCCTTCTCCTTGGAAAAGTGTAATCGTTTCATCTTGATTCGAAAAATTTAATTTTGCAAGGTTTTACACATTATTTAACGTTTTTAGATCTCTAGGTATCGGTGTAAGCATTCGTTCCCAGTTTACTGGAAGTGTGTTTACGCGTCTATAATGTGACAACCAACAATTTTAGGGACGAACGATATGTGTGTAAGTGAAAGTTCGCACATAAGTGTTACTGAATTGAGTGACAGTATAACGGACGGTACTTTAGTCTGGAGCGTTTTGAGAGCTGGGCAGAAATATAGCATTGCTGGAAGAAAGAAAGAAAGAAAAAATGGTATAAAAAGAAACCGTAGGACACCATTTTGGGGTCTGCTATTTTCTTACTGTATTATTAAACAAAGGTAATAAGGACAACCACACATTCTATGTGAGAAATGTTCCTTGTTTTCATTCATTCATCAGTTTCATTAAAAAAATGGTAGTGTGATATTTATAAGGGGTTTCACGGTTACAACGGAGTTACTGATCGTAGCGCCTAAAATTACATCCCTTAGCTCCAATACGCATGCCCACAAAAAATTTCCAGTTCCGGATAGTTCACCGATCTACATACACTTGGTTAGCGAAACATAGTCAACACAGGAAGGTATCTTAGCTGCAGGGCCGGCGCTACATATAGGCAAACTAGGCAGCCGCCTAGGGCGCTGATTTCAGGGGGAGCATTTTTTACAAAAAATTATTGTTTGTAAATTTTGAAATTGATATATTCGGGGGCGGGGGGTGGGGGCCGCCAAAATCTGCGCCGGCCCTGCTTAGCTGTACTACAGATCATTATGGTTAAACCAATGAATCAATTATATATGCCAAACATCTTTTGTTCATACTAGGAGAATAAGGACATTAAATCAGATAATTAGATTCAGTGTCTATACTTACATTATATCAGATAATTAACTATTATTTACTTTACATACTTAAATGATATCAAATAATTAAATTAAATACACTTTCCATACCTGATAATATAAATTCATTATCCATAATTTCAGATACATTTGTAGGAACATTTCACTCTGCTGTCCGATTTTAAACATTTATTCCCCATTTTTGGTCGACTGACTGCTTAACATTTTTGCTGCATAATTTAAGAGATGTCTTGTGTTTCGCAGCACACGCTACCAACAATGTTGCAAAGTTTTCACAAATCTAAGAGTGGGAAGAAGGAAAAAAAACAGCACCAGAACGCGCCTTGTTCTATCGACCGTCTAAACTGAGAGAACATTGACGAACATTGTTACATTTTTTCTAAATGCATGTTTTGAAAACACCCCATGTAGAACATAAACAGACACAAATACATACTGTAAAATATTTTGTTTAAAAGCCTACTAACTTCTTCTATATCTTAAAAGCCATACAGATCCTGCACTGTATGATTGACCATTATACAAAAATGTGGTCTCATTAAACAATTTTGGATCTTTCAGTAAAGAATAATCAGATAAACTAAATAAAGGAGGCCTAACTCGACCCAGGAGAAACACATAGAGAATAAAGAGGTTTGGACCTTGGATCGAGCGTAACCTACCTATCAACATCTTTAAAAACTATTACGAGGAACGACACATATTATCACTCGAATAATACAATAGGAATTTTTTTAAATACAAAATCTAAAGAGTACACCGTTACATCGTCAAAATTCGAAAACCATAAAACAAATTAAAAGATAAAATATAATATATCATAACGGATCTTAAATCCAAATTAGGAAGAAATACAACTGGGAAAGATATTTGATTTATACTTGCTGTCTCAAACATACAGAAAATATAGCATACACACATTATAGCACCACTACATATAGCAAACACTGAGACCTATAGCAAAGGTCACAAAATTTCAAGGGAAGGAACTTCGAGCAAGATGAAGGAAACCAGGCTCTGACGAACAACTCTTTAGATAACACTAAGGAAACATAAATACCCCTTCAAAAATTCTAAAAACTAAATTTTTGATATAAAATTTTGTTCTAAATAAAACATACAACACATCTGACGGAGAAACACAAACATAAAGTACTTTTATTTTTTGGAAATGAGGGTGGGGATCTGTCTGGTGCCCCCCCCCCACACCCCCCCCCCCCAAGTGTTGGATTTAGAATTCAGAGTTAACCATAGGCAGGGCTATACAGTGCAATGCCACTTGTGTCCTTCTTGAAAAAGCCGTGTGAAAAACGGTATATCTAATGTTAGAATAAAAATCATTCCGTGACATATTGCAGTGCCAAAATAGAATAAAGTTAAGATACCTGAATTGTACAAGCTTTTATTTCATCCAAAGATTTACTGACAGAAGATAACAAAATCGTTATACAATTTTTCATAGTGTAAACTATTGAGAGAAAAAAAATGACATGACAAACGGAACAGTTCGCGTAATTATTGTGACTACTGATGACCATTTTTGAAAGGTATCTTCAAACGGGAACAATTCCATTAGGATTTCAATCAAAACTACAACGACGGAGAGAGAGAGAGAGAGAGAGAGAGAGAGAGAGAGAGAGCGTTATTCCTACTTTTAAAAAAATATCACGACACGTGCGTTTTTTTTTTTGGGATATATTTTCCTTATGAACGTTTCAAAGAAACACTCATTCCACTTAGACAATCACATCCATGGAAAAATACACCATTAAAAAACATCAGAAGAGTGAACTGAAGACGCAGTGATTAAAAAGTGCCTACAGAATAGTACATATGTGATTAAAAAGTGCCCACAGAATAGTACATATGTGATTAGAAAGTGCCCACAGAATAGTACATATGTGATTAAAAAGTGCCCACAGAATAGTACATATGTGATTAGAAAGTGCCCACAGAATAGTACATATGTGATTAAAAAGTGCCCACAGAATGGTACATCCAAACAAGCGGTGATGTATTTCGTAATAAGTCTAACAAAATTACAGGAGTCGCCCAAGGTGTGATTGTTTGTGTTAGTTGTATTGTTTGTAAAGTGACTAGTGGTCAGGTACAGAAAAACACGTCTCATCTTCTAACCGTGCGAATAACAACTGAAACCAATTTGAAGCTAAGACGGTGGAAAATATCGGTTAACCAATGAAGTCACTTACAACGAGTAACACATTGTTTGGTTCGAAATTCAGGGCATGTAGTGTAGCGACCAGCCGCAGGAAAGAAAAAAACAAAACAAAAAAACCCCACGCCTAATCTTGTAAATGTGCGAAAAGCTACTATAGTCAATTCGAAATGAACGCGGTAAGAAAATAAGTAAAGCCAATGAAATCGTCTATGACGCATAGTTTGTTCTAATGTAGTGTGGCAAAATAATGCCAACACTCTTGCGTTGTTACCATTGCAGTGCATAAAGACTCGGGGTGTGAACTTATAATACCTCTGTTACGTTTTGTACCATTCCTTCTTGCCACATCAAATATTGAACGGCCACAGTATTGGTTCGCGTTTTGAAACTAACAAACTTGTTTAATCTCGCTCAAAAATGTTGACATGCACACTCACATCAATACAGACAGAAGTGTTACAGCAGTGGGTGTCAGTTTATGTTTTTTTTCTTTTTCTTCAAACTACCGAATTTGGGTTTGTATGAAGAAAAAAAAAACCTCAAGTTTAGTGAACCTCAAGGATGATGACTCAAGCTGCCAGTTCATTGATGCATGTATTTACATAAGAAGAAATATGACCTCTAAAATACAAAGACATAAAGCAATCATGATTAGAACGAACAAAAAGACAGCAAACTGTACTAAGAAACGTATGTTTTCCTTCACGTCCGCGTAACTTAGAGTTCTAATCCCTTTTAAGACAAACATGGTAACTTTTGTATAGCTTGATAGAAAAAACGGAACAAACCTAAGCACTTTGCTATATATATAAAGCACTTTGCTATATATATATTCTTTCGCAGCAATAGAATAAACAACATAAATACCGTAACAACAAAGAAAGCCTTAATTCTTCTGTAAAAAGAAATTAAATCTTGTATGAAAAGAAAATCATCAAATAATAGAATTAAAGATTAACGATGACTAACCAACAAAAGCGAATTTAATAAAATCAATTACATGCGTAGAAATGCTTCTCACTTTGAGTAGGTATGCGAATGTAATCTGCCATACACCAACAACTTGAGAGAAAAAAATTACAACCGGAGAGAAACCTCAATTCAAAATTCATTTTTGTCAAAATTAATTGTGCTTTTAGGGAACATACCTAAGCACTAATAATAAAGGGTGGAAGAGGGGAAAATACACATAAAGCTTTTATATTTGTGAAAAAATGAGGGCATATTCCTAACGTTCTTAATCAGCTCTGTATCCTTGGACGGGTCTGTGGGATATTCACAAATAAAGAAGTACAGATTTCTGGTCACGTTGCAAGTGTGTGCGTGTTTTGGAAAATGGTAAAAAATGGATATACATTTTTCTCGTGACATTTGTAAAGTGAAGAGTCGCATAACTTTGTACGGTTTGTAAACATTTCTACTTTAGATAGTGTAAAGTATCACAAGTCATTGTCACAACAAGATGTAGAACATAGGGGGTTTGACAGTTGTTGTGTAGACCAGTTAACTTCATAACTTACTTGCCCTGTCTTGTAATTTGGTCTTAGGAAAGATCACCTTTTGTAGGTGCAACAACAGTGGTAAGAACAGTAGGAGACGTCGGCAATGCTGTCAAAAATGGGTAGTTCTGTTAAAAATGAATTTAGTACTTTTCTTAAAATATATCAAATGAGGAAACACGGGTGTTAAATCAGGGTTGGTAGACATCGTGGTGAACGACATGGTAGAAGTGACAGAGATAAGGAGACATCGTTGCCGAGCAGCGTAGTTTTCTGGAGTACGTACGTGTCCGAACGTAACAGTACCGTCTCTAGTTCTCTTATTGACACCAATTGTCTGTGGTGTTTTCATGCAACATTTTTCTTTCGTGGTAGGGTTTGAATCGACGGGTCGTCAAGATGTATGAGGTGTTTAAGACGTAACATTGCCGTTCGCATAAGTCAGCCAGGGGTTCCTATCTTTGGACTTTCACTTGCCCTTGTGAAAAATATCAAGTCATTGTCACAACAAGAGGTAGAGAGGGCTATATATACAGAGAGAACGAACTTGGTTAATCATTTCTGAATCAGCATTCGAGATGAAACGATCGCACGATTTCATTGAAAGAGAAGAAGGTAAGAAGAGGCGACGTGACATATCGCCTCACACACGAAAAGAAATGTTCGCTCAAATTGAAGACATGAGCGAACCTGAACCAACACCTTCCACGTCTGCGACAAGACCGAGAGAGCCTATTCCAAATCAAAGTCCACCAGTATCACCCGAAACGTATTATCAAAATCGAGAGTCGGAAAAACGCTTCTCTAGAAAATTTAGAACTACTGCCTACACGTACACGGTAAAGTTTAAAGATTTCAAGTCAGGCGTACCGCTGGAGAAAGCAGAAGGGTTCCTCACCGAGGTGTGGGATTCTTTGTTAACCGCACTGAAACGACGATACCAATGCAAAGAAGACGATGTCTTGAGACTTTCAATTTATCACGACAGTTTGAAGTCCCCTGTTTGGATCGAGTTTAGTAGCCCAGCAGAATTAACATCTTCCAAAGTCATCGACAAGATTCAACAAGTGCAACAATCCAACGACAAGTTTCACATCAGCGATGGAAAAGCGACACTGTCCATATGACCCACGTGTCTATTCCCAAAGGGACTGGACAACGCAGAAAAGTGTTATTAGTGGACGAGCTTCGTAGCATTAAGCGTAGCCTCGTCCAAATTAACAATCCTCAAGACCAGATGTGTTTAGCCCAAGCCATCGTGGTGGGACGAACCTATGCCGACAAGAACGACACAGCAGAATGGAAAAAAGCCTGGAAAACTATTCGACAATCGGACCGAGCCAAACAACCAAGAGAAGCAGAACTCCTGCTACAACAAGCGGGGCTATCCAAAGAAACACCACATGGCATTCCTGAAATGCAAACATTGCAAGACGTATTGGCTCCGCGCTACACCTTGAAAGTGCATCCTCAAGAAATGCGCGGATCTCTGTTGTTTCGAGGAACCAATTTTAAGGCTGGAAAATAAGTTCACGTCTATCATCTCGATGAGCATTTTGATGCCATTACGAGTATCACGGCATTTCTGGGATACAGTTATTACTGTGAGAAATGTGACTATGGCTATAACAATCGAGAGCAACACAAGCATTGTGGTTCGAAATACTCAGGATGTTTGGCCTCTCAACCTTGTCTGGACGAAGGACAGAAACGAGTGCATTGCCCTGCTTGTCAGCGCACGTTTGTCAGCCCTGCCTGTTACCAACAACATCTAATGACGCAAGATTCACAGACGAAAAGTGCCTGTCAAATGCTGAGATTGTGCCCTACTTGTGGACAAGGCATACGTACCAACAATGCCAAGGCACAGATATGCTCAAAAAAGAAAAAATAGGCACATTTGTCACCAAATCGTGGACTTGCAACACGAATGCTACATTCAAAAATACCAATCCCAACAAGAGGAAAATGATGACCAGAAGAAGAAAGGGAATTTCATCTTTTTCGATTTTGAATGCATGTAAGAGACCGACATTCACATTCCTAATTTCTGCGTGGCTCACCGAGCATGCGAGAAGTGCATCCAAGAGCCTATCTTTAGTCATTGTCCTCACTGCAGCAAGATTCCTGGAGGACATAAAAAAATCTATCGGGGACCGAACACGCTAGCCGATTTCGCTCAATGGATCTTAGACCCCATCGACGAAACGTGGAGC
Source organism: Sinohyriopsis cumingii (assembly GCA_028554795.2). Taxonomy (NCBI): domain Eukaryota; kingdom Metazoa; phylum Mollusca; class Bivalvia; order Unionida; family Unionidae; genus Sinohyriopsis; species Sinohyriopsis cumingii. The sequence goes on from CM068837.1 coordinate 55,695,862, forward strand.
CAAGAGGACATCGAAAGTTACGGAGATTGTCATCGATATGCCACAGTAATGGTTCACAATTTCTCGAGATACGATGGACAGTTTCTTTTGAGGTACTATACGGAACAAGGCACCGAAAGTCACTTTGAACGGAGCCAAAATAATTTCCATGCAAGTGGGATAAGTACAGTTTAAAGATTCGATGAACTACTTGGCCATGCCTTTGAATCGAATGCCTAAAACGTTCGGAATGACAGAAATGGCCAAAGGCTACTTCCCGCACTTTTTCAATACCGAAGCCAATCAACACGCCATTTTACCACATTTGCCTGAGGCTGACGACTACGACCCCGACAACATGCGTACCGAACAACGAGAAGCCTTCTATGCGTGGTACCAGTCCCATGCCTCGGACCCTTTTCGACTTTCAGGAAGAAATGTTAAAGTATTGTCGTTCCGACGTGGACATTTTACAGCGTTGCTGTGAAAAATTTCGAGAAACGTTCATGGAACACGGAGATGTCGATCCTTTGAAAGAAGCTTGCACCATTGCCAAAGCATGTTCCTTACTGTAACACCAACGATTCATGCCTGAAAACACCTTGGCTGTCATCAGCCCTCAAACGACCAACTTTGTTAAACGTCAGTACTCGGTCAAAGCCCTACGTTGGTTACATTACTTGTGCGACAAGGAAGACAAATGGATTCAGCATGCCCGCAACGGAGGGGGCGAAAAGACCATCGGAACGTTTTCGGTGGATGGCTGGGACTTAGAAAACCCAAAGATCGTGTGCGAGTTTAACGGTTGCTTATTTCACGGATGTCCCCTCTGCTACCCTAAACGTAACACTAAACATCAGTTTTTACAACGTACCATAGAAGATTTGTACCAGGCCACTTGTCAGAGGCGATTGAAGTTAGAACAGCAAGGATACCAAGTGGTGCAAATGTGGGAACATGAATACGATCACCGTTTGAAAACCGATCCCGAGTTTAAACGTATCGTAGAAAGTTACAAGTTGATAGACCCCTGAACCCGAGGGAGACTTTGTACGGAGGAAGGACAAATGCCACATATTTTCTGTACGAAGCCGACGAAGAGAAAGGAGAAGAAATCAAATACTTGGACGTGTGTTCCCTCTATCTTTACGTGTGCATATATGGTCGCTTTCCTGCAGGGTACCCGCAATTGCTGACGGACCACATCGACCTGGACAACATTCGAAAATACGAAGGATTGATCAAGTGCAAAGTCTTGCCTCCCATCGACTTGTACCATCCCGTGTTACCCCACCATTGCCAAGGAAAACTGATGTTTCCCTTGTGCCGTACTTGTGCTGAAACGTGCAATCAAGGCCAACCTTGTTAGCACACACAGGAAGAACGCGCCTTGACGGGATCGTGGGTCAGCGTGGAATTGTTGAAAGCTCTGGACATGGGATACCACTTGTTAGAAGTGTACGAAATTTACCACTTTCCCAAGACAGAACAGCACCACAAGGGCCACGAGACTCAGAAAGGCATTTTCGCAGACTACGTGGATGCCTTTTTGAAAATGAAACAAGAAGCCAGTGGCTATCCTTCCTGGTGTCACACTCCCGAAGACCAAACGAAATTCAAAGAGAAATACTGGGAACAAGAAGGCATCACTTTAGACCACATCGAGAAAAACGAAGGAAGGCGATCGTTTGCCAAAGTGATGTTGAATTACTTGTGGGGCAAAATGGCACAACGACCGTGTTTCCCTAGGACGGAGTATTTGACAGAACCTTCCCGCTACTTCCAGATGATTCACGACAAAACCAAATACATGAAACATATGGATGTCGTTCGTGAGGATTTGATTTTAATCAATTAAGAAGAAGATCTGGACTTTATACAAGCCCACGAATTTGGAAATGTCATCATTGCAGCCTACGTGACAGCTCATGCTAGCTTAAAATTGTACGAAGCTTTAGAACTGTTAGGGGATCGCTTTTTATACTTTGACAAAGACATTTGCATTTACATCGATCGCCCGGGTCAACGTCACCCTGAAATCGAAGGAGACTGTTTAGGAGCCTGGACAGAGGAGCATCCCGACGAGAAGATTCTAAGTTTCGCTAGTGGCGGTCCTAAAAATTACGGCTACAAATACCGAGACAAACACAGAGAAGTGCACACCGAGTGTAAAGTGACAGGATTGACTCTCAATTATCGCACCAGTCAAGTGGTGAACTTTGGGGTATTGAAAGAAGCCTTGCAGTCTGGAATGGGTGGAAACTTTAAAGTGACCACCTACCAACCGAACAAGATTGTACGTTTACCCACTCACCAAATCGTCAGTCGACCCTTGGAAAAGCTGTATCAAATCGTGTACCAGAAGCGAGTGCGGCTTCCCAACCACTTCACTTTTCCGCACGGTCACGTAGATATTGGTCAGCATATGAAAAAGGACAAAGACCGATAGTTCATTGTCACTACCAATATCAATCGAGAAAATTGAATCCTTTCAAACGGCAAGTATCGAACGTAAGACTCGAGTCCAACGAGAAACTCCGGTGTGATTCTATGCCTCACGATCAAATCACCAATGCAGTACCACATTTTAGTTGTTTATTTACTAACGCCATGACAAACTACGTGCAACCAGTGAAAATTCCAGACCACAAAACGTTACCGTATTGACATGCTGATATCACCCAGTATAAAAAGGGACGACTTCCAAGAACGACACTTCGTTGCGAGGACAAGCGACGAGAAAGATGAATAACTCTACTCAGAAGAAAAAAGAGAAGGAACAAGCATCATTGGCCTCTTTCACCACTATATCGTCACAGCAAAGTGCGTTTAGGAAGGGAAATGATTCAGTAGACGTAAAGGAGTATTTTAGCATCCAAAGGACTCAGACAGCCATCTCGAGAAAATTTAGAACGACAACTTACACCTACACGGTGAAATTCAAATACTTCGCGTCTAATGTTCCAGCCGAGGAAGTAGCAGGTTTCATTACGAACCTACTTGTCTCACTGTTAGAGGAACCCAAATGTCTTTGCCAAGTCAAAGATCGAGGTCGTTTGAGCCTATCTATGTATCACGACAGTTTGAACTCGCCTGTATGTCTCGGATTTAGCACACCTGCAGAAATAACTTCCTCCAAATTTTTGAGGGCTATTGAAGACGTGCAGTCGATGAGAGAAAGATTTGACATCACCGATGGAAAAGTGATTATTCATTTGGAATGTGTTGTACCTCCATGGGAAGAAGACGATGACTGCACTTGATCTGCATACCGATAAGTGTACCTAGCAAAATGGACATAACAGCAGATTTACGAATGAAAGGGGAGTACGTGATGCGAAACATCTATGATGGGACACAAGTGGTAGCTGAACAGATTTTAAACGACATGTGTGACAGATATAGAGAGAAACATGAACTTTGTCCTATTTGATTGTTTGTTACTTGTTTTGTTTTAGCTTTTTCTTATAAATGAACATTTAATGTAAAAAAATTGTATATGGAGTGATTTTTTGAAAGGCGTGAACTTTAATTTTGAAAAGTAGTTTATAGAACCAAGAACTAAATAACTAGTAAATCGGTTTGTTTCATGTAGAAATGTTAATGTATTAAATGGATAGTGCTTAAACCAAAGCACAGGCCAGAGAGCTCATGTATATACTTAAATAAATGTTTTGTATCGATACAATATATTTTTCTTTTTCGAGTCTCTATTCTCTCTGCGAGTCTTTGTTTAGAACATTTCTGTCCTCTTTCTGTGTGTTTGGATGTGTATTTGTTTGTTTCTGTATGTCTATGTTTGTCCCTATCAACCCTTTGTCCCTACAAATACGTTTCACCTCTAAAATGTGTTGATCCTGTTAACCCCATAACGCCGCCCAATGTTCAATTTCCGTTGTCCCTAGACAGTCACAATCCATTGTCCCTCTATAGTCCTACCCATGTTAAAATTCCCCATGTTAAATTCCTATTGTCCCTATGGTACAAACCACCTCTTTTAACATTAAAGTCTTCGTGAGGCTATACATCTTGATGCTATAATGAAAACGACCAAATTTAACCTTGAAGGCTATGTGAGGCTATAAATATTGAGGCTATAGTGCTGCGACCCTTTTTTTAACACAGAAGTCTACGTGAGGCTATAAATCTTGAGGCTAAGGTGCCGGGACACTTTTTTAACATAGAAGTCTACATGAGGCTATATCGCCCCCATTAACTACTATCATCTAACCAGCATAAATTGTATTCTAAATGGCTGTTGCTGTTTTTCATGCTTCCTGTCCATAATATTCTTGTTTACTTTATGTTTACATTAAGACATGGTGCGTTTACATATAATTTTAATGTGTGTTTTGTATTTTTAAGGTCTTTTTCTAATTAATCCCAAAACAGTGTTGTATCATCTGCATACTGAGCTATTAGAAATTCATTTCCATCTATATTAATACCATTTATATCTTTATTCTCTTTAATCAGATCGTTTTTAATATGTTCCTTAATAAACCATCTGCTCTCATTAAGAAATTAAGCACAGCCTTCAAGTTAATTTAGATCAAATTGAACCATTTTAATGAGTTTTACAATGTAAGAAATATACAATCACTTGGCAGTTTCAACCTGTAAATGAATATAGAGTTTGTGGCTAAATCATGCTCCTAAAAGTTGTTATGAGAAATGTCCGTCCTACAATTCAAATGAACAGTTTCAGTTTTATACATTGACCTGTATAAAATTAATTTCTTGAACAAACAAACAAAATATTTGTATTAATGGAGATTAATTTTGGTCATGGCTTGATATCCTTCCCTGTGTATTTATTTCACACTGTGGATGGAATTGTTGTTTACAATAATACAGAAAATTCCTTGTTACCTGCATAAGGTGTGCTATTAAACCCACAGAGGCATCTTATGGCGTGTGAATTACAAGTAAATCACACTATTATAATTTATAGACAATGCACAAGAAACCAACAATAGCTTAACAGTTTATGTTGAAAATCAAAACTCATAATATAGCAATAAATCAAGGAAAACTTTACATAGACTGTAAGGGCCCCGAGTGGCCGAGTGGTCTAAAGCGTTCACCGTTACGGATCACTGCCATCTCACCTCTGTCTGTGTGAGTTCGAGTCTCAGGCTCGGCTAACGTTGGTACGTGAGAAAGACTGCCAGTATCTTCTCGTGGGTCGGTGGTTCTTTCCGGGGTTTTCCAGGGTTCTTCCTCCACCAATTATACTGGCCGCCATGTATAGCCTATCTTGTGCTGAAAAATGGCGTTAAACCCTACCACAACAACAACAACAACATAGACTGTAATTACACATATGGTCTGGATTTTGTCTATAAAAAAAGCTAGAGTTATACTAGAATAATGTATAATTTAAATCATTAATAACCAAAAGATATAGGATGTGTAAAGAATTATACCAAGATTTAAGCACGAGGAAGGAAATGAGAAATCTAGTCAACTACAAATACTCATGAAATATATGCTTAATGTATCCACACAATAGATTGCTAATTAAAAATAATGAAGTTAGGTAAACAGAATTTTATTTATATCAATATATTTTAATTGTCTCAACATTTTTGACAAAAATAAAGTTCAGATCTGTAATGTAATTGAAACTTGTATGAAAGTGGGAGAAAACATTAAAGTTATGTATAATTAAAGACTATAGATCAGTAGAGGTGATACATACACTATCTCAGAGGCAGAAAAGTCTATGGGAAGCTGACAGACCCAATTGCTAAAATTACCAATGCAAATAGGATGAAACTTCAAACAACCTGGATAATTGATAAGGTATGCACAATAGAAGAGATTAGAATGCATATTGCAATGTAGGTGGCAAAAAATAACAAAGATAATAATATACCTTTTCACAAAGTACTTAAAAATAGCAAATAAAACCATCTCTCTAAGTAGTCTTAAAGCAAGGGGAGATCTATTCGTTAAAAAAAATCAATAAGGTTGATACCAATAAAATACCAGCATAAAACGATGAAAAAATTGGCAATCATTACTTGTATTTGCATATGCTAACAGGTTGAGCAGAAGGGTAATTGATCAACGTCTATACCAGGAGAAAATGGGGTCCATACCTGTGTCTTGACCGTGCCCAAGAGAATCCAAAGCCAGGAAATCTTGGGAGCAACTTCAGCTCATTTAACATAAGGAAAATAATTTACAACTTTCATTTATTATAATGAGACTCAGAGTAATCAAGTCAGATATCGCTATGGGAAGATCTGGAGTAATCAAGGCAGTATTCACTATGGCAAGGCTGAGAATAAACAGTAATCACTGTAACAAGTCCTGGGGTAATCAAGTCAGTAATCACTGTACTGAGACCTTCAGTAATCAAGTCAGTAATCACCGATAAGGTCTTGAGTGATCATTTCAGTAATCATTGTAACAAGTCCTGAATTATTGTAACAAGGTCTGGAGTAATCAAGTCAGCAATCACTGTACTGAGACCTTCAGTAATCAAGTCAGTAATCACTGATAAGGCCTTGAATGGTCATTTCAATAATCATTGTAACAAGTCCTGAATTATTGTAACAAGGCCTGGAGTAATCAAGTCAGTAATCACTGTACTAAGACCTTCAGTAATCAAGTGAGTAATAGCTATAACAAAGCCTGGAATGTTTATTCCAGCTGATGCCCAATTCTTATCAGGTCTTACATTTAATATTTTCAGACAAGTGGGACTGATTGTAGCAACCATAGAGGACTTTTATCCCACATTAAACGCACTCCATCAGAACACTCTCCATGGGAAGAATGCGTAATGCTACACAAGGTATAATACAATAAAATGCATGATACTTTCATCCATCCCACATTAAATGCACTCCATCAGAACACTCTCCATGGGAAGGAATAAGTAATGCTACACAAGGTATAATGCAATAAAATGCATGACACTTTCATCCATCCCACATTAAACGCACTCCATCAGAACACTTTCCATGGGAAGAATGCGTAATGCTACACAAGGTATATTACAACAAAATGCATATATTTTTAACCATATTAGAAATCAGAGTAATTATAATTAGTTCAGTGAATGGGAGACTATGTAATAAAAAATAAACGAATACCCTCATCGTTGTTATTGTTATTATTCTAATTATTAAAATAGTTTGTTTATATTTGTGAAATTTTGATGTTATATTGAATATAGAAAACTGTCTCATAATATTTATATGCATACCTTTGGTACATATTTTTAACTACATTTGTCCAATTAGATCGTCCAGTTAGATCTTTCCGACATTCAAGCCGTATTTTTGGACTAAAGTCTGAACATTTCATTATGACATCATTGAACATGTAACTTTGATTAGTGTGATAACCTTCATTAGTGCGATAACCTTCATTAGTGTGAAATATTTCCTTTCCTTTGGATAAAAAGTTTCCTCATTGACTATCTATTTTTCAAATAGTTATGTGCAAAATTCTTTAGCAAAAGGTTTTGATTCAGTCTTAACCAGCAACTCAAAATCGAACTCATTACAAATACAATGAAAAAATATTAGCATTTAGATAAATAAATAAATAAATAAATAAAATAAATAATACAAAATAAGTCAAAATTTAAATATATGATTTAAATATTTTTGCAAACATGCTTCAAGTACAACTACTTTTTTGTAACATGTATTTCAAATACAAATATTGTTTTGAAACATATTTCAAGTACAATTATTTTAAAAAAATGCCATGAAAAATAAAAATCAGATTAAATAAATATAAAGATTTCAAATAAACATGTCAGTCTTTGAAAACTACTGATTAATTTTGAATTCCAATTTGTTGTACGTAATTTCTCGAGAAATGGTTATTCCAAGTTGGAGCCACCGACCATGCAATTTCTCGAGAAAGAGCACAACAATTTGGAATTCCACGTTGTAACTCGCAATATCTCGAGAAATGACTTATTCCATGTTGAAGCCCAATAAGCAAGAGTGGAAATCTGATTTGGGCCTATTACATGATGGAACACCCTGGAGAAATACCTTTTCAGTGTGAAGTATGTAGTAAAAGATTTATTCGGATTGGAACTTTGAATGAGCACATGAGGACACATACTGGAGAAAAACGGTTTAAATGTGAAGTATGTAATAAAAGTTTTAGTCACAGTGGACATTTGAAACAGCACACGAGGACACATACTGGAGAAAAACCATTCAAGTGTGAAGTGTGTAATAAACTATTTAATACGAGTGAGAAGCTAACGGTGCACATGAGGACTCATACTGGAGAAAAACCATTTAAATGTGAAGCGTGTGATAAAAGGTTTAGTAACAGTGGACAGCTAATGATGCATGTGAGGATACATACTGGAGAAAAACCATATACTTGTGAAGTATGTGATAAACGGTTTATTCACAGCGGACCTCTGAACGAGCACATGAGAATACACACCGGGGAAAAACCATATAAGTGTGAAGTATGTGATAAAAGGTTTAGTAACTGTGGACCTCTGAATATACACATGAGGATACATACTGGAGAAAAACCATTCAAATGTGAAGTATGTGATAAGCGGTTTAGTAACAGTGGAAGTCTAAATGAGCACACAAGAACACATACTGGAGAAAAACCATATAAGTGTGAAGTGTGTAATAAAGGGTTCAGTGTAAGTGCAAATCTGAAAAAACACATGAGGACACATACTGGAGAAAAACCATTTAAGTGCGAACAGTGTAATAAAACATTTGGGCAGAATGGACATTTATCAATTCACATGAGGATACATACTGGAGAAAAACCATTTAAGTGTGAAGTATGTGAGAAAATGTTTAGTGAAAGCGGAGATCTGAAAAAGCACATGAGGACACATACTGGAGAAAAATCATTTAAGTGTGGAATATGTGATAAAAGGTTTAGTAAAAGTGGAAATCTAACAGTACATATGAGGATACATACTGGAGAGAAACCATTTAAGTGTGAAGTGTGTAATAAAATGTTTAGACAGAGTGGAGATTTGAATATGCACATGAGGACACATACTGGAGAAAAACCATTTAAGTGTGAAGTATGTAATAAAATGTTTAGTAAAAGTGGAAGTCTTAATATGCACAAGAGGACACATACTGGAGAAAAGCTGTTTATGTGTGAAGTTTGTTATAAAAGGTTTAATGGAAGAGGTGAACTGAAAAAGCACATGAGGATACATACTGGAGAACAACCTTTTCAGTGTGAACTATGTGATAAAAGGTTTAGTCACAGTGGAAATCTGAATCAGCACATGAGGGTTCATACTGGAGTCAAACTATTCAAGTGTGAAGTGTGTAATAAAACATTTAATTCAGATGAACATATAATGATGCACATGAAGATTCATACCGGAGAAAAACCTCTTGTATGTGATGAAGGTTTAATCTCAGTTGTAATTTGAATGAGCACATGAGGACACATGAAAAATATTCTAGATAAATTCCAATAGTTTTGAAAGTTTTTATGATTCACAGCAATATAAAATGTCTTTAAATGAGTTCTTGGCAATCCCAAATGTCAATGAGCGCATTGTTGTAGTTGCAATGAATAATTTAAATAATTCCTCAAGAATTATATCTGAACATAACTGGAAACACTGCTGATAGATTTCCAAAGACTGATATGAACAGGAATGAATTCCTTCTTTACAAAGCTACTGTTTCTTTCACTTAACCTGTTACATAACATAATGCCTTTGGTCCGTATTCAAGAAACTCCTTAAGTTGAGTGAGAAACTCATTCTCACAACTTAAAATACCTGAATTTGACCATCTTGTGAATGTCCACTCAATTAATAATTCAGAAAAAATGGTCTCCTCAAATCTGAGTGAACTCACTTGAGGGCGACATAATGCTGAATGTATTAAGTGTTACTGAAATATCCAGTTATGAAAGTGTAAAAGATACTTGCTGCTAATGAGATGCGTGGGTACGTGGGAAAGCCTGCCAGTAGCTTCTCGTGGGTCGGTGGTTCTTCCCTGAGTTTTCCAGGGTTCTTCCTCCACCATTTATACTGGCCGCCATGTATAGCCTATCTTGTGCTGAAAAATGGCCTTAAACCCAACAACAACGACATGCTTGCATCTTATCAGCTTTTTTATAATAGGCTGTTTTGTGGTTAGTATAAAATATGAATTATAGCAAAGTAAAGAAAAAAACGCTGTGCTTATTGGACTGAAAGGGAGAAACAGGTCTCGCTAGGATTTTAAAACTAGGAGTCCAGGACTCCCATTTTAGTAAAAATGGGAGTCCCACCAGCAAAAGTTGCAGTCCCCTCCCAGAAAACTATGCAGATTATAAGAACTATTGGTTGCCATTGAGTTTAATTTCTACATTCTTTACAACACTGAAATAGTGCTTGTTTGTCCATCAGAGTGAGGCTGAGTTTTGTCAATCCAAGGAAGCTCTTGTTCAAAGCACTAAGCTAGGCATCACACACTTCTTACACTTCGCTACTGTCTCATCCAAACTATTACTAGTTCTAACAACTTTACCACTCTCCTGAATCTCATTACAATCTTTGTCAGTTTGCCAGTGAACCCCAAAATACTAATTCAAGTCTAAGTCTCAACATGTCTTGATACTGAGGTCAAGTGCACTGCTTATTCCGCTACACTCAGAAATGAACACAATAATGAAAGCTAAAATTGTTTATTTGATGTACTGTTATCAATGACCACATGTACATCTCTGGGTCTTTCTACCTCTGAATTCAAGCACTGTAAATATCAGCACATTTTCCCACCCAGCTGCCAGTCAAAGCCTTTGATCTTACCACCCAGCTATTTCGGCATGTTCTTGTGATGTACTCTTATAATGGCGACATGTACATCGGTGGGGGGGAGGGTGACTTTCAGATAGTAAAGTCTGTCATTGCAAATATCAACACAGCTAACTGATCAACACTTTTCCTACACAGCATGTGGCTCAATCTTGACTGGCAAGCCTTTGAATTTTGCCGTCCACCTATTATATGCATACCGAGGACTCCTGCCTAATTGATTTTCTGCATCCCCAATGTAAAATTGGCGTCCAAGTATGCATGATTAAGCATTTCTGAGACCTTTGAGAAAGTTGTGTTACTGGGGATTGTGCTAAGAAGAGAGGGTGTATTGTGTGGAAACTTTAAATGCTGTGGAGTTGAAAGGTTAGTGAGAAAAGAAGACGAAGAGAAGGTACACGAAAAGGTCTTGGAGGCCGTTAATGCATAGATATCTACCATATCTATAAAGTATTTTTAATTCATTATATCTTTACAAGAAAATTATTTTTATTACTTAAGTTTAGCATTTTCTGGTTAACCAACATACAGTATTTGTAACTGGTGTAAATTTGCTATTTTCATGCTGATATCTAAATTAGTACTGTAATTATTAAATGAACACATAAAGTCAAAAGTAGTATTTGTTTGTTATGACAAAAAACCAATTAAACCAAAACAAAATAAATTGGTTCTGCAGTACACATGAAATCTAAATTGTTTTTTTCATTATGCAATTAATATAAAGAAGAAAAAAAGCAAATTCTGGTTAAAAATTATGTATTAAAACTGTAAAGACTATAATTAACTCAAGTCAGATTATTTTCTTACAGATTTGAATTCATTTTCATTCTTCACTCAAAAGAAAATCAAATACACCCTGTATTAAGTTGGAAATGGAAAGTTTGCAACTAGTAATAACAGAATTGAAAAAGAAATTATAAAATTGGAGAACAAAATGCTGAAAATTGATAAGGAAACAGAAATGTTGTGTTTGGAAATTGAAATTCTTCATGTTGAAAACAATTACTGCTTGCAGAGCAATTTACATCAAAATTTTGATGTCGTTCCTGTGCAGTAGTTGATATCATTTTAAATAAGATTCTGTTCACTGATGGTTCAAATGTTGATATATATAGGTCATATGTCAATAATAATAGGTTTGTTTGTTCTTGTGAATTCATTGTCATTTGCAGCACATGATAGGCTATGCAAGGCAGACAGTTTGTTTAGTGGAGCAAGATTTTAATAAAAACAACAACTAGGAACAACCACCAATCCATGGGAAGCTTCTATCAAGCTTCATACCTGCATAGGCTGAGTATAAACTAAAATCCATGTGTTGATGTAAGATGTCAGTGATCTGTATAGGAGAGCACCTGAATACATTGAGCCAACAGGAACCCTGGGTATTAAAAGATCATAGCATATGTTTCAAATTAATAAAAGTGATTCTTGGAAATACTTCTCACTGCTTCACCATCAACCTTCCCAACATATGGGTATTCTACCGTTTCATTAAATGCATCATCTGTTTCGGTAGGATATTGTCTTAAGCATCTTTTATTGGAGATTCAACGCCATCATTTTCTTTTACCCATTTCAATACCAATATTATGCATTATTAGGGGCAACTCTAAAACCATAATGTAAACAGTTGAATCTGCATTTCATTATTACATAGCTCTGTTCTATTTTTACTCTTGTCCTGGAAATGGCCTTATTAAATTTTCTTTCTGCATCATTGTTTGGGACCAAAAAGGGTGTCATGAGGAAAGATCTACATGAGTACACAACATCCCCTAAAAGCGGCCCATCACATTTACCAGTAAGTGAAAATAATATGCATTCAATGGAAGGTCCACTTGTTAAGTTTTATGTAAGTTACTAACCTTCATATTTAATGGATTTATGTCATATAATTGTAAAGCTTATGGCTTCCACATTGCACAGATTTTGATTTGTAACACTAATTTTTAAATGAAAACGTGGTATCAGCACTAATCCTTGGACCGTAATTAATGCTAATTAAATAGTGGCATATTGTATTTTATCACATTTATTTTGATCAGTCTGTGCAATAATGTGTCTGCTTGTTGGTCAGTGAAATTTTACCCAATCTGGTAATAACTGTAATATAACTGATTACCCTGCTTATATTTTGAATTTTTTTCTTTTCTTTCTGGGTACCTATATGGATCATATAATTTATTCATCAGGCTGAAAATATTTTCAAGTATATTTTGTATTGCTATCATTTAATATTTTGTCATTGTACAAATGTATTATTTTTTAAAACCTTATATTAATAAATTCATTGTACAAATGTATTATTTTTTTTTTAAAACCATACATTAATAAATTTTACACATTTAACACATCAGTAGTATGACATAGAAGACTGTCTCTAAATACTCTGGAGTCATGAGTAGATCCTGGCCACTGAGTATCAGAGTTTGTAATATTTAAATTTTGCATCACACACCATCTGAAATTTAATTAAATTTATTTCATTCATATGTGTAAAGAGGTTATAGGAACAAATGTTTAAAATTAATATATCTTGATACATATTTAAATTTTTATCTCATCTGTAATGACCATAAAATTGATTCTGAATAATCTTTACTTTAATATGATATATCTTTCTAAGTTAATATTTCAGTTTGAATGTATTATTATCATCACTACATGATATATTATGTTTGTTTAAACTCACTGGGTTAATGACACTCTATGGTACTATTTACTGGCATAGTTTTATGTTATATTTCATAATGATAATGGCTGTCTTACAGTCTTTGTTTGTATTGTTTGCAGTTTTATGTATCCACCAAATCAGTTATTGTATTTTAGCAAGTACTACTCCATGTTCTAATATCATTACTACTATTATATTTCTTATAGACTTTCCTTGAAGGACTAATACCTGACATTGGTGTATCTGTCTGTATCATTTGAGTGTTTGCTTAATGGTATGTACTTTCACTGAAATAAAATATTTAAATTGTTGAATCATGTTTGCATCATGATGTATATTATTTCAATTATGACAATATTGAAAAGAAATATAAAACATAGAAATGTGGAATATAGAAATATAGAATATAGAAATATAAAACATACAAATATAGAACTTAGAACTATAAAATATAGAAATATAAAACAGAAATATAGAAATATAAAACATAAATATAATACATAGAAATATTAAACAAAGTACATAATCAGATAATTTATTGTATATTCTGTACCTGAACATTCAAGAAGTGAAAACCTTTCTTGTTGACATAATCCTGTTCATTTGCTTTGGTTGCAATGATTTTGATGAATGTTCCATCAGTGCACAAACTGAGAGTAGGAAATCCTAGGTATGGAAAATAAACATAATTTGGTCAGTGATGCTAAGCAATCTCACAACTGACACACATTTGATGATATATGAAATATATACATGTTATAATGCAGATGGGGGGGGGGGGCGTAATTGGGAGTCACACAAGGGAAAGCTTTGCATATCAAGGTGTCATGAAAACATAAAATGTTAGTAAAATATATTGATATGAGTGCCTGTAATTTTTTTTAGTATACATCTGTTTTACTGTATCCCAGTGACCAGAGACAGATGCATACTTATGCATATCCATATGGAGACATGATAAGTATCCTATTTCTCTTAAAAATATTGTGATTAAAATAAGCATAGCATTATTTGCATACAGTACATTTTCAAGCATCACCTTGTTAATTTATGTGAGGGACAATAATTTTTTAGTTAAGGAATTCAGATATTTTTCTGAGCCTTAAGTCATGGACTATCCATACACACATACATAGACACACACACACACACAGACACACACATACATACATACATACATACATATATATATATATATATATATATATATATATATATATATATATATATATATATGATTATTTTATGATCGAGTTATATTCCATGTAATAATTTTGTTAAATGTAAGTACTCATCCATGTATTTATCATTATTTTCCAGTAGTTTAGTATTGATCTGTTTATCCAGCCATCCATGTACCTATTCATGCATTCAGGTATCGATCATACATGTATATGATAAGTAGCTATGTTGTAGTAATTAAAAAGGGTTATTTATAGTCCAATGACATTAATGGAAATATATACATGTGTAAGAAAGTTAATGGTATGAAATTTAGAATAAAATTAAAAAGTATACATATTGATAAGTAATAAGTAATTTCTTTAAAAATATAGAAACTTTGGACCTGCAGGAATAATAATAATAATACAATTTTAATTGTAGGACAATGTATAAATTGCACCATTTAGAACATTCAAAAAGTTTAAGAAAAATGATATAAAAGAGTATACACTCGCATATTGACAGTGTATCTGTTTCATTGCTGCATTATATTCCATTACCATTTCACCATTCCGTTCAGAGATATATTGGCTTGAATATTTATAATGCATGTTTTTAGAGAAGGGGAGGTCACTAACATAAATGCAACAAAAAGCAGTTTCTAAGGATGCATACTCACCAACTATTATGTGGAATTGTTGTTTTTCTGTTGTCAATTCATCATCACTTGGAAACTTTATGTAGTGGTGAGCCAGAGATGATATGGTCCATGCAAATCTGATTAGAACATGGTTCATTTGCTATAACCTCATGCTGTCCCCAACCAGTGGGATATGAGCTCCACTTGCAAAATATCAAACGGTAAAGAGCATCTGACATTGCAATGTAAGTGATCCAGACCGATTGGTTTATGATGATAGGAAATGTTCCAAAAATTGTTACCAAAAATAAAATTGTGTATTTTCTAAATCTAAATCTTAGGAAGCATGCTTCATCATCCACATCATGTAAGGCTGGACTTTCCTTAGTTCTTGTCAGACCCATTCTCCAACATGAATATTGACGATATGCATACATCATTTTTAGGTGTATTCCATGAGTTAGGTAAGATGTTATTTCATTTATTTGAATGAAATCCTCAAAGTTGAGTTGAGTGGTTTCCATGTCTTAGATTAGTGAATCCTGATTTGAGGGCACACTTAGGTATTTGAGGGAAAACTCAGATCTTAGATTTGAGTTTGAGCTTGTATTTCAGGAGTGTCATGAATAATGGGCCTGGAATTACTTATATGTGGGTTGTTTGTATTAGAAATCTCCATCAAATCGTCAACAAGTTTTCTTCCAGAGTATTCCAAGCTTGTAAAAAGATCAGGCCTTGGACTCAAATTGGAGTAAACATATAGCTTAAATGTGACTGTTTTCTTTAAATAACTATCTATAATTGTGGACAAAAGTTGAGCACTCAATGTAGATATACACTGCACCTCCCCTCTTAAAGAAATTAGTGTTTTCCTGGTATTCAAAAATACATTTGGTATTAAACTGAGATAGGAAGACGTTTCTATATCTTATACATGTAATCTAAATGTGCCTTGCATCAATGTTGATTTCCTGCAACAGTGATCTCCTACCCAACAGTGATTTTTGTGTTTCATTTTGTTAATGAAAATAAGAAGGTTGTGATCGCTGATTCAAATAATTGTATAAGGAGCTGAACTAACATACACTTCAAAATGTTGTATTGTTAGTATGAAACACAAGTATTCTTTCTTGATTGTGAAATAATTTATCTGGAGCTTGTTTAATATTTTTAAAGTAGAAAAATAATGTATTAGATGATCCACACCATCTGTGTGTTTTTGAATCAGTACTTCACTAAGTTAAAAATGCCTTCTACTAACTTCACTTGACCTTGTCCCACATTATGTAACACAAGTATGTCAAAATTCACTTTGAACTAAATTAGCTGTCAATTGTTCATCACTGAGCCAATCAAAGAATTTACAAAGGGTGTCTCAAGTGATTTTTCTTCTTATCATTGTAGATGATGACGTCATCGATTTATGTGTCCCAATTGTCTTGACCATATGTTATGATATACATTAAATGCTGGTATGTTGACTGAGCATTTACATACCAAGCAGCATCACATAAAGACCGTCTGGAGTTGCAAATGCCGAAATCTCTATTATAATTTACTTTTATTGGAGTGAAATTTACCAGAATCCTTTTAATGCGTCAGCCGTTGTAAATATTTTGTACTTTTCTTTTGTCAATGGAATCATCTGTTCTTGGTATTGGAAATGAAGCCCGTTTTTCTGACACTGTTGACTTTTCTACTGTGGCTTGTAGAATGTATTTTCTAATTTTGGAAGAAGAATATATATTATCTCCATTTCTTTTTCATTAATCAATAAAATCATTCTCCAGTTAATATTGAATTTCTGTTTTCAATTCAGAGGATTTGTACTGTAAGGGTGGAGTTGCATTGTTGTAGGTTCTGTGATCTGCATGATAGATTATATGTATTTGTCTTGGAACATCAGGAAATAAGTGCCACTTTTCACATAATGCATGTAGGTGTTTTACTTCATGCTTTCCAGTGGTTGTAGATGTGAATGTTTCCGGTTCGTTTTGTTTAATATTTCTGAAATCTGAAGGTTTCCTAAACCAAAGTCACTACAACCAATATTTTGTCTATCTTAACTAAAATACTCCTTTAATATATTTATATGACAGAAGTTGCTTTGGGGCCCTAGGTGGCTCAGCGGTCTAAAACGGTTACCGTTAACAATCACTACCATCTCACCTTTTGTCTACTTGGTTTTGAGTCCCAGGCTCAGCCAATGTGGGTATGTGAGAAAGCTTACCAGTTATTTCCAGTGGGACTGTGGCTCTTCTCGGTTTTTCATCAGTAATGTCATTAGGTCAGTTTTGCCTCTTTCCTTTTGTTATCCCTTTTCTAGGTCACATTATCTATCCTTCATGACTTTTGTCTAAAGTAACATGCTGTGCAACCTGTGGAATATTAGCATTAATAACCCATGAAAGTGATGTTGCCAAAGCATAAGTCATATAGTGATGTAGAGCAGTAACTGGCAAGACTGCATATGTCACTACATCTGCCCTAACCCGTAATCCACTTCGCATTGTTAGACCGCTTCCATGCCGTAGTGGTTAGAGTGTCTGCCTCGGATGTGGGAGGTCGTGGGTTCGAACCCCGGCTGAGTGATACGAAATAACAATAAAAATGGTACTAACAGCTGTCTTGCTAAGCGCTCAGCATTAAGAGGTTAGTGTTAGGACTGGTCGGCCTGGTGTCAGGTTTTTTTTGACTGGGTGGGACATGATGATGCATGTCTGACAAGATGCCCCAGTGCTAGACATCACTATAAAATGCATATGACTGAACATTTCTTAAAGCAATGTTAAAATCCAAATTACACACAAAAAGTGATTAATAATTTCTTTTTATATTTGATCTGATTCGCTTCTGCATCGTGATGTATTATCTTGACAAAAACAAATATTGTAGATTAATAAATGTAAATGTTAAAGTTATATAACTATCTAAAAGCACTCGTTTATTTGATATGCTCTTGGAAATCATCATCGTTACAGACAAACTTCAGTAAAATCATGAGAATATTCATTCAAATATCAATCCCTGCTTGCATCAGATGATCTCAATTAAAGGACTCAATTTTCTCTATATACTATATCATATAAACTTTTTAATTTTTGTATGTTGGTTTCAGTTGGCTAAGTTTACACAGTTGTAGCTATAATATCAATCCTATATTAATCAATTTATAAGCGTGTTCCGGAATATGCCAAAAATTGCATATAACATATTTTGAGCTTCTTTGATAAATCTGTTTGATACATTCAAATGAAACAGCCATTTAAGTCTTTTCTGTTCTAGTTATATATATATATATATATATATATATATATATATATATATATATATATATATATATATATATATATATATATATATATATGTGTGTGTGTGTGTGTGTGTGTGGGTGTGGGTGGGTGTGTTGCATGCAGCAATTCCTCACTATGAAGTATGTTTTTTCCCAGCAAAATATGTTTCTGCTATAAAAACTTCTTGGGAAATTCACAAGCTGTATTATTAAAAACAGATTGCTCCCCAGGTTAATGCCGTGGTGGAGCGGTCGTAGTATAAATGTCAATATCTGGTGTTTTCCTTTTTTTGTAGTCTGTGCGCAAAAGTATTAAACGAAATTTTATATATATATATATATATATATATATATATATATATATATATATATATATATATATATATATATATATAGACTTTGTGGTACATTTACATGTGCTAACCGCTTCTCAAACTGCATAATCACGTTTGTTATCTTTTTTGCTGTTGGGAACCACTTTGACACTATCTTTTTTCGCCTATCTTTTCTCGTACCTACCACAGATAAACATCCACCAACAGCTAATGAGGGGCAGTATATATGGCAAATAAATACCCGAAATTGTCTTATCGCATCCTAAACGTGTGAGTCAATTCTCAATTTACAGACTTCGATAACAAGGAAGAAGCTAACAAAACTGCTTTTAACATATTACAAGTGAATGGGGATTCGTTGTAGTTAAACGGATATTTAGCTAATATTATGGAAGACAATCCTCATATTGTACAATATGTGGTTGTATGTCAAAATGCATCAAAAGGTCGATGCAAGTCTACAGATTTCTCAACAATATAATCGTACGGCGTGCCTGATTTATTTCTTTTCAATGGTATACTTGGGTGTTGGTGGCCGAATGAGAATCCTTGATGCACCTGTGGAAAATCCATAACTGAAAGTGCTAAACCAATTTTTTATTTTTTTAGAAATTAGTAGAAGTTGAACATTTTATACGTTTTATAAGTAATTCGGTTGATGAGAAACGCTTACGAAATTGATGTAATGTTTTTGCAACTTCCCATGTATGGAAACAAAAATATACTGAGAATTTTGAAACAGACTATTCCCGGCAAATGCAAAGCAATCTCGCTTCACATGTCCAGTTGGTATGCAGACTAGATGTGATATAACTTCTTGGAAAATTATAAACTCGGTTAATAATATTAAACAGGGTTTGATAAATTGAACCGTGAACTCTGGGGAAAAAAGTTCATGAAGATCGTGGGGTTGGTCTTCATGTTGACCTTTGGAAGGCATCATTTCAAGTGCATTCATAATAGAAATGTGGGATATTTTGTTTTTACACATTGTAAATATTACTTGCCAAGATTAATTGACGATTGTATCATCGTGACACAAATAGGATTTTG
This sequence comes from Sinohyriopsis cumingii, assembly GCA_028554795.2. Taxonomy (NCBI): domain Eukaryota; kingdom Metazoa; phylum Mollusca; class Bivalvia; order Unionida; family Unionidae; genus Sinohyriopsis; species Sinohyriopsis cumingii. Next base: position 55,715,797 of record CM068837.1, read on the forward strand.
ACCCGAAAGAACAAACAACATTTGATCAAAACAACATTGTTCCAATATTTACAGAAATGATATCTTGTTGACCCCACAATAGTACAACGCACACAACAGGCCGACACGGTATATATATATATATATATATATATATATATATATATATATATATATATATATATATGGCTACATGCTGTAATGTTACAATAACATGATGTGATATGAAATTGACAATAAAAAAGTAATATCTTTCACATGGTTAAGTTTTAACTTTCATCGGTTCGAATTTGGAAAACGTTCAATGGTTGGCAAATGAAGGATACTGTGAAGTAGGCCTACATGATGGATATGCCTACAGGGTACAATTCATGACTTTCTTGTAAATTTATATTTTCTGTCCTGGAAATATGACAAGTGTTGCTATCACAAGTGCAATGATACGTTACATGGAAACCGTTTTGTGGAATAGCACGTGGACTGATGAATGAGCCACTCTGGTTAGTAAGTACAGGAGTTTACATTATCAATCGCATTATTATATTTTGATTAAACTGGAACGGATTGTGGGTGTTCAACAAAGTAGAAACCAGTTTGACATAACACATTTATGGTTTTGGCTGGCTTTGCAGATGCACTTGAGAGAGTCTGGTTTTGTGTTGTCAGTGACGTGTATAACCTGTGTCTGAAGTATCACACATCTCAGTCGGCGTGTGTGTGTGTGTTTGTTTGTCTGTATCTGTGTGAAAATAATTTGTTTTGGTGTTATAAAAGTTGGAAAGACCTTAAGTTCCTTTATCATTGTAATTCTTATAGTTATTTATCTATTGTTGATGTTGGATTTATAACCAGACTGAGATTGAAAAAGTAAGATTAGCAAAACAGACAGATTTATCTGCTGAATGGGTGAGAAATAAATATCCCTATTCTGTAATTTTAGCAGCATGGAAGTCATTTTGCGTTCTTGGCATGCGCCAACGAAATTCGTTTTGTCAAAATTAAAAATTGTTTAGGCTTACTAAGTCATTGTTTTCTTGTTGTTTTATTTGTTTAATTCGGAGGGATAAAATCTTATTGAAGCATAAGAGTGGCCCTAAAAAGGGCTCTTGTTTTTCTTCTTGATCTTTTTTTGGTTTCTTCTTTTCCTCCACCATCTTCTTAGTCTTGTAATAGCTGTTGTCTTCTTCTTCCTTTCTCATTTTTTCCTCATCCTATTTCTCCGTCTCCTTTCCCGTTTTCTTTACTTCATTTGCTTCTTCATTTTCTATCTTATCATGTCACTCTCTCATCCTTTTTTTACCAATTTTTCCCCTCTTCATCCCCGTTTTCCTCCTTTTCTTCTTTAATCAGTTCCCTCAGTTATTCCTTAGCTTTTTTAATGTGCGGGCTACAGGCACCATTTACAATTCTAACCAAGAGCACTTCCACGATACCTATCATGTCCACCACTTCTTGCAACTTTAAAATTTTGTTCATAAGGTTTATCGCTCTTTTCTTTGGTCATTCAATGTTAAATGGCGCGAATGACGGACGCTCGGTTTTATGTTTCAAGCACGGACGTGAAGGAAAATTTCCTTTACACCTACTTCACATATTATACAATATCTACACACGGGAAGAGGAGACAAAAAAAAGAAAAGAGAGAAAAACATAATCTACTCCTGGGTGTGCTGACGAGGTCGGTATTGTTTGCACGTTTCGGCACAAGTAAGACAGAAGGGAAACATCAGATTTCCTTGGCAATGGTGAGGTAAAATGGGATGTTACAAATCTGTGGGAGGCAAAACTTTGCGCTTGATCAATCCTTCTTATTATTGAATGTTGTCCACGTAGATGTGTTCCTTCAGAAAATGCGGGTGCCCTGCGGAAAAGTGACGATCTTTGCATACGTAAGGATACAGCTAACACACGTCCAAGTATCTGATTTCTTCTCCATTCTCCTCGTCGGATTGGTACAGCAAATAGGTGGCACTCGTCAGTCATCCGTGCAAACTGCCCTGTGAGTTTAGTGGGTCCACCAGCTTGTAACTTTCCACGATGCGTTTAAACTCGTCATCATTTTTCAAACGGTGAACGTACTCGTGTTCTCACATTTCTATCACTTTGGTATCCTTGCTGTTCTAATTTCAAGCGTCGCTGACAAGTGGCCTCGTACAGTCTTCCATGGTTCGTTGTAAAAACTGATTTTTAGTGTCATGTTGAGGGTAGCAGAGGGGACATCAGTGAAATAAGCATCCATTAAACTAGTACACGTTCTTGGGGTTTTCTAAGTCCCAACTATCCACTGAATACATTCCGATGATCTTTTCGCCTCCTCCGTTTTGGGCATGTTGAATCCATTTGTCTTCCTTGTCGCACAAGACCTGTTTGACTCATATGCCTCTAAAAGATATTTATTCTCTTTGCCATATATGTGTATCTTTGTTTGTTTATTTGTTTGTTTACCCGCCCCGCCAAGCGTTGTTTTATTCGCATAGTTTATGAACTATATGAAGTTACCCGCCACCGCTACTTGCTGAACTAGCTGAATTTACCCGCCACCGGCTACCCGCTAAACTAGCAGAACGTGCCCGTTACCCGCTATCACTGTTTGATGTTTGGCCCGATTGAGGTCAGCTCCTTGCCACATTGTTGCCAATATCTAGTACCATGACGTCACCTCACCTGTTCCATTCCTATTGTCTATATACAGTCCCAATAATTTGTTGTCCTTCTATAGTCTCACCGATGTTAAAATTCCCCATGTTAAATTCCCCTTGTCCCTAAACGTTCCCAGGGTGATCTGAAAAGTCTTATGCCTAAATGTTTCCGGGGGTGGGGTGGTCTATAATGTATTTTCCCATTGTCCAAAGGGTATCACACGATACTACTTGTAACTCAGAAAATCATATTTACTATATATCTTTTAGAATCATAAAAATAAATACATTATTTAAAAGATTTACAAACATTTTGCATCCTAATCCAAGTTTCCAATTTTCCAAGAAGTTGTCCCACACGCAATAAAGCGTCTGCTATCCAACGTGTCAACTTGCCGTTAAAACGGGATTCTCAAGAAATTCCCCGGGTATAGTCTGTTCCTGATTTCTTTAGTAATTTTTTTCCCCCATAAACAAGACTTTGTAAACACATTACATCCTATTCATTGTTCTTTCTCTTCCACATAATAGCTTCTATTATATATATATATATATATATATATATATATATATATATATATATATATATATATATATATATATTGTTGTTGTTGTTCTAGGGTTTAACGCCATTTTTCAGCACAAGATAGGCTATACATGGCGGCCAGTATAACTGGTGGAGGAAGAACCATGGAAAACACAGGGAAGAACCACCGACCCACGAGAAGCTACTGGCAGGCTTTCCCACGTAACCACGCTAGCTGAGCCTTGGACTCGAACCCACGCAGACAGAGGTGAGATGGCAGTGATCCGGAACGGTGAGCGCTTTAGACCACTCGGCCACTCGGGGCCCCCTATATATATATATATATATATATATATATATATATATATATATATATATATATATATATATATATATATATATATATATATAATATGTCTTGCCATTTATTGGCATTGTTACGTTGAATTTTGTTAAACTAGCTATAAACCTGACCTATTTACTCCACTGATCCGCTGACAGAAACAGTAACGTATTTCATTTCTATAGCCCGATGTATAAACATTACATCTTTTCAAAGCTGTGCGCAGAATAGGCCGATAGTTCGCGAGTCATGAAAACATGGCGGTGATATCCGTGCTTCCAAAAGTAACATTATTTTGAACAGAATATTCTGGTGACAATTGCCTCTTTTCAAATGATAAGCATTGCAGTATTTTATTTTCGTCAATCCATCGAATTTGGTATGCGTTTTGCTTCAATATTGGAGACGGAATACTTATGTGCGCAGAAATGCCCGACAGTATTGAAACCGTATTGAAATTCGGATTGCCTTTGTGTTGAGGTTTTATTATTTTTATTTTATAAAATTCTTGATCGAGTTTCATACCAACCTTAGTTCTATTCTTAATCGAATTTTATACCAACCTTAGTTCTACAATGTAAGACATAGCACATGTTGTTTTTGTTTTAATGCTGTCTTACTATCCAAATAACGGCCTTGTATAGTGTTTTCCGACATCGGAATGTGTAGTCACAGTTGCAGGAATATCTCACACACATGGCAGCCTATATCGACACTCTTCCACCAACTTATGTGTAATTAATATACATACTGTGCTGTCCTTATCCTGGAGGAATGATAATATGACACTAGCAAATAGACGCATTTTCATGTTCTGTAGACATATATTTAAATTTGTTGCAATGCAAAGGTAGTCGAGGTATGCCGAAGTATGTTTAAGTAGGTTCATATGGGGGATTTGTTTCTTGAAGGAAACGAAACGTTGCTTACGGTTCCAATAGCCATGATATATTTTATTCGTTTCGTTAAAGAATAGTATTTCAACTTAACCCAATTTCAGCATTCCCGGCATTCATATGTTTACCGCCAACGGATCAGGGTCAAAACGAACCGGTACCGAAAAGGCCCACGATTAAAACGGACTAAGGCTTAAAAGGCCCGGTACGAAAAGGCCCATTTATGTATCAATTACCAGTATCATGTCTAATAAAAGTAACTAATACGTAAATATCAAATCCTTGTTTTACTGTTAAATGTCTATAAATAATTGCAGTAGAGAATCATTGTGCAGTATGTCACAATCGTACGTCAAGTGATCATGAAAATAATTGCAACACGCTACTACATGTTAGTAGTGAAGTGGGGCGATTTGGCGACAGTGGGAATTAGCATTAAAATACCCCTTGGGCCTGTATAGCGACTATGTAAAATTAACATGGAGAAAAATCGTGGGCCTGTATAGCGACAAGGGGAATTAACATGGGAATAAATTGTGGGCCTGTATAGGGACAATGGGAATAAATCGTGGGCCTGTATAGGGACAAGGGGAAATTAACATGGGAATAAATCGTGGGTCTGTATAGGGACAAGGGGAAATTAACACACACACAGACACACAGACACACACACACACACACACACAAAATGGGGTAGGCAATTGAAAGTCTATCTCTTTTCGAGAGATTGGAGTGGCCCTGAAAAGGGCCTTTGGGTTTCTTCTTCTTCTTCTAACTCCTTAACTTCTTTATCCATCCCCTTATTTTTTCCATCATTCCTTTCTTCTTCTTCTTCTTCTTTTCTGTTTCCGGTATCCAGTCCGGGTGACCCATGGCTCGGAACTTCTGTTGGATTTTCATCCAGTTAGCGTTTAGTTTCTCTAGTTCTTCCTTTTTCTTTCTATTTTCTTCTTCTTTTCTATCTTTTGCCCACCTGTCCTTGATTTTCTCCACTTCTTCATCTATCACCTTTCTCATCTTTTCTTCCCCTTTCTTCAATTGTTCAACACTCCTTTTGACAAAGGGACACTCTGACCTTTTTTTCTATCTCTTCCAAGAACCTTCTTACTTCTTTTACCTTCTCCAGGGCCTCTTTTATTGTCCCCACTCTGACATAAGGGGGATCTATCAGCCCTCTCAATCTCTTCACTTCTTCTTCAATTAATCCCTCTTTCATCTTCCTGGCTAATTTTAGTTCGTTCACGTAGTGCAGACTTGTTCTTAACCTCCAGTCTCTTTCAATCCTTTCAATTCCATATTCACCATCCACCATCCAAAAATAATCATGCCTTAAATCATTAAAAAGTTGGGACACTTCCATCTTCGTTTTTTATTCCTATGAATGGTGCGAACGACGAACTTTGTGGGTTCTTATAGTTAAAGTGCGGACGTGAAGGAAAACATCCCCCTAAAACAAAATTGATATTACCTGGATTATCACTTACAACGTGCGGACGTGAAGGAAAACATCCCCCTACTTTTCTTATTTCATATAATATACTATCCACATAAGTGAAGCAGCAATTAACAAACCCCAAATCTACTATCCACACACGCAAAGCATTATAATTAAACCCAATAATCTACTAACCACACAAACGTACTTGAGCGCTTACACACACACACACACACACACACACACACACACACTGAAAAAAGAGTCAGTGTTTATATTCACACTACACTACATACACACCTTGGCAAATCGATTACTATTTCTTTTCTAAATGTTTGGGTAGCCCTGAAAAGGGCTGTTTGTTTTTGAACTCCAGTGACACCTGGTTAATGATGGCACCTTCCAGGCCTGGCACCACACACACATCTTCTTCTCCAGTCTCCTTTTACTTTTTTTCTTGGGAGTGCAGAGGCGGGATGATTGGCTTCAGCACCCCAATCCTCTGTCTCTGGTATCTTGTAAATCATCCTCTCTCCTATTTTCTTTTCCTCCTCTTCCCTCTGTCTTCTCTCCTCCTCTTCTTTCTTTATCCTTGCCTCTTCTACTATGGCCTCTGCAGCCAGCTCATTCACTATACGCCTGGCATATTCCAGGTGTACATGAAGTTCAAGTAGTTTTGCTAGTCTGGTGTTCATTCTCTTGATCAATCAACAAGGGTAGCTAGACTACCGAGCGATTTTCAATTTATACTAAAAGCGCGGACGTGAAGGAAAACATACCCCTAAAACAAAATTTATATTACCTAGATCATGACCAAACAACGAGCGGATTTAAAAGAAACACTCACTGACTTTTTTATACTATCCATCACTATTCTAAAAAACTTCATGAAACCAATAACATACTATCCACAAACGCAAAGCAGTCAAATCAAACCCCAAATCTACTATTTACGCACGTCAAACAGCAAAAAAACCAAAAAAAACATGATGATAATCTATTATCCACGTACTTGAGCACTTACAATCACTCACACATATAAACATATACCATCACACCAGAAAAGAGTGAGTGTTTATATTCACACTACTCTACATACACACATCGGCAAATCGATTGTTGTTTGTTTTCTAGAGATTGGGGTAGCCATGAAAATGGCTCTTTTTTGCTTGCGTGAAGTTGAAGCTAGGGCGATCTTTTAGTTTCTAAGAATGCGACGTCCTCTGACGATAGACGTTCTGACGATAGGTCTGCTTCTTCGTAAAGAGAAGAAGAACTCTTTGGTATCGATACGACAATCGACAAAGCCTCTGTCAGGTTCAGGTTGCTGCTGCTGTTGTTGTTGTTGTTGCTGTTGCTGATCTCTCTGCTGTTTCTGAAGTCTGTACTTCTCTGTCCATTCTTCTTTTTCCCTGTTCATTTCTTCTCTGAAGAGCTCTTCTATCAGGTCTTCAGTGACTTTTAACATTCTCACATTCTCTATCTCTTCAGCCTTCGGTATCAGACTGTGTCTGACCCTATGCAAATTCACGTAGGCTTCGTTTAGCTTAGCTGGTTTGGAGCACATCTTCGTAGGAGGATGAGTCGACAATGGATGGTTAGATTGGAAACTGCCCCGTTTTTTTTAAAGTCAAAGCGCGGACGTGAAGGAAAACATCCCTACACGGTTTTCGAGCCGCAGCGTTCAATGAGTGTCATGAGAGGGATAGTAAGAAGTCAAGAGCGTGAATCAAGATTCCTATAGCCAAACAAACCACAAAGGCATTTTTTTCAAAACACAACATTTTTTATTCAAAATCACTTAACACTAACAAACAACAATAACATTTTTAACAATAATCTAACAATTTCACATCAAACATTTTTTTCAAATACCAAACAATTTTTTTCAACTCACACATTATTTTGGACAGGGCTGACAACGTTGTGAATGAAATTGTGATTTCCACTGTTGGAAGTCATTAGGCCATTGATGGACACTACGTTTCCTAGCTTGAGACAAAAGATAAGCATAATGGTCACAAAGCCGTTTATCTACTTTCATATCGTTTCTAGACGAAGAACGAGGATCAAAATGAGTCACTAAATGTTCTAAGGAATAGCCCAGGCTGCGATGATGCAGAAAATACACACAATATTGTCCACACACCAAGGAATCTGTGCCTTGTAATTTCACATTATTGAATCGGGTGGTCTGAGCATTTCTTCTCATAAAGTCAATGATATCGTCTTCCAAAGGAGGCAATCCATACGAATCGAAATATTCCACACATCCTTCTTGAGGAAAGTAGACGGCTACCCAGTGGGTTCCTGGGAGATGACTGTTGTCCGTGTTGATCACATAAGCTTGATGGTCTTGAGGCTTGCGATGAGGAAGTTCATCTTTAGCACAGACGACAGGATTCCAAGAAGTAGTGTACGAACTGTGGTTCAAAAGGTAATAAAGTTCCCAGGTATCCATTTATTTGTGTGTTTTTTTTCTTCACAGGTAATGATAAGTGATCAATTCGATCCTGACTCTTTGCTTGAAAATGTCTGACAAGTAAAAGGCGTTTGGCTCCGACTTCTTATTCTGGTCAAAGAGAGATTCGATGCGACGGCACTCCAGAGTCGTTAATGGAGAAGAAGAATGTTTATCCAAGCCTTTATACCACTCGTTCAACACGAATTCTATCTCGATGTGACCCCAAGCTTTGTCCAGATATTCGTCCAATTTTTCTTCTTGACTCAACATTAGACATTTGTCGTGTTGAATTTGACTGGGATGGTCGTTGTGACATCCATAGCACTCTTCCTTGATCAATTCTTTCATTATATCTGCCAGGAATGTAGCAAAACAGGAGACTAAATGGGCTTCTTGTTCTGGCCATCTCGACTTCATCATGACAACTTCTTCGTTTTGGGATTCTTCTTCTTCTTCTTCTTCTTCCACGGTCTCCTCACATTTCATGTCCAAAGTTTCTCCACTAGGTAAAGAGGGATAACAGTCTTCCATAGCTTCTAATAGTCTAGAATGACTTCTCTCAAACTGTTGATTTCTATGGTATTATCAAATTCTGCATACAGGAGGACGTTCACCGTCTCTGTTAGATTTGTCGTAAACTGAATTTCCACACGAATCTGGCCGGATTTTATAGGGTGGAAATGTCCCTCGTCGCTGCCTTGGTCTGGAGTGAAATCAAAAGCCCACAAAGCATAGCCTCCTGCGTAATCGTCGTACGTAATGCCGTGACTGGTGTTGGTTCCTAACTGACCGGTGGCTTCGTACAGGGACAAGTACGATCTCAAGTAATTCTTCTTGTCAAAGTTAGGTTCGAAAGGTCGGGTACACAAGGTCTTGCCATCGCGACTGACTTCGATCTTGGACACGTCAAAGTGTTTAAAGTGGAAAGGATTTTTAGCGATAGCTCCGTTGAAGGCTGCATTCTCGACGATACCAACGATCAAACGTTTGCGTAACTGTCCTTGGAACAGATGATCTTCGATCATGGATCGAAGCCCCGTAGGAATGGTGAAGGTTTTCATTTCCACGCGTCGTATGGGATACTTGGCGGTCGTTCTGCTCAACGTCTGACTAATGTCGTTACCCACTTTAGGTAACACTTCCACGCGTCGTACGTAGAGCCTGGCTTTCTCGATGACAGTTTTGCAAGCACTAGTTCCTATCAAATGGAAAGCGGCACTACTACGATTCAGTCTCAGGCGGACATTCACCCCGTTCAGCAAATACTTTTCTTGTAACCACATGTCCAAATGCAAACGATCCATCAGTTCTAAACTATCCCCACTTTTGATTCTGTCTCTTCGTTCTACAAATCCCGCATTGTGTTCTTTGGTGGTATTAATTTCGAATTCTTCAAACTGGCCTGCATCGTCAGCTTCCCATACCACACAGGCATTGAGATGAGTGTTCTAGGCATCTATTCCGTACGTCAAGAGATTTTCCAGGTACGCTCGATAAGGGTAAGTATCCATGCTGCTACTGACTAGTTTGTTATTCAAGTACAAGTCCACTCCACTGAACAAGGAATGCATGAAATTATTGACGGGAGCTATTACCTCATCACCTGCTAGGGGCGTATTGTCCTCATCGACAACTTTGACTTTCAGGTACAAGTAACTGCTATTCAGATCGATGTAATCTTCGGGCTGTCTTTTGATTTCAAACTCGATGGGGGCTGAGGCTGTCAAAGAGGAAACGGGGTGAAATTCCACCCACTGGGATTCTTGCATGGTCATCATAGTGGGGGGCATGGCAAACAGATCCAGTTCCGACTTGGAACAAGCGCATGACTCTCGGTGCATATTTTTTTTTCTGTTTCTCAATAATCAAAAACGTCTAAGTCTCGGACGGTTCTTCTCTTCTTAGTCTTTCTAGCTATAGACGTGTGAAGTCTGGTGAAAGGGTGTTTTCTTCGTCGTCTCTTTCTGCCTTGTCCTTGCTGTGGCGTCAAGGAAGCGGGAATGCTTGACTCGGTAGCTTGCAGGGCATTTATAGGTGTTTCTCGTCGGCCCAAAAGGTCTTTGCCCGTTTCCAACAAGACATTTTTTTGCCTGTCCTCATGAAAGCTTCTTTGGGGTTTTGTTTGTCGATGATGACAGTTTGGAGAAATTCTTTGCCGTGTGTCATTGCCGCATCTTTCAAGGCGTGTAATCCGCGTGTCACCATTGGTTTCGACACCGGAGCCACCGAACGAAAGGCCGATTTTAACATATCTCCTAAACCGTGTCCTCGCTGTCGAGCAACCCCTCGGTACACTGGATACATGACTTACGAGTCGTGAGAGAACCGTTTTCGAAAATGGAGTTTCACCGTGACTTTTCCTTTGGTGAACGAAATATTTTGTCCCAGATCTCCTTTTATAGCAATGTTGACCGTGTTCAAATACGACTTGCTGACAGGCAAATAGTGAGGATGTACAAATTCGCGGTGGACGTGATAAGTGTTTCCACCTTCTTCGTCAGCGACTGTGGCAGAATCCACTTTGAAAGGAATGACACGCAGTAACGGTACGGAGGTGTGTCCCACCACGTTGTACTCCACTACATCGGAGTACACAAACATCAAATTCAGTCCTTGGTTCAGTTCTACCGGGGTACGAAATAACTTGCTAAAAGACTCGTTGTCGTAAATGATTGGTAATTCGTTTTTCTTGATCATGACCATTCTCATGTCCATGTCTCCGCCCAACATGTCAAACAATTCAGGACAAAATAAAATGGACATGATTTTACCCCCCTCAGGAAATTTCATCAAGAAGCGACAAGCTGTTTTGTGGGACTCCAGGGTGACACTTTTTTTGACACTTTCCAAAGCTTTCAGAAACACGACATTAAACCTGGAGGCTATGGTGCTCACCAAATGTTGACCACTAAAATAATAGCCTGGGGGAATGAACAAGTGATAGGTGGTGTACTTTTGATTTTTTGTGCTAGGGGTTTTTTATGATATATTTGCCATGGGTATCCAAGTACTGTTGCATTTGTTCGTCATGAACTTCCACATCAAAAAAGTTTTGATTGGGAAGGACATTGAGGACTTGGGTTGGCTGAATGATTTCCACTAAAGCCACTTCCCAGTGGACTTCGTGATCTAATGGGATGGCCTGAGGTAATTTGGCCGTGTAACAGCACAACGTGTTGTGGGGAAACACCTCCATGGAACTGTCACTAGGTAAGGTTAAGTAAAATTGGTTTTGGTGGCTCATAATTCCAGAGTTCTGTGGCTGTCCGAGGGGTTACTGGACGTCAGAGGCGTGTCTCCGCCCAAAATAGGGTTGTTGTTGTTGTTGTTGGAGAGGTGACTGGCACTGGCACTGGACACAAGGTTCCCGTTGTTCCCGTTCGAGGTGAATTTCAGGGAGGGATTGGGAAGCAGGTAACCGATGTAACTGCTCAGTAAAATGGTCCACAACTGTTTGTCTCCTTGTTTCAAACTCAAATTGGCAATAGCTGCTCCGATGACACAATACACCACGAAGATTTGGCAGAAAAAGACGATTTGCGTTTTAGGCACACGTTCTCCACACCACACTCACAAGGGTTGTTTCTTTAAATCTTGCAGAGAAGAACTGGGTGAAGGATTGGTCGACGTAGCTGCGTCTGTGTGAAAGGGCATGATGGTCACTTCTTTTTATAGTCTATGACTTGCGAAGCGTCGATCCAAGAATCAAAACTGGGTGGATATCCTTTCCAACGTACTTTGACTTCTTTGACACGTCGTTTACCCACTTTACGGGTTCTGCGTTCGAGAATGCTTTCGATGTCGTCCACGTCGTCTTCTCTTTTGGTGACACGTTGTAACTCGGGCAAATAAAACGTTCCTTTGAGTACTTCTCCGTTCATGTCTTCCAATTTATAGACGGCAAGATCACGGCCATGCACTCGTCCAGTGACACGAAACAATTCGGTGGTCCAGTTAGGTAAGTATCCTTTGTCGAAAGTGCGTTTGGTTTTGCCAATGCGCACCCAATCTGCAACGACCAACACACCACTTTTCTTGGGGACAGCCCTCGTCGGAGACGTACCAAACAGGCGCTCAAACACCAGAACTTCGTTCTCGGGGGTCACTTCTTGCGGGTCACGTCCAATGCTTCGATGGTAAGATTGGTTGTACGCTTGCACCAGGTGCGGTAAGATGTCGATGTACTTCAGAGTGTGGTGATGCGTAAAATATTTCCACATGCGTTCTTTCAAAGTGCGTTGAAAACGTTCCACGATGCTGGCTTTGGTTTCAGGATTCTCGGTGGTAAAAAAATGAATGTCACGTTTCTTTAATTCTTTGTGGAAAGCTTGGTTCAGAAATTCGGTACCTTTGTCCGTTTGCCATTGAAGAGGGTGACGACCGCTTTGTTTCAACACCCGTTGCAGGGCTCGCACTAACTCGCTGCTCGATTTGGAAGTCAAGGGCGCGACCCAGGTAAACTTGGAAAAGACGTCGATGACACAAAACAAATATTTGTAGCCACGATTGTAGCTGGCCAAATGAGAGATATCGGCTAAATCGGCTTGCCATTGATGATCGATGCCTTCCACTTGAGTGCGACTTCTGGAAAACTTGCGTCGAATGGGTTTGTGTAAAGTGTAAGTAGCTTGTTCTTGTAACCATCGTTGCACTTGAGGTAAACGGAGACTTTTCAGTCGCGTTTTGGCAGCACGATACAATTTTTGAACTCCTGCATATCCTGCAGGATGGGAGGGATCGTAATAAATGCTGGCGAACACTTTTTCCATGTGTTGGTTTGTGTGTTAATAAGGCACCCACTCTTGGAAGATGCTACTCTTTTTCTCTTGGGGTATTTTCTTGGATTGTAATGCTTTGCGTGTGCGACCGGCAATAGGTGTCGGGGAGGAGGAGGAGAATGCCTGAACAGGGGATATTTTTTCTTGTTTCACTTCTGTCTTCACCTTCTGTTTCTCTTCTGATGAAGAAGGGGTGGTCATCATCTTTTTAATCCATCCAATTCTGGAGGTAGGTGGTGTTGTTAACTTGCGTACTTTTTCTGGTGGAGTTTGAAACCCTTCCTCTTCTTCTTCTCTTTTTTCTGTCTTGGTCACTGGTAGTAGTAGTGGTGGTGGTGGTGGTAGTGATGGTGCGGGACTTTTCATCAAGGTCTTAAAATCTTTCAGAGTGGGAAGAGCTGTTTCGTCTAAAGCTTTTTGGTGAAAGAGTTGCAGTCGTTGCAAGAGTTGACGGTACTTTTGCGATTTTTCTGTTTCGGACAAATCTTGGCGATCCATCAAGGACTGCAATTCGTGTTGTAACTGGGACATTTCACTCAAATGGGGATTGGGAGGTAAATGTGGGGTGCGTTGTTCTTGCCAACGATGGTATTCCATCCATCGTTGGTAAGGCACTTAAGCTAGTTTTCGTCTTTCCATGGGATGTCAGGGGTCGATTCTGAGATCTTGGGACTTCAGAGGGCCTTTTTATTTTGCTCCCACCAGTCCTCCCAACATGGTTCCCAAGACTCCTTTCAGCAATGGGCCTAGCAAGAGGGGTAAAATTCCTCCACGTTGGACCTACATCTTCTTTTGACGAATGGGAATTTTCTTTTGAACCATTTGGCGAAGAACGTGACGATGTTTGCCTAAGCATTGTTTCTGGTGTTTGGATAAAGGGATCGTGCCTTTCAACACGTTCAAACAACATTCGCACATGGTATCGATGACCTCTTTGGATGCTGATTGAATGAGTTTTTTTCGTAGGGGTGGAGAAGCCTTGGACAGGACAGATAACATGTCCGCATGTTTGACTAAACGAGGAGGCAGTCCTTTCCTTTTCTTTCCTTGGGTTTTAGAAGAGGTATGTTTTCTGGAAGGTGACATCTTTGAGTCTTCAGCACCAAAAACACTGATACCCCTACTTAGTCACAGACCTTTTTTATACTGGAACGCGTCGCCACAGATTGTCTTTACGTCGTATCAACTTGAGGACAGGCATGACACGTCGTGCATGGGTACGCAACGAACTAAATCGATCCAGTTCTTGCTTGGAAAAATCCAGTAAACTTTGTAACATGCCCGATCTCTCTTGGACTTTGATTTTGGGAGAAGGTACTTTGTGAGCAGCGGCCACTGCCGCTAAATTGGAGGGCCCTGCTACTGGGGAAGTTCTTGGGGTCATCAACAGAGAAGTTCTTGGTGTGATCAACGTCTCCAAGTACTTTTCAGTTCTTGGTGTCATCAACGGAGAAGTGGATGAACGTGAGGCTGCCGGAGACGCAGTCACCGCCGTGGCAGGTCGTGGTTTGCGAGTGTAAGGTTGCGTCCTGGCCGAAGTGCCTCTCTTGCGACTAGTTTTCTTCTGTGGAATTTTCTTTTTCTGGGGACTTTTTCTCTGTTTCTTTTTCTGGAGGCTTTTCTTTTTCCTGGGTGGTGTCTGGTAAGAGGAGGGTCCCGCCACTGGAGAAGTTCTTGGAGACACGGGTCTCCTTGGGGACTTGGTCTTGGCATCGTGGCTCTTTTTCTTCTTGGAGCTTCGTTTGACTTTTTTCTTGGGGAGATCTTTGGGAGCATTAGGATCCCATCTTAAGAGACAGCGAATGATGACCCCCCCCCCCCCAGAGTACCGCTTCCTTCAGGTTTCAAAATGATTTGTTTTTTGGTTTGAGTGTCGATGCGGAGATCGGCCAGTTGGGTCAAAGCGACTTTGTTTCGATCGAAAAAGCGTTTGGTTTGATGAGGAATCTGAATGATCCCTTGCAGTAATTGACGTGCTGTTACTGCGAACCATCGTAAGACTTCTTTGAGACTAGCTTCTAAGACACGAGCTCGTGTTTGTGGATTTTGTTCTCTACTGATGCCATACAAGGCACGAATCAATTTGACGGGAAGGTGTGATTGAAGGGACGTCATGTTCACACTGTGTGAGACCGAAGAAAAGTGTCTAAGGTTTTTATAGATTTTTTTGAGTGAAGTTAAGTAGAGGACGTAGACGTGTACAGGACAGGCCCTCCGTCTTGGCACCAGTGGTGAAACAATTGGGTACGAAATCGCAAATCATCAGGGGTCGTAGGTTTCAAATCGACGAGTAAATAGGCGTGTGGTGTTTGGGTGGCATCGTCGTACGCCTGAGTCAGCCAAGGCGTTCCTAACTGTTTGGCTAAGACTTGCACTTGCGATTTATCTCGAGGGCTTTTAAACAAGACCACGTAATGCGCATTGAGACTGATGGTGCGATGGGCTTTACTTTGTTGAAACAAATTTTGATTGATGTAAACGACACTGGCATTACGGTGATGCCCTTTGCGCGTGAACCACAGTTTAATTTCTTCTTCGTCTTCTCCTAACATGTCGTCGAAAATGACCAAATGGGTTTGACGGGAATCAAAGACGATGCCGTCGTCTTCTTTAGGAATTCCTTCCACAAACACGATGGAATCGCCTTGACTTTCTCGCAAGAGACTGTACGCCGATTGCCACTCTTTGTAACACCACACGATGCGTTGGGGTGGACGATCGATCAAATGACGTTTATGTTCGATCAAACGTTTGACGAATTCGGTTTTGCCTGAACCGCTAGGTCCAGCAATGGGCATGTTAAAAGGATGGCGAAGATACAAAGCCTCCCTGCTGGCACGATCTAAGTGTTCGTCGATGACTTTGACAGTAGAGGAAGAGGAAGCAGAGACAGCAGAGGCAGCCATAGTGTGAGGAATGTCACATGTGACACGAAAACAGACAAGACAAGAGTTTATATAGTTTTTTCAGGACACGTTTATTGAATGTTTAAAACATGAATACGAAAGACAAAAATACATAAAAGCCAAAGACTTAAGTACAACGATAAAAGGCACATCGAAATTATCAACGCGGAATAGAAACAAGTGTCTGTAAACATGTTTTGGGTAAAGTTCTGACCAGTTCTATAGGGGGTAAGGTCACACAAGTGTCCTCCCGAAAGGGTCTTTCAGGCATGTTCACGACAGTCCTGTCCTGGGTGACGGGTTCTTCTGGCACCGTCACTAACACAGGTTGAAAAGTGACTTTTTCCTTGAACAACTCTCGTGCATACTGGGCCACTTCTTGGGTCCAAGCCTCAAAATCCCATTCTTTCAAGGCACGGACATCTGTCCAATGGGGGTGTAAGTCACAAGCTACACACACATCGTCATACACGTCTTGGGTAGCTAAAAGTTGACGAATCATTTTTTCCCGTAGAGGTCGAGAAGTATCCAGATGAAAACGCAAGGCTTTGAGCAAAAGGAGTCTTTCGTGACCATTTAAGGCCATTGGGTGGTAAGTACTGATCGTAAAGAGTCCACAAGGAATCGGCTGGTAAACGAAATCCCAGAAAACAAGTCACTAAGACACACACCACTTGTCGACCCAAATTGAATGGATACAGTTCTTGTAATAATCGATGGTAATGATCCACGGTTTGAATATGGTCATTGAGTTCCTTCCACGAAATCTGTTCAATTACATGTGACATAAGTCGTGGCATGGCAGCCTGTTTTTATACTCTCTTTATTTCGGAAACAATACACGTACTTTCTACCCAGAAATCTTCGTTCTCCAGTGGGAAATTTAAATCTTGCGTACTGTAACCGAAACGTCAGAGTTTGTTTAGATGTTTCCTCTTCCGCTAAGTAGATTCCACGTAAAATATGTTGGTAATCCTTTAACTTGTCTTCCTCAATGCATTGTACTAGGTGAATCTCGAAGTAACCAAAATTATGAACACGTGGATCATCGGGGGCCTGGAAGTATTGAACAAGGTCTGACCACTGAAGCAATTTCTGACGAATCAGTTCTTTTATACCATTCAGGTACCAGTGGTTAAAGATCTGGTGACGTAGCGGATGCAATTGTTCTTTACGTTTGACTTGTATTTTGACCAGCTCTCGGTAAATGCGTTCTCTCAACTCCACAGGCAAAGCACGAATGTTCTCTTGTAAAGTATCCACGAATAGGTCAGTCCGTACAATTCGCAATCTTCTCCTAGAGCAAAAGTAATCCACATAGTGAGTATTTTCTGACCACTGCCATTCAGGGTAACGTCCAAGAATCTCACTGAACTCTTTTGATGCAAACGGTCTAGAGTGATATAATAGGACGAATGCACACTTGACCCAGAGAAATCTAACACATTGATTAATTTTTTTCACTTTCCTCTTGTGAATTTCTCGGTACAAAAGTTCTACAGTTACCCATTGAGATTTCACTCTAGCAAGTCCCTGCCAAACTTCCTTGTAAATCTTCTCTTGCAGTTCTTTAGGTAATGATTCAATATCGTTTTTGAAATGAAGTTTAAATACTGGTCTCGGTGATGTCCAACATTCGACTCCTAGCCACTCTGGTTTCTTCTTCAATGACATGGTAAGTTCCTTCAATGTCTCGGTCTCACTAAAGGTAAGTAATGACAATTCGGTGACCATCGAGCATGTTCTGCGTAGGCCGAATCTTGACGTTCCAAGTGGTGAAGTGACACATCGCAACTGAAGCACTTGACTTTATCTCCTTCGCCCAAGTAGAAAAATCCGGCTCTGGCTTATTCTTCGGGGGTTGGTCCTTCCAGATACTTAGGCCATTTTCCTTTGAACGATTGAAGACGATTTTCAAAGTCGCAGTATTCCGACAAACGCACAGGGAACGAATATTCGTCTTTCACATGTTCGTTTCGATGAGGGCTGGGTGACATGGACAGGAGTTTGCTCAGGGCTGGATGACATCCGTAGGGGGGTAAACGTGAAGGTGAACATCCACCTTTAAAACGAAACCCAGTAAAGTGTCCAAGAGGACGAGCGGCATCGCTTTCGCATCCCTCAGGTTTGGCACGCACAGCATCACTTTCCATGATAGGGGCAGTGAAAACAAAGTTCCCATGATGCTTTACGGCATCGCTAAGGTCACAGCGTACAGCATCGTACCCATCGCAAGGCTCACAATCGCATTCTACTTCCGAAGCCCCACACTTCAATTGTGCCTGTCTAAACTTGTTGTGTATTTCTCTGAAAGTATTCATCTTGTTCTCTTGGTCTTGTTAGTCACAATGAACTATCGATCTTGACCATAGCCCCTTTTTTATACTAGTGGCAATGCAGTCTCAAGCTTGTACATCGTTCCCTTTTATGTTTTTTATGTCTAGTTTTGGAAGGTACCGTCTCTAAGGTGCCGTCATCATTGTACCGTAGTGTCATGGGTGGAAAGGCCATAGAAAGGTAAGGACAGTGCGGAGACCATCGAGTATGTTCCAGAATAGCTGAATTTTTGTAGATACATAGATCCATTCGTAACTTCAGTCCGCAAGCGAAACACTGTACTTTGTATCCCAATCCTGACTCAGGTCCCAAGTAGACAAATCCTGTTCTAGCTGAAACATGCCAAGAAGGTAATCCTTCCCTATCCGTAGGCCATTTCTGAAACGTGTCCAATCGACGGGCACAATCACAATAGTCAGGTAAGAAGACTGGAAAAGGGTAGGGTTTGAACTTGGAGTTCTCATCGGGTTTCTCACTCGATTCTTGCTGTGGTGAAGTCATGCTTCTGGTGGGTGACTATCCAGTTACAACCAATGTTTTATACCAACGTGTCCATACGGTAAAGTAAAGTGGTTGGGAAGTCGCACTCGCTTCTAGTACACGATTTGACAGACTTTTTCCAAGGGTCGACTGACGATGTGGTGAGTGGGTAAACGTACAGTCTTTTTGGGGTGATAGGTTGTCACTTTAAAGTGTTGATCTTTTCCAGACTGCAAGGCTTCTTTCAATACCCCAAAGTTCACCACTCGACTGGTACGATAATTCAGAGTCAATCCTTTCACTTTACACTTCGTGTGCACTTCTCCTTGTTTGTCCTGGTATTCGTAGCCGTAATTTTTAGGACCCCCACTGGCGAAACTTAGAATCTTGTCGTCGGGGTGCTCGTCTGTCCAGGCTCCTTCTTGCTGTAGTTTCAAAAAGGCATCCACGTAGTCTGCGAAAATGCCTTTCTGAGTGGGGTCACCCTTGTGGTATTGTTGTGTCTTGGGAAAGTGACAAATTTCGTACACTTCTAACAGTTGGTATCCCATGTCCAGAGCTTTGAACAATCCTACGCTGACCCACGTCCCCGTCAAGGCCCGTTCTTCCTGGGTGTGCTGACAAGTCTTTTCTTGGTTGCACGTTTCGGCACAAATACGGCACAAAGGAAACATCAGTTTGCCTTGGCAATGGTGAGGTAAGACGGGATGGTACAAGTCCGTGGGAGGCAAAACTTTACACTTGATCAGACCTTCGTATTGTCGAATGTTTTTCAGGTCGATGTGTTCCGTCAGCAATTGTGGGTGTCCTGCAGGAAAGCGACAATATTTGCACACGTAGGGATACAGCGAACACACGTCCAAGTATTTGATTTCTTCTCCTTTCTCTTCGTCGACTTGGTACAGCAAATAGGTGGCATTAGTCCTTCCTCCGTACAAACTATCCCTCGGGTTCAGCGGGTCCATGAACTGGTAACTTTCCACGAGGCGTTTAAACTCGGAATCGGTGTTCAAACGGTGATCGTACTCGTGTTCCCACATTTCCACCACTTGGCATCCTTCCTGTTCTAACTTTAGACGTCGCTGACAAGTGTCCTGTTACAAGTCTTCCATGGTTCGTTGTAAAAACTGATTTTTAGTGCCGCGGTCAGGGTAACAGACGGGATATCCGTGAAATAAGCAACCGTTAAACTCGTACACGATCTTGGGGTTTTCTAAGTCCCAGCCATCGACCGAATGCGTTCCTATGGTCTTTCTGCGCCCTCCGTTGTGGGCATGCTGAAGCCGTTTGTCTTCCTTGTCGCACAAGTAATGTAACCAGCGTAGGGCTTTGACCGAGTATTGACGTTTGACATAGTTGGGCGCTTGAAGACTGATGACAGCCACGGTGTTTTCAGGCATGAATCGTTGCCGGTACACTAAGGAACACGCTTTGGCAATGATGCAAGCTTCTTTCAAAGGATCAACCCCTCCGTGTTCCATGAACAGTTCTCGAAATTTTCCACACAACGCCGTAAAATGTCCACGTCGGAACGACAATACTTTAGCATTTCTTCCTGAAAGTCGAAAGGGTCTGAGGCGTGAGTTTGGTACCAAGCGTAGAAAGCTTCTCGTTGTTCGGTACGCATGTTGTCTGGGTCGTAGTCTTTAGCCTCGGGCAAATGGGGTTGAACGGCATGTTGATTGGCTTCCGTATTGAAAAAGTGTGGAAAGTACCCTTTAGCCATTTCTGTCATTCCAAACGTTTTAGGCATTCGACTCAAAGGCATGGCCAAGTAACTCATCGAATCTTTAAACTGTACTTGTCCCACTTGCATGAAAATGATTTTGGCTCCGTTCAAAGTGACTTTAGGACGTTCGGTTCCATGTTCTGTATAGTATCTAAGAAGAAACTGTCCATCGTATCTGGAGAAATTCTGAACCATCACCGTGGCATGACGATGACAATCTCCGTAACGTTCGATGTCCTCTTGGCTCCACGTCTTGTCGATGGGGTCTAAGACCCATCGAGCGAAATCGACTAGCGTGTTCGGTCCTCGAAAGATTTTTTCACGCCCTCCAGGAATCTTACTGCAGTGAGGGCAATGACTCAAAATAGGTTCTTGAATGCACTTCTCGCACGCACGATGAGCCATGCAGAAATTAGGAATGTGAATGCCGGTCTCTTGCATGCATTCGAAATCGAAAAAGATAAAATTGCCTTTATTATTCTTGTGACCGTCCTCTTTCTCTGGTTGGGGTTGGTATTTTTGCACGTAGCATTGGTGTTCCAAGTCCACAATGTGGTGACAAATGTGACATTTTTTCTTTCCTCGACATACGTGTGCCTTGGCATTATTGGTAAGTATGCCTTGTCCACACGTAGGGCACAATCTCAGCAGTTGACAAGCACATTTCTTCTGTGAACCTTGCGTCTTCAAATGTTGTTGGTAACAGGCAGGGCTGACAAACGTGCGCAAACAAGTTGAACAATGCACTGGTTCTTGTCCTTCGCTCAGACAGGGTGGAGAGGCCAAACATCCTGGACATTTCGATCCACAATGTTTGTGTTGCTCTCGATTGTTATAGCCATAGTCACACTTCTCACAGTAATAACTGTATCCCAGGAATGCAGTGATACTGGTAATGGTATCGAAATGTTCATCGTGATGATAAAGGTGAATGTATTTTCCATCCTTAAAGTCTTTCCCTCGAAACAACAGAGGCCCGCGCACTTCTTGAGGGTGCACTTTCAAGGCGTAGAGTGGAGCTAGGACATCTTGCAATTTTTGCATTTCAGGAATGCCGCAGGGTGTGTCTGTGGACAGGCCGGCTTGTTGTAATAGGAGTTCTGCTTCACTTCGTTGTTTGGCTCGGTCCGATTTTTGAATAGTTTTCCAGGCTCTTTTCCATTCTGCCGTGTCGTTCTTGTTGGCATAGGTTCGTCCCACCACGATAGCCCTGGCTAAACACATCTGGTCTTGAGGGTTGTGAATTTGGACGAGGCTCTTTTTGGTGCTGCGAAGGTAGTTCACCAATAACACCTTATTGCGTTGTCCGGTCCCTTGAGGAGGTGAAACGTGGGTCATGTCCAGTGTGGCTTTTCCATCGGTGATGTCAAACTCTTCATTGGATTGTTGTACGTGTTGAATCTTGTCCATGACTTTGGAAGCGGTCAATTCTGCAGGGGTGCTAAACTCGATCCAAACAGGGGATTTCAAACCGTCGTGTTGTATAGAAAGTCTCAAGCGATCGTCTTCTTTGGGTTGACATCGTCGCTTGAGTGTGGTGAGTAAAGAATCCCACACCCCGGTGATGAACCCTTCTGCTTTCTCTAAGGGTACGTCGGCTTTGAAATCTTTAAACTTCACCGTGTATTTGTAAGCCGTGGTTCTAAATTTTCTAGAGGAGCGCTTTTCTGTCTCTCGAATGGAATAGTATTTTTCAGGGTTAACTGAGGGTGGTGAACTTTGTTTAGAGGGTTTGGATTCTGGTTCACTCATGTCCTCTTCAAAATCACTGGCATGAATTTGTGCCAAGACTTCAGCTCTGGTACGAGGCGATAGATCACGTTTCTGCCTCTTACTTTCTTCTTCTTTCTTCTCAAATGAATAGGATCGTTTCATCTTGAGTGTAAAACGTCAAATGACTAAAGTTTAAACACCATGGGCTACTTTATAGTCATGGCAGACCAGTGTATATAAAGGGTATGTGTCTTGTCCTTTCACTATTCATTTCACTCTCTAACCGAGCACAACGATGGAAGAGACTACCCAAAATCGAACGTTTCATCAGAGCTTTGCCAGGGGTCATTAGAAACTTTTCTTCAGACCAACCTTCGGACTATTCTCCTTCCTTGCGAGATAAAAGTGAAGATACTTGCTATATCTGTCAGAAGAAATGGCATTGGTCTTCAGAGTGTCCAGACCGTCAAAAAAGAAAAACAGGGGTTAGAAAAGACAAAATTCAAGATACCTGTTATTATTGTAAAGAAAAAGGACATTGGTCTCCAGATTGCCCAAAAAAGAAACAAGAGGAGTCAGAAGAAGAGAGGGAGTGTTCACAGGAAGAAGAGGAAGAAAGCAGACAGGTGAAGAAAAAGAAACAGGAGAAGAAAAGAAGAAGGGAAGAAAGTGAGGAGGAAGAAGCGGAAAAGACTGTGACTGTGAAGAAATTTAAAAAACAGAGAGAGTAAATAATGAGACAGAAGAAGTCTATGAACTTTTTAAAGTGATTTGTTGTGAATTGTGAATTGTACTGTAAATATTAATAAAAGAATAAATTAATTATAAAAGGTAAGTGTCTTTGGGTTTTTGATTTTAAAATAAGAACCTATACTCACGCACTCATACACAGACACGTACTATAGGGGTAAAATGGGGCTTTTGTAGTTATTGGCAATTGAAAGTGTATCTGTTTTCGAGAGACGTGGGTGGCCCTGAAAAGGGCCCTTTTTGGTGTAGGGGTGAGTTTAAGCAATCAACTTTAACTGCCTGAAGCCTTTGCCACGGCCGAGGCCTACTTCTGATGATGATGATGATGATGATGATTTGGTTGAAATCACTAAGGGTGGTACGGTAGGCTTAGTCACAGGGCTGGAGTGTTTAGCTCGGGAAGGTCGTATTCTCTTCGGTCGTGATAAAGAAGTCTGATACATTTGTTTCAGACTTCTTAACTCCACTAAAATGTCCAACAGTACCGTGACGGTTTGACTTTCACCCTCTTGTTTCTTTGTTGCTTCTTCTTGCTGTTTTTTTCTTACCTCTTCTTCTTGCTGCTATTGCTGTAGGAGAAAAGCTTGTTCTGCTTCCTTTTGCTGCTGCATAAATTTCTCCAATTCTTCTTTCTGTCTCTGTCTAAAATTCTCCACGTGTGTTAATGAAGGAGAAGGTGACGAAGGTTCTGGAACAAATTCTTGCGAGGTAAGAAAATCCACATAATCTCAATTCACCTCTTCTGAAAGTAAGTCCGGGTTCCCTTGTGTAGTCTCAACGGCTGGTGCACCCCAATTGATCGTTTTCTGAGTTTCCGTCATGTTGAAAAACTGTCGCATGGATTGACTGCGCACAGGCGATAGCGAATCTATATAGACTACGTGACGTCACAGACTGCTCTCTTCGGATTGGATGTGGGCTGACTGAATTTTGTAACGCGTGTTTGGATTGGTCAACGAACTCAATCCGTTTCAATCCTTTCTCTACCTATAAATAAGTGCAGTTCAGTGCAATCACTCACCTGTTACTTGCCGCCTCAAGATGTGGACCGACGTACAATTTTCCACGCTTGTGTCTTCGATAATGTTAAGGACGGACATACCCATGTATGTCCGATCCAACTGGACAGTTATCCACAGGACAGACACAAGTCTATGGATGCGAAGAATCTATGTGGAGCGTCAAGGATGTCTCAAAAGAATACTCATTTACGGTCCTACAGTCAGGCGCAGCCTAATGACAAGAAGAAGACCAATGCGGTGCCCCTTATGTTAATATACCTTAATATTAACATAAACCCAAAGGCCCTTTTCAGGGCCACTCCAATCTCTCGAAAAGAGATAGACTTTCAATTGCCTACCCATTTTTTTTATTTGTGTGTGTGTGTTTGTGTGTGTGTGTGTGTGTGTGTGTGTGTGTGTGTTAATTTCCCCTTGTCCCTATACAGACCCACGATTTATTCCCATGTTAATTTCCCCTTGTCCCTATGCAGGCCCACGATTTATTCCCATTGTCCCTATACAGGCCCACAATTTATTCCCATGTTAATTCCCCTTGTCGCTATACAGGCCCACGATTTTTCTCCATGTTAATTTTACGTAGTCGCTATACAGGCCCAAAGGGTATTTTAATGCTAATTCCCATTGTCGCCAAATCGCCCCACTTCACTACTCATGTTCTATGTAAAATGAACAAAGAAGGCAAATATTAATTGTGTAAGAAAACATTGTATGTAAAGCGAATCAATAATAGCTTTGTTATAACATATCATTACTGAATACGAGTTAGTGTGGTTTGTGCATGCCAACTTTGTCATGGTAATGCTTTAATTAATGACGATTTCATTTATGATGGATGAATATTTTCATTTGCGAAGACTACTGACTCTTGATTATTGACTATTGACTCTTCCTATTTCACATACATTCAATATCGTTAATACATGTGTATTCGTAGTTTAT
Organism: Sinohyriopsis cumingii; assembly: GCA_028554795.2. Taxonomy (NCBI): domain Eukaryota; kingdom Metazoa; phylum Mollusca; class Bivalvia; order Unionida; family Unionidae; genus Sinohyriopsis; species Sinohyriopsis cumingii. The sequence goes on from CM068837.1 coordinate 55,740,733, forward strand.
TTGCGTTGATTAAAATTTATGCTTTCAATAGACATTTGTTATATTCTGTGCCATGTAGGCACCGTTATTGCGTTGTGGTTGTAATGAAAGTCAAGTCACAATTAGAAAAGAATTAAGAGGTTATTTATAAAAATAATTGACAATTTTTTTTATGATGGGTTAAAAAGAGAAAAGAATAAGTAGCATATGCAGCAAAAGACAAACGCTAATGCCAATTCAGATTTATAAATATTTTAATAATTACAAGCATAATTGCTAAGACATGAATATTAAAATCTAATATCAAATACTAAAATAATAAAATAAACTAGAGACAAACAGTCATACATATAACTATATTGTTATAAAGGATATACAATATATCAATTTAAATTATACAATTTTATATAGTGCATTAGCATTAAGTCCATTAGGATACAGAGTATCTAACTTATGAATCCAATAAGTTTCTTTTGTGAGCCTATTCATGTCACCATGCACAATGTCTATTGATTTTTCGTGCCTGAAGAAGCTTACATTAAATGCGAAACTATTTGCACAGAATTTTCGGCGTTTGTGTTGTCTTTTTAAATCACAGTATCAAATACTATAACAATATTGTTTATAACGGCTGTAAAATAAATTTAACAGCAAAATATAGTAATTAATTCTACAATAACAGCAACAAATAATCATCCAACTATATAAAAAAAAAATACGTGCATACATAGATATTCCCTTTGCGACCAAAAAAAAACTTAACAAAATTGCACATAGCGGCTGCTGACGTTAATATTACGATATAGGATGTTATCTTAGAATAACAGAGGGATATAGTACTGTTGTTGCTACAGTGTTTATACTTACACTTTGAGACCATACAGATCGCCGACGGAGCTAAAAAACTGAGAAGTTTTTATTTCGTGCTGCATGTGCTGGTCCCAAAGTGTATTTAATGATTTCTAAAATCTGTAGCTTAGTCTCTGAGTCCTAGGTCGTTACATTGGACGGTTAGGCGCACCAGATCATATGTATAACGGTAACTTGTGACTTACAGAAATACAAATATTAAGGGTGTCGATGGCCGAGTGGTTTAATTCGTCGTCTTACGAATTCATCCAGCTCACCGTCGCAGGTGGATGTATCCGTGCTCTTTACCCCACCCCAAATACCGCCAATAGCCAAATCAGGACACTTTTAGATTAAAGATGCCAGCAGCATTTCTCGATTACCATCGTGAATTTTATGAGAAATTAATCAACTATAGTGTTACAAGTGTCAGGTAAAGGTACTGTGAAAAGTACAATGCGATCGCTGATTCTTTCCTAATATCGGTACTACGATCTTTGTAATCAGTAAAGGTCTGCTGCTTGCTATCCGTGCTTTATTTTTGTCTAGGTGTCAATCCTCCTTGACCAGTGCTTCAGTTTTTGTAGCTCATTGTTTTAGCAATATATGTAAAACTGTCATTGACTTTGACTTGAATATATATGGGTATTGTATAATAGCTGTCTTCTTCTTCTTTATATTATTATTATTATTATTATTATTATTCAATCTTTAAAACGGTCTTTTGTAACCCGGGCCTTTTCGGTCCATGTCTTTCTGACCCGATACTGGTCTTTCTGGACCGGGCCTTTTTAACCCAGGCCTTTTCCGTACCGGTCCTTTCTGACCAGTTACCCGGCCAACTGATATGTAGGCGAACGAAGCAGGTCCATTTCTTTGGTGAGAATTTGAATTTGGTAGAGAAAAGACACCAGTGTAAGGAAAGTCTGAAGAAGAAGAAAAAAATTACTTTGTAGAAATGCGTCGTTATTGGTTGCCAGTTGTGTGATATTCCTGAACATTTGACTTTGGTTATACTGGTAGCGGACATCAAAACACGCTCCACAGCAGCCGTTAGTTAGGCTGTAAGACCCTCAGAAAAAAAAATATCGGGTGATCTGACTTACGTTGTAGGATTAATACCAACTTTAAAGATGATATGATGATAGGTTTGGTCTTGAGTGGAAATCTGAATTCTTACATGATGGAATCTGGTGGAGAAAATAAAGCTTTTCAGTGTGAAGTGTGTAATAAAAGATTTATTCGCACTGGAACATTGAATGAGCACATGAGGACACATACAGGAGAAAAACCATTTAAATGTGAAGTGTGTGATAAAAGGTTTAGAAACAGTGGACAGCTAACGATGCATGTGAGTATACATACTGGAGAAAACCCATATAAGTGTGAAGTATGTGATAAAAGGTTTATTAACTGTGGCAGTATGAATAAGCACAAAAGGATACACACCGGGGAAAAACCATATAAGTGTGAAGTATGTGATAAAAGGTTTATTAACTGTGGCAGTCTGAATAAGCACAAAAGGATACACACCGGGGAAAAACCATATAAGTGTGAAGTATGTGATAAAAGGTTTTTTAACCGTGGACCTCTGAATATACACATGAGGATACATACTGGGGAAAAACCATTCAAATGTGAAGTATGTGATAAGAGGTTTCGTAACAGTGGAGATGTGAATAGGCACATTAAAACACATACTGGAGAAAAACCATTTAAATGTGAAGTGTGTGATAAAATGTTTAGTAACAGTGGACAGCTAAAAATGCATGTGAGGATACATACTGGAGAAAAACCATATAAATGTGTAGTATGTGATAAAAGGTTTATTCACAGCGGACATCTGAATGAGCACATGAAGGTACACACCGGGGAAAAACCATATAAGTGTGAAGTATGTGATAAAAGGTTTAGTAACAGTAGAATTCTGAATGAGCACACAAGAACGCATACTGGAGAAAAACCATATAAGTGTGAAGTGTGTAATAAAAGGTTTTGTCACAATGGAAATTTGAATAGGCACATAAGGACACATTCTAGAGAAAAACCATTGATGTGTAAAGAATGTGATAAAATATTTTGGGAGGGTAAAAATCTTAGAGACCATATGAGGATACATACTGGAGAAAAACCATTTAAATGTGAAGTGTGTGATAAAATGTTTAGAAACAGTGGACAGCTAACAATGCATGTGAGGATACATACTGGAGAAAAACCATATAAGTGTGAAGTTTGTGATAAAAGGTTTATTAACTGTAGCAGTCTGAATAAGCACAAAAGAATACACACCGGGGAAAAACCATTCAAATGTGAAGTATGTGATAAGAGGTTTCGTAACAGTGGAATTCTGCATAAGCACATCAGAACACATACTGGAGAAAAACCATTTAAGTGTGAACAGTGTAATAAAACATTTAGCCAGAATGAAATATTATCAGTTCACATGAGGATACATACTGGAGAAAAAACATTTAAGTGTGAAGTATGTGAGAGAATGTTTAGTAGAAGTGATGGTCTGAACAATCACATAAGAACACATACTGGAGAAAATTCTTTTAAGTGTGGAATATGTGAGAAAGTGTTTAGTAGAAGTGGAACTCGAACAGTGCACATGAGGATACATAATGGTGTGGAGAAAAGTCTCTTGAGGGTGAAGTATGTGATGAAGGGTTAGTCCCAGTTGTAATTTGAATGAACACACAAGGACACATAATGGAAAAGAATAAAATATTCCAGATGTTTTCCATTAGTTTTGAAAGTTGTTATGTCATCACAGTAATATAAAATGTCTTTGAATGAGTTCTCAACAATCCAAATTGCCAATGAGTGCATTGTAATTGCAATGAATATTTAAATAATTCCTCAAGAATATATTTGAACACTCTACTGATAGATTTCCAAAGATTGATATGAAACAGGAATGAATAGTTTCTTTAGAAAGCTACAATTTCTAGGAAATTGTTACCTGAACTTTGACACAAAATAATACTCTGGGTCCGTATTCGAGAAACTCCTCAAAGTTGAGTGAGAAACTGAACTCAAAAAGCTGAACTTGTCCCTGATGTGAGTGTCCACTCAATGAATATTTCATGAAAACTGATCTCCTCAAATATGAGTGAACTCAGTTGTGGGGTCATAATGCTCACCTTATTAAGTGATTAAGTGGTCTGTTACTGAAATTGCCATTTATGAAAGTGTAAAATATACTTGCTGCTAAGAGGATGCTCACACATTTCCATGAATAATCGTGTTGTCTGTATGTGCTTTTTCATAATAGGGTGTTTTGTGTGTATTTTAAAATATGGATTATAGTGAGGTAAAGAAAAAACAATGTGCTTATTGGACCAAAAAAGGAGAAAGTTATGTTACTATGGAGTCTGCTGAAAAAAGAGGGTGTATTGTTTGGAAAGTTTAAAGGCTGTGGAGGTGAAAGGGAGTGAGCGCAAAAGACAAAGAGAAGGCACGGGAAAAGGTGATGGAGGCCGTTAATTCCTAAATATCTACCATATCTATAAACTATTTTTTATTTAATATATCTTTTCAAGATAATTCTATTAATTACTAAAGTTTAGCATTTTCTGGCTAACATACATATTGAGGACTTTGTATAGCGCCTGATCTTTAGAAGCTCTAAACGCTTTGCAACATTGGACAACACCTATTACATTAAAAAAAAAAACAACATATATAATGATATGATTACAAAAACAAACACCATAAAATCAGAGAACATAAAAAACATGCTGAAAATATTTAAGGTAGAAAACATTATTAGGTCTTCAAGTTTGTTCTTGCAGTCAAAATAAGTGAGTTTTACGAGCACTCTTGAATGGGATTACTGTGTCTATGTGTCTAAGTTCAGTGGGCAGTTCATTCCATGTGAAGTGTGTGATAAAAGGTTTAGTATCATACAGTATTTTTAACTGGTGTAAATTTGCTATTTTTATGCTGATATCTAAATTAGTACTGTAATTACTAATGAACAAATAAAGTCTAAAGTAGTATTTGTTTGTTATGGAAAAAAAAATGTTGAGGAATATATACATTTCAAATACATGTATGCGGATTGTCGTTTGAAATATTGCAAACTTTAACATTTTGGGTGGCTGTGGTCTAAAGTGATCACTATTATGGATCACTGCTATCTCACCTCTGTCTGGGTTCGAGTCTTGGGTTCAGCCAATGTTGAGTTTGTGAGAAAGCTTGCCAGTAGCTTCTTGTAGGTCTGTGGTTCTTTCCTGGGTGTTTCCTCAACCGTTTATACAGGCTGACATATATAGCTTATCTTGTGCTGAAAAATGGTGTTAAACCCTACAACAACAACAACATTTTGTTAATAGTTGCATTGTGAACTATATTTATTACCGGTATTACTGAAAACTTATTCCTGAATATAGCAAACTGCATCCATAATATTTACAGAAAATTTAAATGTTTCAAATGAAACCGATTCAATAACCATCACTATTTGTAACTAAATTAGTAAAAAATATTGGCCTTCATGTTTTTCTTATATTGATTTCTTTAACTTATCTTACCATCAACAGAAAGATATACCTGCATTTCATACTTTTTCATAATAAATAGTTTCTTCAATAACATTGTTCAGCCGAGGAAACAGTTGATGAATTGAGAAAGCCAAAAACAGGTGCTGGGCCTCTACCTTCTAAAGAGCTAATTATAAATCAAATATATAACCACCCACAAATGGAGGGCCTGTGTTTTTGACATTGGTGTATCTATCTTTATATTTGAGTGTTTGCTTAATAGTATGTACTTTCATTTAATAAAATATTGAAATTTTTTAATCATGTTTGCATCATGATCTATATTATTTCAATAATAACAAAATTGAAAATTTAGAAATATAAAACAATGTACATAATCAGATAATTTGTTCTATATAATGTACCTGAACATTCAAGGAGCAGCAGAGTGGGTGAACATGCCACTTTTAGAAGTCCATTTGTGAAAATAACCCTTCCTGTGAGAATGACACACAAGTGTCCATAACACTAAACTGAGGCCTCTAACCATGTGAGCACATTTTTTTCTTGATGTTTGTCTCGTGTCAGATTTTTATGTGTTCTCGTTTACCAACCCAACACTTACTTTGGTCTTCAGCCTCTCTGCTGCTGTCTGTATAAAAAAAGTTCTCTCAACCAAAATTTTTATCAAGACCTATGCGATATCACATCCAAGAATCATGTAAATATATTGTAATAAATCCATGAGGAATCGCTTGCAATTTTGAAAATAAAGTTTTCAATTTGATTATATCCATGTCCCCTGAACACCAAGTCTGGTGGATGTTTCATAGTGTGTGGGTATCAACACTGTTATAGACAAGCAGGAGACTGCAGTTATCTCTCATCACTTTTAGGTATTTGCACATTTTGCTGAACTACATATATAATATCGGTGTCATTGTGTCTGCCTTGCGAAAATATCCAAGCTGGATTTGATTGTTTGTCAAGCATTAAATCATCATATACTATGAGATTGTTGATACCCTGTGCTGAGATCATCTACCAACGGCGCATCGTTGATGTCTGTGATAAAATCAAAAATATAATTGCTTTCCTCATCCATCAACTATGCATTTTCAATAAAATCTTTAAACATGTAGCATCGCAGATCATCTGCAGATGGTGCCACTAAACATAACTTATCCCACTTGAGCCATCTCATTATCAGGTTAAGTAACAATTGCATCTTACCAGACCCAGATGGACCTATGATATAATTTGGTAGCGCTGGACTGGCTCTTGCTTTATTATCAGGTTAAGTAACAACTGTATCTTACCAGACCAAGATGGACTTATGATAATTGCTCAGATAGAATTTGGTAGTGCTGGATGATGCTTGACTGGCTCTAGCTTTCATGTCACTGAGAAATCAATAGCATCCATGTTTTAGAATTATAATAAGTATATGGATCTATGTTATGTTCAATGCAGAGCACTCACCCTCATCATCGGTAGGACCAGTGGATTAAAAACAGTAACAATGAAGAATAAAAAGCGTGCACTTGCAAGTGTGTGAAATGTGGTACCAAAAAAAATACAAATTTATCCATCATGCAACAGGCGGAGATATCGCTGCTTCTCTGGGAAAATTACCAGAGGATCCTATGATCTAGGTATCCTGGCAAGAAGCATCTTCCTGGATACAATTATTGTTGACACCTGGAACCCGACTTCATATCCAACTTGATGTTAAAGATCAACGAAGACCTGGAGATTAACCAGTAAACACAATTGACCAAGCATGCCATGTTCATGACTTTGGGTATAAAAATCCAGATCTGCAACAGCGACATATTGCAGACATGAAGTTGATTCACACTCTAAATCAGAGGTGGGCAAACTTTCTAGTGCAAGTGCCGCATGCACAAATTTACACCGTGTTGCGGGCCGCATAGTTCATTAAAGAAAATAATTAGAAATAGCAAAACAAAAGGTTTTTCTAAATAACAACTAATTAATTTTCAGTTGTTAATATGTTGTTAATATTTGAAAACTTAAACTTCAAAATAAGCACATTTATTTGATAAACAGAGTAACATAAACAGAATCAGTACGAATGATGACTTTTTTCTAGGCCGCATGAAAACCCTTGGCGGGCCACGTATTTTGCCCACCCCTGCTCTAAAGTCTGTAAAAAATAAATTTCTCAGAAAGAAGCTTGCTAAATTTTAGATCTGCAATGAAAGGTAAACTAGTGCTAGGGGCCAGATCTTAATCATAAATAACTATTATATGGACTCAGTTTATTATAGCCCAAGAGGATATTGGATGGGTAGAGCAGCGATTAGTAAACTTGCTGATGCATCAAGTGTTGCACTTTCTGTCACTGAAGATTGTTTAGCATAATAGGGAATAGGGCACATTTAGCCGCCACCACCTAAAAATATTCTGTATGCACATTTTGATGTTGGCACTCCCAATGAATTTCATTAGGCAGATATTTTGTTTTTACCACATGATACTATTAGAAATGGTAGACATCAATTGCACACGTACAAATATGCATTGACTGTCATTGACATTGTGAGAAGATATAAAGAAGCAGAAGCACTATCAACAAAGACATTTGAAAGAGTTCCTGGTGCAGCAAGGTAATGTCAAAATCAGACAAGGGCACACTGCAGTTCATCATGATCAGGCGTGATTTAGCGATTAGCGATTAAATTGAACACTAGCTGACCGACTGTTCGGATATCAGTATGCTCAAGAAATATCCCTGAATAAAGTTCATGCAGACAAGAGATCTTGTGAATGGGTTGCAAGACAACCAAGTGTGATAGCTGCATTAAACAATGAGATTACTCTTTGTAATAAGGCTTGTGTAACAGATTTCTGTGGATATCACCTGCAGAGTGTATGATGAGTAAGTCATGTTCCAAATGCAACACGGTGGTCAGGGCGAAATGCAATTATGCATGACATATGGAAATAGAAAATACCCGGCATTGAAAAGGTATTATAATAAAGGAAAATGACGGCGTTGAATTTCCCAAAAAATATGCTGAAGACTATCTCCCTAGAGTTTTCATAGATTTTGTCGAGGGATAGAAATCTTACATATTTTTTTTTAGTAATAAAATAACAATTTGGACAAGTCATCATTTGCTATATAAATGAAGCAAGGAAATAACGTTGATGTGTTTTGAGTGCATCCCATCATAAAATAAATTATGAGGCATCGCGTGCTGGTGTGATTAGAAACTGCCGACTCAAAACACCAATCGGTTCTGTTACAAATGCTGGTTATATTAGATTTACTGCTGAAAAAGGTATCACATCCACAAATTTTGTGTATGTTTTAATGGTTTGATCGAAGATGGTTTTGTGATTGATCATGTTAATGGCCCAAAAACTTGATAATTCTTTGATAATCTTCAGACTATTACACAGTCAGAATTCTGCACGGGGAAATATAATAAGCATACAAGACCAGTTAAATCTGTAAATACGGAGACAGGTGAATTATTAACATTTCCATCAATGAATGAGGCTGGAAACTATTTTGATATTTGCTGTCGTTCGGTACGCCGTGTCGCAGATAATATAACCAACACAGGATTTTCAAAGAAATAGCGAATACTATTTCAATATCTCACCTGACTTGTTAGATTGCGTGTATTGGACTGTAAGCGGTCAAGGGAGATAACTCTGCAGGGACTACAGAGGGATACTGTTGGTGTATTACATCAAGGCCATGCTACAGATTAAAAATCGTTCAGTCGGACAGTGAATGGAAGCGTGCATAGATAGTTTTTATTTTCTGTTTGTGTGTGCAGAAACTTCACACAATCCCGGGAAAGTAAATCAAAGCGTGAGTGGTTTTGCGATGATGTATTTGTAAGCACCTGATTATCGTATGTGTACATGTGTATCATTTAATACCCTCAGTTGTTTAGAGAAAGTAAATCAGTATTCCGTCGCAGATCAATTGTTTTTCATTCACTGACCGACTACAGACGTCGTCTATATACATGTTCATGTAGCTTTGATAACTATATCCGCCTTTGTTCAGAAGATTGATTTCATTGTGTAAAAAGCCTACATGTACGGGTAAATAGTTATTGGGGGTCTATTAGACCCCATAGGGTATAATACAATGGCTAAGTTATTGATTCAGTGGGCGTGCTCATCTTAACATGGCGGTTGTCTTATATCTGCAATAAGGTAGGGGAGTTTTCTCTGAGTTTTTCCCGTTCTATATAATTGTATATATGAGTTCCGAGCATATATAGGAAAACACAAATCATAGCGCAATCGGTAACGTATCTTACTAGCGATCAATGGATAAATAAATGTAAGAGAGACTATAGTTGTACGAATTCTGCTATCAGTGGTGCCAGTGGCTATGCAACCGTTATAGATTTACATTCGAGTCTGTTGATGTTTGATCTAAATCAAAATCCATTAAATGAGACAGTCACGACAAATAGTCAGTAACACCCTACGGCCTTACCGGTTTAAACGTACCCAACCTTCCCCCATTCATGGGCAATGTCAATATGATTTAAAAAGTTAGCTAAGATTGCATTAATGTTTGTTATTTCGCAATGACAAAATGATAGGAATGTAGACTTTACTACTGCAAAACTACCATATAATCAAACAAATGACGATGTTCACAAGCAAGCTTCTCACACCTTCATGAAAAGTGCATATTTTTTCATGTTCTGACACTACATTCTCCGTTATTGATTGTTGAAGGTTCCTGAGTATTCTAGCCGTTATTTTGTTAGTTTGGCAGAGGGTTCCGCATTCACTTTCACACGTTTTGCAGAAAATACAACATAATTCTAAATGTTGACATTCACGTAAGTAAAATGCACACTACTTATTTATCAAGCCATTAATTAAATAATTATAAGTTACTGCATATTTATTGCAAAATATGAACGAATTTCTCGGATGGAAATACTGCACGACCCTGGAAGTACAGTATATCCATCTGACAAAACGAGTTCATATTTCCCCATACAAATGCAGCAACCTATATATATATATATATATATATATATATATATATATATATATATAAAGACTTCAGGTAGTTTAAATGAATTGCCTACAGTTAATTATTTGTGTATAACAGGGATGAATTTCTCTAGAGGTCCATCTCTAAATTGAGTTTGATCCTGTTCCCTCTGGTTTGCAGGTAGATTTTACTAGCAGGAACTTAAACTAGGCCTAGTTGTAATATAGCCTTAAATATATAAGGCTTTCCATTTTGAGTTACTACAATTGCTTTAACACGTTAACGTCACTTTATTAATAGATTATATCTCCATAACACTGGACCTCAAGCATCAACTGCGGTTTTTAAATGCCTTTTATTTCGTCCAAAGCTGTTTCAATTACATTGTTCCTATTTATAATGATGAAGGATTTATCACCTTCAATCGTTGACTTCTGATTTTCAGTTCCAATTTTATGCACGTTATGACCCTTCGTTGCCAATATTGAAGGACGGCAACTGGGTCATGCATGTTGTCATCTGCGCAATGCTGAACACAGCATTTTACAATGTGCTCAATTTCCGTAACCTTATGTTCCAAGCCATCAAAAGGAAAGAATGTTTCGTGTAACCGTTCATTATGCTCTGCGTTTTGATTTAAATGATGTTCATGAGAATATATATGAATATATATTGCAATAATTATTATCAGTACCAAGATGCCTTCTTTATTATAAACTCTCTCTCTCTCTCTCTCTCTCTCTCTCTCTCTCTCTCGTACTATAATGATAGCACATAGACCTTCTTTCCTCCTGTATGTATATATCTTGTTACAGAAACTGGTGGAGATCACGTTGTAGATTCGAATTAATGTGTGTTCTATGCGACAAGGTGATGAAAGAAAAGATGTCATAAATTGTATTGCTCAGTTTGAGTCGACCGAATTAATGCTGTCCAATGACTATTTGGCTCCTTCGCGCCTGAGATAGTAACGTCTCTGCGCATCACCATGAAGACGTTTGAACGTTATATAAAGACGAAATTACCGCATATAAAGAGGGTTGCACATCACATAAGTACAAAATCACATCATATAAAGAGTTTTGCACATCATATAATAAAACATTTCATCTTAAGACAGCCCTGGCGTTCCATTCGATTGCATAGATTTAACTTCAAGTGGTTTGGCAAAGTTTCATTGGACATCACGAGGTGGGTGGGGTTATAATTTTGTAAGATATTGGAATGATAGGATTTACATAAAGTGACATGGAAAATGTGAACCAAAGGTAGTGCACATAATTTACCAATGTGCAAAATATGCTAGATTAGTAAAAGGTAACAATGTATTACCAGTGATATTGAAGAAAACTCGCTCAATTAATAACAATTTGAATTATATATTTTTCATATATGTTTCCAACGCTAAATGTTTATCAGAATTGTTCTTTAATAGTTATCTCTGCTATGAATTTTTAAAAATCATAGAAGGCTTTTATTGATAAATATAGATTCCTTTTCCGGTCCTTTTGCAGTGGGGATGTCCGTTTTCCGTACTTAGTGTGCTAAACAATAATGCCTGCCAAACTCAAAGTTTGTCTGCAGTGCTGCTGGGCATTGCTGAGAACCTAAAGCTTCCGTCGCCAATATTGAATCAAAACGAATACCTGACTCAACGTATTGACGAACATAACATACTGCAAATCTTACTAGTTGAAAAGAGGCAATTGTCATCAGAATATTCTGTTGACAATAATATTTATTTTGGACACACTGGATACCACACATGTATTTTCGTGACTCGCGATATGTCGAGCTCTTTTGCGCGTATCTTTGAGAAGATGTAATATTTATCCGTCGGGGTATGGAAACGAGATACATTGTTACCGACTGTTTCTGTCATCATTTCGGTCGAGTAATTATGCCAGGTTTATAGCTGGTGTTACAAAATTCAACGCAACTATGCCAATAAACGGCAAGATATAGTAAGCAAACTAAACTGATCTTGTAAAATATTTAGTTCAGTTCAAAATGTTATAAAATAATAAGCTATTATTTTGAAGGAAATCAACAATGAATATGATGTAATGTATTTACAACGTTTCGTTTATGGGGAAAAATTACAAAATAATTTAGAAACAGACTATACGCCTAGAATTACTTGAAAATCCCGTTTTAGCGGCAAGTTTACAGTATCGATAGCTTACGATTTTATACGTGTGGGACAACTTCATGGAATCTAGATTAAAATGCAGTATTGTATTAAAGTATACATTTCCATCTTTTATATAACATATTTATTTTATTATTTTAAAATATACATATTAAATAGGATTGTCTGGGTTAAAAGTTCAAGGTCATGGAGTGAGTCTTCATGTTGAGAGTTAGAAAGCATATCAAGTCGGGTTCCAGGAAAGCACATTTAACAGCAGGAAGGGTGAACACACCACTTTGTAGAGCAGTGCATTTGCGAAAATAAAACTTCATACAAAGAGGAACAAACAAGCGTCAGTAATACTAAACTGAAGCCTCTAACCGACCGAGACTTCTAATCGGGTTAGATTTATTTTTATTTTTATTAACGACCAAGAATATTCGCTGTTGGTGGTCACTTCCCTCACTGTATGTGGTAAAAACAGAGATCAGGTGGGGGTGTGTATGTCTCAACTAAACATTTTATCGTGACCTATTCACTCTCGCGACCTAGGATCATGGACATTTATCGTGATAAATCAATGAGGAATTCCTTGCGCTTTTGAGAAGAAGTTTTTAAACATATTCATATCCATATCCCCTGAACACCAGGTCTGGTCGATGTTCTTTAGTGTGTGGATATCAACACCAACGATCAGAAGATTGCAGTTATCGCTTATCACTCTAGGTGTTTGCATATAGCGCTGAGTAACATATAAAATATCGCTATTTTTGTGTTTGCCTCGGGAAAATATCCGAGCTGGATTTGACGGTTTTTTAGCATCACATCATCGTATACCACAAGATTATTAATACATCTATCAAGATCATCCACAGATGAAGCATCATCAATAGCGTGATAAAGTCAATACTATCATTTGCCTCTTACCAAACCCAAATTGGCCTATGATAATTGCTCTGACTGAATTTTTTGTAGCGCTGGATGATGCTTGACTGGTCTTGCTTTCGTATCGCTGAGAAATCGATGATATCAATGTTGTAGAAATATAATAAACAATATGAATTTATATTACGTTCGATGCAGAGCACACAACCCCACCAGTAGATTAAAATAATGACGACGAAAACTAAAGCGCGTACAATTAAAGGCAAGTGTATGAATTGTGGTACAAAAATGCAGACTTATCTCTAATGAAACAGGCTTAGATGTCGCCGTTTCAATGAATAAATTACCACGCGGTTCACGGGCTAAGTATCCTGGCGAGAAGAATCTTCCTGGATATAATTATTGTGGGCCTGGAACCCGACTTGATATCCGACGTGACGAGAAAGATCAACCAAGACCAGGAGAGTATCCAATAAATGCGATTAGCGTGCCACGTTCATGATGTAGTGTATAAAAATCCAGACCTACAGCAACGACATATTTCAGACGTGAAGTTGAGTCATACTCTAATGTCTGTAAAAAATAAATTTCTCTAAGAATCACATGCTAATTGTGTTAGAAGACCTGCGATGAAAGATTAACTTATGCTAGGGGCTGATAATTAGTCGGAAAATTATTATTATAATAATGGAATCGATTGAATGTAGCCCAAGAGGATATTGGAGGGGAAGAGCAACGATTAGTAAACTTGCTGATGTAGCAGGTTTCGCATGTTCTGTTGCTGCAAATTGGTTAGCACGACAGGCAATATGGCAAATTTACCTACCAACATTTAAACACAATTCAGGATTTACATTTTGATGTCATTGCTTCCTATGAGTTTCATCAAGCAGATATTTTGTTTTTACAACATGAGACTATTTAATGTGGTAGACGTCAATCGCGCACATACAAGTAGGCGTTAACTGTCGTTGACGTTGTAAGTAGATATAAAGAAGCAGAGTCGTATCAACAAAGACAGCAACTGAAATTGCATCTGCGTTTGAACGAATTTATCAACGACGATCCTTGCGATGGCCACAGTGGCTGCATGTTGATTCTGGCAAAGAATTTCTTGGTGCAGTAACATCTCTGATGAAACAGCACAACGCCAAAATCAGACGCGGGCACACCGCAGTTCATCGCGATCAGGCAGTCGTTGAAAGATGTAATCCAACACTTGCTGAGCGATTGTTTGTATATCAATATACGCAGGAAATATCCTTGAACAAAGTTCAGAAAGACATGAGATTTTGTGAATGGTTTGCAAGGCTACCATGTGTGATAACTGCGCTAAATAATTACAACTCATGGAGTTTATATGACACCTATCAATCTAATTACGAAAACGAAACCCACATACCAGGACAACGACATGACTCTTTCTGATAAGAACCAGCATGAGGTTATGTAACTGTCAGATATGTATACGAACCTGGCGAATATGAAGGCGGTAATAAAGAGCGACTGATCCAGTCTGGAGTGTAACCACACATAATATTTTCAGCATGGTAAGATCCACTGGCAGACTATAATCTGCACACTAGATTCAACTGCCCCTCAACGTGGAATTGTACGTGAACAATTACAAGTAATTCCTGAAGATACACAGTTACCACCACCTTCACATTTGTGAATTGGCTCCTTGATATCGTTTATAGCAAGCACAATGATTGTTGTTTTTCTTCTTTTTCAGCGTCATGATAAATTCATTATCAAGATCATAGTCGCGCTTATTTTTTGTAACATCGCTGATAACAAGCTATTTGTGATCGTACTATTAAATTGCCAGTAGTTTGAATATTATTTGCTGTGAAGTCTATGATAACCCTACGCAGCTGAGATATTCTTCTGACTCGAGACACTGCCAGATAGACTAATTTGACCATTCAATACGACCATCAACAATCGAAATATTTGTATCAAAAATAGTTAGTCGTTATGACGAATGAATCGTTATACCATATCACTGCGTCCATGGAGATTTATATATCGTTAATGAGCTCTCAACAGCACTCACACGAGCTAAAATAATACCATTTAACTCAAGCTTTTGTTTACTATCGCAACCTGGAATTTCAGCATCAATATTTTGCCAACGCGTATCTGCTGGGTGATAATATAATGGTACCTATAGGTCTGATTTTTTTTTTATGCAACATAAATAATTACTGATAAAGTGCATCACGAACTAGCTTCCGACTTGCAACTATCAAATCAGCAGGCCTTCGTAAATTCAAAAAATCATTTATCGGGTTTTCCGGAGTTATCTCACGCATTATTTCACACTAAACTTTGTCTGGTTGTAGCCTGATTAATTTCTTAAACTCTCTTAATTCTGGATCAAGCGCTCGGTAATCATTAGTTATTTCCTCATAAAAATCTACATATATTTTTAGCCATTCGTGCGGAGATGGTCCAACGAAAGATGTTTGTTGACCACAATCGCCACACATGTTTACAGCAGTATTTCGAGTTAATAACCAATCAAAAAAAGTTTTAAGCGGATCTAAAGACCCAAATGATGATGTTAGGTATATATTGTTCGCCCATTCGTTCAGGGGTCCTTGCATCTTCTTTCCATCTAAATAAGCTGTGATAAGTATGATAGTTCACTCCTCGCTCTTTCATTTCTCTTTCGAGTATATGTGTTGGCTCAAAGCAACCATATCAAACTTTGAAGAAAAAAATTCAATCGCATGCGTTGTTTTAATAGAACCACCGCACCCGTTAAGATAAACAGTTGTATGTTTAGCTACGATATCATACACCGACGTTGCTGATGACAACGCTGATATAAGATTATTTTTATAATAAATATCTGCGGGAATATAATCAGCTGATTCGGAATAACTGAGAATTTTTTTTTCTCTTTTTATTCTCCATTCGCCCCATGATGCATTGTTACCAATCTTTAACACATCTGCGTGTTTTATTATAATTTATATTATATGCATATATGGCAGTTCTAACCACGGTATCAAGAAATTTGTTTATCACCGATAACAGTTTTATCGTAACAGACGCTAACATCGAAGATCATCAATGAGTCAACTATAGTGAGTCACCATCATTATAGGTCACAATTGTACCTAATTTACATTCATCCGATAAGTAATCATTATTCCGGCTTATAAATGTTCCTTTCTCTGTTGTATCAATGATTATAAAATCTAGTTTGGCATCGATTAACCTTGTGCAATGTCGTTTGTGATCACATGATTTACCCTGAGTAAATTCACTAATTATGTTTCTGCCAAAACCCTTCTCAAGTTTATTTACGCATTAAATTTCATTGGGATTACGCTCAAAGATTTCGTCAAGAACAGTTAACGATGCTAAAAACCAGCATCAACGACATATCATAATTACACTATTGGAGCCCATGCACGTTCGCTAAAATGACGACCAAACCAAATATAAGCAGTGGGATGGTTTTCTGTAAATTCAAATGATTCAATTCATGGAAATTCATTTAAATGAAAATCTGGTAAATATCCATTTATCAGAACCCTAGTCATTTCGTGTGTTGGATGTCCAAATTCTTTTAAAATATTTAGTACTCTCTCCCATTCCAAGAAAACTTCCAAGATAACATGCAAGCATATCAACGGAGATAACATCCTTATAATCGTATTTAGTATTCCAGAACCCGTCGTGTCCGTATTCGACACAACTGCGATGTATATCAACAATAAATTCCGATCTTGTCGGTTTCGATGAATTTTTCTCTTGAGCAAAGTGATAAGCAAATGACGGAAAGATAAAGCAATTATCGAGGAAATGTTCAACATCATCGGTATATTTCAACGCAAGATTTTTCATTTCTGAACTTGGAAACAACGATACAGATGAAGGATTACTTTTTCTGACATTTCTCACAAAATAAGAAATATCACCCTCATAAACCTGAATAGTTTTATCTCGTGAAAATATGGTTACGTGCCACGTCCACTCATGTGTGCTATGATGAACGATCTCTATCGAAGTTCCGTTTGATTTATATTTCGATTTATGAAAAATCTCGCCGTCAGTTGTTTTCACTCTTATCGGAAATTTTAATTTCTTTTCCAGCTCAGCAACGTCGTTGATCGTAGAGCCCTGTTCCTTGACATGCTCATCCTACTCATTCTTTTGTTTTTAGAATAAAGATTCCTTACACCATTTCCACGTATTGCATTTGTGAAATTTCTGTAACTGGCGCAGCTATACAATGTAGCGTCGAAAGTTTCATCGTTTGAGATCGACAACTCTAGGTTTATTATGCAGCGGATATATCACATAAACAACTGCCGTCACAGGATATGCTCGTTGATAAAATGTTTTCCCAATACCAGTCAACAATCATGGTTTAAAATATTTACTTAACGTTACAACATATCCAGCGTGATGTGATTCTCGCTCGAACAGGGTCACGTTTGTCACGGATAAGCCAAGTTACATCGGCGGCGTCTAAAGCTACGATCAATTTTATTTTTAAACTGTATCTCTTTTCATCGAGATAAATAATAAATGTCCTTGCTCGCTGGTCATTCGTTAAATCATCAATTTGGAGGTTATCGTTTTGCCTAATTCTGAATGTTGACAACACATGAGCTTCACCATCGTGGCGAAACTCTTTCTTGGCTTCACGGATATTATGGATCAGAGTTTAATTCGTCGAATCAGTATGAACATCCATCAGAGCTCGCCTCGGCAAGTCATGGTTTTTTATGTTAAGATCTAATCTCCCTTGCGAAGGTTTAATTACACATAATCTCGTAAATTCTTCCATATTATAATTAAGGTAAATATATATTTAAATAAATTTAAATTTAGAATATATAATAATTCGAGCAAAGAATAACTGAAAGTGGTTGATGATTGGATCTACAACTCCTTGTAATAAGTCTTTTGTAAATGAATTATACGGATACCACCTACGAAGAGTGAGTCTAAGACCAAAGCCATGTTTACAGTGTAACAAATGAATCGGCGTGAGGGTGGGGGTTGGAAACTGTTATGTTTAGACTGTGGAGGCAGAAACGGTATTGAAACACAACATGATGGTAGTGAATCTCCCATAAAAACGCTGGAGACTATCTCGTTAGATTTTCGTGATAGTGGCGATGGTCACCTGGGATATTGTTTCTAGTAATTAAATAATAATAATTTAGCCAAATAATATTTACTATACAAATGGAGCAAGGAGAATGTGTAACACATCCTTTCGTTACAAATTATAAGGCATCACGTGATGGTATCATCAGAAATTGTACACTAAAATATCGGTCGGTTGGGTTGATAATACTTGTCATCTCAGATTTACTGCCGAGAAAATAGGTATCTGTCATAAATTTACTTATGAAAGTCTTTGTGGTCTGATCGAAAAGAAGTCTCGTGATAGATCACATTAACATCCAAAAACTTGATATTTGTTTGAATAACCTTCAGGCTATTACAGGGAGTTAGAATTGCAAACTTGGAAATGCTGGCAATAATACAAATAATTCAAGACCAGTTATATCTGTAAATACAAGATATGGAAAGAAATACAATTTCAATTCAGCATCCAATCATTTTCATATTTTCCCATCTTCGGTACAAAGAGTCGCATATAAAATAACCAACTCAGCATTTTCAAAGAAATGCAAACAAAAAATAATATTTTAATATTGGATACTGCAGAACTGGGGGTTGTGTCTCCGCTTAATATAGTACTGAGCAATACAAATGCCTGTTGGAAGTAAATAATATATGAGCACTATCCGCTTACGGTAGCAGATGTCTGTATATAAATAAAGTTAATATTACCAATGATCATCACCAGGGAACAGCTATCTCCTTTTGTGCTGTCCAAAATGATGAATGCAAATTGTTTTCAATTTTAAACATATTTTTTATTATATAACGATTTATATGTGATTTTGTGATTTTGTACTGTTGAAAGAGCTGAACTGTGAATGTAGATACATACTAGTGGCAAAATACAGGTTTTTCAAACTATTCTGTGCTGGCGCGAGACAGTTAAACAAAATCATGTGCGATCGTGAGCAATCGGATTATAAACAATCTAATTGTGAAAGTGAAAGTTGTAGCATCTAAACAGAGATAAAAATGTGACACCGATCACGTGGAGTAAAACGTTACCGGCTAATAATAGCTGTCTTCTGAGTATTGTCGGCGGCGTCTGCGCTAAGGAAAAGCAAAAAAATATTTAAAACTTTTTGCTTTGCAAAACACACTGCAAGATATATTGGGGTTGGGTGTGGAAACTTTTTGCGGATTCATTCGACCGGAACATTAAACAATTTTTGAGCTTATCAACTTTAATGCAGCAATATGCATACTTTAAAATGAGATTTTTTTTTCTCCATATTTAACATCAATAATAAGATCTCGAATTAATTTTTGTAATTGTTCCTGAGTCAGAATATCGATCTTTGATTATGCGCTGAAACTCGTTGTTGATCTGTTCGATTTGACAACTGACCGTAGATATACTTACAACTCGCCAATCGGGGGGTCAATCAGGTTTAATTTTATACACAAGTACCATTTGTGAATTGTTTGTTTGCAACCCACCAAATGACGTTGATCTGATATTTGGCCAGCTGTAGTATACTCGCAATTGTGCTGGTGGTATTTCCTTGGCTGAAATCACCGTTGGAAAGATAACGTCAAACACACGCTTGGTTGAGCTCGCTGATATCGTCGTGGTTGTTGTTGGTGTTGTGTTAGCTAAAATTTGTCTTAGCAATTCTAGCGATATTATGTAAATCAGGGAGATCAAATAACTATTTTCGTTGGAGACAAGGGATATTCTACCGTGTCTAAAGTCTCATTGCAAATCTTAATCATTTCAGTGAATTCCTGATCTGATATTATTCCATCATTGAGACCTGACATCAACGAAGATAATTTGGCGTGTGCGCGTGTAACCGATGATAATTTATTTGTATACTAGCGTAATTTATTAACCACGAACGTAGATCTTTTGCGATGATATTAAGAATGTCAGCAATTCCGGTTGCAACTGAAACACCAATTCCTGTCACTGGTGCTACTATGTTCCCGCTATGATTACTGTTCTAGCGATTATTGCGGATGCAGAGCATAAAATTATGTCAGTAACATCGACACGTCTGAGATGTTTTGTTTGCTTTGCTGTGTGTTCGTCAATGATATTTTTCGGTTGGGTATGCCACAAACGTGCTTGCTCGTATCTAAAACGCTGAACGTCGATTGGGGAATTCATTATGTAGATTGCAATCACTTTAAGTAGGTGGCATATTGGCAATGAATTCAATGCATAAATAGTACAACACACCTAAAACAAATCTTCGGGTTCTTTGAGTTCCACCACAAATGTTTCCTTGTCTTTTTGTTCCAATATCACTAACACAGATCCAGAAGATCTATTAACTGGATAACTCCGTAAAATTGTTGTAGATATTGTAACTGCTGTAACGACGAGTACTGAGAACCTGTATATGCCGATAACATTAGCGTTATGTTTGATGGATGTATTGAGTGATGTTCATCATGCTGATCCAGACGATACTGTGTATGTTAAACCTTCGGTAATGCTTTTGATGTCAGACAGATTCATGTTGATGACTGCTTAATTTCCAAAGAATTCATGAACGGTTTTACTTGTGTTTGTAAGAAAATTTGGAAACGCGATTGCATGATTAAAAGATTCAGATCTAAACGTGATCATTCTATCATTGATTGTCATTAGCGAGGTCATCATCGGGATGTTGCTATTGTCGACATATTTCCTTGTTGCAGCGTCATCGTTTGATTTTGGTTCTCGCAAACCAACAATTCCATTGTTGGCCATATTGAGCTCACCAGTCATTACTTCACCAATTTTAGCAACGTGTTTACTTATCTCAGTTCTGATCGTGGATCATTGTTGTTCACATATTTTTGTTGCCTAATTATCGTCTGATTTTAGTTCTTTCACATTTATAGTTGTATTTTTGCTCATGTTGAGATCACCTCACATAATATCTCCAATTCTTCTGATACGTCCAGTAATCTCTCCAATGAGTGTTAGAATTGATTCCTCCGAAATTTTAACTTTACCGTTATTAGCAAACTCCACTAATTTATCTTCAGTTGCACCTGGAACTTTCAGATTGATATATGTCTGCAGGATATTGGTCGTCTTAAACCGTCGTTGCTGATCTTGAAAAACAACAACTTCATTTTGGTCCACATCTGCAAGACGCAAAAGTTCATTCTTGACCTCGTCAAGGGTTGCATATTTGGATACGTCACCCTGGGGATTGCCTTTAACAGATCTTTCGTAAATATCTACCATTGTATATCACTCTTGAGACCTGTTTAAAACGTTGGACGACGATGTATACTCGTGCACGATTTTATGAGGCGGTGTCAGGGACCTTGACACAGCGTCAAGTGCAGCGAGTACTTCACGGCCACATATTGGCGGGTCAGTTATTGTCTTTGTTCAAAATATTGAATACCAGACGGGAGTGTTTTGTACTCTGCTGACATATTTTAAACATTGTTTTGGTGGCCCAAACGCATACGAATCTAAATAAACAACTCCACGTAAATCAACCGCATACGCAACCCAGTGAGTACCTGGACCAGAATTTTCAACGAGATTAATGATACCAGTTTCAACACGGTTTGCTTGTTTTAATAATAAAAATACCTCTTAAGATTTTATGTTTAATTTCTTAGCAGCATCAAGTAAATCAAAACTGGACATGGGAAGCATGTTTAGCGAAATGTTCCAGGCAGTCTTAGACCTTTTCCCGTGGATCGACCTTTATTGAAAGTCTTTAGTCCTTGGACTGTCGCTTTCTTTAATGCCATCCCAGTGGCAGTTCCAACAGCACTAAGTGCAACTGCTTTTGCACCAGCTGGAGCTTCAGAGGCTAACAACACTGGTATAGCTGCAAGAAGTGAAAATATACCACCCGTCTTGGCAATGCCTTTAATGGCGCCCGCAGAAAGATCTAATCTAACACCAGTCGCTGATCTTTTGGCGTCAGTGAAGTGCTTGAGTTGACGTTCTTTAAAGGAAAGGTTATTTGGACTACCTGTACCTGCGATCTGTGCTGATTTCAGTAATATTTGTTTTATTCCAGACTACTTTTCTTATGTTGATTGTAGCTTTTTAATCTTACCAGGAGTCAGAGTGACATTAACGTGATGACATGACATTATAATGTCATGAGCAATTTAATTACTGATCGTACACTTGGGATCGATTACATATTTTCCACTGGGGCAATACTAATTCTCATTCGTCCACCAACACCTTCAAGCAGCATTGTTTTGTCTGAGAGTATAACAGCGACTACTCTATAATGAGTAACACCGGCTTGCAGTGCCCTTATATGAGCTCGAAAATGTATGTCAACGACTGACTGTCTAAACAAATCTAGGTGTTCCAGTGAGGAGAAGTAGATCGGATACAACGTCGAGAAATCCCGCTGACATATTTCCAACACATAATCCACATTTTGATCACACCCTATGAATGTCATCAAGCGATGATAAGCACGTGCAACATGATTATTTTCAAAATCTAACAACACTTCTTTAGACGGTTCTTGGTGTCCATTTATCCTGAAAGGAATTTCACTAACTCAAAGTTGGTCAAATACCTTATGATTTGTTGTTGGAGAATCCTGTCGTCGGATATCTTGAAAAGTTATAAATACATGTCCAGGTGATGAAACTCCCTGTTGTGGTGCGATTTGCCATTGAAATGCGCCAACAGTTGCTCTCGTGATCGAGTCTGTAGTCATTGTCAACCATGATTACGTTGATTTTCCGCCGCCATCTATAAAAGAGAGCAGCTGTTGTTCTTCAGCGAGTCATGGTGATATTATTGGCAACTACAACGAAAGCTTTGTCAGTGTCATATTTCTATGAAGTGCTGCGGTTGCAGATGAACAGCTGAATCAACTCCTTCAGCATGCCAGATAGCATCATCGTCCATGCCCTTTCGAACGAGAGCAACTGTTTGTTTTGTCCCAAAGAGAACCTTTCTAACATTTATGCAGAAACCAAACATATGTGACAGTGATTTTGTACAGCTAAATCTCCCCTGCGCATCAGTTTGATTTTTACGTGCTGCGAATCCCACATTAAAATTCACATTTATAGAGAATAAACTTCATCATCGGCGTTGTCAACCGCAGCAGTAAAATATTTGGGGCACCGAAAAGTATAAAGTTGGCCCTAAACCCGATCAACGGTATCTTTGGTAAACATTATTGATGAAACATTGGGCCATGCATAATCATCGCTGTATCGGAATAACCCCAATATTGTCGTAGCAACATCAGTCATTTAGGCATGCTTCGACTTCGTTACTATCAATAATATATTGTGCACTGCTGAATAACGCCATAATTCCGTTATTACCATCGGTTTTTACAAGTCCACCCTGAACTTCAATGAATGCCACGGCGGGCAAGAAATATCTTGATGTATCCTAGACACGTAGTTCGATTCGTGCACGTTTGTCTGGTTTTCGTGCTTCACAAGAATAATATTGATAATCACGCACAGACTCATCCTTGAGCACTGGTGCGTCGATGTCAAATGCTTGATCAGATATACGATTGAACATTATTTATATTTGCCGCTGTCTGATATGATGCACCAACGACGTTTAACATCGGTAATGACGAGAGAACCCACTACCCGCTACCAAATTTGCAGTTATATTTCGAGCTTCTACACCACCCAATTCTTTCAACTATTAATAGCAGCTTGATTTATTTCTTTACTAACTTCTGCAAGCATAACTTCGGTGCTGTGCAATTTTACTGGCAGAGTCAGACCGCTGGCGATCTGTGTATTAATCGTGCGAGTCTATCTCTGATTGCTGAGAATGCTTTACTAGCAACATCACCAAAATCACCAATACCTTTATCACGAACAACGCCAATATCTTTCATTCCCAGTCAATCGGCGATGGTTTTGGGGCTATCCTTCTGAATAGACCCTGAACAACGATACCGATTCCATTATTGTAGATCGCTTTATATGTTGGTAATCACAAATTATCACCCTGACCATTACAATTCCACGTTAAGCATTATATATGATCATCTTATTTTCTTGTCACTGATCTAATTGCATACCCTCAATCACCGCGGTAATAATCAACAATTTCATGATTGAGAGACCATTAGACAGCAATGTCCATAATACAAGTAGTGAATAATCTCTGACAAATAGCAGCTGCTTCAATAATGATTTCTCAGGAATTATTAGCGACTCGTTTCCCCCTTATCAGAATTACTAGTCAATCAACACCAGCAAGGACGTTATGGGGACAATGTTTATCAAGGCCACATCCTTGAGTGGCAATATCACTTCCAGTGGCACCGGATCCAGGATCTGTATCACACAATTTTTCTTTTTCCTTACTAGTTGTTTTGTCTGCTTCTTTCTTACTTATTGTTAAGTGTGATTTTCATTTTTGTTTAGTTTCTTTAAGTTGCAACTTTTTTTTCTTCTTCTCTACATTTCCTTTCTTGTTTTACTTGTTCAATATACTCATCTACTACCTGGTTAAAAATGTTAAACTTATTAACATCTCCCTATATCTGATCTGCGGAGTGTCAGTTGCGACACGATACATATTTTTAACCCAATCGACAAATTTTAGAGTTTTAACATATTCGGGTTTTACATACATATCTCTTTTGCGATATCCAAACTTGGCATTATCAAGTAATTGGTCTGGGGCCGTGACAGTGACAATACCATCAGGCATAAATTTATCGATAATGTTAGTTTTAGTTTCTGGCGGACGATGTGGCTCGTCTTCGGGTTGTGGGTGAACTTCAGGTTGTGGTTGAGAAGGTTGCCGGAGTGGTGGTCTAGTTGCTGAAGACAGCCAATAACATCAATTTTCGAAACTGTACCCTGCCACCTTAAGAATTTGGCTGAAAAAAGTTGTGTACATATCACATTCATCATCATCATCATCATCATCAGTCTCATGACCTAGTGTGGTCGTTGAGGCACTGTGCTGCGGAACATCTGACATATCACATTATCTAGTACTAATTGTATAAAGAAAAACATTTTGTGCACAAAACTAAAAATGATATTATGCTTTTAGAAAAGTGACTAACTTGCAGCAAAAAGCACTGCATTATTTACATTGTGAGTTATGACTGACTGCATTTCTTGAAAGATTTCAAATTGTTTCTAACCTACAATGCTTTTCGTCTTTGTTTACCACCATAGCATCAGTACAGAATCAAAATTCCTTTACAGTGTTTCATGAATGTCAAGAAGAGATCTGGAAGTTATAAATTTTAGGAGGGAATGACAGAAATGCTATGTTAGTTGTCAGTGACAGAAGTGAAAAGTTTCCATAAACTCTTCTAGCAAACTTAAACAAATCACACACTTAAGTAAATAATGTGCTTTAGAATTACTTTTAGACTGATATACAAAAAGCAGTTCCTAACTTTTCATCATCATTCTGGAGATGCTAATAGCAGCATCAGTGTTGTGTTAAGTGTGTGTGTTGTGTGTGTGGGGGGGTGGGGGGTGGGTGGGTAATTGCAACACAAGACTAGTTTGTCTGGAGTAGTCATATTTTAATGAATTAACATCAGACAATGTTAGAATATATAATGATGTGTGAGACCCTGATAAACTTACATAGTGACATATCAAATAAATTAATTGATACATAGCTAGTGAAATTGACCATACATATATAATTAGTCTGAGTACAGTTTAATGGAGAAATTTCTTTTCAGACACCAATTTACTGACAACTGACTTTAATACTTTCTGGAGTTTACAAAATCATAGTAAATAATAAGATAAGATATAGAACAAATATTTACAGTGGAAAATTCAGTTAAAGGTAAAAAAGCATTTCAGCGGCTTGGCTTTTAATAAGCACGTACCATAAAACTATTCATGCAGAAGCTAAATCTGTCCATCAGAGTCACTCTCTTGTGCACTTAGATCAGAATGAGTATCTGGATGAGATTGAAGCTATTGTTTCTTTCTGCATGACCTTGCGATTAATCCTAATCTTTTACCATGCAAACTGAGGCGTGCAAAAAGAAAAGAAACAAGTGATATTGATGTACTTTTAACATTCAGTGAAAACATAAGACTTTCAGAGGAGAAACTGTTTGCAAATATATTGTCAAATGCATGAAACGGTCACTTAATTTTAAACCTTTCCCCCTTTGTTAACTGAACCTAGAAATTTCAAGATATATACATAACCCTGAAACATTTCCTATTATCACCCAATTGTGAGAGAACAAATCTCTTATGTCAACTGCACAGTGGGGTCACGAAGGTAGATGCTATGTCGGTGTGCTAAAACTTTCATTCTTCTCACCAAAATATAGTAAGCAATATGCCATATGCATCACTATTTCAAAGTCCGTTCCACTGGTGACATCCAACATTCACAACAGTATGTTTATGTATGATTCCTCTAAATTCTATGTGCTCCTGTGGATTTAAATTACTTTTAAGAATGCATGCTGATATATTATGCAATTGTTTATGTGTGTCTGTATTGAAATGTGAATAATATTCATAAAAATAGGGGTGCATAACTTGACAGCTACAGAAAGAGCAAGACAATATATTATGGTCACCATTTTGTTCCCATATTTTGTAAATTAAGTCCAAAATATGCTACTTTGTCATGATGTAAACAGTTCTCACACTGAGGCACAAAGCACAGTTACCTCTCTGTCCAAAGAGCATTACATACAACACTAAGTAATACATGGAAAATGGAAAGAAAATATAATGAAGCTAAAGCATAACAATTACCGCCATGTCATCCTATTCTGCGCGTCGGGTAATTCTGCGCAACGATACGTCATTTCTGTAAACATTTGATCACGTGCTATTTTGGGTCAAAAATCCATTTTGTATCCAGAAAGAATGATACATTAATTTAGAAAAGTGATATTCATAAAGTGTACAAAAATATCCCACATTTAGACTCGAAATGCACATAAAAAAGTTTCCAATTTTGCAAGTTGTCCCACACGTTCAAAATCGTCTGCTACCCAAAGTGTCTACTTGCCGTTACAATATAAATTCTCAACAAATTACCCGGCGTATAGTCTGTTTCTAAATTCTGTAGTAATTTTTCCCCATCAACAAGACGTTGTAAACACATTACATCCCATTCCTTGTTGTTTCTCTTCCACGTAATAGCTTAATTTTCATAAAATGTTGAACTTTACTAACTTTTATACAAGATCGGTTTAGTTTGCTTAATATCTCTTGCTATTTATTGGTATTTTTACGTTGAATTTTGTAAAACTAGCTATAAACCTGGCCTAATTAGTCGACTGAACTGCTGACAGAAAAAGTCCAATGTAATATATTTCATTTCTATAGCAAGATGGATAAACATTACATCTTTTCAAAGATATGCGCAGAATAGGCCGATATATCGAGAGTCAGGAAAACGGGGTAGGGGTGGGGGTATCCCCTGTGTACAACATTAATATTATTTTGAACAGAATATTCTGGTGACAATTTCATCTTTCAAATGGTAAGCATTGCTGTATTTTATTTTTGTCAATCGCTCGAATTCGGTATGCGTTTTGCTTCGATATTGGAAACGAAAACCTTAGGTGCGCAGGATTGCCGGACAGCAGTGTATTTAATTATACATAAAGAAACAGAAAAGTATAAACAATGTGGCTGACTGCTCCATAAAAACATTATGAATTTTACTTAAGGGGGAAGGGGCCAATGTTTATGTACAAATTGATTGCCGCAATCAGCGACCTAGTTAGTTCTACATGTAAGACATAGCACATGTTGATTTTGTTTAGGTGCTCTGTCTTACTATCCAAATAACGGCCTTGTATAGTGTGTTCCGATGTCGTTGACATCGGAACGAGTAGTCAAAGTTTTCAGGAATATCTCACACATCTGGCAGCATATATCGACACTCTTCCACTAATTTATGTGTAATTAATATACTTACTGTGCTGTCTTTATTCTTGCAGAATAAAAATATGAAACTAGCAAATGGACAACTTTTCATGTTCCGTTGACATACATTTGAATTTGTTGCAATGCGACGGTAGTCTAGGTATGCCGAAGTATGTTTAAGTAGGTTCATGGGGCGGATATGTTTCTTGAACGAAACGAAACTTTGCTTTACAGTTCCAATAGGAATATTATATTTTTATTTGTTTCGTTAAAGAATAACATTTCCACGTAACCCGATTTCGGCATTCCCGGCTTTCATCAGTAGTGAATGGGGGCACCCTACGGACAATGGGAATTAGCATTAAAAAACCCCTTGGGCAAATCTACGGACAATGGAAATTTAACATGGAGAAAAATCGTGGGCAAATCTACGGACAAGGGGAATTAACATGGGAATAAATCGTGGGCCACTCTACGGACAAGGGGAATTTAACATGGTGATAAATCGTGGGTCACTCTACGGACAAGGGGAATTTAACATGGGATTTTTTTTTTAAAAAGGGGTAGGCAATTCAAAGACTATCTCTTTTCGAGAAATATGGCTGGCCCTGAAAAGGGCCTTTGGGTTTTATGTTAATGTATTCATTAACATAAATGGCACCGCATTGGTCTTCTTCTTGTCCTTAGGCTGCGTCTTACTGTTGGTCCGTACATCAGCACTCTTTTCAGGCATCCTTGTCTTTCGACGTAGATCCTACGTATCCACAGGCTGGTGTTTGTCCTGTGGACAACGGTCCACTTCGATCGGACATACATGAGCAAGTCTGTCCGAAACATCATGGAAGACACAAGGGTGGATGACTCAACTGTAGTCCACATCTTGAAGCGACGAGAACAGGTGAATCAATGCATTGAACGGCGCTTATTTATAGGCGGAGGAAGGATTGAAACGGATTGAGTTCATTTACCAATCCGAACACGCGTTACAGAATTCAGTCAGCTCGCATCCAATCCGAAGAGAGCAGTCTGTGACGTCACGTAGTCAATATAGATTCGCTAGCGCTTGTGTGCAGTCAATCTATGCGACAGTGATTCAACATGACGGAAACTCAGAAAACGATCCAGTGGGGTGCACCAGCAGGGGAGACTGCCCAAGGGAACCCGGACTTACTTTCAGAAGAGGTGAATTGGGATTTTGTGGATTTTCTCTCCTCGCAAGAATTTGTTCCGGAACCTTCGTTACTTTCTTCATTACCGCAAGTGGAGAATTTTAGACAGAGACAGAAAGAAGAATTGGAGAAATTTATACAACGACAAAAGGAAGCGGAACAGGCTTTTCTCCTACAGCAACAGCAACAAGAAGAAGAGGTAAGAAAAAAAAAAAACAACAGCAACAACAGCAAGAAGAAGTAGCAGCAAAGAAACAAGAGGGTGAAAATCAAACGGTCACGGTACTGTTGGACATTTTAGCGGAGTTAAGAAGTCTGAAACAAATGTATCAGACTTCTTTATCACGACCGAAGAGAATACGACCTTCCCGAGCCAAACATGTCAACCCTGTGACTAAGCCTACCGTACCACCCTTAGTGATTTCAACCCAATCATTATCATCATCAACATTACGCAGTCCAGAAGTAGGCCTTGGCCGTGGCAAAGGCTTAAGGCAGTTAAAATTGATTGCTTAAACTCACCCCTACACCATGAAAAAAAAAGGCCCTTTTCAGGGCCACCCACATTTCTCGAAAAGAAATACAATTTCAATTTGCCAATAACTCAAAAAAAAAAAACTCACCCATGTTACCCTTTTAGTACGTGTCTGTGTATGAGTGCTTGAGTGTAGCTTCTTATTTTAAAATCACAACTCAAAGACACTTACCTTATATCATTCATTTATTCTTTTCTCCATTTTTTACAATCCAATTCACAATTTATAACACAACACTTTAATAAAGAAAAGTTCATTAATTTCTTCTTTTCTCCTTGTTTAGTCTCTCTGTTTTTTGAATTTCTTCACCGTCACACTCTTTTCCTCTTCTTCTTCCTCCTCGCTTTCTTCCCTTCTTCTTTTTTTCTCCTGTTTCTTTTTCTTCACCTGTCTTCTTTCTTCCTCAGAAGAATCCCTCTCTTCCTCTGAAGAATCCCTCTCTTCTTCTGAAGAATTCCTCTTTTCTTCTGACTCCTCTTGTTTCTTTTTTGGGCAATCTGGAGACCAATGTCCTTTTTCTTTACAATAATAACAGGTATCTTGACTTTTGTCTTTTTTATCCCCTGTTTTTTTTCTTTTTTGACGGTCTGGACACTCTGAAGACCAATGTCCTTTCTTCTGACAGATATAGCAAGTATCTTGACTTTTATCTCTAAAGGAAGGAGAGTAGTCCGTAGGCTGGTCTGAAGAGAATTTTCTAATGACCCCTCGCAAAGCTCTGACGAAACGTTCCATCTGGTCAGTCTCTTCCATCGTTGTGCTCGGCTTGAGAGTGAAATGAATAGTGAAAGGACAAGACACACACCCTTTTATATACGCTGGTCTGCTATGACTATAAAGTAGTTTATGGTGTTTGAACTTGAGTCATTTGACTTTTTGCTTTCAAGATGAAACGATCCCATTCATTCGAGAAGAAAGAAGAAGAAGAAAGTAAGAGGCAGAAACGTGATCTATCGCCTCGTACCAGGGCTGAAATCTTGGCACAAATTCATGCCAGTGATTTTGAAGAGGACATGAGTGAACCAGAATCCGAACCCTCTAAACCAAGTTCACCACCCTTAGTCAACCCTGAAAAGTACTATTCCATTCGAGAGACCGAAAAGCGCTCCTCTAGAAAATTTAGAACCACGGCTTACAAATACACGGTGAAGTTTAAAGATTTCAAGGCTGAAGTGCCGTTAGAGAAAGCAGAAGTGTTCATCACCGAGGTGTGGGATTCTTTGCTCACTGCACTCAAGCGACAATGTCAACCCAAAGAAGACGATCGCTTGAGACTTTCCATACAACACGACGGTTTGAAATCCCCTGTTTGGATCGAGTTTAGCACCCCTGCAGAATTAACTGCTTCCAAAGTCATGGACAAGATTCAACACGTACAACAATCTAATGATCAGTTTGACATCACCGATGGTAAAGCCACACTGGACATGACCCACGTCTCTCCTCCTCAAGGGACAGGACGCAAAAAGATGTTATTGGTGGACTACCTTCGCAACACCAAAACAAGTCTCGTCCGAATTGACAACCTTCATGACCAGATGTGCTTAGCCCGTGCCATCGTGGTGGGACGAACCTATGCCAACAAGAACGACACGGTAGAATGGAAAAGAACCTGGGACACTATTCAACGTTCCGACCGAGCCAAACAACGAAATGAAGCAGAACTCCTGTTACAACAAGCCGGACTGCCCAAAGACACACCCTGCGGCATTCCTGAGATGCAAAAATTGCAAGATGTCCTAGCTCCACGATACACCTTGAAAGTGCACCCTCAAGAAGTGCGCGGACCTCTATTGTTTCGAGGGCAAGACTTTAAGGACGGAAAATACATTCATGTCTATTATCACGATGACCATTTCGATACGATTACCACTATCACTGGATTCCTGGGATACAGTTATTACTGTGAGAAATGTGACCATGGTTATAACAATCGAGAGCAACACAAGCATTGTGGATCGAAATGCACAGGATGTTTGGCCTCTTCACCCTGTCTGAGCGAAGGACCAGTGCCTTGTTCCACTTGTCTGCGCACGTTTGTCAGCCCTACCTGTTACCAACAACATTTGAAGACGCAAGGTTCACAGAAGAAATGCGCTTGTCAACTGCTGAGATTGTGCCCCGCGTGTGGACAAGGCATACGTACCAATATTGTCAAGGCACACGTATGTTCAGGAAAGAAAAAATGTCTCATTTGTCACCACATCGTGGACTTGGAACACCAATGTTACGTGCAAAAATACCAACCCCCACCAGAGAAAGAGGACGGTCACAAGAAGAAAGGCAATTTCATCTTTTTCGATTTCGAATGCATGCAGGAGACTGGCATTCACATTCCTAATTTCTGCGTGGCTCATCGAGCGTGCGAGAAGTGTATTCAAGAACCTATCTTCAGTTATTGCCCTCACTGCAGCAAAATTCCTAGAGGGCGTGAAAAAATCTTTCGGGGACCGAACACGTTAGCCGATTTTGCCCAATGGGTCTTAGACCCCGTCGACAAGACGTGGAGCCAAGAGGACATCGAACGTTACGGAGATTGTCATCGTCATGCCACGGTGATGGCTCACAATTTCTCCGGATACGATGGACAGTTTCTTCTCAGATACTATACGGAACAAGGCACCGAGCGTCCTAAAGTGACTTTGAACGGAGCCAAAATCATTTTCATGCAAGTGGGACAAGTGCAGTTTAAAGATTCGATGAGCTATTTGGCCATGCCTTTGAGTCGAATGCCTAAAACGTTTGGAATGACAGAAATGGCTAAAGGGTACTTTCCACACTTTTTCAATACGGAAGCCAATCAACACGCCGTTCTACCCCATTTACCAGAGGCTCACTATTACGACCCCGACAACATGCGTACCGAACAACGAGAAGCTTTCTACGCTTGGTACCAGGCTCACGCCTCGGACCCTTTCGACTTTCAGGAAGAAATGCTAAAGTATTGTCGTTCCGACGTGGACATTTTACGACGTTGCTGTGGAAAATTTCGAGAACTGTTCATGGAACACGGAGGGGTCGATCCTTTGAAAGAAGCTTGCACCATTGCCAAAGCGTGTTCCTTAGTGTATCGACAACGACTCATGCCTGAAAACACCGTGGCTGTCATCAGCCCTCAAACGACCCACTTTGTCAAACGTCAATACTCGGTCAAAGCCCTACGTTGGTTACATTACTTGTGCGACAAGGAAGACAAGTGGATTCAGCATGCCCGCAACGGAGGAGGCGAAAAGACCATCGGAACGTATTCGGTCGATGGCTGGGACTTAGAAAACCCCAAGATCGTGTACGAGTTTAACGGTTGTTTATTTCACGGATGTCCCGTCTGTTACCCTGACCGTGGCACTAAAAATCAGTTTTTGCAACGAACCATGGAAGACTTGTACCAGGACACTTGTCAGCGACGCCTAAAGTTAGAACAGCAAGGATACCAAGTGGTGGAAATGTGGGAACACGAGTACGATCACCGTATGAAAACTGATCCCGAGTTTAAACGCCTCGTGGAAAGTTACCAGTTCATGGACCCGCTGAACCCGAGGGATAGTTTGTACGGAGGAAGGACCAATGCCACCTGTTTGCTGTACCAAGCCGACGAAGAGAAAGGAGAAGAAATCAAATACTTGGACGTGTGTTCGCTGTATCCCTACGTGTGCAAATATTGTCGCTTTCCTGTAGGGCACCCGCAATTGCTGACTGAACACATCGACCTGAAAAACATTCGACAATACGAAGGCTTGATCAAGTGCAAAGTTTTGCCTCCCACGAACCTATACCATCCCGTCTTACCTCACCATTGTCAAGGCAAACTGATGTTTCCCTTGTGTCGTACTTGTGCCGAAACGTGCAACCAAGACCAACCTTGCCATCACAGCCAGGAAGAACGGGCCTTGACGGGAACTTGGGTCAGCGTAGAATTGTTCAAAGCTCTGGACATGGGATACCAACTGTTAGAAGTGTACGAAATTTGCCACTTTCCCAAGACACAACAGTACCACAAGGGTGACCCCACGCAGAAAGGCATTTTCGCAGACTACGTGGATGCCTTTTTGAAACTGAAACAAGAAGCCAGCGGCTATCCTTCATGGTGTCACACTCCCGAAGACCAAATACAATTCAAAGAGAAATACTACGAACAAGAAGGCATCACTTTAGACCACATCGAGAAAAACGAAGGCAGGCGATCGTTTGCCAAAGTGATGTTAAATTGCTTGTGGGGTAAAATGGCACAACGACCGTGTTTACCCAAGACGGAATATTTGACAGAACCTTCCCGCTACTTCCAGATGATTCACGACAAAACCAAATACATGAAACACGTGGACGTCGTTCGAGAGAATTTGATCTTGGTCAATTACGAAGAAGATCTGGACTTTGTACAAGACGACCCTTTTGGAAATGTCATCATTGCGGCTTACGTGACAGCCCATGCTCGCTTAAAATTGTACGAAGCTTTAGAACTGTTAGAAGAACGCGTCCTGTACTTTGACACGGACAGTTGCATTTACATCCATCACCCGATTCAACAGCACCCTGACATCGAAGGAGACCGTTTAGGAGCCTGGACAGACGAGCATCCCGACGACAAGATTCTAAGTTTCGTCAGTGGCGGTCCCAAAAATTACGGCTACGAATACTGGGACAAACAAGGAGAAGTGCACACGACGTGCAAAGTGAAAGGACTGACTTTGAATTATCGTACCAGTCGAGTGGTCAACTTTGGGGTATTGAAAGAAGCCTTGCAATCGGGAGAG
This sequence comes from Sinohyriopsis cumingii, assembly GCA_028554795.2. Taxonomy (NCBI): domain Eukaryota; kingdom Metazoa; phylum Mollusca; class Bivalvia; order Unionida; family Unionidae; genus Sinohyriopsis; species Sinohyriopsis cumingii. The sequence goes on from CM068837.1 coordinate 55,775,510, forward strand.
GATGGAAACTTTAAAGTGACCACCTACCAACCGAACAAAATTGTACGTTTACCCACTCACCACATCGTCAGTCGACCCTTGGAAAAAGTCTATCAAATCGTGTACCAGAAGCGAGTGCGACTTCCCAATCATTTCACCTTACCGTACGGTCACACCGGTATTGGTCTGTATATAAAAAAGGAACCCTAGGCAAGACCGATAGTTCATTGTGACTACCAAGACCGAGCGAACAAGATGAATACTTTGAAAAAGACATCGTTTCAGTTTGGGGATTGTAAAAAAGTTGTATCTTCCTCTAGTGTGACTAATACTGGATGGATAAGACCCATGCATTGCGACGGAAAATGTCCGGAAGGAAACTGCGATTGTCCATGTGGTTACCATTGTAATTGCGTAACGGAGTTTGCAGACGAGTGCGATTGTGAGCCTTGCGATGGGACCGATGCTGTACGTTGTGACCTGAGCGATGCCGTAAAGCATCATGGGAACTTTAGTGCCCCTACCCCTATCATGGAAAGTGATGCTGTGCGTGTCAAACCTGTGGGGTGCGAAAGCGATGCTGCTCGTCCTCTTGGACATTTTACTGGGTTTCGTTTTAAAGGGGAATGTTCACCTTCACGTCTACCCCCCTACGGATGTCATCCAGCCCTGAGCAAACTCCTGTTCATGTCACCCAACCCTCATCGAAACGAACCTGTGAAAGACGAATATTCGTTTCCTGTGCGTTTGTCGGAATACTGCGACTTTGAAAATCGTCTTCAATCGTTCAAAGGAAAATGGCCAAAGTATCTGGGAGGACCGACCCCCGAAGAATTAGCCAGAGCCGGATTTTTCTACTTGGGCGAAGGAGATAAAGTCAAGTGCTTCAGTTGCGGTGTGTCACTTCACCACTGGGAACCGCAAGATTCGGCCTACGTAGAACATGCTCGATGGTCACCGAATTGTCATTACTTACCTTTAGTGGGACCGAGACATTGAAGTAACTTCTTACCATAATCATCTGTTCATGGATACTTTACAAGAGAACATTCGTGCTTTGCCTGTGGAGTTGAGAGAACGCATTTACCGAGAGCTGGTCAAAATACAAGTGAAACGTAAAGAACAATTGCATCCGATACGTCACCGGTGTTTGAACCACTGGTACCTTCAGGCTATACAAGGACTGATTCAATTGAAAGTGTTCCATTGGACAGACATTGATCAACGATCTCCTGGTTATAAAAAGGATTGGTTTGGTATGGACGATTCTATCTACTACATTGTAAACGTATTGCATCGAATTCCAGAGGAAGAGTTAACGAATTACCAACATCTTGAACACAATGTCAACTTGGTGAAAGAGGAAACTTCTGAACGAATTGTAATGTGTAGATTAGTGACTCAACGATTTAAATTTGACACTGAAGTGAAACCATGTTTGTGCAAAGAGTACATTTCTTGTGTCAGACCAAAGAGGATTTAGTATGACCTATTCATGGATACTTTACAAGAGAACATTCGTGCTTTGCCTGAGGAGTTGAGAGAAAGGATTTACCGAGAGCTGGTGAAAATACAAGTGAAACGTAAAGAACAATTGCATCCGTTACGTCACCAGATCTTTAACCACTGGTACCTGAATGGTATAAGAGAACTGATTCGTCAGAAATTCTTTCAATGGTCAGACATTGTTCAACACTTTGAGGTCGCTAATGATCGACATGTTCATAATTATGGTTACTTCGAGATTCACCTAGTGCAACGCATTGAGGAAGACAAGTTAAAGGATTACAAACATATTTTACGTGGAATCTACTTAGAGGAAGAGGAAACACCTAAACGAACTCTGACGTTTCGGTTACAGTATGCAAGATTTAGATTCCCTACTGGAGAACGAAGATCTCTGGCTAGAAAGTACGTCTATTGCATCCGAAAAAAAGAGAATATAAAAACAGGCTGCCATGCCACGGTTTATGTCACATGTCATCCAACAGATTCCGTGGAAGGAACTCAATGACCATATTCAAACCGTGGATCATTACCATCAATTATTACAAGAACTGTATCCATTCAATTTGGGACGACAAGTGGTGTGTGTCTTAGTGACTTGTTTTTTGGGATTTCGTTTACCAGCCGATTCTTTGTGGACTCTTTACGATCAGTACTTACCACCTCCATGGCCTTAAATGGTCACGAAAAACTCCTTTTGCTCAAAGCCTTGCGTTTTCATCTGGATACTTCTCGACCTCTACGGGAAAAAAAGATTCGTCAACTTTTAGCTACCCAAGACGTGTATGACGATGTGTGTGTAGCTTGTGACTTACATCCCCATTGGACAGATGTCCGTGCCTGGAAAGAATGGGATTTTGAGGCTTGGACCCAAGAAGTGGCCCAGTATGCACGAGAGTTGTTCAAGGAAAAAAGTTACTTTTCAACCCGTGTTAGTGACGGTGCCAGAAGAACCCGTCACCCAGGACAGGACTGTCGTGGACAGACCTGAAAGACCCTTTCGGGAGGACACTTGTGTGACCTTACCCCCTGTTGAACTGGTTAGAACATTACCCAAAAGATGTGATTGTTGTACAGACACTTGTGTTTATTCCACGTTCATCGTTATCATGTGCCTTTTATCCTTGTACTTAAGCCTTTGGCTTTTATGTATTTTTGTCTTTCGTATTCATGTTTGAAAAAAAACATTCAATAAACGTGTTCTGAAAAAGTATATAAACTCTTGTCTTGTTTGTTTTCGTGTCACAAGTGACATTTCTCACACCATGGCTACCTCTGCTGTCTCTGCTCCCTCTTCCTCTACTGTCAAAGTCATCGACGAACACTTAGATCGTGCCAGTTGGGAGGCTTTGTATCTTCGCCATCCCTTTAACATGCTCATTGCTGGACCTAGCGGTTCAGGCAAAACCGAATTCGTCAAACGTTTGATCGAACATAAACATCATTTGATCGATCGGCCCCCTCAACGGATCGTGTGGTGTTACAAAGAGTGGCAATCGGCGTACAGCCTCTTGCGAGAAAGTCAAGGCGATTCCATCGTGTTTGTGGAAGGCATTCCTAAAGAAGACGATGGCATCGTCTCTGACTCCCGTCTAACCCATTTGGTCATTTTCGACGACATGTTAGGAGAAGACGAAGAAGAAATTAAATTGTGGTTTACGCGCAAAGGGCATCACCGTAATGCCAGTGTCGTTTACATCACCCAAAATTTGTTTCAACAAAGTAAAGCCCATCGCACCATCAGTCTCAATGCGCATTACGTGGTCTTGTTTAAAAGCCCTCGAGATAAATCGCAAGTGCAAGTCTTAGCCAAACAGTTAGGAACGCCTTGGCTGACTCAGGCGTACGACGATGCCACTCAAACGCCACACGCCTATTTACTCGTCGATTTGAAACCTACGACCCCCGAGGATTTGCGATTTCGTACCCACTTGTTTCACCACTGGTGCCAAGACGGAGGGCCTGTCCTGTACACGTCTCCGTCCTCGACTTCATTTCACTCCTCCCATGAAAAAAATCTATAAAAACCTCAGACCCTTTTTCGTCTGTCTCACACAGTGTGAACATGACGTCCCTTCAGTCGCATCTTCCCGTCAAATTGATTCGTGCCTTGTATGGCATCAGTCGAGAAAAAGATCCACAAACACGAGCTCGTGTCTTAGAAGCTAGTCTCAAAGAAGTCTTACGATGGTTCACGGTGACGGCACGTCAATTACTCCAAGGAATCATTCAGATTCCTCATCAAACCCAACGCTTTTTCGATCGAAACAAAGTCGCTTTGGTCCAACTGGCCGATCCCCGCATCGACACTCAAACCAAAAAACAAATCATTTTGAAACCTGGAGGGAGCGGTACTCTAGGAGGGGTCATCATTCGCTCACTCTTAAGATGGGATCCTAATGCCCCCAAAGTTATCCCTAAGACAAAAGTCCAACGAAGCCCCAAGAAGAAAAAGAAAAAGACCAAGTCCCCAAGAAGAACTTCTCCAGTGGCAGGACCCTCCTCTTACCAGACACCACCACCATCACCCCGGAAAAAGAAAAGAAGCCCCAAGAAAAAGAAACAGAGAAAAAGTCCTCAAAAAAAGAAAAGTCCACAGAAGAAAACTAGTCGCAAGAGAGGCACTTCGGCCAGGACGCAACCTTACACTCGCAAGCCACGACCTGCCACAACGTCTCCGGCAGCCTCACGTTTGTCCACTTCTCCGTTGATGTCACCAGGAACTGAAGAGTACTTGGAGACGTTGATCACACCAAGAACTTCTCCGTTGATGACCCCCAAAAGAACTTCCCCAGTGGCAGGACCTTCCAATTTAGTGGCAGTGGCTGCTGCTCACAAAGTACCTTCTCCCAAAATCAAAGTTCAAGAAAGATCGGGCATGTTACAAAGTTTACTGGATTTGTCCAAGCAAGAACTGGCTCGATTTAGTCCGTTACGTACCCCTGCACGACGTGTCATGCCTGTCCTCAAACTGATAAAACGTAAAGACAATCAGTGGCGACGCGTTCCAGTATAAAAAAGGCCTGTGACCGAGTAGGGTATCAGTGTTTTTTAGGTGCTCATAAGACTCAAAGATGTCACCCTCCAGAAAACCCCAAGGAAAGAAAAGGAAAGGACTGCCACCACGTTTAGCCAAACATGGGGACCTGTTATCTGTCCTGTCCAAAGCTTCTCCACCCCTACGAAAAAAACTCATTCAAACGGCCTCCAAAGAGGTCATCGATACCGTGTGCGAATGTTGTTTGAACGTCTTGAAAGGCACGATCCCTTTGTCCAAACACCAGAAACAATGCTTGAGCAAACATCGTCACGTTCTTCGCCAAATGGTTCGAAAGAAAGTTCCCATTCGTCAAAAAAAGAAGATGTTAGTGCAACGTGGAGGTATTTTACCTCTCTTGTTAGGCCCCATACTGAAAGGAGTCTTGGGAACCATGTTGGGAGGACTGATGGGAGCAAGATAAAAAGGCCTTCGGAAGTCCCAAGATCTCAGAATTCACCCCTGACAACCCCATGGAAGGACGAAAACTAGCTTTAGTGCCTTACAAACGATGGATGGAATACCATCGGTGGCAAGAACAACGCACCCCGCATTTACCTCCCAATCCCCATTTGAGCGAGATGTCCCAGTTACAACACGAATTGCAGTCCTTGATGGATCGCCAAGATTTGTCCGAAACAGAAAAATCGCAAAAGTATGGTCAACTCTTGCAACGACTGCAACTCTTTCACCAGAAAGCTTTAGACGAAACAGCTTTACCCACTCTGAAAGATTTTAAGACCTTGATGAAAAGTCCAGCACCATCACCAGTACCAGTACCAGTACCAGTACCACCAGTACCCGTGACCAAGACAGAAAAAGGAAAAGAAGAAGAAGAAGAAGGGTTTCAAACTCCACCAGAAAAAGTACGCAAGTTAACAACACCACCTACCTCCAGAATTGGATGGATTAAAAAGATGATGGCCACCCCTTCTTCCTCACAAGAGAAAAAGAAGGTGAAGACAGAAGTGAAGACAGAAGTGAAACAAGAACCGATATCCCCCGCTCAGACATCCTCCTCCTCTTCGACACCTATTGCCGGTCGCACACGCAAAGCCTTGCAATCCAAGAAAATACCCCCAGAGAAAAAGAGTAGCCTCTTCCAAGAGTGGGTGCCTTATTAACACACCAACACAAAATAAAAAATGGAAAAAGTCTTAGCCAGCATTTACTACGATCCCTCCCATCCTGCAGGTTACGCAGGAGTTCAAAAATTGTATCGTGCTGCCAAAACTCGACTGAAAAGTCTCCGTTTACCTCAAGTGCAACGATGGTTACAAGAACAAGCTACCTACACTTTACACAAACCCATTCGACGCAAGTTTGCCAGAAGTCGCACCCGAGTGGAAGGCATCGATCATCAATGGCAAGCCGATTTAGCCGATGTCTCTCATTTAGCCAGCTACAATCGTGGCTACAAATATTTGTTTTGTGTCATCGACGTCTTTTCCAAATTTGCCTGGGTCGTGCCCTTGACTTCCAAATCCAGCAGCGAGTTAGTGCGAGCCCTGCAACGGGTGTTGAAACAAAGCGGCCGTCACCCTCTTCGATGGCAAACGGACAAAGGCACCGAATTTCTGAACCAGGCTTTCCAAAAAGAATTAAAGAAACGTGACATTCATTTTTTTACCACCGAGAATCCCGAAACCAAAGCCAGCATCGTGGAACGTTTTCAACGCACTTTGAAAGAACGCATGTGGAAATATTTTACGCATCACCACACTCTGAAGTACATCGACATCTTACCTCACCTGGTGCAAGCGTACAACCAATCTTACCATCGAAGCATCGGACGTGCCCCGCAAGACGTGACTCCCGAGAACGAAGTGCTGGTGTTTGAGCGCCTGTTTGGTACGTCCCCGACGAGGGCTGTCCCCAAGAAAAGTGGAGAGTTGACCGTAGGAGATTGGGTGCGCATTGGCAAAACCAAACGCACTTTCGACAAAGGTTACTTACCTAACTGGACGACCGAATTGTTTCGCGTCACTGGACGAGTGCATGGTCGTCATCCTGCCGTCTATAAATTGGAAGACATGAACGGAGAAGTACTCAAAGGAACGTTTTATTTGCCCGAGTTACAACGTGTCACCAAAAAAGAAGACGACGTGTACGACATCGAAAGCATTCTCGAACGCAGAACCCGTAAAGTGGGCAAACGACGTGTCAAAGAAGTCAAAGTACGTTGGAAAGGATATCCACCCAGTTTCGATTCTTGGATCGACGCTTCGCAAGTCATCGACTATAAAAAGAAGAAGTGACCATCATGCCCTTTCACACAGCAGCAGACGCAGCTACGTCGACCAGTCCTTCTTCCCCTAGTTCTTCTGTGCAAGATTTACAAAAACAACCCTTGTGGGTGTGGTGTGGAGAACGTGTGCCTAAAACGCAAATCGTCTTTTTCTGCCAAATCTTCGTGGTGTATTGTGTCATCGGGGCAGCCATCGCCAATTTGAGTTTGCAACAAGGAGACAAACAATTGTGGACCATTTTATTGAGCAGTTGCATCGGTTACCTGCTTCCCAATCCCTCCCTGAAATTCTCCTCGAACGGGAACGTTGTGTCCAGTGCCAGTGCCAGTCACAACCAGAACCCCATTTTGGGTGGAGACACGCCTCTGACGTCCAGTAATATCCCCTCGGACAGCCACAGAACTCTAGAATTATGAGTCACCAAAACCAATTTTACTTGACCTTACCCAGTGACAGTTCCATGGAGGTGTTTCCCAATAACACGTTGTGCTGTTACACGGCCAAATTACCTCAAGCCATCCCCTTAGATCACGAAGCCCATTGGGAAGTGGCTTTAGTGGAAATGATTCACCCAACCCAAGTCCTCAATGTCCTTCCCAATCAAAATGTTTTTGATGTGGAAGTTCATGACGAGCAAATGCAACAGTGGATGGATAGCAATGTCAAATATGACAAGAAAACCCGTGCACAAAAGTACACCATCTATCACTTGTTCATTCCCCCAGGCTATTATTTTAGTGGTCAACATTTGGTCAGCACCATAACCTCCAGGTTTAATGTCGTGTTTCTGAAAGCTTTAGAGCATGTCAACAAAAGTGTCACCATGGAGTACCACAAAGCAGCTCGTCGCTTCTTGATGAAATTTGAACGAAGTAAAATCCTGTCCATTTTATTTTGTCCTGAATTGTTTGACATGTTGGGCGGAGACATGGACATGAGAAAGGCCATGCTCAAGAAAAACGAATTACCCATCGTTTACGACAACGAGTCTTTTAGCAAGTTATTTCGTGCCCCGGTAGAACTGAACCAAGGACTGAATTTGATGTTCGTGTATTCCGATGTGGTGGAGTACAACGTGGTGGGACACACCTCCGTACCGTTACTGCGTGTCATTCCTTTCAAAGTGGATTCTGCCACGAACGCTGACGAAGAAGGTGGAAACACTTACCACGTCCACCGCGAATTTGTCCATCCTCACTATTTGCCTGTCAGCAAGTCGTATTTGGACACGGTCAACATTGCTATAAAAGGAGATTTGGGACAAAATATTCCATTCACCAAAGGAAAAGTCACGGTGAAACTCCATTTTCGAAAACGGTTCTCTCACGATTCGTAAGTAAGTCATGTATCCAGTGTACCGAGGGGTGGCTCGACAGCGAGGACACGGTTTAGGAGACATGTTAAAATCGGCCTTTCGTTCGGTGGCCCCGGTGTTGAAACCGATGGTGACACGCGGATTGCACGCCTTGAAAGATGCGGCACTGACGCAAGGCAAAGAATTTCTCCAAAATGTCATCATCGACAAACAAAACCCTAAAGAAGCCTTCATGAGGGCAGGCAAAAATGTCTTGCTGCAAACGGGCAAAGACATTTTAGGCCAACGAGAAACACCTATAAATGCCCTGCACGCTACCGAGTCAGGCATTCAGCAAGGACAGGGCAGAAAGAGACGACGAAGAAAACACCCTTTCACCAGACTTCAAGCGAGAAAGGCCAAGAAAAGAAGAACCGTTCGAGACTTAGACGTTTTTGATTATTGAGAAAAGAGACAAAAAAATATGATGTACCGAGAATCTTGCGCTTGTTCCAAGACGGAACTGGATCTGTTTGCCATGCCCCCTACCATGATGACCATGCAAGAATCCCAGTGGGTGGAATTTCACCCCGTCTCCTCACTGACCGATTCCGCTCCCATCGAGTTTGAAATCAAAGGACAGCCCGAAGATTACATCGATCTGAATAGCAGTTACTTGTACTTGAAAGTCAAACTTGTCGATGAGGACAATTCGACCCTAGATGGCGATGAGGTAATAGCTCCCGTCAACAATTTCATGCATTCCTTGTTTAGCGGAGTGGACTTGTACTTGAACAACAAACTGGTCAGCAGCAGCATGGATACTTACCCTTATCGAGCGTACCTGGAAAATCTCTTGACGTACGGAATAGACGCCAAGAACACTCATCTCAATGCCTGTGTGGTATGGGAAGCTGACGAAGCTGAAAAGTTTGAAAATTTAGAAACTGATGAAAAGAAAGAAAACAATGACGGATTTATAGAACGAAGAAAGAGAATCAAAGATGGACAGAGTTTAGAACTGATGGATCGTTTACATCTGGACATGTGGTTGCAAGAGAAATATTTACTAAACGGGGTCAATGTCCGCCTGAGACTGAATCGGAGCAGTGCCGCTTTCCATTTGATAGGTAATACTGTTTGCAAAACTGTCATCGAGGAAGCCAGGCTCTACGTACGTCGTGTGGAAGTGTTACCTAAAGTGGGTAACGACATCAGTCAAACGTTGAGCAGAACGACAGCCAAGTATCCCATACGACGCGTGGAAGTGAAAACCTTCACCATTCCCAAGGGACAACGATCCATGATCGAAGATCATCTGTTCCAAGGACAGCTACCCAAGCGTTTGATCGTTGGTATCGTCGAAAATGAAGCCTTCAACGGAGCTTTGGCTAAAAATCCTTTCTACTTTCAACACTTTGGCGTGTCCAAGATCGAAGTCAGTCGCGATGGCAAGACCTTGTGTACCCGACCCTTTGAGCCTGACTTTGAGAAGAAGAATTACTTGAGATCGTACTTGTCCCTGTACGAAGCCACCGGTCAGTTAGGAACCAACACCAGTCACGGTATTACGTACGAGGATTATGTAGGAGGCTATGCTTTGTGGGCTTTCGATTTCACTCCAGACCAAGGCAGCGACGAGGGACATTTCCACCCTATAAAATCAGGCCAGATTCGTGTGGAAATTCAGTTTGCAAACCGAGACCCTGATGTAACGGTGAACGTCATCCTGTATGCAGAATTCGATAATACCATAGAAATCAACAGTTTGAGAGAAGTCATCCTAGATTATTAGAAAGCCATGGAAGACTGTTGTCCCTCTTTACCTAGTGGAGAAACTTTGGAGATGGAATGTAAGGAGACCGTGGAAGGAGAAGAATCTCAAGACAAAGACGAAGAAGTTTTGATGAAGTCAAGATGGCCAGAACAAGAAGCCCATTTAGTCTCCTGTTTTGCCAAACACTTGGTCGACAAAATGACGGAATTGATCAAGAAAAATTGCTATGGATGTCAAAACGATCATCCCAGTCAAATTCAACACGATAAATGCCTGATGTTGAGTCAAGAAGAAAAATTGGACGAGTATCTGGACGAAGCTTGGAGTCTCATCTCGAACAAAGACGTGTTGCACCAGTGGTATAAAGACTTGCGTGAACATTCTTGTCCACCATTAACCACTCAAGAGATCCATCGTATCGAAACTCTCCTGAATCAGAGTGAGGAAACAGAACGAATAACCGTTTATTCGTCAGACATTTTCAAGCAAAAAGTCAGGATCGAATTGACGACGTATTATTACCTGTGAAGAAGAAAACAAACACAAAAACAATGGATACCTGGGAACTTTATTACCTTTTGAACCACAGTTCGTATACGTCTTCTTGGAATCCTGTCGTCTGTGCTAAAGATGAACTCCCTCATCGCAAACCTAAAGACCATCAAGCTTACGTGATCAACACGGACGATAGTCATCTCCCAGGAACCCACTGGGTAGCCGTCTACTTTCCTCAAGAAGGCTGTGTGGAATATTTCGATTCGTACGGATTGCCCCCTTTGGAAGACGATATCATCGACTTTATGAGAAGAAATGCTCAAACCACCCGATTCAATAACGTGAAATTACAAGGCACAGATTCCTTGGTGTGTGGACAATATTGTGTGTATTTTTTGCATCATCGCAGCCTGGGCTATTCCTTAGAACATTTAGTGACTCATTTTGATCCTCGTTCTTCTGCTAGAAACGATGTGAAAGTAGATCGATGGTTTTGTGACCATTATGCTTATCTTTTGTCTCAAGCTAGGAAACGTAGTGTCCATCAATGGCCTAATGATTTCCAACAGTGGAAATCACAATTTCATTCACAACGTTGTCAGCCTTGTTTAAAGTAGATTGTATTTGAAGAAAAAAATGTTTGTGATTTGAAAAAAATTGTTTGATGTTATAGTGTTGGATTATTGTTAAAAATGTTGTTGTTTAGTGTTAAGTGATTTTTTGAATAAAAAATGTTGTGTTTAGAAAAAATGCCTTTGTCTTTTGTTTAGCTATAAGAATGTTGGATTGATGCTCTTTCATTTCTTACTATCCCTCTCATGAACGTTGCGGCTCGAAAACCGTGTGTGGGATGTTTTCCTTCACGTCCGCGCTTTCACTTTAAGAACCGGGTTGTTCCCAGTCTAGCCATCCATTGTCGACTCATCCTCCTAAGAAGATGTGCTCCAAACTAGCTAAGCTCAACGAAGCCTACGTGAATTTGCATAGGGTCAGACACAGTCTGATACCGAAGCCAGAAGAAATAGAGAATGTGAGAATGTTAAAAATCACTGAAGACCTGATAGAAGAGCTCTTCAGAGAAGAAATGAACAGGGAGAAAGAAGAATGGACAGAGAAGTACAGACTTCAGAGACAGCAGCAACAACAACAGCAGCAACAGCAGCAGCAACCTGAAGCTGAGAGAGGCTTTGTCGATTGTCGTATCGACACCAAAGAATTCTTCTTCTCTTTCCGAAGAAGCAGACCTATCGCCAGAAAGTCTATCCTCAGAGGACATCGCATTCTTAGAAACTAAAAAAGAATGCCATAGCAAAACAAAAAAACAGCCCTTTTCAGGGCTACCCAATACTCTAGAAAAGAAATAACGATTGATTTGCCAATGTGTGTAGGTAGAGTAGTGTGAAAATAAACACTAACTCTTTCTTAAAAAATGTGAGGGTATGAGTTTGTGTGTTTGTGTTTGTAAGTGATAAAATAGGTTGGTGTGGATAGTAGATTAAAATGATGTTTGGTTTTTAGGGCTGTTTGAGGTGTATATTTGGGGTTAGATTGGATTGCCTTGCGTATGTGGATAGTCTATTGAAGTGATGAGTAGCATAAAAAGTGAGCGAGTGTTTCTTTTAGGTCGGCGCGTTGTTGTTGTTGTTGTTTTTATGGTCATGATCTAGGTAAGATGAATTTTATGTTTTTAGGGGGATGTTTTCCTTCACGTCCGCGCTTTCAGTATAAATTGAAACTCGTTCGGCAGTCCAGCTACCCTTGTTGATTGATCAACACCAAAAATGAACACGAGACTGGAGAAACTGTTGGAGCTTCATGTGCATCTGGAATATGCCAGGCGCATATTAAATGAACTGGCCGCGGAAGCCATTGTCGAGGAGGGAAGAATAAGAGAGGAGGAAAGAAGAAACAAAGAAGAGGAGGAGAGAAGATATAAAGAAGAAGAAGAAAGAAGATATAAAGAGGAAAGAAGAAACAAAGAAGAGGAGGAAAAGGAGAGAAGAAATTTCAAAATCCCAGAGAGCGAAAATTGGGATTCTGAAGTGACATATCCTGCCTCTGCTCTCTCCCCCCAAAAGGTAAAAAGTAACTGGGGGATAAGGTGTGTATGTGGCGCTAGGCCTGGAAGGTGCCACCATTAACCAGGTGTCCATGAAATTCCAACCTAAACAGCCCTTTTCAGGGCTACCCAATACTCTAGAAAAGAAATAACGATCAATTTTGCCAATGTGTGTAGGTAGAGTAGTGTGAAAATAAACACTAACTCTTTTTAAAAGATGTGAGGGTATGTGTTTGTGTGTTTGTAAGAGCTCAGGTATGTTTGTGTGAATAGTAGATTATGGGTTTCTTAGCGTATGTGGAGAGTATGGTTTGGGTTATATTATATGAAATGAAAAAGTAGGGGGATGTTTTCCTTCACGTACGCGCGTTGTTGGGTCATGATCTAGGTAAGATCCATTTTATGTTTTTAGGGGGATGTTTTCCTTCACGTACGCGCTTTAAGTATAAGAACCCACAGTATTCGTCGTTCAAACCATTCTTCATAGAAGATGGCTTCAAACCACCTGGATAAATTTCAATCATTGCAAGACGTCCTTGACAATTTGGGAATGATAGAACAAATGCTCGTACGACTAGTTGAAGATCACTATTCTTATAGTCCGCATAGAGTAAAAATGGAAATTAATAATTTAAGAAAAGCAAAGGATATGATAAGTGGTGTAATGAAGGAAATAAAGGAGGAGAAGGAGGATGAAGAAGAAAGGACAAGGATGAGAGCATGGAATGAAAAAATTGAAAAAGAAGAAGAAAATGAGAAGAGGAAGAAAGAAGAAGAGGAGGAAGAGAAGAAAGAAGAGGAGGAGAAAAAAAAGAAGAAAAAGAGTGTAGGTGAGAAAATAAGAAGTTGGTGGAGGAAAAGAAGAAATTAGAAGCAGAAGAAGAAGAAAACCCAAAGGCCCTTTTCAGGGCCAGCCATATTTCTCGAAAAGAGATAGCCTTTCAATTGCCTACCCCTTTTTTATTTTATTTTATTTTTTTTAAAAATTTAAAAAAAAAAAATCCCATGTTAAATTCCCCTTGTCCGTAGAGTGACCCACGATTTATCACCATGTTAAATTCCCCTTGTCCGTAGAGTGGCCCACGATTTATTCCCATGTTAATTCCCCTTGTCCGTAGATTTGCCCACGATTTTTCTCCATGTTAAATTTCCATTGTCCGTAGATTTGCCCAAGGGGTTTTTTAATGCTAATTCCCATTGTCCGTAGGGTGCCCCCATTCACTACTTTCATCGCTTTCCAGTCAACTGAAATATAGGCCAAAGAAACTTGACAACAGTTCCAATTCTTTTGTGAGAATTTGAATTTATTAGAGAAAAGACATCATAGTAAGTAAAGTCTGACTAAAACATTATTACTTTACACTGTAGAAAAGCACCGTTATTTTAGTTGCCAGTTGTGTGAGATATTCCTGAAAATTTTACTTTTGTTACAATGTTAGTCGACATCGAAACACACTACACAGCGCTGTTAGTTAGGTAGTAAGACCCTGACGCCCAAACCATAAATATCAGCGTCAGGTCTTACATGTAGGACTACGACCTAGTATAATACTAATAATAATAATAATAATAATAATGAGGACTTTGTATAGAAGCTCTAAGCGCTTTACAACATTAGACAACACCTATAAGGTACAAAACATATAATAATATGATTACAAAAACAAACACAATGAAATTAAAAACATTATAAAAACATGCAGAGAATATTTAAGGTAGAAAACATTATTAGGTCTTTAAGTTTGTTCTTGCAGTCGAAATAAGTTAGTTTTGACAGCCCTCTTGAATGTGATCACTGTGTCTTTGTGTCTAAGTTCAGTGGCCAATTCATTTCACGTTGCTGGGCACTGGTATGCAAAAGAATGCTGTCTATCCATATGACTTTGTTTTCATAGTGGGAATAATGAGTATATGATTGTCAGAAGAGGAGCGCAAGTATCTTGCTGGTGTATACACATGGGTAAGGTCGGACAAGTATCTTGCTGGTGTGTACACATGGGTAAGGTCGGATAGGTATGTTGGACTAGCGTCCGACAGTGAAACGTAGCAAAGAGAAAAACATTGTGTTTGATTCTGGGTCGAATGGATAGCCAGTGTAGGATACAAAGCAGCGGGGAGGTGTGCTCTGATCGAGGTACTCTAAGTATGATCCGAGCAGCTGTGTTTTGAACTTTTTGAAGTTTCTGGAGCAGATATTGAGATGAACAAGACAGAATTGAGTTACAATAGTCCAGTCTTGAAAGTACTAATCAACACACAATTGTTTTAGTGGCATCAACTGAAAGATATATGCGAATTGAGCTGATGCGTCTCAGCTCAAGATATGCAGCCATGCATATATTCATGACATGTTGGTGCAATGTGAGAGTACTGTCCAGAGTAACACCTAGGTTTCGTACTGATTGTGTGAATGTAATGTTGGTGTTGCTGATATATATTGTTTGAGGTAAAGGATGTGAATGAGAAAGTCTTTGTGTTGTGATCAGAATGGCCTCAATTTTATCATCATTCACCTGCAGCTTGTTACGTGTCATCCATGATTTCACATCAGGAATGAACCTCTCTTCACCTTGGATGGTAGCATCAACTTCAGTTGGGCGGCTAGATTTGTATATTTGGGTGTCATCAGTCTACAATTGGTGAGACACTGGATGATGATCTATGACGCTTGAGAGCGACTGAGTGTACAGAATGAAGAGAACAGGTCCAAGAACAGACCCCTGTGGAACACCACAACATAGATCAACTGGGCTGGAGTGTATTCCATTTCCATTTGCAGATAGAATTTGTGTCCTGTTGACCAAGTAGGACTTGAACCACAGTAAGGCTGTATCATGATTGCCAAATACATGCTGGAGACGGTGAAGTAATATATCATGGTCTATTGGGTCAAATGCTGCAGACAAATCAAGGAGGGTGAGCACTGATCTTTCCGCTAACCAACGCAGAGAAAATGTCATCAACTACTTTTAGAAGAGTAGGTTTAGTACTGTGGCAAGGGCGATATGCAGATGGTACATTGCTAAACAGACTGCTTGAGTTTAGATGAGAAAATCATAAAAAATCAAATACACAAGTGAAGCTTAAAAGGTCAATATTTGTAAATACCTATATTAAAACAAAGCATAATAATATTATCCCCTTGACCAGAGAAGTCAATGGCAGTTTATAGAAGAATAAGTTTATGTACCCCAACCCCTATTTCGTACATGTATTTTTCACATCCGAAGGCCATTTTTGACAGCAAATGGTGCTCACAATGCAAACGCAAGCCGTTTCCCTGGATGAAAAATTAAAAAACATTGTCTGCTAAATAGCTTGATGTAATTTAGAATAGTTGTCATCCAAGCCGTTTTTGAGATATCATACTTGCCTTGAACCCACGTGTCTACTGCTATGGGAGGCTAGCTCTTCTTAGCCGACTATTGGTGTTTCATTATCAACATACTGCAGAGCAACTATGGAAGGTGTGACTTATAGACAATTCGGCCCAACTTGGACCGAAAATAAGACAATTCAGCCCAACTGGAAAGACAATTCGGCCCAACTTTACGATAGTTGTATAAAGATATTTTTCTTCAAACAGCAAGTAGATACCATGTAAGATATATATATATATATATATATATATATATATATATATATATATATATATATATATATATATATATATATATATGTGTGTGTGTGTGTGTGTGTGTGTGTGTGTGTGTGTGTCTGAGGGCGAGAAAGGAGAGAGAGAAATGCCGAGCATTTTGTCAGTTTAGTTGTCCTTGTGTGTGACTCTCTCTCTCTCTCTCTCTCTCTCTCTCAAATGAGAAACAAAATAATTGCCAGAAAGGGATAAAGTGAAACAACGCAAAATACATCTGAGCCCGTATACATAAGACTCACCAGCTTGAGTGCACATACATATCAACACACATACATACATACATACATATTGTGCTTGACTAAAACTTCTTTTTGCAGGAAGCTTTGGTCTAATTATATATATATATATATATATATATATATATACATATATATATATATATATATATATATATATATATATATATATATATATATATATATATAGACTCTTTTCATATGTCACATATTAGAATATGTTTCCCAAGTCTTGACAATCATTTACTGAAGATACGGTCAGATTGGAGAAACACATTAAAATTGAAGCTGCATCGATTAAATGCTTCTGACACCCAAATTCACTAGTGAGGCACAAATCAATGTCGCTGACACGTTATCACTAAAAGTAACAAAGGAAAATGTTTTCAGATGATGAGGCGTAGGGCTCTTGCGCGTGCCCACAAAAATATAGGTATTCTGAAATCTGACGTTTCAAACCTGGGACGTAAGATAAAGACAAAAAATACGAAATTTGAGCGACTAAGTAAAATTTATATCTGATCCCATGAAGACGGAAACTTGCAAGACGAACACTTCTTGTATGCAATGCAGTTTTGTCTGAAACAAATGCGTCAAAGCAGTCTCGTTCTCTAAAATGACGCCGTGTTCTACATCAGATTATTTATGGGTTGAATATTCAAAATGTCTGATGCCGAAATGGAATTAATTAACAATGTATTTTCTTCACGTTAGTGAAATACATGCGTTACCTAAACAGTACACGTAAGGGGACTCCTCACTTTTAAAGGCTAAAAATGTTGTTTTCTATATGTGAGAGTGTATATATGTTCAGGCCATTTTAATTGCACACAAAAGTGTACATTTAAGTTGTTTGAACTTTAAAATATATCCGTGTTTCACACTACGACACATACGTTACCATTTTAAGTTACAAAACATTTTATAAAATACATTGTTTTTTTTTATTTTTATTTAAATAATTTCGTGAAAGCACTTAATTAAGTATATTCATTTTATCTTCTTATCAAATGTAAAATAAGTCATACTGATTATATCAGATCAATTATCACGTGAATAAGGTTGATGTTCAGCTGTCACATACAGGAGAAATAACTACAATGAGGAATGTACGTGTTTAATATGGTTAATGAAACATATTTGTAATAATTTCATGCCATATTTTCATGACCGAAAGGGAACCAAGAAAACTGGGTGAAAACGATTACAGATTTAATAAACAGTCTTTTGTCGTATGTTAATGATACATACGTTATATTTTTGGAGTGACTAAAAAGGCATACACATTGTAAACTTTCGTGCTTATATTTTGAATCGGAAACAGTTATGATTAGAATGGTATTAATTTGACAACGTAAAATGTTTTTGATATTTTGAGTATTCATTATTATCAATTTAAATTAAATTTAAAATACGATAAATTTTGGTAAAGATGCACCTTACGTTATGCACATTTATCTGTCTTTTTCGTAACTCATAATAGCAAAACGGAATAATGTTCTGAATTAAATTTATGTGAAATTATCGCAAAATACCTAATTATGCAATTTTCAACCATTTTCCAGGTATCATTTTATTTGTAAATCATAACAAATACGTTCAAATACGATAAGATCTCTTGTAACGTATGTATTTTGCTTGAGAATTAAGATTTTGAGACCAAGTGGGCACGTGCCTAACTAAATCGACCTTCTTCCACAGGAGATATGATGCATCTCATTATTGTCTACATAACTCTCAAAGCATCACGTCAATCTCTACGATACTTCTTTTTATCAGGCGTCCTTTCTCCACAGTAATATTTTTCTTTGGAACGGTTTTCCTAAAGATATCAGAAAGCTCCTAACCATTATAACTTCCGGAAACATTTATCTAGTTCACCAAATGTTTCAAATTTTATCCTCAACCTATTCTATTGTAAAATTGTATTCTATTCTAATTTGTAAAACCTAATTAAAATGAGAATGAATAATTAAGTAACCTAATGCAAGGATTTTGATAATACGGTAAAAACATATTATATAAGAATTGTCAAAATATATGTTAAAAATAAATACTTGTTAAAAATGTTGTAAGTTGTATTATAAAATTGGGCCGAATTGTCTTTCGAGTTGGGCCGAAATTGTCTTATTTTCGGTCCAAGTTGGGCCGGATTGTCTTATTTTCGGTCCAAGTTGGGCCGAATTGTCCAATAGCCGGAAGGTGTGCATGCTTGACGTAAATTTCAAGTACGTATCAGCGTTTGAAAGGAACCATTTAAATGTGAAGTATGGAAGTATGACTGGATACGCAGGAGAAAAACCTATACTGTGTGATGTTGTATAATAAAAGTTTGGTATCAGCGCAGATCTGAATGAGAACCAGATAAGTGTGAAGTACGAGAAAAAATGTTTACAAAAGGTTTAGTCTCAGTGGAAATCTTAATCAGCACACGAGGATACATACTGGAGAAAAATCATATAAGTGTGAAATGTGTTATAAAATGTTTAGTCAGAGTGGATCTCTGAATCATCACACGAGAATACATACAGGGGAAAAGCCTTGTAGTTGCGAAATATGTTCTAAATGCTTTGCCGGACTGGAGATTTGACTAAGCACACGAATGTTCATACTGTACAGAAACCATTCAAGTGTGAAGTATGTGATACAAAGGGAAATATGAATCAGCACATGATACATACTGGAGAAAAACCATTCAAGTGTGAAGTATGTAATAAAACGTTTACTTATGGTGGACAACTAATGATGCATAAGAGGACACATACTGGAGAACACCCTTTTAAGTGTGAAGTTTGTGATAAAAGGTTTATTCACACTGGAAATCTGAATCAGCACATGGCAGTTCATACTGGAGAAAAACCATTTGAGTGTGAAGTATGTAATAAAAAGTTTACTTATGGTGGACAGATAATGATGCACATGAGGACACATACTGGAGAAAAACCTTTTAAGTGTGAAGTGTGTAATAAAAGGTTTAGTCACATTGGAAATCTGAATCAGCACATGAAGGTTCATACTGGAGAAAAACCATTTAAGTGTGAAGTATGTAATAAAAAGTTTACTCTCAGTGGACAGCTAATGATGCACATGAGGACTCATACTGGAGAACAACCTTTTACATGTGAAGTGTGTAATAAAAGGTTTAGTCACAGTGGAAATCTGAATCAGCACATGACAGTTCATACTGGAGAAAAACCATTTGAGTGTGAAGTATGTAATAAAAAGTTTACTTATGGTGGACAGCTAATGATACACATGAGGACACATACTGGAGAAAAACCTTTTAAGTGTGAAGTATGTAATAAAAGGTTTATTCACACTGGAAATCTGAATCAGCACATGAAGGTTCACACTGGAGA
This sequence comes from Sinohyriopsis cumingii, assembly GCA_028554795.2. NCBI lineage: Eukaryota > Metazoa > Mollusca > Bivalvia > Unionida > Unionidae > Sinohyriopsis > Sinohyriopsis cumingii. The sequence goes on from CM068837.1 coordinate 55,795,156, forward strand.
AAAAACATTTAAGTGTGAAGTATGTGATAAAAGGTTTAGTCGCATTGGAAATCTGAATCAGCATATGAGAGTTCATACTGGAGAAAAAACATTTAAGTGTGAAGTATGTGATGAAACGTTTTGTCAGATTGGAATTCTGAAGAAACACATGAGGATACATATTGCAGAAAAAATCATTTAAGTGTGGAATATGTGATAAAATATTTAGTAATGATAGAGTTCTAATAAAGCATCTGATGATACACAATTTCCACCCAGAATCCTCCTACTGAACCCTGTAGAAAACCTATAGGATCCTACAAGATTCCTTTAGGTTCCTGGAGTCAGTAGTAGGGCATTTCTAGGAAATTAAAGTCCTATTATTTATCCAAGCACTATTTTCCTATGCAACATGAAACTGTTCAATAGGAATTTAATAGGACCAAAACATGGACAAAATGTTATAGGATATTTATAGGAAAACATAATAGGGAACTGCATGGCAGTGGCACATCTAGTGATTGCAGGTACAGCTATAATGTGAGGCCCAGCCATCTTGGAGGCCATGGTTAGAATTGCCTAGAAGACTACATTGGTAGATGTCTTTGTATGCAAAACATGCAAATTGTCTCACAGTGACAACTTTATACTAGAAAATTTAAATTGTATGAACAAAGGCATTAGTAAGAATCAGCATGAATTTTGACAAAAATTAATTTGGTAAAATGCACACAGTTATAGTAACTTGTACATTCCTTGACAGTTAGTCATTTAACCTTGAGTTCCAAAATTTGTGACCTGGAATCCTGACTACAGTAAATTTTGATTACAAAAACACTGAATTGAAAGGTAATACCCAAATTCCAACAGAAAAATGATAACAGACTGTTCAGTGATAATTTTATTTATTTTTTATTGTTCTAGCCATTCTAACATTAAATTCAGGTAAAATCATTCATTACATTTAGATCTTACAATGCTCATACAATAACAGTCATTTCATCATCACCTGACCATGTTGATTGCAAACATTTCTGCAAAACTGTATTTCAGTTGTATGTCAATATCTATGAAATTTGAATACTTATTTGACAGTAATAAATATGAAAAATACACTTTCTTTGCCAAAATTTACATGTTTGGTTGTTGTTGTTGTAGGGTTTTATGCCATTTTTAGTGGACATCATAGGCTATACATGGTGGCCAGTATTAATGGTGGAGGAAGAACAAAGGAAAACCCCGGAAAGAACCACCAACCCATGAGAAGCTACTGACAAGCTTTCTCACATTCCCACATTGGCTGAATCCAAGACTCGAACCCACACAGACAGAGGTGTGATGGCAGTGATCCTTAACGGACAGAGCTTTAGACCACTTGTCCACTCTGGGCCCCTTACATGTTTGGTTTGAGATTTTGCACATTACCTTTTGCTATTTCATTTCTTTTAAAATATGCAGTCATAAAAATCAAATGTAATCCAAGGAAAATAAAACAAGAGAGGACTTGAAACAGATCTTAAAATGGTGATGAAAGGATAACGATAATCTCAAACAAAGACTTTACCTAAAAGAAATTAGTTATATACTTGTTAACCAATTTATTTTCAAAGTAGATCATTATTAACAAGCAAGAATCTGTATTAAGGTAACATCACTAATCATACAATTGGTTTTTGTGATGCCTGTGATTATGAGAAACGGTCCCATAAAACCTAAGAAAAATTAGCTGATAGATCAATATAATTACCACTTTGGTAATAAGTTTCACATAGTTCTTAGCTTGCAAGACAAAAATTATTTATTCGATTTTTCAGATTCATGATGAAGTTGAATGTCATATGTAACCTGGCCTTAAAGTCTGCATTGCAGATTTTTTAATAATAATGATTGATTGTACAGTAATTAATTGATACGTCTATTTGTATCAAAACGCTTGACTTCGTCTTTTTCTATAACATTTAATATTCTGGAAATAAATTGTTTATCATTTCCTATCTCTACAAGAACACATTTTCTTCTTCTACTGCATAAAGGAAATGTTTTTAGGGAGGTTGTTGTTGTGACTATTAACACATATTGACAACTCACTTTTGGACATTGAAACCTGACAACTATGGCTTTGACAGGGTCTGCATGGTAATTAAAGGTTATTGAAAGTCTTTGAGAATAATTTCCTCAATTCAGTGCCCTGAAAGTCACTGATATTTCACCTTTTTTATTAAAAGTCATTCAGTTTTATTGTTTCCTTTGAAAATAAAATATGAAAACTTGTACTTTGGAGTAGTTTATTTTACACTGTATGATGAGTGGCGGTATGGTTTGACTTTCTGTCATATGCTAGCAAATCTGCCATTATCATTATCCACATGAAGCAATCATTCATAGTGCCCCATTAACATGGTATCTTTGACAATTTCTGCATATGAGATGCAAGAGGCTTGAAGCCCAGTTCCAATAGTTGGAAAACTTTGGTTCACTCGGTTCTTGTCCTTCATCTTGCCTGACAAGTGCCTAGTTTTAACATCAGATATTTTCTCAAAATGAATCTTGGAAAATCTTGGGAATACATTTCAGCATGTTATTGGTTATGAACATTTTGTTTTTACAATAAAATAGCAGGCTAGAAGGACTTTCTTTGCTAACAATGATAACATCTAAAAGGATAAACACTGATCAATCACCTGTTGAACAAGTCAGGGGTGTTTGGATGAATGTCAGGGATGACATCATGTCAAAGTTTTTAATTGACACATGCACACTATTTTTCTTCACTTAGTTTAATTAGCACATTGGGTACTGGCTAAAGTATTCTATAATAGTTTGAAGCCTGCATCATGAAGTTTTCCAAATGCGTGTTTAAAATACAGGCTGCCTAGAAAATCCAAAATGGCCAAATAACAGTGTAGTTCATATTAGATCATGATTTCATTCAGCAAATACTGCCACAAGATGTATATCATATTATTGGAAATATGCACGGCAACCTTTTGACCAAAATCATCGCATAATTTAATAAATTCATAACTATTCCAACTAATTAATTTTATTAGGTCTGATGACAAGCTTAGGAGGTAAACATTCTGTAATGATCATTTGGCAACTGTTAGTACAAATATTTGAACTTATAAACACAGATTAATCCCTTTTGATGCATGAGGAGTGATTTCCAATAATATCTTGACTTATAATTAACTACTCAATTTTGAGGTACAAGAATTTGTGCAATTGAAACAAAAATGTAATTTATATAGTTTGATTCACCTAGATTATGTTTTTTATTTCCTAGTAAATGAATCCAAGATGAAATTTAATGTACAATCGGGGACGATTTACTGACAAATTATCCTAGATAGCCTAGAGATTTGACAACAATTTGCACCGTCTTCATTAAAACTGAAGAAATATAGGGTGATATCAACCTTTCTTAAGATTAAAGTATTATAAAAGGCGTTTTCTTTATTTGCAAATTCCTTTTTTGTAATGAGAAAACTGCGATCTCCAAATTCACATAGACGAGCAAATAGATATCCGCTTTCTTTCTGACATTTCTCCGCGACCAGAAATGTTAGAAAAAAGCTAGGGTCTACTTGCTTGTCTACAAATTCCGGAAATTTTGGTTACACTCAACTTTTAGTTTGCAGTTTTAATCCATTTTTTGCTTAATATCTTAGGTTTTACAAGTAAAAGGAAAAAAACATTCATTCTATGTAATTATGAGACCCTGGTAAATCCAAACCAGTTCTTCATAAAATTGCATAATTAAAATTAACGAGCATAGCTACATATAGCCCGGAAACTAAAATGAGGAAGTAAATATATGTATTTGATTAAAATACCTAATTCTCAACAACCGCACTACAGCATTAATGATGTAAATCATGGTACAGCATTATTACACACATGGTAATATGGCATAGTAGTCAGTAAAGCACTGATTCAAGAAACTTAAAACTTTAGAGAGCTTTTGTAAGTGAAAAATCTTATTTTAGGCACTAAAGTGTCCAAAAGACTATACCTGTGAGTTGTGGAAAATTGTACATCACAACCATAAAGAACAGTTTCCAAACTTGTTCCAGGTGACTAAGCTAGCAAACTATATGCCTCTTCACCAGGGGTTCTAAAAATAATGGTGATGCTTACACAAGGCATCATCATTTAAAGGTTTTCATTTCGATAGGACAGAATATAGCTGGTAGAAAGATAAATGGATATTGAAGTGTTTTGGTAAATGTTGAACTATGACAGTTACCCCCCTATCCCAGTTTTGTTTCACTCCCCATACTCAACTTATTTTCGAGCAACCGGGAGGATGACCCCACCCCCACCCCTTGGACATCCTGGCAGCATTTCGGAAGTCAAAGCAGTTGGCTATTCTTAAAGACAAGAATTTATGTTGGACACAATCAAGAACAAAGAAATCTGTGCATGACGCATTTAAAGAAGAGATGAATACAATAAATGTTACGGAAAGACATGAAATAAGGAATCTGATGACGACTTTCAAAAACAGAAACTAAAGACTAGAAAAGAAAATGAAAACTGCGATAATTTAAGCATCTCAGCACCGTTGGAATCCTATAATGCATCAAGTAAATCTATTTGTGTAGAAGAAATGACAAACGCACACGTATGTGTAATAAGTGTCACACATTTCAATGATCTTAATCATCCGGCAGTGACACTTTAAACTACAGAGCAAATAAAAAACATTCGATATTTCTATAGTGAAGGTGGTTGCGCTGTATTAGACCGTAATAAATATACATTCTGTTAGAATTCTGCTTGACACATACACTTTACACGAATAGCAGCAGAGGGGGCGAATCCCACAACTTTTAGAAGCCTCCAAACGCCGAAATAAACCCTTTATAAAACCGACGCTTCGTTGCACACGTAATTGTCGCTGCGTTTTGTTGTCGTCGTCCCCAGATGGGGCTGAATCCTACAACTTTTTAGAAGCCTCCAAACGTCAAAATGGAGGGCTAACCCTACGCCGTTGTTGTCGCCGTTGTTGCTGCGTTTTGTTGTCGTCGCCCCCTCTGCTGCTGTGAATTAAAAATTTAAGTTAACAATAATGGCCAACATTGGATAAGCATATTCCGTTAGATTAGCTCGAGACCGACTCGCGGCAATAAAGAGTTTTCTTTATTTTCTTTGTTGGCACCAACGAGTTTGTGTTCAAAAGTACCCCTCACGAAAGGCCACATGGCTAACACAACCAGCGGCCAACATATTAGTACAATCATATAAAATTTACCCCTCAAAAGCGGCCGCATTTTATTTTAATATGTATCCAGAACCAGTATTTTATTCATAACGTAAGTCTAGTAATCCAATTTCAGTTTACTGATGTCAGGTTTTCATTACTGAAAGAAGTTTGATTAAAGTACATGTATCACTAAGGTTAATATTATATCATTTACGCCTCACAAGAAGCCACATTTATTCCATTAAGCCGAAAAAGACTAATTTTAATCCATACAAAAGGGTAAGTACATGTAATCCAATTAGCCATACTGCTGTGTTATCATAAGATGTCCAGTTTAGTCACTCTGATAATTGTTAAGATTACAATTACTGAACAGTAGTAACAGCTGAAAAGTGGCAGCATCGATGTACAATACACAAGTCAGCAGGAAAATGGTTTGATAGCCTTTATGGCTTCCCTTAGTAAGATGTTGAGCTTGTTCACTTTGATAATTAGTGGCTATTACTACTGACAACAATTGTCAAGATTACAAATCCTAACGGCCGCGAGGTCAAAATCTGCATGATGTTGATGGTACATATCGAAGCCATTTTGGCTTCTCTTACTTAGTGTAAAGAAATGTATAAAAACACTAGGGTACCAGACTGCGACTAGCAAATCATGTGACAAGATCACTTCCTTTAAAAACATGTCGATTTGTTTAGATGCATAAAAAATGTTTTATCAGTATTGTAGTTGGCAACATGAATAACTTACTGCCAAAAGATCAGAATGTCATCGAGGAGAAGAAAATTCTCAGTTTAGAAGAGAAAGTGAAAATAATTCAACCGACCGAGGGGGATCGAGGATCCTTGCAGAAAACTAATGTCGGAAAGACTCAAATAAACAATATCATGAAAGATAAGGAAACAATTCTGCAGAAGTGGGAAGGTGAAATGGACGGAGAAAGGAAGATTGTTTGAGGAAGGGGATGTTTGTATCCTGACTTGAATGACAAGAAAAAGCAAATATTTTTTCAGTTGAATTGGGATATGATGACTTTACTGCAAGTAACGGATGGTTGCACAGATTTCAAGTGCAACACAATATTAAGTGTTCTGTTCTTAGCGGAGAATCAGCTGATGTTAATAATGAAGTTGTCGAAGATTGCAACAAAAGACTAAACAATATATGCAGGGGATATGACAGCCAGGATATTTTTAATTGTGACGAGACTGGTTTTTGTTTTTAGATTGTTACCAATAAAGTGACAGATGATGTGATCTGTAACATAATTATAAAGACAGTTTTAAAACTATATCAATGGTTATTCATAACATTCTTTTGAAAATGATGAAACAGTTTGTTTTACATTTATTTCACAACATGCATGTGATTTTTTTAATGAAAATATTAAATGTTTTAGAATTAAATATACTTGTGACTTTCTTCATATGTATTTACTATTCACATTTGTCATCACCCTCTAGAAAGGCCACCCTCGTTATAAGGCCACTTCCCTGCTGTAATAGGGGTGGCTTTATAAGAGAGGGACTACTGTACAATAATCCTCTCAAACAAATTTTGCAATTTTTTTTGCGAATACACTTAAATGAATATTGTAAAAAATGACAAGTCAATATATCAGGAGTTTATATAAATGGACTTGTAAAAACTGAAAAGTATGGTGATATTTGGAAACAAAATAAAACAACTCACTCAGAACTGATCCAATTCCTACATGAGTCAGTCACCACCTCCATCATTTTTATTCCTCTCTCTCTGTCAGTTCTGTCCTGGCTTTCTGAAAACCTGCCTTTTTTAGGGCTGGTGATTTTCTCTGAACCATCCTTTTGTCCAGTGTATGAATAATCCATATTGTTTTGCTGTTATTCCCCATTTTCATGTAGGAACACTGGATTGAATGGCCCAGAAAGTCACTGCACCCATTATCGTAAGAAAAGAAATTGCAGACAAAAGTAAAAAACAAAAGAGAGACAAATTAAAAGTCATATTTCAAACAATATTTAATAAACCAAATATGAACTAACTTAAACTCGTATCACTTGTATGGATTTCAAACAAAATAGTCTTCAACAATTTCATATCTACTTTTATATTAACCATAGGTCGTTGGATGCCTGAATGTGATGTAATATCTATGAAACTTTATAAACCAGTAAACAAACTACACTGATCATTTTTTTTATATCATGTACTCTCACTAACAAGATGACCATTAAAAAGCACTCTGTCAAAAGTTCTGATGCATTGTCTCTTTTGCACTGTAACTGTATTTTTTACCTAGTCAAAATTATGGTCACTTTCAGAAAAGTTGAAAGCAATATACAGCACTCACTCGATAACTCGTACCCTGATAACTCGCAAACCCACTTATAACGCAGGGTCAGGCGTGGCTCCCATTTTGTAAACCAGAAAATACTCTAAAAATTGATCCCAATTTGTTGAACTTGAAGAAAAGCGTGATCAAAATTGGTAACGGAAACTTTGATGTATCGCTCATTTTATTGTCAAAAATGGTACATAGGACCTGGAAATTTTAATCAACACTTTGAAATATCAAATTTTAAAATAGGTCATACAATTTTTTTTTTCATTTTCTTTCCAAACGACATTATTAGTGCATTGCAATTAACGATAAGTACGGAAATTTTGATAATGAAAATGCTACTTATGCCTAGTGAAGGCAGTATTTTAATAAATAAATACAAATTAAATTATTTTGTTATCAATTGAAATTTGTGTTCTATCTTAAAGTAAAGTGCGTCGATCAACCGTAACAGCTATGTCCACGAGCGTTTCTCTGAGAACCTAATTAAGTACCGACCATGTTTTGATAACTGACTTCCGGAAGTATTTGTTGTATTGTTGCACTGAATTAAAAGCTGGTCTCCTTTGTATTACCATGTTATAACTATGTCTTTTGAATCCAATAATGGAGGTGCAATAAAAGAAAAGTTGAAAGGCACCTACAAACTTAAAATCTAGTGGTCCTGGTCGTATGTCAGATGAACTCACTTCATTTGATCAATCGAACACTTATAAATGTTACTGTGTATGTAACATACTCTAGCTTAAATTAACCGACCCTTTCATAACTGATCAAAGTAAACAAGGCAGTCAAGCGAGATGAATACTTTGTAAAATAAAGAGCTTAATTTCACAGATATGGACCATTGTGGGCAAGCGAGTTTCAGAGAATTCTTGAACTGGCACTTAGAGATATCCTCAAGGATGATAAGAAGTTTCATTATTACTTTCAAATGAATCACGATATCAATATTGTACTAATTGAACAATACAAAATTGAATTTCGATGTAGACGACTGCTCACGAAATAAGCGTCGCGTGTTTATGAAGAAAAATAAGGAATCTTGTTTGGTGGTCTATCAACAGTTAGTCTAATTCCCTGCTATGTTGACTCCCAATTTAACAGGATAATATTAAAGACCACTACGGGAACCAGACTCGTCAAGAAAACAAAAAGCAGTGATGTAATACATATATTTTTTCGTGTACACATGATGCTTGTTGAAACCAATTGGAACTATATTTCATATGTTGGACATTTTTAAAATAAATGTTATTTAAACAGAATAACGAACAACTTCATTAGAAAAAGCACGTTATTAAAAATTATTATCGATGTGATTGTAAAATGAGGTTTCAATCAATAAACAACCCAGTTCCCTAACGCTGCTCCCCTCCCCACGGTTTTCTTGATGTTAAAGCAATTTTTTAAAACATCTGTAGGTCCCTCGGTAACTCGCGCCTCACTTATAGTGCGGTCTATGTTTGTGGACCCCGTTGTGTGCAAGTTATTGAGAGAGAAGTGTACTTGGATGATGCAAATCCAAAAGTTATTTTTACTTTCTAACCATTACCAGTATCAGATTTGAAATGTGGGTTGTTCCAGGTCGGAAAGTAACAAGTTTGAAATGAGCGTTAAAACAAAGTGGTTTATGATGCCACCATCCAACAAATTTGAATTGGACGGCTAAAATACAATAACTTTAATTATTCTGAATTAACACTAGAGCTTTTACTAAAAGGAATAATTATATAACTTCTATTATAGTTACTTCCAGGACCGCTGTTATATTAAAGCTGGGTTCATACTCTGGATCACTGTCATGACCATCTGCATCTGTTACCTTTGTCACATCAATTGTCAAGCTGTAATATATATATATATATATATATATATATATATATATATATATATATATATATATATATATATATATATAACGGAAATGTACTGTTAAAACGATCTTAGTAAATCTCTTAAAACTATCTTAGTAAAATCCAACGAATGGATATTTTGCCCTTATACAAGGTTTCACCCTGGTTTATTCAACCCGTCAATAAACAAGGTCACATTTTAGACTGGATTCTTCATAGGCCTGATGATAACATTCTACGATCCTTCCTGGTATCCCATGACCTTGATACAGATCACCTCTGCATTATATGCCATCTTGACATATCAGTCCCTAACCCTCCATCTTTATCTGCTATTAAGAGAAACCTCCGTATGATAAATAGAACCAAACTAATGCACGACATCCAAGCTAACTTAACAACTTGCTTACCTCCTACTGCAGAACAACTTGATAACTGTCTGCGTTCATTGCTTGACAAACATGCCCCAGCTACCGAATGCAGAGTACCAATTCAAAAGTGTTTTCCATGGTATAGCAGTGTTAGGGACCAGCTTCGCACTGCTAAAAGAGACCGCCGTAAAGCTGAGAAGCTCTGGCTTTCCACCAGACTCATTATTCATAAGCAAATCTATGAAGTCGCTAAGAAAAATGTCACAAATATAGTCCATGCAGCGAAATCAGCCCACTACACTACTAAGATCATGGAAAGTTTCAGCTGCAAAGAGCTCTGTGTGATTACTAACAAGCTAATGTCAAGGAACAAATAAACACCACTTCCAACTACCTTCTCTCCAGTCGACGTTCCTGACATGTTTGCAAATTTCTTCCGTGACAAAGTACAAACCATTAGAGATAAGCTTGCCACCACAATTTCAATTGACTCGTCGTCACCATACAGATACATAATTTGAGCGGCAACCATTAGCAGTATTTGAACCGGTCTCTATGCATTTCGTACGTACAATCCTGATGAAGAGTGCACGAAAGTCATGTGAACTTGATCCAATTCCAACATCACTGCTGCTTGAGTGCTTAGATCCAGTATTGCCTTCACTAGCTGATGTTATTAATACCTCTCTCTCATCCGGGGAATTCCCATCATTTTTCAATACTGCCCATGTAAAGCCTCTGCTGAAGAAACCAACACTAGACTATAACGATTTATAGAACAACCGCCCAGTTTTTAATCTCCCATTCATATAAAAAATCTTAGAAAAGGCTGTTCTATCCCGTCTTGTATCTCAGGGGGCGCTCACCAATTAATATGTACTTTAGAGAGAGTGACGTATGTAAGGTGAAGTAGTTTGCATTTAAAACATGCACAATCGAGAGAATGTTGGCATACCTATATGCTACAATAATGTAATATGGATGATATTTCTTTGGATATTGTACGTTTGGAAATTTTACATGATTTAAGCACACTGCTAACTAAAATGACTGCTCCCTTGTGTTAAAAAATATCAGCCTGAATTAGTCTAAAGTACACTATACATAGCAGCTATTAAAATAGGGGAAATGAATTTTGCCAGACTAGACAATACCAGCTTCTGAAAGTGCAATGAATGAATTACCAAATATATAAAATGTAATAAACGTTATCGGCTCTTTTTTTATACAATTTACCTCTGAAGTTCAGGAAGAGAAAATGACCAAGTAGAGCTAGCACTTTTTTGAAAGGTTCACATTTGAAGTAAGGCCAAGCTGTATCCTCTATAACCCATAGTACACCCATTAATCATACATCAAAATAAAGGGAATTAAAGGTTCTTTTAATTATACCTAAGCTATACTAGGTCGTTTTTAAAAAGCCATTATAACCAGTGAGGAAAGCCGGGGAAATTCTTTTTCTTTAAAATCTTAATCCTATGGAAAATGCGAAACTGTATAGCGCCACCTCATCTAAATTCAAAGAGTCTTTCTAGCAATGTACAATCTGCATATCGCCTTTGCCACAGTACTGAAACTACTCTTCTAAAAGTAGTTAATGACATTCTTTCGGCATTGGATAGCGGATAGATTACAGTCCTCACCCTTCTTGATTTGTCTGCAGCATTTGACACAATAGACTATGATATATTACTTCACCGTCTCCAGCATGTATTTGGCATTCATGATACAGCCTTATTGTGGTTCAAGTCCTACTTGGTCAACAGGACATGAATTGTATCTGCAAATGGAATACACTCCAGCCCAGTTGATCTATGTTGTGGTGTTCCACAGGGGTCTATTCTTGGACCTGTTCTCTTCATTCTGTACACTCAGTTGCTCTCAGGTGTCATAAATCATCATCCAGCGTCTCACCAATTGTAGGCTGATGCCACCCAAATATACAAACCTAGCCATCCAACTGAAGTTGATGCTACCATCCATGGTGTAGAGAGGTGCATTTCTGATGTGAAATCATGGATGCCTTGTAACAAGCTGCAGATGAATGATTATAATACTGAGGCCATTCTGATCACAACACAAAGACGTTCTCATTCACATCCTTTACCTCACACAAAACGCCAACATTAAATTCACACAATCAGTATGAAACCTAGGTGTTACTCTGGACAGTACTTTCACATTGCACCAACATGTCATGAACATATGCAAGGCTGCATATCTTGAGCTGAGACGCATCAGCGCAATTCAAAACATGTTTCAGTTGATGCCACTAAAACACTTGTGTGTTCATTAGTACTTTCAAGACTGGACTATTATAACTCAATTCTGTCTGGTTCATCTCAATATCTACTCCAGAACTTCAAAACACAGCTGCTCGGATCATACTTAGAGTACCACGATCAGAGCACACCTTCCCGCTGTTCTTTACCCTACACTAACTATCCATTTGATCCAGAATCAAACACACAATTTGTTTTCTGTGCTACATTTAACTGTCGGACTCTAGTCCAACATACCTATCCGACCTCACCCATGTGTACACACCAGCAAGATACTTGCGCTCCTCTTCTAACAATCGTATACTCATTATTCCCACTATGAAAACAAAGTCATATGGTCAGCGTTCTTTTGCATACCAGGACTGCAAGAACAAACTTTAGGACCTAATAATGTTTCCTACCTGTAATATTCTCAACATGTTTTTCTATTGTTTTAATGTTTTTCTAATTTCATGGTGTTTGATTTGTAATAATATTATAATATGTTTTTTATCTTATAGGTGTTATCTTATATTGCAAAGCACTTAGAGCTTCTAAAGATTAGGCGCTATACAAAGTCCTTATTATTATTATTATTATTATTATTCCTCTTATTTTCTTCAGAAAATGTCTTTCAATAGCTTAAAATCATACCAGACTATTTATGAAATAATTTACTCAAAATGTCAGACTTACAAAAGAGTCAGATAGTTGCTTCTTTTCTACAACTCTGCCTGTTCTGGTGATTCTTCTCTGAGTAGGTTTGCATTTCCTGAAGCAAATTCATCACAGGATTAGATTTTCCCACTTGTAGAGGCTAAACTTAGTATTTTGCCATCAGGTACCCAATATTTTATTCCACTTTATTCTAGTTTGGTATACAGGCATGAGGATCAAAATAATTATCTTAAGTTACATGAAAAATGTTGTGCAGTGTATACGACGTAACATAGACATGTCGGTCCCAATAATTAGCAGAAGTCACACCATACATTTAGTTACTATATACCAGTGGTTCTCTTTTGGGCCACTGCCCCCTGGGTTATCCACAGCACTCCCTACCTTACCCAATAAAAAGAATTATTCAGTATCAGCACCCTCACCTCTGTAATACCACCACCCCATCCCGCAGGGTCTGTAACGCCCACTTTGGGATCCACTGCTATATATGACATAACATACTTGGAAAAGTACATTTCAAATATCTCTCTCTCTCTCTCTCTCTCTCTCACACACACCCACACCCCCATCAACATCCAAACTATTTAATATGACTGTGATAAAGACTAATTCCATCAAAATATTTAGATGAAAAATAATTGGCCACTGAAATAAAAATGTCCTGTCTTTGATGTTTGGCTTGAGGAATATTCAGCTGATGACTTGCTCACTTTCAAATAAATGTGCATTCATCATGAGCTAAGTGGATAGATGGGAAGAGGGTGTTAACAAGAATTGCATGCGAGACATAGCTATAAATGGGAAACTGTGTAGAGAAAGCATATGGGGCATGTAAACACAATTTCAAAATGTACAATCACTGTTCCTCTAAGTACTGATTGACCAGTAGTGAGGGAAGTGGAGGGTGGGGGACAAACAGCTGTGATTATTGGGTAAGCCAGCACAGTATACTGGAATTTGTTTTGCCTAACCAAAGCAATTACAGTAAAAATTATGCCCTTTTTCCATGCATCAGGTGGCGCAGTTGAAGTACCATCCCCAACTTCTGAAAAAGATAAATTCATGGTATTGTTGTTTCTTCTAATTCAAACTAAGAAAAGTATGAAGAGAGGACTCAATCTGCTAGCACAGTTTTAAAAATATCCTTTATCAGCATTGCATTTGTTACATTATTGTTTTAGTAGAATGACAAAACAAAATGTGCAATAAATTTTAAAGTTTTACCTGAGTCAGTAGCAGAAACTTCAGATACTGAAGGTGTCTTCATTCTCTCTGCTTGTTGCGAAAGCACTCAGCCAGCTGTTGATGTTTAGCATGAAGATGTACTGGCCATTGGTTCTGTTTGCAATGGGTTCATCGTTTGATACATATTTTGTAACTTCTAGCTAAAAATATGTAATAAATGTTTATTTGTATTATAATTTATATTTTAAATCTGTACCTTTGTACTTTGTGTTAAACACTTAGAACTGAAATACTTCATTTTAGCAAGAATACGCAATAATAGATCTAACAAATTTTGACATAAATAAAACTAACTTGATTGCAGCTGAAAACATTGACTGATAACCTAACAACCTGTCAGCCATATATTCTAGTAGCACTGAAAGCACCTTTCCTATCAGGACTAGAGATTCTTTTGTAATTGTAGTTAATACAATGCTTTATAATAAAAATACTAGTAGCTAAACATGTACAATAAAATCTTAGCATCCAGCCTCTCATAAGCATGAGATCAAAATTGTACTGGATCTGTTCTACATTCAGATATAGAAAACCCTATGAACAGTTCAACATTAAACATATATTAATTGTTCTAACATTATATACAAGTTTACATGAAAAGGTTATCAAGCTTTTGCATGCAGGTAATGTGCTTGTCACAGTAACCGAAAGTGTGTGTGTGTGTGTGTGTGTGTGTGTGTGAGGGAGAGAGAGGGTATACATATCGATAACGCTTTTATATATATCTAAGTTCTCTAACGGAATTAAAAGAACCAGTCCCGCAAAGGTAATGATCATGAATACAAATGACCTTTACGTGCACGAAGTTATACCCAAAAAAAATTCCAGCCAATATATACAATACATTATACACACAATGCAATCACCGAGTGAAATATCAATTGGCCAATCATATCTAATTTGGGAATCTAACAATGCAAAATCAAGTCCTTGTGCAAAGACAGTAGTAATAAAACAGTGTGCTTTCAAGCATAGGAACAATATATTGTCAATTGGAGAACACTTTCTATATAATCATTGGCCTACCGGTCCAACAACAACTTTGCCATTTCAGTGTCTGACACCAGTCCTAACTCCTTCATCAATGTTGTGTATCAAACAAACTGGGCCCTGAGATGAATCCTTGATGGGTCCCATTCGGTTTATTTGACAGTTTTTTTTATCTTTCTTCTCAGAAATGGAAACGTGTTGGCAACCTTTATGTTCTTGACTCTCTCGTGTCCACCATTTTTGTGTATAGTAGATATTTAAATTACAACCACGTGACTAATAACCTGCCCATTAGACAAAGATGACGTATCCGTGTTTGTGGTCACTTGAAGCTTCCATAACAATTTATGACTTTACAAGTTTCAATTAAAGTGGGCCCCCACAAAAATTCATTTTCTCTCGTTTATTTATCATTTATCTAATTGAAACTTCACAAACTCTAAGTTTTTGTGAAATATTTCAGTTTATAAGTTGACACATTTCATTAGTTTCATGATCTTTAAAATTCATAAAATTACAGACATTCTGCACTATTGTGCCTTTAATGGTTTCTCTCTAGTATGTATTCCCACAGCTCTCTATTGGCAATAAACCCTTGATTGCATAATTCATGTTGTTCCTTGCATCTTCTTGTCATTTGTACTATTGTCCGACATTGCTTGAAATTTAATGTTAATGGTAAAACAGTTGTCTGCACATAGTATTCACTTATGTAAGGCTGATAAGAAGATTTATGAATACATGCATGAAAATGGAGGGCAAAACAATGGCTTCAAACAATATTTTTGCCTATGAACCAAACTATGATTTGAGTTTATGCTGTGACAAAGTCATGGTTAACAGATTTTACAGGTGGTAAAAATCAAAAGAAAGATAAGGTAGTATGTTCTAAATTTAATGTCAATGTTGTGATTATTTTATAATCAACTTGACTGAGATACAGAATGTAGTAATATCAATTTGTATCATTTCTGAGCAATTGCTACCACTATAAATACTACATCAAGTACATTTGTTATTTTAATCCAGTGGAGCAAAATGGACCCTCCAATATAACATTCCAATGCATCAGGCTGAAAAGAGATGCGGAACTTGAACCTGGACAAAGAATGTGTACACCGGTGGAATAAACAGTACAAAGGAACTAGCAATAATGACAAACATTTATGGAGGCTACATAAATTGAACTAGCTACACTTGTCTTCCATCAATAAATGGCTAAATTATCCATTTCCACTGTTACAATTTTTACCTGGTTTTGTGTAAATATCTTTCTGATGTTTATGTATAATAGCCTTTGTAAAATTTTAAGAATTTGTGTTACCTATGACAAAGATTGCATGAATAAATTGTATTATGTTGATTATATTAACACCTGTTTGAAAATGTACAAACCCCATTTTAGTTGAACTTCTTAAGTTGAACACTGGTACATTTTATGTTGTACAACTAGTGCTTTATAAGAATTTGAATAATACTCTTTGTACATATTTATGAACTTTAACTTAGTACCAAGACATGCCATGTTTGGCAGAACTTTAAAATCAGATGCATAATTTATGTGGTACTTTTAGTTGTTGTTTGCCTGTTGCTTGCCTGCAATGTTGTTTAAATGTTACAATTCTTTCGTTTCTAATTTAATTTGATAGGTATGACACTGACAGTCCATTATTTACTTTACAAGACTGATATATATATATATATATATATATATATATATATATATATATATATATATATATATATATATATATATATTGTCATGCATATGTTATTTTCTTCACCGCCATTGATAAGTATGGCACTGAAAGTCAATTATTTATTTCACAATCAGGCTGATTTCACTTGGAACTTGATGACTGGTTTTGTTAATCATGATTACTGGCACTGGTGATGAATCCACAATGACAGGGGTAGGCAAGCTATTTTACATAGCGTGCCACTTTTTCTGGATTAATTACAAAAGGAACAAGCGCATGCCACCAGTGAGAGAGTAACACTGTTAGAATGCAGAGATTTGGTTGCCCTTTGCGTGCCAAAGGTTGTCAACCCCTGCACTAAGATTTCAGTACTGTTTCATTACCATCTGATGTAAACATGAATTACATTTGTTTTCTGAATCTACAAAAAAGTACATTTTCCAATATTTTCTTGCAGTTTTGTTTCCTTTCCTTTACATCATGTTTGTAATGGATGAATTATGTGGCTGCTTTTTTTTAAACACTTTACTCTTAAATGGATTTTCTTCTGTGTGTGTCTTGATATGCTTCATTTGATCTCCACCTCAATCAAATTTTTCTCTCCATACTTCATATTTTAGTTGTTTTTTCTCCAGTATATATCCTCAGATGGCCCATTAGATGTCAATCCTGACAAAATACTTTACAACATACTTCACACTTGTATAGTTTATCTACTGCCTGAAAGTTGAACTGACATATTCTTGAAGCAACTATTTCACACTTCAATGCTTTTATCTGCAATATGTATCCTCATGTGCAAAATTAGTTGTCCACCCAGACTAAACATTCTATTACACACTTCACACTTAAATGGTATTTCTGCAGTATGTATCATGATGTGCTTATTCAAATCTCCATTCTCACTAAACCTTTCAGCACATATTTCACACTTGAATGATTTTTCTCTAGAATGTATCCTCAGGTGTCTATGCAGACTTCCACTGTGACTAAACTTTGTATCACAGTCATCACACTTAAATCGTTTTTCTCCTGTATGTATCCTCATATGCCGAATCAAATTTCCAGCATCACAAAATCTTTTAGCACATATTTCACACTTCAATGGTTTTTCTCCAGTATGGATGCTTATGTGCCGATTCAGATGTCCAATGCGAGCAAACTTTGTATTACATACGTCACATTTAAATATTTTTTCTCCGGTATGTATCCTCATATACTTAGTCAAATCTCTAGAGTGATGAAAGCTTTCAGCACATATTTCACACTTACATGATTTTTCCTCAGGATGTATCCTCATGTGCTCTTTCATAGTACCGCTGTGACGAAACATTTTATAACACACTCGGTTACTAGAAACACCGAAATAAACTGAAAAACCGAAATACACACCAAAACACACACCGAAATACACATGTATTTACATGTTCGCTCAGTATATATCGGTTTCCACACACAAATTATTATTTGGTTCTGTGTGAATAATAATATAATGCAAAACAAATATGATTTATGTGATTTTGATACGAATTATTTACTTTTTTCCTATTTATAGCAAAATTCATGTAAAGATGTCACTCGGTTGTACTTGATTCGACAGACTTGATACATGGCGAATCATAGTAATACATACACAGAGTGAAAGGGAAAAGTATAGAAGTATCAAAAGTATTTGCCGACATTATATTATATATTTACTATAACTTTTAATGATATAGTTTTTGACACATAAATAACATTTAATTTATTTTTTGTTTTAAAGGTTTCCGAATATTTGGCATATATATACTGGTTATGATGAAATGACAGTTTGCAAGGATGCTAAAAAAGTATTCTTCTTGGAAGTATGTGAACGGGGAATAGTCATACATGTTTGAATAATAATAAAATGCAAAATAATTTAAATTTATATGAATTATTTATTCTTTAATTGATTTGATATATATATGATAAACGGAGAATTGAAATACATACACAAAGTGAAAGTGAAATGTAACAAAGTACCAAAAGTGTATTCGATAGTATATATGCAAGATTGAGATTAATATTGTGATCGTAACAAGCCACGATACATGATGATAACAAAGACAACTCAGGTAAGCATTTTTGTTTAAAAAACATGTATCATTCATTATTTGGCAGAATTTAATATTTACGTTTAATTACACACATAATGTATCAGGTTTGAACGAATGCATAATTTGAGCACGCAGATAATTAATCCAATAGTATTCAGGATTATGTTCCTCTTGAAAATCTAACTAAAAGACATGTTGCACAAGACAAGGTAAAATAAACCTAACCGAACACAATAAAATATAGCACATTATGACGAAATCTCTGGTTCATGTTTAAATTTTTTAGCTGTAATTGTCACAGTTCGTATATTAATTTTTCGTTTCCTTTGTCCAGGTTTTCGTCCATTAGTCCTTGGTGCAACAACAGTTGTCTGACCGTCAATCGAAATCATGTAATTTGTGTCTATGTCGATGTGGCGTCTGAAGCGTTTGAACAAGTTTGTGCGTTGTTGCTCTGTCATCTTTATCCAGTCTGTTTTTCTCGACTCAAATTGTTTATGACTGTCGGCAAGCCGGAATTCTCTAGTACATACTAGAGCACTCCTCAGATTTCTGAATTTTCCAGTTACTAATTCATGTGTTAGTTGTACAAATTCCGTCAGCGTTTTCGTTTTCCAGTCAACTGTCTGTTTTAAAACGTGATTCATGGACTCACAATTTTTTCCCATATGCGGTCTATTTGATAGATTCGTAATGGATTATTGACTTTTAGCTTGATATTTGTCTTTAGTTTTTTCCGAAAGTAATTAAGAAATTTTCCTGTCATTTCTGTAATCTCGTCTAAAACAAGGTCAGGAGTCCGCAAATACTCTGTCGTCTGTCGCGAGTTTCCATGTGGCGTTAACCCAGGAAATTTCCCTACATATTCAACCAGTGACAAATTACTTGCCAGACCCCCCTCCCGTAGCCATGTGACCCTCTTTTTATACATATTGTCCTGTTCTAACTGAGTATAGTACCTGTGGATCACAACAACTTGATCTTTGCTAAGTTGCGGATCAAAAGGTCTATACTCATTTTTCCGCTGGACTTGTCTTTTTAAGCAATACTTCCCATTTTTTAAAAATATCATGGTCAGATTACCGTTGTCAGACAGCAAACAGTAGGATTTAGGGGATGCACCAGCAGATATATCCCATATACCACAGTCATCTGAAATAGAACGCTTGCCATTACTTGACCTCTTTTCGAGGTTTTTCGCATTATTCACAATGAAATATACATTTTCTTTCAAACCACATGGAATGCATTCTACGCTAGATTCTGACTTTAACAAAATTCCACTGCTTTTCCCGTGTCAAGAAAATGACACTGGTCAAATTTGCCTTTTGCTGGATGTCTGTATGTGTCATTTTCGTCTTTTACCTCGTTGTGTATGTCAGTCACGTCGTCGATTGTATCAGTATGTGACTCGTTACTAACGTGTTTTGCCGTCAAGTCAGAATTAACAGAAATAGCATCCAATGAGTCATCTATTTAATCATCTACTGAGTCATCTACATTTACAATGACCATATGCTCCTTGTTTTCATATAACAGAGGCACAGAGTGATTGGGAATAAACTCGTTTGTTCTTTCTGGGCCCGACATTTGAGTCCACATTACGCATGCTGCGGGAGATGAGTCCTCCACAAGCTTTGAATAGTCACTAACAACAATGCGATTATCACAAATCAAATCTACAAAACTGTTGGACTTTTCATCGTAGTACATAGGATTCAATATCAGTTATATTGCAGTTCGTAGTCGCAGAAGTTCGTGAAAGTTTTCTGAACCAGTCAGTGCTCTAGAAATTGCTCTATATAAACAGTTACATCACCATATACTGACATTGGTACAAGTTCCCTTAAAATTGCTGGATTATACAATTTTAAAATTTTCACAGAAACTGCATATTTCTCTCCATTGAAAGACATGTGCTCTGATTCTGGAATGAAACTCCCGTAGATGATGAGAAGCTTACTTTCTGACTTTGCAGCATTGGTCAGGTCATTCATTTTCTTCAAATGGAAAGCTGTCTGCAGCCTGGAAATATATTTTTACAGTGTCATTTAACTATAAGTGAAATTCTTGTTATATTTAAATGACACTGTAAAAATGTATTTCCAGGTTGCAGACAGCTTTCAATTTGAAGAAATGAATGCTTGTTTGCTTTATCTTATAACTCACGTATGCATAACCACACCCGCCATCAAATTCGGGGCCGTTTCCTTAATGTACTCGACATTGTTATCTTAGTTTGAATAAGAAATGAGATCACGGGGAAGACAATAAAGGGTGTGCAGTCAAATAAAAATGAATAATAGAACGTGTGCAGGACATATCGAGAAAAGTAGATTAAAGTATTAAGTAAGACGAGAGGGCAAGAATGGCCAGATATAGGTTAGGTACATATAAATTAAATCATTTATTTTAAGAAACTTTGTCAATTGCAATTACAAACGGGGATTTAGTAGAAAGCATGAGCATATTACTCTCTCCCCAAATAAGTAAGAGCAAATATAAACAAAGAATAGGAACTACATAAATATGTAACTTAAATCAATACATTCAATATTTTTGTCGTCCTCGCGAAGTTTTGCGCAGACAATAATAACATTAAATGATTTATTGTTCTCGACTGAAGTATGCTTTGAAATATGTAAGTCAATCAATTCAATAGTATATAACATTAATAATGCATTGAATGGACAGAATATATAAATGGATACATAGAGAGATACAGGAAAAGTATGTAATTGTCGCAAACATGTACATTCATTTCAACGAGAAAAGCGGCACGAATATAATCTTATTTAATTTTTTGAATATCAAGATCAAATATATATTTGAAGAATAATAACGACAAACAATATGTAATTCATCAAGGTATCTATTTATCTATTTACAGAGAGAACATACATTTGTATTACCTTTGTAAGGGCCTGTCCAGCATCATATACATCTCCACTGAAAGAACACGTCGTGCAAAGAAACTCCAAGTAATGGCGAGACCATTATCTCAAGTATTTTGCACTCATGGAAATACAACCACAGTGGACCCATTGTCGGCAATTTGTGCATTGCAGAGCGTCAGTTTTGTATTCACCGGAACAAATAACACATGGATATTGATCCATCCTTGTTGCGCATGTTTGTGTATGTGATAATATCAATATTGTATAACGCTTTTATATCAAAACATTTACTTCTCATTTCCGGAGATTAAGTTTGTTCCGGAACGATCAGTCGTTATCATACTATCTCCGTTACGGAACGATCAACATGTCCAATCAAGTACAACCAATTGACGCGTGCTATAACTAGGAAAAAGTAAATAATTCGTATCAAAATCACATAAATCATATTTTATTTTGCATTATATTATTATTCACACAAAACCAAATAATAATGTTTGTGTGGAAACCGATATTTAAAGAGAGAATATGTAAATACATGTGCATTTCGGTGTGTATTTCGGTGTATTTCGTTTTTTTTTTTCAGTGCATTTCGGTGTTTCTAGTAACCCTAACACCCTTGACACTTATATGGTTTTTCTCCCGTATGTATCCTCATGTGACGATTCAGACCTCCGTTGTTACTAAACGGTTTATAACAGATTTCACAGTTATTTGGTGTTTCTCCTGTATGTATCCTCGTGTGTAGATTCAGATGTCCCCTGCGACTAAACCTTTTGTCACACACTTCACACTTAAATGGTTTTTCTCCTGCATGTGTCCTCGCGAGTTTATTAGAGTTCTACCGTGACTAAACATTTTTCAAAAGAGTCTAACGATTTATCAAAAACGTACGATGAAATCTGACAACAAGAAATCACCTTATCGGTACTTTAAATTGACGTAGGGAGTGCAAGCGTGACCCTAGCTGCGATGCCGTAGCCTCAACTTGATTTGTTGTGGTTGAGGCTACGAACTGAACTGATCCCGTATCATGCAATGGAGCAAAGAAACCAACGATGAAGTCAGAAAAACAAATAGTGTGGAAATCGACTACATAAGTATAAGCACGTTATGAAAGAATTTTGGCTTATTATGAATTTATTAAGCCCTTACACGATCAAATAAATTGTCATGGTTACACTACCCTCGCCGTGTCCGGCATGACAGGTGACGCTAGACTCTCGCCGTGAACCCTATTTTAAATGGGGACGCTCAGCAGTTAGTATGTACTTTTGAGAGAGTGACGTATGTAAGGTAAAGTTGTTTGCATTTAAAACATGCACAATGGAGAGAATACTGGTATACCTATATGCTAAATTAATGTAACGTGGATGATATTTCATTGGATATTGTACTTTTGGAAATTGTACATGATCAAAATACACTGAGAACTAAAATGACTGCTCCCTTGTGCTAAAAATTCCGCCTGAATTATTCTAAAGTACATTATCCAGAGCAGCTATTAAAATACGGAAATGGATTTTGCCAGACTAGAAAATACCAGCTTCTGAAAGTGCAATGAATGACTTACCAAATATATAAGATGTAAAAAAAAGTTATCGGCTCTTTTTTTTATACAATTTACCTCTAAAGTTCAGGAAGTGAAAATGACCAAGTGGTGCTAGCAGGCTTTTTTTTTTATAGATGCACATCTGGAGTAAGGCCAAGCTGTTTATTCTATAACCCATATTACACCCATCAATCATACGCGAAAATAAAGGGAAATAAAGGTTCTTTGAATTATACATACGACATATAAGGTCTTTTTTAAATAGCCAGTATAACCAATAAGGAAAGCCGGTGAAATTCTTTTTCTTTAAAATTCTATATGCAAAATGCAAAATTGTAGAGCGCCACCAATAAGGCTTGCTAGATTATATTTGGATATTCTACGCTGTTACTAATGATTGAATGACATAACGCGCGAAGACTAATGATGGATACTTGGATTAATTGCGGAAACCAGTTTTTGTTGAGAAAAGGCAAAGGTTGCGACAGAAAAAGCTTGCAAACTAATATAAAACTAAACTGTATAGATAAAACTATGAACTTTGTCATACAAAAGGAATTTGGTGTACATTTCACTCCTGAATCAAAGAGCAGGAGGTGTTTGTGTTCAAACTGGACTGTAGTTACCATGGCAAAGTCCAGAGAGGCTTCCGCTGAGGCAGCCCAAAAACTGAGAAATACTGCGATGCAGTCCGGATACTTAGGTACGAAGTTAAAGAGGCATGTCCTTACGCCAAGAAAGTTATACGTTGTGAAGAAGTTGCGAAATCCCCACCCAACTCCAACGCAAGTCAAAGAGACAGGGTATGCGGAGAACTCGCCTTAAAAAAACTCGCCACAACGTATCTGGAGATGTCGCCCCGGAGTGGTTGCAGAAGTCGCCCCCAAACGGTTGGAGAAATCACCGCAAAACCTGTCACCCAGATAACCTTTTTAACATTTTTCTTGGAAATAAATAAGTTATTGATCGCAATTTGAATTGTTCAATTACCTAGTTGAGAATATATTTCATCCTGGTTTACATAGCACTGTAATTCAAAGATGTAATGGAAAAAGAAAGAAATAAAGCGAAGATAACAAATTAAGAGAGTTTTAAACAGTGTTAAACCTCTCACGTAGAAGATTAACTGATAATGACTATATACTGTTAGGGCAAAGACCTAAAATTGTGTTCCAAACCAAGATGTCCCAATAAATTTAAATTAACTGAAGAAATGCTTAATTTGTTTAGACGCCTCAAATTAAAAGAATTTTTTCTATGATAAAGCACTCATCAATTCAGAGAGAGAGAGAGAGAGAGAGTAAATCGAATTTTATTCATTCTAAACAAAATGGGTTATTTTAACAGAATTAAATCATCTTTTGCACAACCTAGTGGACGTGAATCATATATATATATATATATATATATATATATATATATATATATATATATATATATATATATATATATATATATATATATATATTAATATATAGTCACGGGATTGTGTATGAGTTATATCGATATGTATATGTTGTAAAAAATGTACTGGGGTTTCGTTGCCGCGTACAGCGTCACCCGAGGGTGGTATATTTTTTCGGCTCTAGTTATTTCGAAATACTGAGAGAAACTCAACTCATGCTGCATGGGCAAATTGCCTGCAGCAGAAACCTAAGTACCTAGCTGCGCATATCTGTCACAGTTAGTATATATATATAGAGCAAATTCTCTATAAACGAATTGCATGACGATGAGTCTGGTCAGGAAGCTTACCCCTTTACGGGAGCAAATTTCCAGTTGTATAGGTAATGAAATTTAAGTGTTCTTTATTACTATTCGTTTTATATGACAGAATTGTTTCATACTTTAGATATTTTAGAATTTATTCTAAATTCTACAGAGAGTTAATGCCTAGGTTATTCTACGCCATGTTAGAAATACTATAGTCTGGTTCGAGTTAGCTATTTGTTGTAAATGAACAGACAATTTGAATTTAAGTATACGCTGCATGCATTGAACGATTAATGTAATGGGTAACGAATTCATGTGTGGGCATGCGCAAGATATATACTTAACCGTGTCATGTTTACTACACGGTTTAGTTGTTATAATTTTAGCTGCCTTATACATCATTTGATGTGGAGTCACAGAACTCTGTATGGTTTCATGTGACGTATATACTGTGTCTGGTGACGTTGGATCGGAAGAGTATACTGATGTTCTCGATGAGAGGGACCAAGGCTTCGCGACCATAGGGTCTGTGTTAAATGTGAGGGCTCTCGAGGGATCCTTCAACAGACTGAGAGGGGCGGACCATGTTTGGGCGCTTCTCTGAATATTGACTAGAGCGAGTGGAACCGGAGTTACATCACGATAATTGTATATATTATGTGTTCCATGTTATATTCACTATTGCTATCTGAGCAAATTTACATGCATTTCAGTATCGTTTTATGAACGATGCATTCAAACTTACATGCATGTAAATATCGTTATATGAATGATATATTCAAATTAATATGCATTTCAATATCGTTATATGAACGATACATTCAAGATTTTGTTTATTTTGGGGTGTAGATCATATACTTTTATTTGTTGATCGGTGATAGGACTTAGTTTACGTTTGTTTGAATTTCCATTCGTTAAATTCATGTTTGAGTTTTTTCATTAAGTTACTTGTTGTTGATAGTTTCATGTTAGGAGCCTTATCATTTTCCTTATCTTTTTGGTTTTAATGGTGTCAGATTATGTTAATATTTAATTTGCGTTTATAAATAAATATCTTATTAACGCATTTGCTTTAGGTGTCTTCACTAATCCAGTCCCAACCCGGCTTCATCTTGTGACACACACACACACACACACACACACACACATATATATATATATATGAAAAGTTCTTTAAAAGTGTAAATTCAGGGGCCCCGAGTGGCCGATTGGTCTAAAGCGCTCACCGTTCCGGATCACTGCCACCTCACCGCTGTCTGCATAGGATCGAGTCTCAGACTCGGCTAACGTTGGTACGTAAGAAAGTTTGCCAGTAGCTTATCGTGGGTCGGTGGTTCTTCCAGGGGTTTTCCAGGATTCTTCCCCCACCAGTTATACTGGCCGCCATGTATGGCCTATCCTGTGCTGAAAATGGTGTTAAACCCTACAACAACAACAACAAAAGTGTAAATTTGAGCACATACTGGTAACTAAATATATATGTTTGCAGTCTGTCCATATTAATAAGGAAACAGTTAAACACGATTGCTAGTTATGTATATAGTTTCTCCATTCAATGTTGAGAATTTTCTTTATTTGTACGAAAGTTATGACACAAAGCTTTATCACTGATTGGATTCACGGTCTTTTATGTAGGTGCCCTTTATACAGTTGCTTATATAACTCATAGTTGTATCCAGCTTCAGCATAATAACACGGAGTGAAACTGACTAGGCGTTAAACAATTAAATGTATGTGTGCACATTTGTGTCAATATTTTTTCCTTTATAAATTAAGAAATAATTATGGATACGACATGCATATAGTAACAATTTAAAAATAATGGGTTGTTGCTGTGGGATTTTACACTTGCCTTATCATTTAAACCCTTCTGTACATTGCTGACATAAGTCAATTTGCTGAGAGCTTTATGCACAAAGCATAATGGTCATCAAATGACATGAAATCAAGTAAATATATGCTAGCATTATCCAAACGAATGGTTAAAAATTCAAACATTTTGAACATTTCTCTATAAATATCAATTATGGTTCACAAAAACATGTGAAAAGAATATTAAATAGTCCGCTGGCATAGTTGTTAGAGCGTATGCTTCGGATGTGGGAGGTCGTGGGTTACAACCCCGGCCGAGTCATACCAAAGTCTTATAACAATGGTACTAACAGCTGCCTAACTTGATGCTCAGAATTAAGAGGTTAGTGTTAGGACTGGCTCACCTGATGTCAGGATAACGTGCCTGGGCAGGATATGATGCTGTATATATGTGGCATTTGCACCAGTTATAGATATCACTATAAACTGCCACACTGCAAACATCGTAGTGATATGACTGAGACTATTGAACCTATTTTAAAAATCAGAAAGACACACACACACACACACACACAGACACACCTCTGCTATACAAGTGGCAAATATTTTTGTTTCAGTTCTATACCTGTTTCAGTCCCTATATGGATGAAACTGAAAAAGTCTTTTGACTGAAACTGTTTTCAAACTTGATGGGTACGTCTGACACCACAAGTGTTGTTTCGCTATGAAAACCAAGAACGTCATATCGGTCTCTTTGTATTTGCTTGATCACAGTAGCTGTTAATACAAGATATTAGGGACATAAAACAGACTCTGTACAACAGACACCTGCCTGTAGCCTGGTCTTAAATCGAGGCCCCTACAGTCAGACCAAATTGTAGAGCAAGTTGTCATCACTTACTTCTTTAAAATCAATCCTACATATATAATATCTTGCAATATTTTCAATGTTAATCATTTTCTTACATGCATAAATGAATTCTTAATAGTACTGAATCTTCTTTTATGCTACTTGACTATGTTACACAAAAGCAAATATATGTTGCATATAAAATGGAAAAGGATACAATGGTCTTATGTATATAAAGAACTTGAGAGAGAGAGAGAGAGAGAGAGAGAACATAAACATTTTGAAGTGTACGTTCTAATTGTTTCTCCAGTTCTCCAATTCATGCAATGATAAACCATCTTAAATGATAGGCATTAATAAATTGAAATATAGAATTTATCAGAACCTAATTAAATACATATTGCTTGTAGCCATGTCAATAAATTAGTTATTACTGATGTCTATCATTTTAAGGGAACTTATGGCCAATTATTATAAGATATGCTACTATGTTACCTTCATGAAGCAAGCCTACTAATGAAAAAGCTATGGAGTATGGTAATGATATGTGCTACAATATATCTTTAATATTTCTTCCCTCACAATTAGCTTCTCTTCTTTTCATAGTGTGGCAGGGTCAAATCAATGACTTGATGGTTATTATATAAATGTATAGTATGTGAGTAAACATTAATCTCGCTGTAATGAATAAAATAGTACTCAATTTGAAATTATAATTATTGGTGTTCTTTGATTTAATAGACACACACACACACACACACACACTATTCTTCATACCCTGTTACATTAACCCTGACATCATGAAACGTAAATCTATTCCTCAAATTTACAGAATATGCAAAGGTTTGAAACTGCATGCATAGAGTTGTGTGGCTCTGTTTACCTTTATCACACTATGATAAACATTTGCAGCATTTTTTTAACCTTGGGAGAGAGAGAAGGGACATTTTGGCAGTGTAGATAAATTTGTGATTTGCTAATGCGATATGAATGAATAAGGCACTGGAATGTATCTAACTGCAGTTAAATATTGAACGATAATAACCTATTCAAATTCATGTTTAAATCTGTCCCTCACTTGGTTTATTTAATTTCATAATGGGCCTCATCAAACACCATAATGCAGATGTTGTCCTTAAAATGTTCTTTTAGGATTGTCATCCACTTCTGTAGAGTGTCTGCTTCGAGTGACGAGTCCAAATTGTAAACTGTATAGACGCAGGTCTGCCATCGCACGTTAAAAGTAATCAGTAGAACAAGCAACATCAATCCTAATTTGCAGACACATTATCCTTTGGAAGACCAGGAGCTTCACTGTTTGCAGTTGACTCGACTTGTAATCAAGTACATTCGGTAGTTGTAAAGTGTTAGAAAAGTAATGGGGTGTAATATATTTATTGGAGCTATAAAAATGCTAGAAAAGTAAAGGGGTCAAATACATGTATTAGATCTGAAAAGTGCTGGAAAAGTAAAAGGGCCCAATACATTTATTGCATCAGTAAAGGTGCTAAAAAGTAATGGTGTCTAATACATGTATTAGATCAGTAAAGTGCTAGAAAAGTAAAGGGGTCTAATACATGTTATAGACCTCTTAAATTGCTAAAAAAATAAAGGTGTATGATACATGTATTAGATCTGTAAAGTGCTAGAAAAAAAAACTTTACAGATCTATAACATGTATTTGACCCCTTTAATTTTTAGCAATTTACAGATCTAATACATGCAGCATACCCCTTTACCTTTTTGTAAAGTAAAAGGGTCTAATACATGCATTATATCTGTAAAGTGCTAGAAAAGTAAAGACAGTGATACATGCATTATTTCTGTAAAGCGCGAGACCAATAAAGGGTCTGATACATGTATTAGATCTGTAAAGTGCTTGAATAGTAAAAAGGTTTGGTACATGTATTAGATCTGCAAATTGCTGCAAAAGTAAAGGGGTCAAATGCATGTATGATATCTGTAAAGTTCTAGAAAAGTAAAGGGATCTGATACTAGTATTTGATCTTTAAATTGCTAGAAAACTAAAGAGGTCAAATACATATATTATATCTGTAAAGTACTAGAAAAGTAAAGGGGTAAAATGCATGTATTATACCTAGAAAGTATTAGAAAAGTAAAATGGTATAATACAGGTATTAGATCTGTAAAGCGCTAGAAAAGTAAAGGGGTCTAATACACATATTAGATCTGTAAAGTACTAAAAATGTAAAAGGGTATGATACATGCATTAGATTTGTAAAGTGCTAGAAACGTAAAGGGGTTAAATACATATATTATATCTGTAAAGTGCTACAAAAGTAAAGGGGTCTAATCCATGTATTATATATGTAAAGGGCAATAAAAGTAAAGGGGTCTGATACATGTGTTGTATCTTTAAAGGTTCTAGAAAAGTAAGGAGTGTATACATGTATCAGATCCGAAAAGTGCTAGAAAGGTAATGGGGTCTAATTCATGTATTAGATCTGTAAAGTGCTAGAAAAGTCAAGGAGTATGATGCATGTATTAGATCTGTAAAGATCTGGAAAAGTAAAGGGGTATATACATGCATTAGATCTGTAAAGTGCTAGAAAAGTCAGGGAGTATGATACATGTATTAGATCTGCAAAGTGCTGGAAAAGTAAAGGGGTCTAATACATGTTATAGATCTGTAAAGTGCTACAACAGTAAAGGGGTCTGATACGTGTATTAGATCTGTAAAGTGCTAGAAAAGTAAAGGAATATGATACATGTATTAGATCTGTAAAGTGCTAGAAACGTAAAGGTTTATGTTAAATATGGAAAGTACCAGAAAGGTAGATGGGTATGGTACATGTATTAGACGTGTAAAGTGCTAAAAGTGTAAAGGGGTAAAATACAATAATTAGATCTGTAATCTGCTAGAAAAGTAAATGGGGTCTGATACATGCATTAGATCTGTAAAGTGCTAGAAAGGTAAAGGGGTCTTTACATGTATTAGATCTGTAGAGTGCTAGAAAAGTAAAGAGATATGATACATGCATTATATCTGTGAAGTGCTGGCAAAGTAAAGGGGTCTGATATATGTATTATATCTGTAAAAAGCTAGACAAGTAAAGGGATCTCATACATGTATCAGATAAGTAAAAGTGCTAGAAACGTAAAGTGGTCAAGTACATGTATTAGACCTGCAAAGGTTCTAGAAAGAAAAGGGGTCTATTACATGCAATAAGATCTGTAAAGTGCTGGAAAAGTAAAGGGGTCGCATAGTATATTAGATCTGTAAAGTGCTAGAAAAGCAAAGGGTATGATACATGTATTAGATCTGTGAAGTGCTAGAAAAATAATGGGGTATAATACATGCATCAATTCTGCAATGTGCTAGAAAAGTAAAGCGGTCTTATAGATGTAGCTGATCTGTAAAATTCCTCTAAAAATAAAGGGGTCTAATACATGTTTTAGATCTGTAAAGTGCTAGAAAAGTAAAAGGGTCTAATACATGCATTATATATGTAAAGTGCTAGAAACATAATGGGGTCTAGTACATGCATCATATCTGCAAAATGCTAGAAAAGTAAAGGAGTCGGATACAAAATTAGATCTGTAAAGTGCTAGAAAACTAAAAGGGTCAAATACATGTATTATATATGTAAAGTGCTAGACAAATACTGGGGTCTAGTACATGCATCATATCTGTAAAGTGCGAGAAAAGTAAATGGGTCGGATACATATATTAGATCTGTAAAGTGCGAGAAAAGTAAAGGAGTATGATACATGTATTAGATCTGTGAAGTGCTACAAATGTATAGGGGTCAAATACATGTATTATATTTGTAAAGTGCTAGAAAAGTAAAAGGGTCTGATACATGTATTAGATCTGTATGCATATTATATGTAAAGTGCTAGACAAATAAAGTGGTCTAATACATGTATTAGATCTGTAAAGTGCTAGAAAAATAAAGGGGTATAATACATGTATTAGATTTGTGTACTGCTACAAAAGTATAGGGGTCAAATACATGTATTATATTTGTAAAGTGCTGGAAAAGTAAAGGGGTCTAATAGATGTATTAGACCTGTAAAGTGCTAGAAAAGTAAAGGGTCTGATACATGTATTAGACCTGTAAAGTGCTGGAAACGTAATGGATCAAATTCATTTAATATATCTGTAAAGTGCTAGAAAAGTAAAGGGTCTGATACATTTATTAGACCTGTAAAGTGCTAGAAAAGTAAAGGGTCTGATACATTTATTAGACCTGTAAAGTGCTAGAAAAGTAAAAGGGTCTGATTCATGTATTAGATCTGTAATCTGCTAGAAAAGTAAAGGGTCTGATACATTTATTAGACCTGTAAAGTGCTGGAAACGTAATGGATCAAATTCATTAAATATATCTGTAAAGTGGTAGAAAAGTAAAGAGTATGATACATGAATTAGATCTGTATAGTGATACAAAAGTACAGGGGTCAGATACATCAATTAGAGCTGTAATGGGCTAGAACATTAAAGGGGTCTGATGTGTTATATTTGTAAAGTGCTAGAAACGTAAAGGGGTATGATGCATGTAATATATCTGTAAAAGTGCTGGAAGGATATAAGGGTCCAATACGTGTATTAGATCTGGAAAGTGCTAGAAAGGTAAAGGTGTCTAATACATATATTCGATCTATAGAATTCTGTATGAACACTTAAATATTTCCAGGGAAGAAAATAGAATTTCAACTCAAACTTGTCACAACAAAGCCATAACCCTAATGTGTAAGTGCTTAAAAGCCCGACTGTCTAAATTCTCTATAGGAAAAGGTTATCCACTAATTTAAGACACAAAACAGATTCCCGTATGAGGGTCACGTGATCACTATTTAGAACAAGATATAAGTTTTACATCACGTACACAAAGTAGAGCCTCGATTTAACTCTATAAATCACACTTAGAATGAATAAAAAAATAAAAAAGTTGTTTACTTTAACTGTTACTAATTCTGTATCAAGGTCAGGAACTATGTCAGCATTAAGATACAAATTTCTAATATTAGGTGTTTACGAAAAAAACAGGTAAACTAAATTCTAGAAAATGTCAAATTCCAGCAAAGAAAATTACATTATAATACCATGTAACGGAATAATAATTTTGTTTTAAAAACAAACAAATTAAATCAAATAAAATATAAATTAAATAAAATCTACATAACAGGTATAAGAGTAGACGGCAACAATTCTCACGAAATTAGTAATGCAACTGCTATTTGTCATCGTTTACTTGCCGGTGTCTATCGGGCTCCGATCGATGAAATTACCCACGATTACTACAGTGAGTGATCAGGGTTTATACATTCACGATTACCGGTTTATAAAATGATCTGTGGAGATGGAGTCGGCAATGTTATTCAGTGTTTATTTCGAAGGATTGCCCCAAAAGCTATCCCATTGCAAAACAGTTAGGCTTGAAAGCCATCGAAGTTGTTTGTGATAAGGTAATTGACACTATCGGACAGACTCGCGCGATTAGTGCGACGAAAACAACGAATTATAATAACATGTTTAGTCATGTTTCTGAACCTGCATTTTACATGGACGCACCAGTAGTCAGGGATCAGTTTGTGCGTGATTATCAATATTATTCTTATAAAGCACGAGAACCAAACCAGCGAGGGCGAATCGAGCTACAAGTCAAAGATACATTCAGGTATTTCATGCCCGCCAAGGCATTTATTGAAGTTCAGGGTAGATTTTTGAGAGATAACAATACTACATATGCTGTAGATGACCAATGTGGACTTGTTAATAATGGTGTTATGGCGTTATGTAAAAGTGTCCTGTATATGATTGATCGTAGACAAAGTGAAGTATTTCACAACGACGTCGATGTTACTACGATGATATTCGGACTTGCAAGATATTCCGATGATTATTCAAGGTCTGCTGGTCCATCAATGATGTTTTCAGATGATATTACTGACCATTATATCCATACACAGTATGACATAACACGACCAAGAAACTTCGCCAACAACACTGACGCTGACATAGCCCCGGTAGTCCATGGCGGCAATCTAGAATTTAACTTGGGATTAACAGCACGACGATCTCAAACTGATGCTCAAGGCAGATATAGCTGTGTGATACGGTTGTCGCATATCTTTGGATTCATCATACATGTTAGAAAAGTTATCTTCGGAGCCAAACATACAGTTGCGTTAGTCCAAAATTCCATTGACAACGACGCAATTAGGCGAGACAATGCTGCAGCTGCAGGTAAGGGTAATAATAATAAAACTTGCGGTGTAGATGCCAGCAATGACTCAATGAATCACATAAGAAGGTGGATTATTATCGTTCATGGATAACGGCGGCAAGTCAACGTTGTAGTTGACAATGGCCACATACTCAGTAGCACAGCAAATTATTTACATGTCAGATATAATCTCAACGGGGAATTTTAGCATCATAACATATCCTGGTTGCGCCTCAAGGTAACACAATATTAGAAAATCAAGAACGAAACACGATGGTGTTTGATATATTAGGTGTGTCTACGATTTCTCTGAGGATACATGGACATCAAAGACATAATACGGAATTTGGAGCAAAACAATCTGGCACGAGAGTATCTAAGATTAATGAGATTTGTGGGGCATAATCAGAATGCTGATTCTGATTTGCAGATATCTCAGCTTCAGTTCTCATCGCTCTATCCAATCTATTATTTCTCACTGGAACATCTGGATTTATTCAGACAATCTGTCATTGATATTCACGTACGAGCACCTGTTAATAACATACCTACTGGCCCTCATGGTTAAAGGGAAATCGCTATTATACTGTCAGATAAAACAATGGTGCTTGAAGATATTGGCGGACGAGGGTCGTTGATATTCCCGTTGAAAACATGTAAATGTTTATTAGGCATTCATGATGTCATAAAGTCATCTCATCGCATCAATGTTACTCTGACACCTGGTCAGATTAAAAAACTGAAATCGGCATCGAAGAAGAATTCTGGGGAAAAATATCTCTAAAATCAGCGTAGGGCCCAAATAAATTATCTTTGACTGAACTTTAGCTCA
This sequence comes from Sinohyriopsis cumingii, assembly GCA_028554795.2. Lineage (NCBI taxonomy): Eukaryota > Metazoa > Mollusca > Bivalvia > Unionida > Unionidae > Sinohyriopsis > Sinohyriopsis cumingii. The sequence goes on from CM068837.1 coordinate 55,829,702, forward strand.
AACACTACAATTACGTCAAGAAATCAAAAACTGGCGTTTGACTTGATCTTTCTGCAAATGCGATGAGCGAGACAACAAAATCCGGCCATATATGTCCGGTTCTAGAGGTATTACAGGTGCTATTTTCAACAGTGGCTACAGATATTTCATCAACGGCCCCAGCTGTTGAAAATCAGGTGCACTTGGTGTTGATGGAATAGCTGCCGGTATCGAACTGAGAAAATCAGCAGGACACGGAATGTCTCGACACGGCATAAACACCTCAAGAAAAAGACTAGGTCTACGATTACCAGGAATGCGGTATGGTCAAGTTCTGAGACTGCCGGCGACGCGTCTTTAAAGCTTCACATGTCCAATTATGATTTACTTGATGATGCTCGGCGATTAAGCATACAAAACGGCAGAGGTGTTTTCATGTGTGATCTATTATCGGAAAAACCAGACCGTGTTGAAACCGGTCTCATTAATGTTGATGGAAGTTCTGGTCCAGCTACTCATTGGGTTGCATACGCGGTTTATTCACGATGAGTTGTTTATTTTGATTCGTATTGATTGACGCCACCAAAATAATATTTACGAAATGGTGGCTTTGCCGGTGACAAAGGAGTACTTCCTGTACTTAAGGTTGTGTCAAGGTCATCAGCGCCGCTGAATAAACGCATGCATGAGTATACCATCCGTCGTTTTAAACAGGTTAATAATTTATAGATATTTACGGAAGATCTGCTAGCGGTAAGGTCTAAGGTGACATTGATTTATCCAAATTTGCAACACGAGATGAACTTGCAGGTCTTTTGCGTCTCGCCGATGTTGACACAAATGTGACTGTTGTTTTTCAGGATCAGCAAGGACGGTTAAAGACGAGCGATATTCCGTTGACAGATATTATTCTGCGAGTTCCAGGCGCGACCGAAGATAACTTAGTGGTGTCTACTAAATCCGGTAAAATTAAAAACTCGGAGGAATGAATTATAACAATCATGGGAGAGATTACTGGGCGTATTAGAACAATCGGAGATATAATTTATGGCGATCTAAACATGAGCAGAAATACAATTATCAATATGAGAGAGCCAAAATCAGAGGACGATGTGGCAAAAAAAAAAAAAACAATACTTGGACAACGACAACACCTCGATCAGAACTGAGATCAGTAAATGCGTTGCTAAGTCCGGTGATGCAATGACTGGCGATCTCAAGATGAGCGAAAATGACATTGTTAATTTGAGAGAACCAGAAATCAAACGATGACGCTGCATCGAAGAAAAATGTGGACAACAGCAAGATCCCGATGATCACCTCTTTAATGGCAATCAATGATGGAATGACTACATTCAGATCTGAATAAACTAATCGTGTAACCGCGTTTACAAATTTTCGCAGAAACATAAATATGACCATATATCATTTCTTTGGAAATTCAACGGTCATCAACACCAAGCTCTAGGAAAATAATACACAACGCTTTCATCTAGTCAACGTTAAAACAAAAATCAAAATTATCAACAATGAGCTCATTATTATCAACTCAAGAATCAATTCGATAAACACTGAATTCGATAAAAATAAAAAGATTTCCGATGGTGTAATTCACAAAACTCCGCTCATGAACATGTTATCCACAGCAGCGTCTGGATCAGCAACATGGTCAGTGGAAAATAAAGTTATCGAATATACCTCTGCGATTACCGGGGTGTACAGGTTCTCCGTGTTTAGCGCCGCTAGATTTAGGATAATTCATGGCGTCATTCTACCAACAGATTTCTGAAACCGTCTCAATCGTGTCAAATAAAAATAGCAAGGATATATTCATAATGGATCCAGAAGACAAATCCTTAACCGCACCGATATGTTGGTGGTGTCTGGAAATTTTCTCGAAAACACCTCAGTTGGTAACTTAGTATATACCATAACGAATCCCACTCAATACTTTCGGTATAATCAATCAGGCGCGTGGAAGGCATTGCTGGAAGAATCATCGACGAGGATATGACAAAAGACCCCAAAAACATCGCGGACGGATCATCGTTATCGTCAATGTTGTATACGCAGTGTCCTCGCTGGTCGCTGAAACATTATAGGAGACGTACGTGGTACCGCCCGTGGTTGGAATCAGTATCTCTGTTGTTGGTGGTGTTGCTGGTATTCTCAATATTGTCGCGAAACAAATATCTAAATGTACCAGTACAAACTACATGAGCACACCTCAGGTCACAGTTAACATTTTCTACAAAATATTACCTAATGGAAAATAACTTTCTAGAACGTACCAAAATGTTTATCAAAAAATGTTAGACATAATAAGTTGTCTATTACTAAAATTAAAACATATAACCTGGACAAAGTCAGGTACACCAGGTAAATTGTAGGGGAACCCCAATTACCTAGACACAGACCTAAATAAACATATTTCTCTTATTAATTTTCCTGATAATAAACCCATTCGCACAGATAATATCTTAGCTTTGTATTAGTTGTCTACAGAATAAAATAAAAGATAAAAGGTAAATAATTCAGGTGAAGTGGAAAATTTGATTTTGGACAAGGGTTAAGTCCAACATACAAGGTTACATTACAAAAGCATATAATGAAATAAAAAATAAAAACTAAGACAAAAATAACAAACAAACAAACAATGCAAAGTAAATGTACATAAGGATGGCACTGAAGTTCCTAACCTCTCTTGAAAGGATATAATGTATTCTATATCATTAAGAAATATTTTCAGGCATGATGGTGCCGTAGTCTTGAACAGTCAGCTTGATTCTACTCTGCTGCTCTACAGTGTTTGGTAGTTGACATTGCCTGTGAATCCGACATGGTATAGAGACGGGTATCTTTATCCTTTCAGGCGGTATAGATAAATGTTTTAAGATTTTAGCGCTTCATCAATTAGCTCAATCTGCTGTGTCCTCTGGAACCTTCCTACGCTTAGCCCATACAATGCCTGTATTAGAACTGACTGTATTAAGACTTTATCTAGAGAACCTTTTTTATATATGCATTACGCTTATATGAATAATATAGTGACACTATTGAATTTATTTGATTTAAGTGAAACATTTATGTAAAACATTCTTGTGAAAATGAAGTTTAAACATATGAATACTTTTGAACTTAATTCTATTAAAGAAAATGTGGCATTCTAATTGTGCTGTTCTTGTTGTTGTTGTAGGGTTTAACACCATTTTTCAGCACAAGATAGGCTATATATGGCGACCAGTATAAATAGTTGAGAAAGAACCCGGGAAAATGCCGGAAAGAACCACCGTCTCATGAGAAGCTACTGGCAAGCTTTCTCAAATACCCACATTGGCCGAATCTGAGACTCAAACCCACGCAGACAGAGGTGATATGGCAATGATTTGTAATGGTGAATGCTTTAGACCACTCAGCCACATGGGGCCCCTTTTCTAATTGGAATTTTTGTTAAAGGTCAGAGACATAAATTATTAAAATAAATTGATTCTGATTTTAAAGTTTGCATAGTCACAGCAAATTAAAGCCAAAGAGAGAAGTAATATATGAGGTAAAAGCTGAAGCAATATGTCTTGACAGTGGTCCAAGAGAGTGTTAACACATTTTGGAAAATTACTGTTATAGAAGTGTCTTGTTCTGCCCATAATAAATCACTTGATTCTTTGTTTACCTGAAGGTTTCTAAAGTATCGATCGACTTTGAGAAATTACTTATATCCACAGACACAATAAATAGAGAAGTGGATGCAAGGTTGAGGAATGTTTTGACTAGAAAAAATATAATCTTGTGTATTTTGTTGTTCCTTCTTCCATGATTATTATTATTATTATTATTATTATTATTATTATTATTGTATTACATTTTAACTTTACAGACGATGCTATAATATTAGGAAATATAAACAAATGAAATCTGTTGAAATTTTAAAATTTATTTTACTCTTATGGAAACCCTATATATTGAAATTGCATATTTACAATAAAGTGTCAAACTTGGCAATTTTTTAAAAAGAAATATTTTATAGGTTCTAATTAAGCAGGTAATTAAATATAACAAACATAATACTTGTATTGAGATGTAACATAAATGAGGAAAAGTATTCTGTTTTTCTTGCTGTCTCTCAAGGATTAATGAACTTGATGAGAATAACGATGTCATAAATAGTTGACAACCTCAAATGACGTACATCATCAATTCATATCAGTGTTCACATCAGTCCTAATTTCCCCAAATTAAGGTTTTAGCACAAAAATGAGAGGGGGTTCGTGTGTGCAAAATTTGCAACTGTTGCAAATTATAAAATGACTACTTTATCCTATCCAACTTGTTAATTTCATGATTTGCTATTTAAATTTTTATTTAATTTATTATATGCAGTTGTAGGTGTCATCAAACTTTGCCGATATAATAATAATAATAATAATAATAATTAATATTATTACTTTTTTAATGATAATATTCAACTTCATTGACTGGCCCTTTGTAACTGCAAGGGAGACGATTGGTAATGTGTTGTCTTTGCAAAGGTGATAATTGGTAATTTGGAAGCTTAGCTGGGCAGATCATTAGTAATTTGTGTGTCAGCAGGGCAGACCATTTGTAATTTATTAGCATGAATGACACTTGATAATACTGTGTTTGCAATTTGGTGAATTTGCAGGACAGATCCATTGGAAATTTGGTGTAATAGCAGGGCAGACCCTTGATGATTTGGAGAATTAGCAGGACCGATCATTGGTAATTTGTGTGTTAGCAGGACAACCCATATGTAATTAGAAGTATCCTGAATACAAGCTGATGGTTTATTTTTTGGTCAGTTTTGTTTGCACACAAGACAATATGTATTATTTCATTGTCAGCACATGCTGAACGTTTTTAGCCATCTTTCCTGAAATATTTTTTAAACTTGGCATTACAGTTTTGATTGATCATTTATAATTTCTGTGTCAGTCAATTTCTCCTGTTGAAAAGCAAGTTTTTAAAACTGGACTTATGCATTATGACATATACTGTTTCTTTTCTTCATGTTTGTTGCTACTTATGGTACCGATGCACGATCATAGGCAAAGTAACATAATAAGTCCATTACTGGTTGTGTCCCTTGATAAAGTAGCTCCTAGCACATGGACGCTATGACCTAAACGACCTGACTGGGATGACTGGACTTAGATAGGAACAGTAAGGTTATCATAAAGGAAAGATTTCTATGTCTTCTTTCTTTCTTCACCTTCAGATCAGACCTAGCTACATGAAATACCCTTACTAATTTTCATTATTACTGTCATTGTTAATAGTCTGTATTACTGAAAAATATGGGTGATTACTAATATATATCTACAATTGCATAGTAATAGTAGCATGTGTGTGATTGGATGAATGTTTCCTTTAAATATAATTTGTTTATGGGTTACTGCCCCTAACCGCAACTCTAAATGTAGGATATTGTAATTAGAATGGATATATCTTTCATGGAAGTAAATTTTACTGCACACCTGATCAAATTATACACCAATACATTCCTGCCTGTAAGAGCAATACAATATCCCACTTAACAAACACACATACTCATTCTCGGTAGAACACCCGCACAAAAACATACATATCTGCTGTTTTCTTAAGATAATATTAAGGCAACAAAGTGATGCAATGCCTAAATCAAGTACATTGCTAGCACTTACTTTCTATTTGTGCTGACTTTGGATATTTGACCAGATGGGAAGCAATCAAAAGAGCAATAATCAAGTGTGTTTAAATTTTTTTAAACGCAAAAAGTATGCATGTTTATTAGCAAAATATGCAATTATTTTATATTTGTGCAGTGTTTGTCTGTAGGTAGTTATAGGGGTAAGCAGGTATGTAAACAGGATTGATCAAAATTGTATTTCATGCACTGGTCCATAACAAGTGGTTTCAAAATATTCAATTGTGGTAAAATTTGGATAACTTGCATTGTTTTGATGCGTTGTACGTTATTTAGTCCGTAGAAAGAATGAAGCGAAAAACACAGTGGTCTCGGTGGCTTCCTTTTCCAGTTTATAATTGTGAAGGTATCTTATACAGATTACTTTCTTCTCCGATAAGGAGGCTTCCGTGCTTCCATCAGTGACAATGTAATGGAAGTTTTCACAGTCACTAATCCAAGCAACAAAGCCATTTCTAGATCAACCAGTCATTTTGAAGAGCTATAGATGTAAGCTGTTATATCATTTCTCAAGAAACCATCAATTTTGGACAGTACTAATGCAAGCTACTAAGTCGCTGCTAAATAAATAGCACATTCTGTAATTTATTATCACTACCTATATAATTACATAAAGGCATTCAACCTAAGATTTTCGACTTTTTTTGTTCTTGCAAATGAATGATATTATGAAAAGTATAGTACAAATAATGAGGAATTACACGTCATTCAGCTTCATAATGTGTACAACTGTCAGTTTAATCAATGAAAATGTAATAATTTTCGTGTCACGTATCATACGGATTGCTAATTAATTAAGCAGAAACGGAATTTACCGATATTACCCGAAGTCGCAGTGTCACGTGACGCACGTCAAAAAATATGGAAGTCGAGGTAAACATGTGTTTCTCTTTTGATATAATTTTTGCTTTATTCTTCATATTTGTTCGTCTGTCCTTATACTTAGTTCTTTATAGTCACGCGCAGCATATGTATTGATTCTAGATTTCTCATTGTATATAATAAATTACAAGAAGTAGGCAAAAAGGCAATATGATGGAGTATCATAACGATAAGGGGTTCCTCTAAGGGGCAATTCTTAAAATTCCCATTCCGCATTACTTGTCGTGTTTGTGAGATTGTGTGTTACGTTGCAAGATAAACTAAATAAAAATATGATAACTCGTATCACTGCAATCAGAACCGCTATTATAAGATCTCGCTAAAGTCGCCTCTTTGGCTCAGAATGAAGTTGATTGTCTTGTAAATTTGCATCACCACCTCAGGCTCACGTATCCGATACTCGATGTGATTTGCGCATTTATTTTTACGCTTCAGTAATAATAATAATAATGATAATAATAATAGTGTTGTGGGCAAGCTCCATTATAAATAAAGATCCATTTCATGGCTATGTCAGTTAGAAACACGTGGTACATTGTTATGTGATAAAAGTATTAGCTTCGACAAAAGTGCAATTAAAAATAAAAATATTAGCTTCGACAAAAGTGCAGTTAAAAATAACAAGTAATACCCCCACCCCATATTACAATTGAAATTATTATGATTTTTCTGCCTTTTATCACATATGATTTAATTATAGGTTTCTGATAACACTAAATGAATCAGTATCTCAGACATCATCACTTCATAACAGTACTGACAGCCCAGACCAACATCAAGTAAGAGATGTTAGAAGAAGAGGTATTAGAGGAAGTTAATCTAATAGAAGGGGTACAGGAAGTGAGTCTAGTAGAAGGGGTACAGGAAGAGAATCAAGTAGAAGTTCAGACAGGGAGTCAGGTAAGGGTAGCAGAAGAGTTAAAAGGCAAAGGAGAGGAAGAGGAAATCAAAGACCATCACTTAGCAGCACAAAAGTGGCTACTACAGCTGAAGCCAGAGATCATCAGTTGAAGGTAAACATGATTTTGGTTACCCATTACAGTTAGCTTTTGTATTAAGACTTGTAATTTTATGATTTATATTTTTTACAGTTTTTTTTCTTCAAATTGTTGAATCCATTTCTTATAGGAACACATAGCCAAAATGACAAAGGAAGGAAAATATAACCTTTAGGCTCGAATATGCCAAAAACACCCAAACATAGTCTTTGAAGTGATAAATGGCTCATCAACGGAGCAACATTGATACCATCCATGACCAAGAGGTGAATCACCAGCTTGGTGCATCTGTAGTAACTGCTGTGAAATGCCAACTGATGATGAAAAGCAGTGCTGCAAACAAATAACGCCAAACTGCTATTCAAGGCTTCCTGTAAGAAATTTGTTGGTAAATTGTCTTTGTAGTTCTACTTTCCATAAGTCTCGTGACTGTAATCTGCCTCAATTGCCCATCAAGAGTTAATATGTTTGTTATTTATAATTTACTATTAGTGAATTAAGCAGCTGAATGAAGCACTTGTTTATCATTATATGTTTGCTTTATTGCATAACAAAAGAATCATTATTTTTCCACAGAACATGTAATGCTTGCATCTTTTTTGAATATTTTATACTGACAATTTTTGATAATTTCAGCAGGACTTCGACCTGTTTTAGAGGATGTCGTGATCCTTGTTGCACAGAGGTATAGGCAATTTTCTTCTGGCAGCAGAAGAATATAACGATTACAACGGGGGGAAAAGGCATGCTGCTTAGATGCAGTTTATTTTATGGACTTACGGATACCTTATTGTTGGCAATAGACGTGTCATTCCAAGCTGCTGTGTATGGCGTATAAGGGATAAATTGTTTTCGCCAGTACCGTGGCTTTTCTCAAGGAAGACTTGGGTGATCTTTCCAGTGATATGATGTGTGAATAAAAGAATCTATATTGGGTTTTGCACCAAGACAAGAAATTCCCAATTAAAGATTGGGATTTCATTGTCTTGGTACAAACACTGACTTTGAATATTTATCTCACCCATTTTTTCCAATTAAAAGAACCCTGCAAATTTGTAATATAGTTAGCAGATTCAACACATATTAGGCAAGTACTATTATTGCCTATCACTTTATATAAAGGTATCAGGTATTGTAACCTTGTATTAAAATAAGAATAATTACAGAAATATAATACAGCTTTATATGCTACTCTTAGAAAAAGGAAATAAAGAAAAGAGTTATAATTGTTACATGTTGGAAGTACTATACAATAAGCATCGGGAACAATGTGATATTGTGCATAAATACAGCACATTGATACAAATATATGAATAAGAGCAACTGGGTGACCTTTCAACACTAATTACTCATGTTCATGCATTAGAAAATAGAAAAAATAAAAACATTTGATATTACTGCTGTATTAGGTCTCACTGGATAGTTTCGTATTTTGACACCCCTAATTATTAAGGTAGAAGGCATGAACCTAATCATCATAAACATATCATTTATAAATTCACACAGAAGCTAAATCTGTAATGTGGTTGAGATTTATTTTGAGTTAGGCTTGGAAATAGGTTAGCTTGTTGTTGACTGCCTGTCAGTCAGACGAGCATTGGAGATCAAATGCGTAACCTGGGCTGCAAATGAGCAGCCGACTTGGCTTACGTATTTACATGTGTCTGCTACAGAGTTAAATATCTAAAAGTCTAGATGGTTGAGGGGTGATGAAAAGTATGCTAATTTGTTATAGTACTAGTGAACTTGATTCATGCATAAGGCACATACTGATTCTTTTAGCTGCCTTGTCACATGAAAGTATTCAAAATAGGGGTTGGTGGCAGTGTTGGTTCAGTATAAAAAATTTATTTAAAAAATAAGAAAAATTAAAGTTGACAAGCATTGTCTTGGGATGCAAAGGATGTAAGGCAAAACAGTAGAGGGTGAACATGATTGTATTCTTGCATATACACATCAAGTCAAATGATAAATAACGCATATTCATACTGAGTTGAGAAAGGAAAACTTATTGCAGTGTATCATGAATACAGATCGGTTTGTAAATATAAACAGAACAACAAACACAATGATACTATTCTATCAAGCATAATACTGCCTTTTAACTATGGCAGTTCAATGCAAATAAAATGGCTCTGGAAACTTCAATAAATTTTTAAGACTAAAATACTAGTTCATCAAAAGCGACATTGAATGCTATATCACTGCTATCTGATTACAACTAAATCAAACATACTTAACACCAATTAAAGCGTCAAATTTTCAGTTCTTTCAAATGTGTTCATTCACCACAAAAATAATAATACCCTTTATATGACAACCCTAATGAATGTACACAATTGCATACACTGTAAAACTGACTTATATATTATGAAATTTACTCAATTTATATAATTACAAATGTGCACGTACATACATAACTTTAATTCAAGAGTATAGTCAGGTATCAAAAGCTGTTACAATATCATCTAAGAATAATTATGGCATACATAGAAAACTCATTTTCTCTCCACATTATAACTATTGCTACTATGTTATATAATTCTCAGCAGTTTATTTCAAATGTATAGATGGATCTATCAGCTGAAGTAATTGTCAATGCTCCAAGAAGTGACTTGTCCATCAATCTCCATCTTTACATGCATGGAGAGTTATTTTACACAGTGTATGACAAGAGCATTGTTCCAGAAAAGTCATAAAACTGACTTTTATATGAGGAACTAGTCTACCATTACTATAACAGATTGAGTACAGACATCCCAGTCCAAAATACTAGCCAGTTATATAGAAATTCCATTGATGATGTATTATCCTGGGTTGGTTTATATGCTTTTAACTAAAGTGATTACCATTTACTCAATGACAAACTTTAGTACATCACCTAAACAAACTACTGCAAAGAAACATATATTGTACTTACGCCCCTAACGTGTGTTTCCTGTAGCATTTGTTTTAAAATTAAGGTAGCTAGGTACTTTATATATATATATATATATATATATATATATATATATATATATATATATATATATATATATATATATATATATATATATATATATATATATATATATATAGTATGTACGTAATTATGCACAACAAATTTGCTTGAAGGAGTCAATGGTCACAACATTGTTTAAGTCAGTATACCATATTTACCAAACATATAACCTGTTATGAGTAATGTGGATTATATTATAATATTATATAACTTAGTATTATATAACTTATTGTGATTTTTTGAATATAACTAATTGTGATTGCTTGAATGTGGTTATCTTTCTAATGTAAACCTAATACTATTGATCGCTGTTAGTGCACGCATGCAGCACAAACCAACATTGATGTGATAGGCAAAGGACATTAGAGTTTCAGTTCATTATCAGTCAAATGTCATATACATAATGAAAGAGGGATACACGTTATTTTCATGAAGTGGCATTAGACTGAATTTCGGTATTAGGTATTACTCAGGATGATGTATATTTCTGGCCAGCATTCAGTACATGTTGATGCATCACATTTTTTATATTAAAATTTTTTTAATCATAATTTATATTTGTTGTTTTTCGAGAAAATAAGCACTCACATACATTCGGGTCATTTCATTATATCAGAGTAATTAAGAAAAAGCAAACTTATTCATCAGCGCAGTAATCTGTAAATGTGAATCTGTGACGACTTCTACAACTTTTATTTTATTTTCCTTAAGAAATTCAACCCCTTTACAAAGCATGCATTTTCTTTGTTTGTGCTTTTCCTGTCTGTCATTCTTTTGTCCACTGTTATGATGCACAACATTTTCTATGAATATGTATGTGCAATACTGGGCTGAATGTCCAGGGCTGTCCATTATACGATCCCCATAATACCAGGATGCATTTCGTATTGGCCCTAAGTTTCATATAAGCAATCGTACTAAATAATAATAATAGCTATCTTATTATAATAACTGCCATGTTGTTTTTGAGTAACCAATGATCAGAGCTGGGATTTAGCCTGAAATTAATGACTAAATGCTGAAATCCAGCTTTCCCCACCTAAATTTAATTTTCCCACCTAAATTTCAAAATACGCTTACAAGCCTAATGATCAAATTTCAAGTCAAAGTGTTAAGATGATATAAGATACAAAATATTTTGTATAATGTTAAGAGATCCTGAGTAACAAGGTAAGCACACTAAAAACCTAGATTTGTCTTCGTTCATCTTTGAGCAATAATACTGATTACAATTGATATCAAAACCAAGTGCTGGGCATAACGATAAAACAACACCAATCGCTATGTTATTTTACTTGGGTTAAAGGTGTTTTAATGATTTTTGGAATTTTAAAGGACATGCATATCTTGAATTAGCTGGAGGTTTCAGATAACTTTGAAGTTTAGCTATATTAACTGAAATTTGACATACCAATAATTACAACCTCCTTTCCATGCAATGATTGTAATATGTGTTCCTGATGGTCAGTCCAATATTGGTCAATGGATGGAATTAAATATGTCCTTTGAATTTTATGAAATGTCAAAACTTAAAATAGATAGCTTCCGAAATTTTAAAGACATGACAATATTCTGAAAGGTACTGCCAGACATTAATTAGTATGGCATATGCCAAAAGTAAATCACCACCATATAGTTACCTATTCAGCAGAGGCTGTGAACACTCTTTCTTGGCACAATGTCCATTTACACAAACCTTTAGATACATATATAAAGTTCTTTTTTATATTTAGTGTGACAGTTTTGTATAATAAATAGGGACATCTATCTACCTATATGTTTATTTTTAGTATGCCATTTACTAAAGGTGAGCCCACTGACATTAACAGCTAACATATATGTATGGCCACCAGTAGAGTATTCATAAACAAGTCTAACAATTCAGGAACATTAGTTTATACCTTAACTGATATGATGACATCATGTATAGTAACATAATGTGAGTAACATCCTCCAGTTTGCAAACTCTGATACATTTCAGAGCACATCTAACAGTTTTGCTGGTAATGGAGTAAATGTATCTTTGTAAACGTAAAAGAAATATTGACATATCTAATGAAAATTTGATAAATCTTAGAAGACTTAGAAGTGCACTGTAACACACTATAAAAGTACTGTCACCAACAAAGTTAAAGGCATTTTCACAGTATGAATACGCCAAAATATCAGGTCCTTCTATTTCTCGTTGATCACTACCATCATCTTCATCATTTGTGTCGTCTTCCTCTTTAGCATCTTTCAATCAAATGTTACTGTCTGGTCTTAATGATACAAATGAAATATTTATGACATTTCATAAAATGATGTAAGAAGAGAAGGTTATATCTTATAACGTTTTAGTATACAAATCTAATATTTGTTGGATTTCATATACATATTCTGAGATTCTGATGCAAAACATTTCCAATAATAGTATCAGGCAGTATGATAGTAGCTTCATAATCTTTTCACTATCTGTTTTCAGTTCCATACATGCTAAAATTTTAATCACATACAAATTCAATATTGAAAAGATACTAAAATTTTCATTACTTGAATGAAAGATTTAAACATTTCTTATAATCATCATAAGACATATGGTCATCTGCTTCAAAGTTACTCTCAAAAACTTCCATTGTAAGACCAGAACAAAACATAATATTCATTATCCTGTCTCATACCAAGCTTTCAAATGTTGGTAGTTGCTAGGAATTTTTAGAAATTTTTTTGTGTGTGGGAAAGCGCATCAGGTATGGAAAAGTTGTTACTTTCAAAAGGAAAAGTATGATTAAAAAGATCAGAAAAATATAATTATGAGTCAGTCGATGTTTAGATCAGTTGGACAGGTAAGTGAAAACAGAATATTCTTCAGAGGCCATCTATTTAGTACGTACGCAAATATCTGGCAAAGCTTAGCCCCTTCTCCCGATCCCTGTACACAGGCATACATTTTTGCACGCACCCCACCTGCATGCGTATGCTTGACGCACCACCACTACCCGAATTCTATAGAACGGCCTATATTTAATCCATGCTGAAATAATCAATGATTAATAACTTTAACGTGTTTAATAAATGAGATAGTCCACCGACGTTGAATGTCTGGCTGCATGAAAGAAATAAGCTGCGTAACTTTAACAAGCTTGTCTAATGTCTGCAATAATTAAAAACGCCGACTGAACCTGTCAAACAGGTTATATATTTTACAAATTGTTATCGAATCCCCCCCCGTTTCATATGCGCATGTACATATCAGTAGACACCCCCATGTGTATGTACCTAATGGATGGCCCCTATCTATGGCCGTAGTGTGGTTTGTGTTTATTATGCAATGTATTCATTTCCTTTCTCTGATAGCCATCTTCATGATTTCAATTATGCATCTATACTATATTCATTTACACATTCATTTGTAACTTGTAGAGAAAAGAATGCTTTTGTAGGAGCAAATTTCACATTAACACACAAATACCATCCACTTTATATATATATACCATTTTTTAGTTTAGTTACACATATCATGCATGTATCACAATGGTCGTTTTCTTAGTTTACTACACAAATGCTCGCTTTTTATGTATGTATCACACTTATTGTTGTCAGTTTACTTACTTAAATGGGTTGTTAACATTTTTACACTTTTCATAACACTTTCCTTCTCATGAAATTCTTCAACTCCAGACAAGGCTGAATCCCTAAAAACATAATTTGGAAATGAATAATAATGATAATTATAATGAGGACTTTGTATAGCGCCTAATCTTTAGAAGCTGTAAGCGCTTTAGAACATTAGACAACACCTATACGATAAAAAACATATAATGATATGATTACAAATACAAACACCATGAAAATATAAAACATAATATATAAAATAATAAAACAAACATGCTGATAATATTTAAGGTAGGAAACATATTAGGTCTTTAAGTTAGCAGCGTGGGGTGGGGGAGAGATCAAGTTTTAATCCATGAAAAAAGGTTCCTGGGAGAAATTCTTTCGTAAAAGGCTTTATTTCCAAAATAAAAGGCTTATTTTATGTGTTATTTTTGTGATAACAGACCACGTGTGACCATGGTAGGTATTTTTGTGTGTATCACGTGTACATGTGATGATATTTTATGATATTTTTGTCGTGTCATTGATGAAAACATATCAGGTTTATTTTCATAGATAAAAACTCCTGCGAGAAAATCTTTCGTGAAAGTTTTTTTTAGGTATTAATTTTGTGTCGCGGCAAGATAGTTCAAAATATTTTGTCAAGGCCGATTCGATAAATTTTTTAACATTATATATTAAAAATTGTTGATATATTAATATTATGGATGTTGGAGAAGCATATACTACTCGATTAGCACGAGAACGACAAGAAGCAATAAAAAACATTTTCCGCTGGGAGAATCAGTTAAACGAAAGATACGAGCAATTGAAGATGCAAAGCATGGTTATACAGAGTCAACCAAGTTGTTATTTAAGCCTATTACTACAACCACTGAGCGGGTTTTATTAGGAGATGTTGGAGATGTTGAAGATCCTGAAGAAAGAAAGAGAGGTATCCTTCCGGTATTAAAAAAAATTGAAGAACAAACTCGACCTCAACCTGTACTGCCTCAACCTGAACTTGCCGAGATTGACACAGGACAACCTGGCGGTAGGGTTGCTGCAATTGAAAAATTTACCTAAGAAGCTGTTGATGAAATAAGAGAAATTAAAGACGTTGAAAGGCTAGGTGAGTTTGCTGTGTTATCATATTTACGACGATGAAAGTATTTAGATCCAGAATATGCTTACGACATTATAGATCGCGAAAAATGGTACAGGTGGATATTTTATGTTCGTTATGATGTAAATCGGGCTAGAAGAGATGATCCTAAATTTATTGAATTTGGTAGCGCAATAGACGATTATCTTTTACGATTACAACAGGCACAACCTCCCGCATATCAAGTTCCTCCACAACCAAAAAGCCAATACCTCCGCCTGTGAAGATACAAAGGAAACAAATATCACCTCAGCCCGAACAGGTACCTTCGCCGAAAATATTAAAATAACAACCTCCTCCACAACCTCAATCTGAAAAACAACCTCATCTACAGCCTAGTAAATATTTTACCGATGATGTTCCTAATGCTTTTGAAAACAGAGAGAAATTAATTAATATTGCTGCACATGGTCATGATGAGAGAGAAAAATATGTAAAGCCAGAACATATTAGTAAAGTAAGACCTAATAATTGGAATTCTATATTATATTTTGCTGCTACGAGAAAATTATTGATACTAAAGATACCGGATATAAAGAATTTGTAAAACTTGAGGCTGAAGAGAAAAAAAAGTCTCAAGAACAAAGATCCCCAGAAGAAAAATCTTATTCTCCACCACAATCACCTGATGCTACCGGTAGCGGATTTGGGAATAATTATGTTTGCGCTGATAGCGTTATCAATGACGTATCACGACCAGAGGTTATTATTGGAGGGAAACGAGCTGGAAATAATTCATCAGAGATAATTAATGAAGCAGCTGATATTTGCCGAAGATTATTTCAGGGTGGTATTATGGAAATTAGCATTTATCGAAATCTCATTGATGAACTTTTGATGATTACAGTGATTAGTTGTTAGATAAATAAATATTTAGATAAGATGATCTTGCACAAAAATTATCGCAGATATGTGCCTGTTCGAGTAGTGAACGCAAGGTTACCAATGTATCGAGTCACTTACGGAAATGGATTAGGTGTTACTATTAGTGGATTCGTTACAAGAATAGCTCCTAAAGCTGGACCTAATATAAAGCTGTTATCAATGAAAGCAATGGATTTTGTTCGTGATAAAGCAACTGCTGCCATTGGTAACGTTGCTAGTAAGGCATTTAGCTCCATCAAAGATAGAATATTAAATCTAATACGTACAAAAAAAAAAAACAGCTGCTGTTTCGGTCAAATTACCAAGCACAGATGTGATGCCTAGTAATACTAGCAAAGTAATAAACGACGCGGAGAATACAAAATTAGCGTAGCTGATAAATCAACAAGCCGAACAAATAAATACAAGTTTAATATCAGGAAGCGGTCTTCGTTTTAGAAGATAAACTTTATAATAAAAATGTTCACGCGAGTATCTAACGCCGCTTTTGATATGGATGAACCAATAAGTAAACACGAATCCGTTCGCGATTATCAGTGTTACTCATACGACGCGGTAACGCCAAACAGTGATAGTCGAATTGAATTACAAGTACACGACACAAGCAAATATTTTCTGCCATGTGAGGAGTTTATCGAGGTTGTCGGTGAATTTATAAAAACCGACAATACCGAATACGGAGTCAATTACAAAGTTGGTTTTGTTAATAATTGTATTATGGCATTATTTAAGAGCGCCACATATATGGTTGATGGAAAAGAAATTGAATCAATTAATGATGACGTAGACGTTGGTGCGACAATTATTTGTTTAGCAAGATACTCAGATGATTTTATCAGGTCAGCTGGTCCGAGTATGATGTTTTGCAAGGATAATTCTAATCACGCTGATAATGCAGTTAATACTGTTAGACGACCAAAATTAAATACTAATCCTGCTAATGGCGCTGATGTGGAACCAGTAGTTATGGGCGGCAATCCCGATTTTAATTTAGGATTTAAAACACGTAAAAACATGTTATCAGTTGTTCGTAGAAGATGTTCATGTGCAATTCCGTTGTCACATATTTTTGGATTTGATAGAGATTTTAAAAAGGTTATATTTGGAGCTAAACACACAATTGTTTTTTTTATAGAAAGGGTAATAGCAATGATGCAATCTGGCGAGAGGGTGTTGCTGATGATGCCGCTGATGCTCCTAATAATGGTAAAGTAGTATTATCTAAACTTACATTGTGGATGTCAGCGATGACTCCATCATTACCTGAAGAAAATAAATTACTCTCATTTATGAATCAGGGTGGTAAATTGGTAATGTCATGGTTAACAACAACAACTGATACCATAAGTAGTACCATCAATGATAATTTTACTTGGCATATAGCATCACAGCAGGGTATTTCAGCACCAAGACATATCTTTATCGCTCTTCAAGCTGTTAATCGGTATCATCAGCAGAGAAGCCATATGATATTTGATAATTATAATGCTAGCGAAATATCATTAAGGATAAATGGGCATCAGGAACCATCTGAAGAAATATCGTTGGATTTTGATGGTAATTCAGTGGCGCGTGGATATCATCCGTTGTTAATTGGACGAGATCAAAATATTGATACCGGTTTACAAATATCACTATTAGATTTCACAACATTATATCCGATTTATTATTTTTCACAAGAACACATTGATTTATTAAAACAATCAGTGATTGATATACATTTTAAAGTAATAATGTAGCTGGTATTAGATTTAAGGCTACCGCGGTCATACTTGGAGATAGAACAATGTTACTTGAGGGTATTGCTGGACGAATGAGAGTTATTGATGTCCCAGTAGAATAAGTGTAGACAAGTAGATAAATCACGTTAATTATAATGCCATACGAACAATGTAACTCTGACTCCCGGTCAGGTAAAAAAACTCCAATCGAGTTCAACAAAAAGATGCGGGGTAAAATTAACCTTTAAGTATGATCAAATTTCCAGTGGTGGTCCAAATAAACTATCGCTGACCAAAACACGACACAATAATCTTAAAGAAGCTAAATCAGCTAATACCTGAATCCACTTTAATCTTTCTCCGGGCGCCACCAGCAACATGAGTAAAATAGGTGGATTTTTCCCGTTGTTAGGTTTATTAGCGCCGTTAATTGCTACAATAGCAACTGTTGCCCCGATAATAGGAAAGGCCGCCGCGTTAGGTGCTCCTGGATACGCTGGCAGCAAGGTAGCAGAAAAGGTAACCGGAAAAGGTAACCGGAGGAAAGTACGGTAAAAATAAAGGATTCGACCTAAGATTACCAGGGACTCCGCCATCATGCTACGGAAAAGGCCTACGATTACCAGGAACACCACCACACTGGTACCCAAAATGATTCTAAAAGCGAATATTACTCCGATGTCAAATTTTGATTTAACTAACGCAGCTACAAAACTAAATATACAATTCTTCAGAGGAGTATTTATGCGAGATCAATTACCAAATTACCCAAACCACAACGAGGCTGGAATAATAAATTTAGATTCAAGCGTTGGTCCAGGGACGCACTGGGTCTCGTACGCGATTAATCCACGTGAAATGATTTATTTTGACTCGTACGGATTAGCTCCACCACAAGAATTTCTTAATTACGCAAGACAATTAAATACTCCAATCTGGTATTCAACACTTCCAAAACAAACATTAACTGACCCTCCGATATGTGGCCGTGAAGGAATTAACGTCCTTGATGCGAATTCGACATCAACTAAACCGTATCATAAAGTTGTTCTTGAGTAAATTAAAAAAATCATTAACAAACAATGGTTGACATTTATGGAAGATCTCTCTCATCATGAACACTAAAAGAAGTAACAGATGTGGATTTATCAAAATACGCAACGCGGAATGAGTTATATAATTGTATTAGTCTAGCTGGCATTGATCGTGATGAAGTTGTTATATTTCAGGATAAACAATGCAAATTAGTTACCAGCGATATCTCGTAGAATGATATAATTATATGCGTTTTAGACCCCGTCGAAGATAATATTCCGGTCCTTACCAGCGATGTTAAAATTAAAGACTCAAAAAAGTCATTCACGACGATAAATGAAGAAATTAGTAGATTAGCATATAGTCGCGTAAAAATCACCGGCGATATAATGTAAGGAGAACTTAACACGAATAAAAATAAAATATCTTCTCTTGGAGAACCAACAACTGAAGAAGACGCCGTAACAAAAAAAAAGATGTCGACGATGTAAATTTAAAGTTAGCTACGTTACGTGCCGAATATGATGTTCGTTTAACCGCGTTATTGAATCTTAGAAGAAATTTCTCAAGATTAAACAAACTTGGTAAAGTATTCTTTGGTGACCCTCTTCTAGCTGGTATAAAACTTACAGAAATTAGAACAAGTATCAGCGCTATTGAAAAAGACTCTGAAGATGTTGAACTTTTTAGGACCTACTTAGAACGATTACTTTTACTAACCGCGTGTATTACCAATATAGTTCATGTAGTATCATCTTCATCCGCAACGTGGACAATAACAGATAGTACAATAAAATATATTCCATCAATTACAGCCATATACAGATTCATCGTAATTAGCCCAATAGAATTTAAAATAATCCACGCGGGAATCACTAGTGAATATTTTTATCCGGTAACTGATGAATTACAAAAAGATGTTGAAAAAGTGTTCACGTTACAACCAACAGATGATACTTTATCTAGAGCATCTTATTTATACACGCTAGAATTTGTTGTTAAAACATCTTAATCATTTGAATCATAATAAAAAATATAATGATTGATTGTGACGGCGCCGCGTACAGGTATAATCAGGCCCGTGGTGGCAAACTAAATTAAAAGATATCATCGATGTGTACACGACAAAGATAAAAAAATACCAGCGACGATTAGTTATCGCTGACGTATTAGTTTATTCGGTATAAGCGATTGTTGTTGCTGCTGGCGTTGTATTATCCGCGTTAACGATGATGGTTCCGGTTGTCATTACAATTTGTATCTCAGCAATAACAACAATTGCTGGCGTTTTTAATATAATTACCAAAAAAATATGTAACTGCACCATAGACAAATTATCTGATTACGCGATAAAATTAAATACGGCAAAAGCTGCTTATTCAAAATTATCTTTATTGCTATCGAGAAGCCTCAACGATGGAATTATATCTGATATTGAGTTTTTAGATATGATTAACGCGTATCATTCTGCTGATATTAAAGATATAAAAATTAATAATGACAGAAATTCTCTCGCGGATAGCTAAAAACATAGTTCCGCACAAAACAACAATGATCTCAGCAAGCTCAACTAAGCCAGAATTTAGTATTAATTTTCCGATCGCGATTCCCATTAACGAAATTGCTCTATCACAGTTACGTGTATATAATAACTGGTCAAATGTTAGATCAAAGTCATTTGGATCATTGATGTCAAATAATTCAATTTTATTCGCAAATAAAAATAAACCAGACGGAACACCCAACTGGAACGTCGTTGGATTGCCAACTGGAAGTTATCAAATTGAAGAAATTAATAAGGAATTATCACTTAGAATAAAAAATATCACCTCGGATAAGGAACCTGGAATAAAGATAACGGCTCACGAACCGATATTATCTTCAATTATTGAAATAACCTCACCGGATTATGCCGTAGATATTTATGCGAGTTCGATTAGAACGGTTCTACCACCAACACCGCCAGCACCACCAGAACCTATAAGGAGTGATTATACCACAGACAGAAAAGGATATCACGAACTTGGCGAAAAAAATTACGAAACCGTATTAGTTAATTTGAAAAAGCAACATTAGGAAGTAGTTTTATCTTTAGAAAAAAAAAGACCATATGATGTGGATTTTTACAGCGGCAATAGCAAGTGAGTAATTATATTTTGATGAACTAGCTGATATTACTAAAACATTAGAAACATACAATCATGTGAGGAATTACGACATTATTTTCAGGAGTGTGTTTTTAATGTATCAGGTTCATGCAAGGAGGTCATTAAATACGTGGAAATGTTAAATCAGCTTACATCAGATATGGAATATTTTCACCAGAGATTTATTCAGGCAATAATTGATGATAAAACAGTCAATAAACACAATGTTTTAACCGTGTACTCGCTGACAGAGGCGACGCTACTAAAATATAAATTTCCCGGATATACCATACCCGAATTAAGAAAATCTGTCAGTGACACCGTTGATGAATATTTCTCTAAAATACACCTTGCGTGGAGAAAATCGCTGCCTCCAGCATCCATTCTCAGGCACAATAATGACCAAGATAGCACCGGCAGACACATTTCGATCGAAACAGTAAATATTGCAACAGTTGTCGCGGTTAATCTTGATTGCGATATCGTTGAAAACAGTTATAGCGCAGACGCAACAATATCAAATCAGGCTCAACAAGGATTTATTCTTTATTCATTTTCATCAAAAGAACCTCCTGGTTTTTTAATCGTACAAGAACCGATTAATCCAGTCTATCTTCGATGTCATACTCAATTGTTATCACGGTTAAATTTTAGATTAACGGATCAAAATGGAAATTTACTTGATTTACTTGGAGAAACATTAAGCATTAATCTGCTTAAAAGATCTTAAATCTTTACGCGTAAAATAAAAACAAAAAAAAAAGTAAATAAATAAAATCCTGATAAAATTAACAGCAATTACTAAATTATTAAATTATCAATTTTTTTACTGGAAAATATTCAATTCGGTGATTTTTCACTACATAATTTTAGACTTCTGCTGATTTTTCCAGGTCCATAATTTTTTTAACTGCGCCACACGAAAACTGACTGTTCTTGCTGACTCATATTCGTTACATAACTTTGATCTAATTTTCTCACTCACGCGAGATAAATTGACAATTTTTTTATTTGTGATTCATCTACGGTAGCTAGTAATCGATAAACCGTGGATTGGATTTTCTTTATTAACCTGTATTCGGACGATAGCGTGTATCTTCCGTCGTATTTATTTTGTAATATTGTCTCGGCGTCAGAAATTATCTTGCCAACAATTAGATCATCTGATAATTTTATTCCGGACATTTTTAATTTTTCAATTTCGTTGATTATCTCGTTAATATTTTCTTCATTCATTTATACTAAATATTAATTGTTTAAAAGTAAAAAAAAATATAGTATTGATGATTAATTACCTAAATGAGACTAATCTAGTTAGCGTCGTCATCAAGTATTAGAGGAACATAGTCAAATGATATCCACTCGCAAAACCGATATGAGAATGTAAAATTTTGCATTTTTTCTGCAACTCGCCTCATCGAAGCGGAGTCGATACTAAACTATTTACCAACCGCTGACATTGACTGGAATATCATCTCTTCGCCAGTCTCCCTATTTACCGATTTAACCGCCTTTTTTCCAACTGTTTTACATCTACCAGTATTCCCTCGCGAAGAATTTTCGCTGATAGTAATCTCCTGAAGATTTGATAGGGAATTATTTAATGTATTACCATCGATATGATCAATTACAAGTCCATCTTTGATTAATCCATTAAAATACTCGAATACAAAACGATTATTACGATAATTTTTATTGGCGTTTGAATTAATGGTAAATCTGAGATAACCAGATTTACGTATATTGCCAACCGTATCTTTTGTTTTGCAATGCTTGACAACACCGTCGCATGATGCTTCGTAGTTATCAATGATTGGATCCTTCATGAATGTAGAATTCATTATAGAATATTTATCTCTCTAAATAAGGATTTGTCTGAAAACCTATTAAGATAATCCTCCTCGGATTTAATAATTCTATCATCGACGTTATCTTTTCTGTCATAATGCCGCTTGAGTTCTCGGTAGCGTTTTCCACCAAAATTTAAACACAATCGAGTTTTTTCCTCGGATTCCAATATTACATCGTATACATTTTATTGGTCCTAAATGACCTTTGCGAATAGAGTGTAAATGCTCGCCGCAAAATTCACTTCTACACGTTTTATTGCAACAAGTCAACGAACCAACCGTTTGCCATTTAGAATGATTCATTATTATTTAGATATTTGTCTAAAATATAATAAAGAATCACATTTTTGATCTTGATGAAGCTGAAGAAGTTTTACCTGAAATTGATTTTGCCAAGGAAGAATTTTACAACGACGGAGCATCTCATGTATGGTCCACGTGGAAGACCAATGATTTTGATTTTACAATGAATGACGAGCGAGCAAAAAAATTAATTAAAATCTTGGTGATGAAAAATATATTTTTCCGCATAAATCTATTATACAAACAAATGACCCTGAAGTTTGGATAATTCGAGGTAAACGAAATCCAATTAGCAGCGGGGAAAAAAAAAAACTATTATTCTAAGTAAAACCTCCAAACCTGGGATGTTGACTGGATTAGATAAACCCTATTACGAAAGATCCTATACTGTTACCGCAGTTGTTTATGGATTATATAAATTAAATGATAAACCAGATATCGGAACTCTTGCTCCGATGAAAATTTATGTGAAGCTAATTTGTGTAGCAGAGCGAGTAATATAACAATTTTACGAAATCAAAACCCGGAAATGGTTTAACGGATCTGCGACGCGAAAAAATAATATATTGGGCTGAGTCAGTAACTGATGGAGCATCTATAAACGACGCTGCTTCATTGTCAACAAAGTTAAAATTTCCCATCATGGTAAAATCTCTCTCTGGAGAAATTTTGTACTCGTCGGCGAACAAATCACGAGGATCACCTATATAAATAATTGACCATAACTGTCATGCTTGGACTTCTTCGGTGAAGATATTTCTGCAAAGTCGCGTTATTAAATTTTATTCTTCAGATATATTTGATTTTATTCACGAAATAAGTAAATCTGATCCGGTATCGGTGTGGCCATTTCGCAGCGATGAAACGTACAATCAGTTTGTTCGGCCTGGAGGAGAATTATACCGCAAAGAATCATTACAACGCGAGATGGAACAATTAGTGAAAAAATACCACGTAGATGAACAATTATCAGGTATTTGTTTTACAATTTCATCAGTTGCTGCTCACGCCGCCAGGGAAAAAATCTGTGTAAGCCAACACGCAATGAGTTTCTTAGTGATGTTCAATCAAGTTGTATCGGGTATGGTCACGGCGGTCTGTGGAATACTAAATATAAATACGCCGATATGGTATCTGTTGACATGGTTGCGTGTTATCCTGGAAGTGTTTTAGGTATGGGCGAATGCGCCAAATATTGTATGCAGTTTGGACATCCAACTCATGAAATGACTCGTGTAGCAATTAATGGTCTGCTGCCAGATTTTCCGTTTACGGGATTTGCTCGTGTAGTATCTTTTGAGTTTGCAACTGGTCTTCATAAGATATGTTAGAATTGGTTTGGAAAACACTTTTCCGAGCATCGTTGGGTTCCAATTGTTTTATAGAGATATATGTTAGATTCCTTAATGTTGACCTCGTTGATAGTTAGTGAAGCAATCATATCGTATAAAAACAAACTAACGTTTGTTTATCGATGGATCATGACGAGAAAACAGCAAAAGATTTAGGTAGAAAAATAATAGGTAAATTTAACCAGGGCGGTGTTTTTGATCATCGAAGGAATTATTCAAGGTTAATCATAGAGGATATTGAATTAGATTTGATCATTGCAGATATGGTTGCGAAAACTACATTTTGTAGTCAAGAACTTATTCGTTTATCGGATGGAACAAAATTAGGTACCATTGTTAGTTATATTGAGGGAGAATCTCCGCAATATACTCATTTAAGATCGTGAATGCTAGCGTACGTAGGTATAAATTTACTTTCAATCATAAATACATTTCCTTGTGACGCAGTTAGAGTAGCTTCAGATTCGTTCTACGTCGACAGAAAACACACAGATAAAGTATCAAAGTTAACTGGAGATGATTCTTGTGGAACGTGGCGAATTAAAAACAAAAGTATCCTTAGTTATTGTGAATCAGTTGAAGTTAAAGTTAACGACGAGTATTATCGCGATACAATATCAGAAATATCTTTGGCACCATCGGTAAATGATCCAATATCACGACATAAAATAGTTTATGTAAATGGACCGGATGCTTCAGGTAAAACAACGCGTGTTATAGAATTATTTAAAAACTCGGACCTGATTGTGTTAACGCCGACACATAGACTAGCAAATGAAATGAAACAACGCGGAGATAATTCTTGTACGTATCATAGCTTTTTCAAATATAGCGGCGGCGCGTGGACATCTTTGCGAATGGGAGAAAAATATATAAACATAATAATTAGATTTGATGAAATTTGTACAGTTTCGTTGGAAACTCTAAAATTATTTCTTGATTGGCTATCAACTAAAAATACCGCTGTAATAATGTGTGGTGATCACGGTCAACCGAATCCTATTGAGGGAGAATCTCCTCACGATGGGTTAAAAAGTTTTTTTGATTACTACGAAGAAGTTGATACCGATTATAGATCTCTTGATAAAAAATTAGTTGAATTTAAAAAATAATTCGATTGCAGCCAAATAAAATTCAGTGTAACGTAATGCGAAAAATAATTCCATAAACACCGATGAAATTTTTTTAAATTTATGGAGGCCAAGTGATTTAATAGTTGCTAGTAGAAAAATAGTTCGTGATGAGCTTCAACAAGAATTATTTAAACTACAACAAAAAAAAAAATCCAGCAATGATGGTACCGTTATGTTATCGACCTGCAGATACGCGGCGACAAAATATTGATGTTGACATACCAGGACAAGGAAATGTTTTTTAGTATTAAATGATATTGTTGCTGTTGATATTAACGTTGTTGAGTGCACGCTAAATGCAGAAAAATCCCCGTGGAAGCTAGGATATGCAATCACAATTCACTCATCGCAAGGGTTAACAATTTCTGATACACGAGTTTGGATTGTTGATAATCGTATCGAGTGGTCAAATTTGGTTTCTTTGGCAGTATCTCGTGTTAGATAAATATCTCAACTGGGCAGAGTTGTTTTAGATTCGATTCGTGAAGCTAGTTAAGTGATTTAGTGGGTAATTGAGTATCGGCGAGAGTTACTTGTAATTCTTCAGGAGTAAATCCGCGTTGAGGAGCATTATAATCTAATATGTACATTGCTGGTCTACCGGCTGATCTTGTCACAGCAGATATTGTATGTGTTGTAATGCTCCAGATAGGGTCAGTTGCTTTTTTTTCTACCACCTTCAACTTCGCCGTTTTTATAAAAATATCTCACGGTGATATTACCTAAAACCGGTTGTGTTGAGAAATCGCGTCTTTTTATTGGTATAATTTTTTTTCTGATTGCGATGGCCGGTTTCATATTTATTGCTCTTGTTGGTTCGCTATTTATCGCTGATATTACTTCTGGTAGTCTTTTAGCCCATTCATATGATCTTGAATCCTGAATAAATTCTCTCGCGTATTGATATCCAAATAATCTCTCAGCAAGGGGTTTATTGAATCGTTCAACAATTGCTTGATTTCGATGAATTCCAGTGTGACCTCGTCGTATTTTAACATTATTTTGTTTCATTAAATCTGATACTGCACCTAAAAACTCCTTACCTGGGTCGACTTGAAGTAAATTTGGCCATTTTAGTGGTCCTCGTTGATAAATTTTACTAAACGCGTCTGCAACGTCAACGGCGGTTTTTCCTGTTAGCGACTCCGCTTCTTTGTAACAGCTAGCAATATCAACTACGGTTAGTATATACTTGTATGTTTTTAGTCCAATAATATCGTGCGGGAGAAACATTATATCGGCTTGATGAACCTCATTAGGTATACTAACGTCGAAATGAGCAAAAGGGATTCGTTTTGGTGGTGGTAAATAAATTTGCCACATAGCTTGTTTCGATTACCACGATGCTGCAACTGGAGTCTTTACTCGAGCTGAATTAGCGAGTTTACCATTTGCTGATTTACCCTTCCAAAATCCAACAGGAGAATAATAAATTGATTCCATATGATTAATTACCGGCGCTTAAAACTAATTTACCTTTCATCGCCGATTTTATTAGCCACGCCGATAATCTTTCTCTGATAGATTTATTAGGTATAGAATTTAGCGTATGAATCAATTTTAC
The DNA here is from genome assembly GCA_028554795.2 of Sinohyriopsis cumingii. Classification (NCBI taxonomy): domain Eukaryota; kingdom Metazoa; phylum Mollusca; class Bivalvia; order Unionida; family Unionidae; genus Sinohyriopsis; species Sinohyriopsis cumingii. The sequence continues at coordinate 55,856,994 of CM068837.1, forward strand.
ATCCGCGAGATGCCTTTGTTGTTGATCTTTACTCTGATAGGCCATATCATGAACGTAACATGCTCGATCGATAACATTTATCGGATTTTCATTAATTTAGGGTGATTATTTCGTCAAGTCTAATGTCGAGTCGCGTTCCTGGACCGCAATACTTATATCCTGGAATATGTTTTTCTCCAGGATATTTAGCCCAAGGAACGCCAGGCAATGATTCTAATTTTGCGGCAATATCACCTCCGTGAACTTTGTTTTTACAAATATGAACTTGCTTGTGCCACAAACGGCGCATTTACCTGAGATAGCTAATGTATTATTGCGTGTTGTAACTGAAATTGGATTAATTGCTGATGTGTGAGATTTACATTTCACACAATATAAATTCATAATATATTTATATCATGGATGTAATTGATTTTTCAGCTGTGAAAAAACAAAAACCAGTTAAACACCATGCGGCGTTGCCAAATTAGATTAGAATGATAATAACTGGTCCATCTGGTAGTGGAAAAACTCAATTGTTGCTTAATTTGATAATGATATGGCTATCATGGGATAAATTATATTTAGCTGCACCATCCGTTGATGACCAGTAATGTTATGATGTTTTAAAAGAGTTTAACGAGAACGCGTCGTTGCTGAGTGAAGGCGATAGCGTTATTAAGTTTATTACCGATATTGATGAAGCACCACCGGTTGATGATCTCGATGCAGATATTAATAATTTGGTAGTTTATGATGACGTAATGCTGGATAAACAATCCAATCCTGCAAGAATATTTTCCCGTGGAAGACACAAAATTACAAATGTTATTTATGTAACTCAACGATACACACAAATTCCAAAAGTAATTAGAGATAATTGTAATATTTTGGCTGTTTTTAATGGCGTGGATACATATACGCTAAGAAATATTCATCAAACCTGGTGCAACGGTGACATGAACATTATTAGATTTAAAAATTTATTTAGTCACGCTCAATCATGCTATATTTATAACAATAAATTTGCACGATCCACTAACAAGATATCGAATCGGCCATGACAAAATATTTTGAACTATCTTGCCGCGACACAAAATTAATACCTAAAAAAAAACTTATATTAGGAAAAAAAACCTTTTACAAGAGATTTTGTCACAGGAATTTTTATCCGTGAAAATAAACCTGATATGTTTTCATCAATGACACGACTAACATATCATAAAATATCATCACATGTACACGTAATACACAAAAAAATATCTGCCATGGTCACATATGGTCTGTTATCACAAAAATAACACCTAAAATAAGCCTTTTATTTTGGAAATAAAGCCTTTTACGAAAGAATTTCTCGCATGAACCTTTTTTCATGGATTAAAACTTAGTCTGTTTCCCCCCACCCACCCACCCCGCTGCTTTAAGTTTGTTCTTGCAGTCGAAATAAGTGAGTTTTGAGAGCACTCTTGACTGGGATCACGGTTTCGTTGTGTCTAAGTTCAGTGGGCAATTCATTCCACATTGCTGAGCCTTGGTATCCAAAAAAACGCTGTCCATATGACTTTGTTTTCGTAGTGGGATTAATGAGTACACGATTGTCAGAAGAGGAGTAAGTATCTTGCTGGTGTGTACACATTGATGAGGTTGGATAAGTATGTTGGACTACAGTCCGACAGTGAAACGTAGCACAGAGAACAAATTTTGTGTTTGATTCTGAATCGAATGGATAGCCAGTATAGGGTACAGAGCAGCGGGGAGGCGTGCTCTGATCGTGGTACTCTAAGCATGATACGTGCAGCTGTGTTTTGAACTTTTTGAAGTTTCTGGAGCAGATATTGAGATAAACCAGACATAATAGAGTTACATAAGTCCAGCCTTGAAAATACCAATGAACACACACGTGTTTTAGTGGCATCAACTGAAAGATATTTGTGAGTTGAGCTGATGCGTGTCAGCTCAAGATATGCAGCCTTGCATATGTTCATGACATGTTGGTGCAATGTGAGAGTACTGTCCAGAGTAACACCTAGGTTTCGTACTGATTGTGTGATTTGAATGTTGGTGCCACTGATATTTATTGTTTGAGGTAAAGGATGTGCATGAGAACCTCTTTGTGTTGTGATCAGAAGGGCCTCAGTTTTATCATCATTCATCTACAGCTTGTTACATATCATTCATGATTTAACATCAGAAATACACCTCTCTACACCTTGGACGGTAGCATCAACTTAAATTGGGTGCCTAGATTTGTATATTTGGGTGTCATCAGCATACAAATGGTGAGACACTGGATGATGATATATGACACTTGAGAGTGATTGAGTCTATAGAATGAAGAGAACAGGTCCAAGAACAGACTCCTGTGGTACACTGCAACATAGATCAACTGGGCTGGAGTGTATTGAATATGCAGATATAATTTGTGTCCTGTTGACCAAGTAGGACTTGAACCACAGTAAGGGTGTATCGTGAATGCCAAATACATGCTGGAGACGGTGAAGTAATATATCATGTTCTATTGTGTCAAATGCTGCAGACAAATCAAGGAGGGTGAGGACTGTCCAACGCAGAGAGAATGTCATCAACTACTTTTAGAAGAGTAGTTTCAGTACTGTGGCATGGGTGATATGCAGATTGTACATTGCTAAAAAAAGACTGTTTGAATTCAGATGAGACACAAGCAGGGATAGAACAACCCTTTCCAAGAAATTTTTATATGAATGGGAGATTAGAAACTGGGCGGTAGTTCTTTAAATCGTTATGGTCTAGTTTTTGGTTTCTTCAGCAGAGGCTGTACAATGGCAATTTTGAAAAATGATGGGAATTTCCCGGTCGAGAGAAAGGTATTAATAACATCAGTTAGTGAATGCAATACTGGATTTAAGTACTCAGGCAGCAGTGATATTGAAATTGGATCAAGTTCACATGACTTTGGTGCACTCTTCATCAGGATTGTATATACAAAATCCCTAGAGACAGGTTCAAATGCTGTTAATGGTTGCCGCTCAAATTCTGTATCCCAATTGTATGGTGACGACGAGTCACTTGAAAATGTGGTGTCAAGCTTATCTCTAAAGTTTGTACTTTGTCACGGAAGAAATTCGCAAACATGTCCGGAAGGTCGACTGGAGAGATGGTAGTTGGAAGAGGTTTCGATTTGTTCCTTGACATTAGCTTGTTAGTAATCTCGAAGAGCTCTTTGCAGCTAGATCTTTCCATGATCTTAGAAGTGTAGTGGGCTGATTTCGTTACATGGACTATATTTGTGACATTCTTCTTAGCGGCTTCATGGATTTGCTTATGAATAGTGAGTTTGGTGGAAAGCCAAAGCCGCTCAGCTTTACGGCTGTCTCTTTTAGCAGTGCGAAGCTGGTCCCTAACACTGCTATACCATGGAGAACACTTTTGAATTGATACTTTGCACTTGGTAGCTGGGGCATGTTTGTCGAGCAATGAACGCAGGCAGTTATCGAGTTGTTCTGCTGTAGGAGGCAAGCAAGTTGTAAGGTTTGCTTGGATGTCGTGCATTAGTTTGGTTCTATTTATCATACGAAGGTTTCTCGTAGTAGCAGTTCATTCGACATGAACAAAGCATTATCATTTGTCATGGTTATTATGATGGGAATGAATGAGATATAACGCTTCAACAAATAATAATAATAATAATAATAATAATAATTATAATAATAATAACTGATTTAATATCTAGTTAAGGACTATACTCCTTTGAGGCCCTATAACTAAAGTACCCACTGCATGATGAGGAGAATTTAGTTATAAAGCAAATATCATTTGCACAATATGAAACAACGAACTTTTCTATCTAATGCTTTAGTTACTTATGCACTCTTTTCCCCCAAATGATTCATGTTCTTTGTTTTTTATGTTTACAAATGCCAGCAAATAATTTACAATAAACATATTATTCTAAGTTATAGTCTAAATATATGCAAGTCAAAATAAAAGAAAAGAATATACCATATTTGTTAAATGTACAATCTTTACCAACTGCAAAATATTTCACTAATATAGAATGATAAATTTCCATGCAATAAATACATTCCTTAGATATGCATTAACCAAAACATTTTTAAACAAGTAAATATACATAAAACTTTAATAAAATCTAGTAATACTTACACAGCTGCCAGATCTAATTCTGATGTGGTTATATCAGACACAGCAGGAATAGGTATCCGATGTACTATTGGCCGAGGTGTAGAAATTGTGAATATGTCTTCTGTGACATTCCTCTGTTTCTGATGAATATTACCGTTTTCCATGCACTGCCATTCAATTCATAACTAATGTACCCAGGAAAAATAAATGTTTCATTAGACACAATAATGCTATATACTTTACACAAATTTTCATGCAAAAAGTGTTCTCAACTGTACTGCATTACTTTCCTTTACAATCATTAATATATATATATATATATATATATATATATATATATATATATATATATATATATATATATATATATATATATATATATATATATAACAGTAGTGATTGCTTGCCTCTAAATAACGTTTTATGGTTGCTGCGAAAATGAAGATGATCCTTAATTCCCCTTTGGTAGCCTCTAAAAGAGCAGCAGTACATGTTATGGTTTACACGTGTGTCAAGCGATATGCTCTGTGCAGGCTATATTGATGCAGGGCTGAAACATTTTATTGCAAGATAAATATAATAATGTCAGTTTATATAAAACATGTTAATTTAAAAGATATGATAAAGAATTAACTATAAGAAATAAATGGCGGTAATCACAAATTGGCTGCTCATTGCAGAATTGTGACTCACCTATTCAGCAAGAATTTGGTGACCTCTGGATTAGTTTTCAGGCTTAAAGTGGACTTCATTTCATTCCATAGTTCATGCTGGTCACCAATACATATGCGCGTGTTGCCATAATTTTCCCAGCGCGCTTTTTTAATTCTTTTTCCTTTCAGAATCCGTACGTTTTCGCTTTCTACCGACTTTCCATTTAGTTGCTTCCTCCATTATTTTTGTAAACACGCGTTTGCGCATGGCTGCAATTTTTAATCTTCTGGAGAGGTCAACTAAGAGGTTACATGAATACAGGCGTGGCAAACAGCGAAGTTCTGTCTGTCAGACAATAATGAAGAATCGCGTTTTTTTATCACAAAACTAGCCTGATTTCGGCCTTGGTAAGAGCACGAATCATAAATATTCGTCTTAATAAGTAATTATGAAGTAAAAAAGAACCATATAATTTATTCGTTTTGACTTAGGTTGTATGTCTTTAAAAAGCTAGGATAGGGAATGCTGATAAAAGCAAGTCATGATAACATTACAGCACTGTAAATGCAGATGCCATGAACTGTTCCACTGAAAATGTTGTTCAAAATGGCCTACACGACTAGATACAGTACTTACTACAGAAAGATTTACACAGTTTGTTTTCAATCAAGACATAAAATGAGCGTATACGTCTGCAAGTATTAATATAAAATTTATTGTATCTGAAAAAAAAATAGGTGCATTAAAGCCATATGTAGGTTAGATTTTCAACTTATTTTTAGTCTATTGGTTAAGTTTTGGGGTTTTGTGGTATTGCTGAAATGGGGCAATTTGTTGACTCTACAACTTTCACAATGTGTTGAGTTTCCAAAAACAATATTTAATAAACTCAGTGCATGAGTAACTAGGTTAGGCACAATCACACCAGCTGCTTTACAATGATTGTAATCAATCACATATTTAAACAATAAATTGAATGTATGTTTGGGTTATTATTTCTATCCATTTCTAAAATAAGCTTAATAGAGAAAGAAAGGATTATGTCTGCTTTACTCTCTAAATGGATCTAAAATGTGGTAAATATTTACTTTTTTTCTGATAGATTTATCTCTATCAAAAAACGTTCCAATACCAACAAGATGTTCAATTTGATACCCATATGACGTAATGGACACATGCCAATATAATGACTTTGTCTGATAAAAATGTAGTAGAATGCTGAAAAATGAAATGTTAGCCATGTAGTAAATGAAATCGCTACACACACTCTGTAGCTAATTTTATTCTTGAACTGATGTCTGTTTAATCATTCACAACACCTGCATGATATAATAATTACCCTTTATTACTGATACTTTTGATCTCCACATGTGCCAATTAGAGGTATGCATTCCTCCATCAATGTAAACAAGATTGCACTCTGATTCAAAGTGATTGTAAATATGGCTCTTCAAACTTGCTTAGAAAGACAGTAATAAAACACATAAGTAATATAAATTTCAAAATCTCGTGTTATGAGTACCACAAGGAAAACTGGTTCCTGATGAAAACTTGTGTGACAACATATACCTATATATATAGCATACCCACAGTTTAATGTCTTGTAATGAATGATCAACATATATCAATGAAAACACAGTTCTGGGATAAATGACCGTCTCATGTTTCAGCTTGCAGTAAATCCATATCTACCTTAATGGTGTATTATAAAAGAATGATTTAAATGTTGCATATATTCAACGCATATAACACACGAAACGTTCAAGGTCTGAGACGATCATCATGTGTTAGTGATACTGCACAGATTATTTCAAAATGTCTACCACACTGATAACATGAACAGTGCCATCATTTTCAAGAGAAAGATAGACGTCACAGTTTTGGTATAGAACACCAAGATCACTGCTAATGCATTATAATGCATGTTCCGTATAAATGTAGTTAACCAAGCCTGATTTGTCTCCTATATCATAATTTCTAAATTGATGTCTTTGCACATCATGTGGATTTTCTATACAAATTTTCTCTGTTCAATAGGATCCCTAGTTTGCAACGCAATTGTAGGAGGAAATCTTCCTTATTTACTCAGTATTTCACGTTGCCTGTAATGGGTCCAACAGGAGCATTATATCACTGTCTAAGAGAAAGGATCACATCACACACTATTTAAACATAGTGGGTTCAGCGCCACTACATTTGATTGCTAGCTCCGGATTCCTGAAGTTGGCATGAGTAGGATTTGTTTCTTTCCACTCACTCATGACTTCAAAGCACTGTCTTGATACATTACTTGAGTGCAGTATATTACTTTGCTCAGGTTTAGACACTGGTACTCCTAGTTCAATGCCCAAATGCAGATATTCTTTCTCAATCCTTCACAGTTCTCAAACAAATGTCTTTCTTTGTATAGTCGTTAGCATGAAACTGAATTTAGTAGAAGAATTCACACATAAAACATATAAATGTAATATATCTTCTTTGTCTTTCATAGTTGTCAGGATAATTATGTCCAATCTAGTCATTGTACATGGCACATGCTGTCCATTCCCTGTATTTTTACAGGTTAATTTATCTGCATTGAGTAAATGCGACAAATGGTTTTAATGATATTAGTATGTCAGTAGACTACAAGTTTGTTTATTATGGCGATTGTCTTCTGAACTCTGTTTTGTAAGAATTGTATTACCATAGTGTATGAACCTTATGTGTTGCAAATATTTAATTACAAGCTATACAATATCTATAATACAAACCAGTTTGAATTGTTTTTATTCATTATATTTTCATCTATAGTACTATCTCCCTCTCCTCCCCTTCTCTTTCAATGCTCAGGAAATATTTGCTATTTGTTTTGAGAATGTTCATCCTTGACGTGACATAAGGGGTCATAAAGAACAAAACGTCTGAGAAAAAAAAGGTTAGATCAGATGAAACTGACCACATGCACAATCCTGTGAATACGTATGAAAAGACTACCATTATACACTTCTATCTAGCAATGATTGCTTTCATAAAAGATTACATATACATCATTACAAATTAGATATCTCAACTGAACTATTTTGCACTAAAAATCTCCTTATAACATAGGCACACACAAATCACGTCTTTTTTTGTCTTCTATAAAATGCCAATATAATTTACCCTTATTTCTGAAATGTGAAGAATATTGCATTACAAATCAGTTCATTTTCCTGAGCAAAACATTTCTCAGTACACTATAAATAATATTTTTAGAAACATTTTGATCATTGAAAATGTCACTAATGCCTACATTTGGAACCATATAAAAATATGAATACGAATAAAATTAGTTTCGTGAACGGAAATTTGTGTTTTAATCATATTTTAATTCAGATTCAGTATAATCATCACGTGCCCTCTTATCTTCAAACAAAACCTAATTATGAGCATTCATTTCCCTGTTGCAGTTCCATACGAAGAAACGCATGCTTGAAAATTGTGTGGAGTCATGTATAACAGCGAGGACTTCAACTTCTTCAACATGGAATTCTTTTGGTCCAAAATCTGGGTCTTGACACTTTTGAACTTGGAATAAAGTTTTGATTCATATTCCATGAAGCCGCCTGAAATGTACAAATAAATCTCTAACCTTTTAAAATATAAGAAACAAAATTGTTCATGTAAAACAATATTCTGATCAAAAAACAATCCTTCTGTTTGGTCAATACAACTAAAAATGGTAGTAAATATGCTTATAAATGTATTGAAAGTGGGAAACAAATTGCAGCAAATAATTACCTTAGAAATACATATTAAAAGTTGAAATTATTTTCTTAATGGAAAGACACAGGATTTGCAAACATCAGGAACCATTACTTTTTAAATGAAAAGTGTAACAAAATGAACAATGAGTGCTCACATGCATATCCCATCATGATGTTCTTTTCTCATGATATTGCTGCAGACAAATTAAACAACATGCAAATAACTGCAATAAAGCTAGCACAGTGTGAATTTTTTTTAAAAAACATGTCAAAGTTCATTGTTACCAGCAGCTGCGAACTTAAAAGATTTTAACATACAAATTAATGATGCATACAGTTTTCATGTTATACCACTTATTTTGAAGAACTTTGGAAAACCTTTGGTGTCCACTATATGCACTAAAGCAAATATGAAACTAGTCTTATAATCAACAACATGGTCACAACTATAAAAACACTCAAAACAATTGAAAAATTACAAGTTTGTTAATAACAGGTCATGTGACTGAATAGGCACAAACGTATGCAATATTATAATAATGGCAATTTTAGTAAAAATATAACTAAATGAAATGCATTACCACAGTGATGCAGTTAATAGTTTCCATCCGTAAAAGTCATCAATACATGAGCAAAATCAGAACGAAGAACATACAATTGCAATAACATACAGGTAGAAATGCATTACCAGCGTGGTTAAACCAGTGCCAAGTACCAAATGCAAACTGTGTCCTAGCAAAGAAAACATGATCTCTATTGAGACAGTAAGCATGGAAGTTCATGGCATTGTCATAAATTACTGCCTCAAGTGCAAATGAAATAAAAAGAAAACATAAAATAATGAAGACAAATAAAGACACCGTCATCAACTATAGATCACCATGATCATGCTTTTTCATTGTTTAATTTACCTTTGTGATAATGTAATATATTGTTAAACAACTAAAGCATTTTCAAAATAATTAAAGCCTGTTTACTTATAATTGTACTAAAACTGAGTTATGACCATGTAATTTAAATGAACGTTAGTTCCTGTGGGTTGGATATATCATCAGATACTCTTAATAAAACATTTCAATTTTCAGATACAACATATGCACTATAACGTCCAACATTGTCAAGAAAAGTATTTATCTTAAACATCAAATATTGAAATAAAAATGTATAATCAGAATGGTTAAGAACCTTCAAATCTTGTTTTAAGGAATGTGAATGGCCTATTGTGTGACTCCATCTGTTTCATGATCTGGTACCCGTTGCAAACATCTGACCCCCCCCAGCATATTATAAATTTGACAGATTATTGTGTAAAATAAAAAACAGATAGATTAAATAAGCTGGGGGCATTTATACAACATAAGCATGTGGTACGTATAAATGCTAAAAGACTATGATGTATGTATTGTGTGAGACCACAGATCATTAGTAGTGTTTGAAGGATCTTAGTAGTGCTTTTTCCTGTGTTAATATCAATAATACTTTCTCTGCTTACGTGTTGTTGGTAAGACTCTTTTTATGAGTGTGAAATCACTACTAACATCCTTAATCCATATACACAAGGCTGTAAACCGATTACAAGGAAAATTATTTACATTTTGTCAGCACTGCCACACAGTCAATTGAATTACTGACAAAATATTCACAGTGCACTGAAGGATGGCTGAGAGGGCCTAAGTTAGAGCATTTGCCTCGGATGCAGGTTCAAACCCCAGCCGAGTCATATCAAAGACTTATAAAATTGGGACATACAGCTTCCTCACTTGGTACTCAGCATTAAGAGGTTAGTGTTAGGACTGGTCAGCCAACTTATGAGTAAAGTAGGGCCATGATAAATAAATGAAGGATAAAAATTACCCCAAAATATTATGCAGTTCATAGAACAGTAAGTTCAGAGATGTTACAGGTTAAAAAAGACATATCTACTTATAATTTGTAACTTTGTTCATACATTTAAATCTTTTATTTATAAAAGTAATTGGAAGCTATAAATATGTCATAAAAATGAAAAACTTGAGTACATACAATTAAGAAAAAATTATAAATAATTATAAACTTTCACAAATCTGTGGATCTGGAATCTTCTTTTTCTGAGACACTTCTCATTCCAATATATAACATTCTGAGGGGAAATAAATCTTTGTATTTTTCTTATGGCACTTGTAAAATATTAATGGCTATATTGTGCAAAGGAAAAGGGAGCAAAAACCCTTTGCTAAGGACATAAAGATGCTTCAAACCCAGTGTGGCCTGGGTAGGTAATGAAACGCATGCCCTTGTATTACAAGAACCAAATTCAAACCCAGCGTGGCCTGGGTAGGTAATGAAACACATGACCCTTGTATTACAAGAACCAAATTCAAACCCAGCGTGGCCTGCGTAGGTAATGAAACACATGACCCTTGTATTACAAGAACCAAATTCAAACCCCGTGTGGCCTGGGTGGGTAATGAAACACATGACCCTTGTATTACAAGAACCAAATTCCAACCCAGTGTGCCCTGGGTAGGTAATGAAACACATAACCCCTGTATTACAAGAACCAAATTCAAACCCAGCGTGGCCTGGGTAGGTAATGAAACGCATGACCCTTGTATTACAAGAACCAAATTCCAACCCAGCGTGGCCTGGGTAGGTAATAAAACACATGATCCTTGTATTACAAGAACCAAATTCCAACCCAGTGTGGTTTGGGTAGGTAATGAAACACATGACCCTTTCATTACAAGAACCAAATTCCAACCCAGTGTGGCCTGGGTAGATAATGAAACACATGACCCTTGTATTACAAGAACCAAATTATAACCCAGTGTGGCCTGGGTAGGTAACGAAACACATGCCCTTGTATTATTAGAACCAAATTCCAACCCAGTGTTGCCTGGGTAGCTAACGAAAAACATGACCTTTGTATTACAAGAACTAAATTGAAACCTAGCGTGGCCTGGGTAGGTAACGAAAAACATGACCCTTGTATTACAAGAACCAAATTCTAATCAACCGTATCCTGGGTAGATAACAAAACGCATATCTCGTTTATTACAAGAACCAAATTCCAATCCAGAGTGGCCTGCGTAGGTAATAAAATACATGTCGCTTGTATTACAAGAACTAAATTCCAACCTAGCGTGGCCTGGGTAGGTAATAAAACACATGTCCCTTGTATTACAAGGACCAAATTCTAACCCAGTGTGGCCTGGGTAGGTATTGAAACACATGACCCTTGTATTACAAGAACCAAATTCTAAAAGATGAGCTACAATGGGTCTCTATTTATACAATATTACAGTGGGGTGGGGTAGATGTAGTATAAAACAAACCTTGATTTCAAACTTGTGGGGGTTTCAAATTAAAAATGTTCGGTTCTCTGATGTACAAATAAGTTTAAATGGTAAAAACTGCATAGGTACACACAGACATAAATGTGATTTAGGTAGTGATGTCCAAAACCTGACCCTAATTCCAAACCAAAGTAGTTTTTTAAAGATGGTTTTGTAGCAGCCATATTAGATGTCAGATCTTTCGTTCATTAATGACCAATTGTATATCCTATCAAGGCTCTGGTTAAATCATTATGTCTGTATGACCACCTAAGTTGATATTTGGCCATAAATTTGATATTTGGCCACCTAAGTTGATATTTGGCATCAAGTTTGGGCAAATATCCTAAATTAGAGTTTGAATAGGCCATCATAGTAGCATATTGGATGTTGGCATTAGCAATAACACGATTTTCAAAATGGCTGCCACAGCAATCATACTAGTTGTTTGGTCAGTGTCATTTTCTTTTGACCAAACATCATAAAAAGTATTCTGGTGAAAACCCCATGCTGAATTACCATTTATTCAAGAGGCCTTGCAAGAACAATAGTCAAGATGACAAGTCTGGTGGCCATGCTGTACATCTGTGTAGCACCATTTTCATTCTGACCTAACTAGACGCAATATTTTCTATTCAGAAGGAGTAGAAACAACATGATATTTAAGATAGCCACTCAGGCAACCATACTGGATGTCCAAGTAGCACCATTCTGATGTAGGGTGAGTAGCCATCACAGACTTGAGCTAATTGACAGACCAATAATTGGCTACAGCCCAGCCCATACTTTCATTGGGTCTATAACCAGTTAAGCTAAAAAAGAGTCTTCATCTCCCATAAAGTAGATGATTGTGTCTATCTCTTACTGGAATCTAAGGAACAGATCCAGTTTCTTACTGTCATCAATCCTAACAGACTGTGATCTATGTATCTCCTCCACGAGACTGAGTGCTGCAACCTGACGAAAAGAGAAGAAGCGTGTTACAGTGTAGTGACTAAGGTAACTTATTCAAGTAATGCAAAAACCATTGGAACTTATGATAAACACATTCTAGTTTGACAATCTGATTGATATTCTGCACACTTACAGCTCTAAAGGTAAACATCAGATTATGTGTTGGATGATGGAACATTTTCACAATGGTCACACTCTTTGACGTGTAGAGCATAATATTTTTAATTCAACAACTCTCTTTAAAAATTATGTCTGCTCTGTGTGAGAGGATTTTTCCTTCTAACCATACCTTGATACCATAAGTTTTTAGTGTCATGATTGCTAGTTTCATAGGGAGCCATTGAGCAGGACTTTCTTCTCCACAATGTGGTTGCTGTTTTGCCAGTTCAAAAATCCCTTTTCTCAGCCCCTCCGGTTCAAGATTGGGGTCATGCTGGGTGTTATCAATGGCAATATCATCCGCCAGGTGGAGTATAGATGGTTTGTCTTTTAGCATGTGACATATTTTCCTGAAGTACTCCTCAGTTACTTTTTGTCTAGCATTCTGTAAGGAAAATAAAACAACAGTTATACCATGACATAATCATATGCAGTTCTGTGACAATGGTATAAAAGATGACATGCTGTATTTTAAATTGTATGTATTTAGAATAAATTGATATATTTACCATAGGAATCATTCATATTTGGCTAATTTCAATTAAATCAGACCAAAAATGTAACATCCTGAGTGGTAACAATATAATGACAGAACAATGTGCACATCTGGTCTTATGTCAAGAATATCTGCCAAGTTTCCAGTTAATGCAGCCAAAGCACTGTAACTAGCTGTATCTAGCTGTGTGTGATTTGGAATTTTAATGTTGCTTTAACAAGTTTTCAGTTATATCACAATGACGCCTACATTATGACAGTTTATAGTGATGTCTAGCTCTGGGGCATCATGCCAGACATGTAGCATGATGTCCCACCCAGTCACATTGTCCTGACACCAGGATGACCATTCCTAACACTAACCTAATACTGCTGAGTGATAGTGAATGTTTTAATATAAGTCTTTGCTATGACTTGGCCTGGGTTTAAACCCACAACCTTCTGCATCTGAGGCGGATGCTCTAACCACTAGGCCACTGGCAGGGTCTGACTGGTAACTATGCGATTGTTGTAATTGTGTGCCTAGCTGTAACTGTGACTAGTCATAACTGTCACAACTGCGACTAATCACAACTGTATTTCTGTTTAAAATGGGTCACTAGTTGTAACAGAACACAATAATGATCATATATGGTACACTTATATGCCTTTATCATTAAAATTTGGTAGAACTCTTGAAAACACTTCAGAACTCTGTCTGCAAGATGACATGTCAAGACAACGTTAAGTTTCAACACAGATTAAAGAAAGATGTGTGATTAGTTTCACAAAAAGAGTTTTGAGATGTGCCTATTACATACATGTACATAAGATATATGCATATATATTACATACATGTACCTAAGAAGGATATATCAATATCCATTACATACATATACCTAAGAAAGATATATCTATATCCATTACACACATGTACATAAGATATATCTATATCCATTACATACATGAACATACGATATATGTATATCAATTTACATACATGTACCTAAGAAAGATATATCAATATCAATCACATACATGTACATAAGATATATCTATATCCATTGCATACATGTACCTAAGAAAGATATATCTATATCTATTACATACATATACCTAAGAAAGATATATCTATATCCATTACATGAATGTACATAAGATATATCTATATCCATTATATACATGTACAAAAGATATATCTATATCTATTACATACATGTACATAATGTATATCTAGTTACACAACATGCATGTACCTAAGATAAACGTATTTATGTCAGATAAACACATTTACCTAAATAAGACATACTATGTCAATTACATGCCCGTACCTAAGACATGTACATAAGGATGGACAAGTCTATTACAATGACCTGTCATACTGTGGTGGGGGCAGAAAAGTCATACAAATTACAAAGGCTTTCATGCTTGACTGAGTTCTACTAATCTCGATTTTAAACTGGCCGAGTCATTTTGAAGAAGTTGAAAATAGTTGATGTTCAATGGTTACACACGATGTATACAGATTCCTATCATAATTTGACTGATCCATTTGTATTGCCATACAAGTTTCACATGGCAATTCCTCTCCTAATGTCCATGTCAATTAAACATGGAAATTCTTATCTTGGTCTTATGGCCATGCCAGTTAGGCATGCAATTCCTCGCTCATTATGATTAGCCTTATGGCCATGCCAGTTTGACATGGAAATTCTTTTCTTGGCCTTCTGGCCATGCCAATTTGACATGGAAATTCAACTCCATGAATTATTACCATGCAAATTTTAACATGGAAATTCATCTATTAATATAATTAAAATTATAAAGGCCAAAATCCAAAAATCTGCATGTCCACTAAAATATGATTAAATTTTAAATGCTATGTCATATACATTACCCATCTTGAAATAATAAAGGAGGACTGAATTATATAAATGCTTGAGTATTTTGTACTGTG
Organism: Sinohyriopsis cumingii; assembly: GCA_028554795.2. NCBI lineage: Eukaryota > Metazoa > Mollusca > Bivalvia > Unionida > Unionidae > Sinohyriopsis > Sinohyriopsis cumingii. The sequence continues at coordinate 55,872,332 of CM068837.1, forward strand.
AAAATGAATCTTTACAAATTAGGATTCTGAATGATGTCTCTTAGTTAATTACACATTCATATTCTGAATAGTGTATCTTAATTATAAATCTGGATTCTGAATATTGTATGTTAGTTAATTAGAAATTAGGATTCTGAATCATGTTTCTTAGTTAATTGCAAAGTTAGGATTCTGAGTGCTGTGTCCTTTTATTTATTTGTTTTATTTTAAGTACACTACAGGAAATCTACCATTAGTTGATACAAGGTCTTCAAAACACGTTCCAGATATGACTTGATAGTCAGCCAGTTATTACAATTTTAATTAAAACTCCAGAACCCATTGCTTGTTCACACAAAAAGATAATAACAATTTCTAACACCAATCTATACCAATACAACATACCTTTGGAATTATGTCCACATATGACCCCACCAGAATCACCGGGGAATGTCAGATTGAAGGAATAGTGCTCATTAATGTATGAAGTTCAGCCAAATCTCGAATAGGTCTGCAAACAGAATATAAACCTATATGTATGTATATATGTATGTATGTATGTATGTATATATATATATATATATATATATATATATATATATATATATATATATATATATATATATATATATATATATATATATATATATATATATATATATATATATATATATATATATATATATATATATATATATATATATATATATATATATATATTAATTGCCTACCCCAGGACGGGAATACAAAATGAAAAGATGTAAAAAAAACTTGTGATCAGTGAGTTTCAAAGAAATTTTAAATTAAAAAAAATGATTAAAACATATTGGGATGTCACCTTGACCACAGAATTAATGATCTCTTCTTTAATAGAAAATTTCAACATTAAAACAAGTATAAAAAACGTTTCAGAATCATGACCTCTTGTTTGGCAAGCATTACAGAGAAAGAAAGACAAATGTGGGCGTTTATATATATAAGATATATACATGGATACACGGAGATAAAAAGATATACATGGATGAATGAGCAGAAGATATCAACGGCAAGAAAACACAAAAAAACACACTGGCTGTCTGTAGCGAGTATTTACTCATCATATCAATGAGTAATTAATAAAATCATTAGTATATTTTCTAACAAAAGTTGGCATAATCAGGTGCATCCATTGTGATAACTTAAATTTTTCATCTTGTAGAACCATATGATAACATAACCTTCTGCATCTTATAGATCCATCGAGATACCTTAAATTTCTGCATTTTATAGATCTGTTGAAATAACTTAAACTTCTTCATTTTATGGATCCATTGAGATAACTTAAACCTTTTCATCTTGTAGAACCATTGAGATAACTCAAACTTCTTATAGATGAGATGTTGCAGATGCTGATATGTAATTTTAGTTGTAGATGATGGTGGGAAAAATAACATTTTACCTCTTTGGTCTGCTTGCCATTAAGTTCATAAAATGGGAAGAATGTTTTTCTCAAGACTGATGGCCCTGTTGAGACAAACTTCATAAATTTAACTCGTGTAATTCTTTTTTTTTTTACAAGGTTGATAACAAAAATTGCAATGTATGCCCACCCAAATATAGGATTAAATAACTAAAAGTGGGTCTACTAGTTATTATTATTGATGCAGAAGACGTGATGTAGACTGTATCACTACTGCAACAATCATAATTAGGAAGTAGAACTCCTGCTTATTATGAATAGGAAGTAGAACTCCTGCTTATTATGAATAGGAAGTAGAACTCCTGCTTATTATGAATAGGAAGTAGAACTCATGCTTGTTATGAATAGGAAGTAGAACTCATGCTTATTATGAATAGGAAGTAGAACTCATGCTTTTTATGAATAGGAAGTATAACTCATGCTTTTTATGAATAGGAAGTAGAAAGCATGCTTTTTATGAATAGGTAGTAGAACTCATGCTTATTATGAATAGGAAGCAGAACCCCTGCTTTTTATGAATAGGAAGCAGAACTCCTGCTTTTTATAATTAGGAAGCAGAACTCCTGCTTTTTATGAATAGGAAGCAGAACCCATGCTTATTACGAATAGGAAGCAGAACCCATGCTTATTGCAAATATGAAGATGAACTCCTGTTATTGAAAATAGGAAGCAGAAGCCCTGCTTATTATGCATAGGAAGCTGAACTCTTGCCTATGACACAAATGGAGTAATGTAGTCCTAACTGTATCAGTTGAACATGGATCATGCTTCCATGCTCCTGTTGAGTTTCATGCTAATGAGGTGTTGTTTGTTACCAAGCAGTAATATATTTAAATAGTAGTCATCTTGTCAGTTACACAATTCCATTGTAACTTGTGTCTTTCTTGATTAACGTGTGTCAGTATGTAATTTTTTCTTGTGCCTTTGTATTTACAAAATTACATGTCCACACACGATTGCAGTCAAACATGCTTGAATTACCATAAACTTTACATTAAGGAAACTCATTTTCTTTCATGGTTCATGTATCTGTAATTCGTTGAATGAGGTCTATTACCAAGATATATATGGCACGGCTTGTCAGAAAGGTCTAGTGAGTAGCATGAAATACAAATTGACCTGCAAAGTCCCACATTGTTAATGATGCATATTCAACTATACTCTTCTCTAGATTTAGATTGCCAGCATGTTCATTGACCAATTGGATAATTTCCATCACTGCATTCTTCTTCTTCACGTTTTCATTGGAATTTGCGTCAGTGGGGATGGTTTTTATGTTTCTTGTTTAACATGTTGCGCACCATATTTCTGATCGACATTTACAACCGATGACTCTACTGGCTGTGAAGTGGGTTTCACTTCTTTTCTGATGTATGGTTTTGCACTGACTGGTTCATCACGTTGGGGATGTCTATTACCATGTTCTTCTTTGACAAAAAGGTCATCTACATTACTCTGCCCTGATCACCCCTTGCCTCCTGTTTCGGAACATGCTAATTTAAAAGCTTTAGTAGGCACTGAAGTCTGGAGAACTGCTCTGCATCTGAAGGAAAATAGAAATATAATATATTTGATGCACGTGTTGCTAATGGACTCGCATTCCACTGGACAACCAGCAATCCAAGACAAATCCATGTCTTCAACTCTGTCTTCAAATATCCATTACATAAGTGATGACATGTTGGTGGTCACATTTGTATCTTTTGTATGCAGATAAACTTTAATATTGCAAGTACAGCATTTCAGTGGAAACCCCATGTCAATACATCCATTCATACAAATATTGCAAGTTCAGTGTTTCAGTGAAACTCCAATGTAAATACAAAAGTTATGATAATATTTTCTAAATGGCCACTATTAGATATGGATACCATAGAAAACTTTGTCCTGCTGAATAATGCAGTTTTTCTAAATATAGCATGTTTTGGGACAGGGGCATGACACTGTCTTGTTTAATTTCCATCTGTCAGTATTTGGAGAAAATAGTTTGCTCTGATTTATAGAAAATAATACCATATTATATTCATAATATTATCGGGAGAACAAAAAATAGTTATCTTATGAGAAAATAAAATATTTCATATATATCATAAAATATTAAATACACAACATCTTATCCTAGATGAATTTGATTTGTTGTATAAAAGCTGCACATAAAGTGCGATTAATAGGCTTTCATAACATCTTATACTTTTAAGGACATGGTCCTGACAATTGAGAGCCTGATGATAAAAAGAGTCGATAATAATTTACTATCTATACTATTGATATGGTGATAGGTAGGGAAACTTCGAATCGGATCACAAACCCCATGCAAGATATTTATCAGTGAATGCCAATAAGCATAAAGCACAATGATAAAAAAAATCTTTATACTGCATTTGAGAATATTATATAAAGATCAGACATAAAACAAGTGTGCTCTTTAAAAAGAAAAACATATAATGAGCAAAGCACGTATGCTAGTAAAGTTTTAAAAGATGACATGTTGGTTTCTTTGTATCTGAAACATTTTCAAAAGTTGGATTTAACTAAAAACATATTGGAAAAAGCCGCAGATATGCTTTTATCGAGGGAGAGTGGTTCTTCTCTTCATCCGTTATCAGCAATGGGTAAAAGGTTTATGATCTTATTCCACCACAGTGGATGTGTAGGAGGTAGAGGATGTTTGGAAAGTTTTGTTTTGCATATTTATGCATATTAAGAGTACATCATATCTAACTATAGAGTTCAGATCTCTAAAATGTGTGCGCCATACCCTATAAGAGTACAGTATATCTAACTATGGAGTACAGGTCTCTAAAATGTGTGCGCCATACCCAGTAAGAACAAAGTATATCTACCTATAGGGTACGGATCTCTAAAATATATGTGCCACACCCAGTAAGAATACAATATATCTTACTAAAGGTACATATCTCTAAATTGTATGTGTCATACCCAGTAAGAACAAAGTATATGTAACTATAGGGTAAGGATCACTAAAATATACGTGCCACACCCAGTAAGAATACAATATATCTTACCAAGGGTACAGATCTCTAAAATGTATGTGCCATACCCAGTAATAGTATTGTATATCTAACCATAGGGTACAGACCTCTAATGTGTATGTGACATAATCCAGTAAGAGTACAGTTTATGTAACTATAGGGTTCAGATCTCTAAAATGTATGTGCTATACCAGTACCCTAGTAAGAGTACACTATATCTAAATATAGGGTACAGATCTCTAAAAGGTATGTGCCATACCCCAGTAAGAATAAATTATATCTGCCTGTACGACAACTTCGGCCCTTACTTTAACCAGATTCCAAGTGGAATTCTAAAGCTGATTTCAATTAAAGCCTAGATTCCACTTATTATAAATTTTAGGTGGGTTCAGGGCGGATTCAGGGTGGAATACAGCCCAAAATATGCAAATTAATCGGTCTATTACTAGGAGGATATTGTTTATTCCGCCTACTAGGCGGAATTTGTTTATTCCCCCTACTAGGTGGAATTTGTTTATTCCGTCTACTAGGCGGAATCAGATTAATCCGCTTATTTATCCTATCGAAAGATGCAACTTACTCTGTTTGTTACCAGGCGGAATCTTTACTTCTGCCTAATTAGATGGAAATACCTGCAGAACCCCATCCAGTAATGAAAATGTCAAAATGTTAGTCCACGTTTCATATATTTCACCTAGAAATAAACTCTGCCTAGAGCTGGAAGCGACATGCCTTCAGCGTGGAAAAAGATTCCATCTAGTGAAATTAAGACCAGAATCAAACACAATTTAATCCATTCTTTAGATAGTTTATTGCATTGGATTCTAGGCATGTGGATAATTTACAGCAAATACAAAATTGATTTCAACATTTTACTCATATCAATTTTTCTTACATTTTGACAACAACACAAGACATGTACATCATTTAATTGGAAAAATAATTCAAAAGGGTAGAACAATTATGAACTGGACCCGACATCTAAATGTAAATACATGGGACAGTGGAATGATAAACAAGGAATTTACAATTATGTTACCAGCTCTGAACTTTCTTGCATGAATGAACCGTCAATGACGGCTATAATTAATATTCATCGCCATAAGTTTACACACTAATATGTATCTGCAAAGCTAAATAATTAGCAGATTATGCTTGTATGAATAACACGTACTGACACACAATAATTAAGGTCTATTTGATATTAAAGAGAATACAAATAGCCCAATTAGTACATTCTGAAAAGAAAGACATGTGCAAAACATAACAAACAAGCTTTATAAAAACTGGGTTGTGTCACATTTGTACAATAGTTTTAGCTAATCAATCAACGTTTCCTAAACTCTCTCCAAAATCTAAAACTATGTATGTGAAAGAACGGAATGTTTTCAAATGAAAATCAAATTAAGAGCATCAATTATTCACTACAAACAAAATATTGTTAAACTTTTCTGGTGATAGAACAAAGCAGTTCCAATGTTTTTACTGTGACTTCAGTTTCTTTCTTGCTTAACTGACTTGCTCAGTTACAGCGTCATTATGTCTTGCTCTTTTACCTCTTTTAAATTTTTAGTACACCATGCTATCACATAACCTGGTAAAAAAGTAAAACATACAATAAATAACTTTCTACTGTGACTCAACAAGGTGTACTGTATATTTTACTTCTGGTCTCAATCAAGTTTGTCAATTTATCACTTTCAACATACAATAATACATAAATTTCAATTGTTGTTAGAGTATTTGATAACGTAATATTAAATAAAAAATGTACATAAAAATGTATGAAAAGCTTTTCAAAGAGGAGTTTTAAGGTCATATTACAATCACAATCCTAATGACATTACAATATCTAATTGAAGTTATCTGCAATCTTGTTTTGAATCGGATCAAGGTTTTACCTCTATCACACACACATACGCACTATCATTTCCCAATCAACATAAGCAATTTACTGAATTTTGGGGATTCTCAGGCAATTTCCCTGTACTCACTGTGAAGCCTGTGAATGGCAAGATATAGGTATAACTTTTTCAGTTATGTTGTGATTGTTGTATCAAAAATGTTAAGAATCTGTTTAATATATTTTAAGTTATATAAGCTGGATTCAGTTTAAACGTTATTACAAGAGCACTGTAAAAATTGAGTTATGCCATGATGTAAATATGTAATATCATAAGCTAGTAATTAATGTATTACTTGCTGAATGCACTTCACAGCTCCAGCATCGTCATAATTTGCTCCTAGTGTAGCTCTACTTTAACAATTAATTTTATGACATTCTGTCTTAAGAAGCATCATATTCTCTCCATGTATAGTGATTACCTTTGAGAACTTCTATTCTAGCACGATGCAAGGGTGGTCTTATGTCCCCAGCTTTTTGTGTGCGTAGGCCTTGTCCACATGACATGGCCAACTCTTGCCATGAAAATAGTCGTGGCAAGAGTATGCTGGCTAGTGTGAATGCTGCTTTTTGGGGTGCTGCTTTAGCTGCCACAGAAGTTGATTTTCGCAATTCCGATCGTTTCACAACAATATCTGACGAAGCAATTAGTTTGACTGTTTGAAAAATTAAAAAATTTATATTTTAATCAGCATGTTATACAATACGAAATCCAAGTACTCATACGACCTATTAAAATCATTAATATCTGACACAAGCAGTTTAAAAGCAGATATTAATTAATAATGAAATAATTAATATATATGTACATCATGTTTGTCAACTAATAACAATAGCTTTTGGCTTTGTTAAGCTAAATCTAGAATAAATAAGAAAATGTGTGCCACTAACATTTCATAAAGTTACCAATAATGAAGAGATATATACAAGGATAGATGTCAAAAACTTGACAGCTCATAAAGTATTAAGGGACTCCATAAGATAAGGGATAAAAAATTATATCAGTTATTGATAAAAGGTAGGAGCAAAAATAACGATAAGAATGTTCTAAAAAACAAGAATGCAGAGATCTAACTTAATACATGTTTGGTAACAAATGAATTCAAAATAATTACAAAATTACTGAAAATAATACTTAAACTGAGAATAACTATGGTGTAAAGAGGATGTATAAAATCCACTTGTAAAAGAACAGGAGGCCTATTGGCTACAAAAGTGGCCAAAAATGATATTACATTTCTTTAGAATTTTAAAAGGTATTGATAAGTTAAAGGCATCAAGGCTAGACATCTGTTGATGGAAATGTTTTCCAGACCACAGTTCCTAAATGCCCTAAAAGCAAATTTCCATTATGCTGTGTCTTACGTAAGCATGAGCGCACAAAGAAAACATCATATGTTCTTACCACTATTTAATACAACCTCCAAGCTTCAAAGACATGTCTCATGATATTGGAGTTACTGCCATAAAATGAAAGCAGCTAATTTGTAGCTCGTTTCCATGAAAACAAATTAAAGTCTAATTAGTAAAATTAGGAATCAGTTGGCCCTACTTGTCTGCTATATATAACACATCTTTAACAGTGGTTTAATTACAACATAACAATGACAGTGTAACATATGTACAGACATAACCTAATTCTATATCTTTACAAATCATGGTGGACAGAGGTTAATTATTACTAGAGTACTTCCGATATATGCCCAACAATACAACACTTACATCATCATCTCTCTCTTACTCAACACCAGAAACATCAACCTGGTATTTAAGCTTTCTTGGTGATGGCCTTTGGGTAGATGCTGCTTTTGGTAATGTTGGACTCACACATGGAGAATGTGGAAATGAGTGGGTCCCATGGTCTTGTCTACTCACAGGAAAAGGATTACAATGCTGTTGTACTGAAGGTACAAATAAATCCCGTGAACCTCTGCAGTTGTTGGCTCCATAAAAAGTGCTTTCTAATGGCTTTCAGTGAACTTTACTAAATTCATCCCATTCATACTTTTCCAGGCATAATACTGGAAAGCCAAATCTAAAACCCCATCAGTACATCATGTCAAAAATAAGAAATGAGTGTACATACCATTAATCATACATGCACAAATATCCAATGATTTTACAAGTTTTACATTTGTCCTCTGTCTGCTATCTGGGGCTGCAGACTGGGGGGGGGGGGAATGGCTAAGTGATTTCCAATGTTCACATCATGGTGGATGCTGTTATGTTTGGAAAGTTTTACTTACAATTAATCTGCACAGAAAATAAATGGAATGCGTTTGTAACCTCGTCCATCCCAAAACTTGCATTTTGTTAAAATAAGAAGCATGACATGTGTTGCATGTTTAGCACACCCCAGATTGAATAATTATATCATTAGTTCAATTAAATACTGACGAAGTGTATATTGAAGTTATATTCCCAAAATAAAAAGAAGGACGAATCATATCAGATGGTACCAAAATGCAATGACACTTAAAAAAATACTAAAACAATGAGGTCAATTTAAGGTGTGGAGTGACGGAAAGACATTTGGACAGACACATGGATGCCAAAATAAGCACTATGGCCACTTCATCCAAAGAGGATTTGACTAAAAGTGCAAGACATTTTTAGCTCTTGATTTATTTATAAATTTTACCAACCTCTGAGTAGTTTTTCTCATTTGGGAAGAAGCTGCTGGCATTCTGTCTTTGATTTCTATAGTGATGAACAAATAACAGTATATAATTTGGTACATGGGGTTGACAAAGAGCTTCAAACAAGTCCAAAATGGCTGGTGGAGATGTTGAAATGGTAATAAAACAAGTGTAATGATTATTTTATAAACAATGGACAAGGCCATACTCGCCTGCGCATGTGAACTTGTATTCATATGTTAACTATTTTAAATTATAAAATATATGAAAAATGACCATGCATTGTACATGTCCAAGTTGTTAGCAGTCCACCATGACAAATACTGCTTCACCAGTATATTTGCATCCTTACACTGTACTGGTGGAGACATATTTTGATTATGACCAAGTTTAATAACAACAATTTGTCAATATTATTAACTGAAGCAGAAAAATTAAACAGGTGAAAATAAAAGCTTCCTCCAACTTCCTCAACCTTATTCCAGATAACATGCAGTTTGTCAATTATAATTGTTTTCCTTTTTTGTGGTGGTGGTGCATAAATCCAAATCCAGTGTTATGCAGCATCTGGTAAATTATTACTTAGCTTCATTTGGCATATAAATTATACTTAGAAATCTGTAAATACTTTGGCTTATTGATGATTAATGATTGATATTTGTCATCCAAAAATGGTTATTTGCAGACTTGGATCATTTACTGCATCCCCATAAATTTCAATTTAAAATAGTCTAATCTGAGGCATTTGTAATGTGCTATTGTGACTATAAATATAAACACGACTAATTCACCCCACAGGAGCTTGATGCTAGATAGTGTTTGTCATTGTCACTGGATTGTACCCTTTGGTCTTTATTATATAGTGGGTATGACCCAGACTGAAACTATTAAATGTAAAGCTCCTGAAAATGCACTCTGCCCTTCACAAGATTTACCTGCTACTGGTTACTTTACAATCCTAAAAGATTTTTACCTGGATGATTGAATAGATTTCTGGGTTATCATCTGGTCCATAAGTACATAAAGACCACGTAGCCGTCAGTGGGGTGTACATTGGTGGCTCTTGCTCTCTTGCTGTGGATGCACATGCCCTTGCAGACAGTGGTACTTTATCACCTACTGGCTTTTCAACTGTTGCAATTTTGACTGGGTCCAATACTTGCAGAGAACACACATCATGTTGCTGTACTGGGGACTTTGTTAATAAGTAGTTCTGCCTCACTGTTGATTCTGCACACTGGTCAGGTATCAACTTTGAAGATGGTTCACTTGGGCGTAATGAGGAATCATTCTCAAAATGCTTGTCAATATAGCTCATCAATAGGTTACATATGGACAAATTTGACTTTTCCATTACTTTTTTCTCTGTCTGTTTACAAATGTCGGGTTTGTTGAGTCTTCACTATTTTATTTTTCTTTAATATTACCTTAGGCTGCATAGCTACTTTGCTCTATTTCTACGGACTTAAGTCCTTCTCCTGTTGCCGGCTTTCTTTTACTTTTTTGTTTCCTTACCATCAGTTTTGGCTAAATGATCGAATGTAAACAGTTCCCTAGGTATCTCTGAAGGTCGTTCCTTTAATTTCTTTAAAATCTGTGCATCTGCTTTTGTAGCAAAATATGTGAGATAATACGCATTTCCTGAAATATAAGGCAGTGAAAAATTAATGTAAAGCTACAAAAACGGTGAACATAATGCAACTGTTTCAGTTTGGCAAAGAATGAAAGCCTAAAAGTCAAATCCATAAAACTTGAACCATATATGTAAGGTTCATTTCGTTCATTTATATATATTTCATATTATGGTTATTAAGTAAGGACACAAAATTATATGTACACCAATAGGATCAACTTTGTGTTTTTGTTCTCAATTTAAATTCAAAACTAAACTTAGTGACAGCAGCAGAATGTATAACATTTCAATGGAAAATATAATTATTCATTAGCAGAAAATTATAAATGCCTTTATAAACATTATTCTTCATCTTAAAGAAATTTAGTGTAAATGCCAGCTTGGAGACTGAATTCCATGGAGCTGTGGCTGTAAAGAGATTTACACCATTCTGGAGTCTGAGAACGAAACTACTACGAGTACATGTTCTTTTTTCTGACATGATGGTCATATTTGATACCAGATCAGAACTATGTTTTTTATATGGGACCAACTAGATATGAAAAAGAAGTCTTTTGGCGAAAATCTCATGTTGATATGACCATCCACTTAGGAGACGTAGCAGTAAGATTTTCAAGATGGCTCCCATGGTGGCCATGTTGAACTTTAAATCGTCACCATTTTTATTTCAAACCTGATATCATAGGAAGTGTTTCAGTTGAAATTTTAACGGAAACATTATGCTATGATCATTTTGTAGGATTCATAATGACAGCAAGATTTTCCAGATGACTGCCATGATTGTCATGCAGAACAAAATGTAAATTCCCGCTTTGTTTATTTACGTTACCGGTAACAGAGACCAACCTTTTGGGGTGCAATTTCACAATGAAGTTTTCACCTCATGCTTATTGCTGACAACTGGCAGCTTGCTAGTACTTCATTTATTTAGACTGACCTTGGCATGCATATGGTAAGTAAAATCCCACTTCTTTTTGTTTTGACCCATGCATTATATTCTTTAGAACACTCACTTATTGGGAAATAATTCCTTGTCTCAACAGAACACCTGTGTATCCATTGGTTACTGACCTTATTTGTATAACATATTTCATACAAGTTCAACCGTGGTAAATTTCTTCTGATATATATCTTTATATGAAATACTACAAGTAATTGAGTGAAAGAAGAGGACTACAAGAAATATTGTTTAGTTTACTACACACTGGGAGAAAAACAAATGAATCTAATGCCAGACCAGTTTGAACGTGGGTAGAACATATTAGAATCTCTTACGTTTTTTATAGGTAATAGAATAAGTAAAAACACACTAACCATGGATCTTCACAATGGACCTAAAAACAGGTCTTTTCCCCAGGTCATTTTCTCATTCTCTCTCTCTCTTTAAATTGTCCAAGATGTTGCAGGCGCTTGCTTTTCTGTCCTACAACACTTAAATAATTGTCTTCCACGAAATAACTGCACTCATACATTATAGAAGTTGAAGTACAAATTCGAATGCTGATCGAAAAATAAAATTCCCATGTGTTAACAATCTTTAAAGCTAATGACTGCTTTCTATGTCCGTTTGAACTTTTGGCGCGCTGATGAAGCAACTGGATCTTAGTGGGTTACGAGGCGTGGGGCGCAGATAGGGATTTGAATATTGAATAGAAGTATTGGCTATCGACAAAACAAAACACACAGAAAATGAAAAATAAAGCTGCCATTAAAAAGGTTTGAACACATATTTTTTCGAACAAGACATTAAAGTTATTATTTTATTTATATGTTAGCACAGCCTATTTCCAAAATCGAAATCTGTTGGTAGAGTATGGTTTTCAAACCTTAACCAAATGGGGAAGTTCCATAATAGTTCTCCAATCAAGGATTGCATATACATCTTTGTTTCACAGCATATTATATATATTATATTTCAAGCAACCTTTCTCGGTAGATCCTTTATTTTATAAAATGGCCGAATCTCAGCCGGAGAAACGTCACAGAGGACCGTATGGGAGTAGGAATTATGATGCTCAAATGAAACTTCCAAGACTGTCTATTTCACAAAGTGAAATGGACAATACGTCTGTGCGCACAAAACTCTTTTATATAGAATCACAACTGACTTGTACAGCAAAGATGTTACATCTGAAAATGAAGTTCATGGATATATGGAGTTATCAGCAGCGGAAACGGTAAATATTTGTTAATTTGTTTATTCCAGTGATTCAAGGACAGTTCCACCCCCACCCCACCCAATCAAGCGTTAGGAAACAACTTTTATTGGGGGGGGGGGTCGGATTCGGGGAGGAAGGTTATTGCTCACATGTAGATTTATTTTTTCTAGTTAAACAAATACAGTTTAAACAATATACGCGTACTTGTATTTACGATTGACCAGTAATATAGTAATCATTGTTTCTTTAAGGCTACATACCCCTGGAAAAGAATTGATGTTCGGTGCCCTGGAACAGAAGCTCATTTCAGAGCAGGCCAGAGATTTCTTTGATTATTGTGTGACTTTTACTACCTTCTTTTTGTTTGGGGGTGGGGTGGGGTGGAGGTGAGCTTCGAATTTTGGCTTTTCGTCTGATTTCAACCCATACTATTGAATCACAGCCAAACAGAATGACATAACACCTTTCAGTAATCACAGAAACTTGACGTTAGATAGTCTTGACATTTTTGGGGGTACTTTTCTTGAATGTACCCTGTTGATATTTAACAGATTATGTACAGAATGCGCAGGGAAAACATTATTGAATGTCAGGCAGAAATTATATAGTGTGTTACGGTATATGTTGTCTAGGTACAGTGTAACCGTGGGTACGAGAATTTGTAGTATTCAAAGTATGCAAGCTAAATCCAATATCAGTAATAAAGATATTAGCTGTAGATAGTTTAAGAAGATTGCAATCTATATCAGTAATGCTATGTGAAACATTTGACATTATGTCATATTCATTGCCTAATATTTCAAACAAACACGAGCTGGAGAGATGTTGTTGTTGTTGTTGTTGTTGTGTGTGTGTGTGTGTGTGTTCAAATGCCATAATTTCGATTATTGTGTATGTTGACCTTTTCTTTTGTCACATTCACTCAGAAACTTTCATGGAATATGTCATCTGCATTAAATTAAATTAGTACATGCCCAGAATATACTAAAGCAGGTACGATTGCATTCCCTCATCCTGATTACCTTGCGGCCCCCAATAAAAAGGCTTCTAGCATGTTATAAAATTATGGTATTATATATAAAGATTTATAATTCTAGTGATTTATTTTTGATTTATTAAGAAGGAGGATATAGATGATGGTCCTGCGACTTTGATATTTACAAAGTTATAGAGAATGATATCAAAACCACAGACACATTATTAGACCCAATTCTGAATGAGATTTTTGAGGCTAATGAGATTCTGGAACGTGAGGACATACTTTTTGTAGATTCTGATGAAGAAGATACATTTGGTTTACATGTAGATTCAGAAGAGGCACAGATACATGATGCAGATTCAATGTTTTAAATCCTGGATCTTGTGTCACAGTTGGAGTTCTTATGCTACTGCTGGCAGTCTTCACAACAAAGTACAATCTAGTTGGTGATGCAACGCAACAGTTGCTTAATATAATTGCATTCAATCTGTGTACCAAACTTTATCAGTTTAAAAAATAGTTTACAAACCTGCGTACTCCTTTAGTGTATCACTACTACTGTTCATACTGTTTAGGACCGATTGAAGATAGCTAATGTAAGACATGTTCATTTGAGTTTTGTGCGAAGCCCTTTTGATAGAAGTAAGAAAAACTACTTGTTTTCCCAGGAAGACTTTTATGAAAATCTTCAACATCGCTTCAAACGAAACACACCAGGTGGCCATTATGAAGACATTTATGATGGTATGCTTTATAAATCTAAGTTTGACAATCATGGATTGCTAAGTGACCCAAATAACATTTCATTTACATTTAACTATAATGGAACACCAGTTTTTAAAAGCAGTAAAGTGTTGGTTAGGCCAATTTTTATTGTTATAAATGAGCTACCTTACAAACAACGGAAGAAAAAAGAGAATATGATCGTAGCAAGTTTGTGGTTTGGGAGTCAGAAACCATCTATGGGAAGATTTTTGAAACCTCTTTAAAAAACTATGAATGAATTGTATCAGGGCATTGAATGTCAGTCTCCAGAAAAAGAATCTTTCATATGTAAGTGTATTTTACTTTGTGGTACTTCAGATCTTCCTGCAATGAGTCTGCTGTGCAATCACATGAAGTACAATGGTACATATTCATGCTGGAAATGTGAGCAGCAGGGTATTTCTGCATCAGTTGGAAAAGGCCAGGCCAGAGTGTTTTCCTTTGATATAAGGACTCCAAAGAGCCCTGAAAGAACTGTTAACAGAGTCACTGAAAATGCCGGAACTGCTGTTCAAAATCAGGATGCTGGACATACAAGCAATTATGCTGCTAAGGGTATCAAATGACCATCATGGTTACTGTTTCTTCCTGGATTTAATATTTTTACCGGGATTGCAAAAGACTACATGCATGGCGTCCTGGATGGTGTGCAGAAGCTTTTATCATAATTGTGGTTTCTGCCAAAACACAATAAGAAACCATTCAATATGTACCACAAATTATGTTAAGTAGATGAAAGATTGTTAAATATTCGTCCAACACTCGATATCTCTAGGTTACCACGATCTATTCAATATCTGAAATATTGGAAGGCATTCGAATATCGGTCCTTTCTGTTATTCTTTGTTCTTTGGTGCACCAGTGCTACATGGTGTCTTAGATCATGAGAGATTTTCTCATTATCTATTACTTGTAAATGCTATGCACATTCTTCCGAAATTTGGTTAAAATGAAAATGACATTAAACGAGCCGAACATATGCTACTTGACTTTTGCAGATATTTTGAGACCATGTATGATACATGTTTTATGCGACTGAATGTTCACCAACTCCTTCATCTTCCAGACAGTGTGCACAACATTGTACCGCTTTATATACACAGTTGCTTTTCATTTGAAGACGAAAATGGTGTTCTTCTCAGAATGATAAGAGGCACACAGAATATAGACAATCAGATTGTGACAGGAGTGTCATTCGTGCAGAAGTTACCTGAATTGAAGCAAAAATGCATCAAGAAAGTATCTCCTTGTGCAAAACTGTATAATGCAATTGAATCACCAAGCCAACTAAAAGGAGGAGACATAATTGATAATGGTATTTATATCTTAGGTGGAGTGAAAGAAAAAGCTCTCACAGAGGAAGAAAACAAAGCACTATATTCATTTCTTGGTTTTGAACCAGTTTCACCTAAATTTAAAAGCTTCAGCAGAGCAGAAATTAATGATAATGTACTCTGTGGTTTAGCTTATGCACGAATGTTGAAACGGGACAACTCTACGGTTGAGTACAACATTGAACAGGGAGGATATTTTGGACAAGTAAGATTTTTTACTATGATTTCAGAAAATGGAGAACAAAAGACACTAGCATTCATAGAAAAGCTGAAGTGTTTGAATTATGGAGAACAACTGAGCCTATTAACTGTAATGAAAACAAAGGATCTTCAGGTGGTACCTATTCAGAATCTTACTTCAAGCTGTAAGTTCATTGAATATCCAGGAGCAAATAAACTCTACGTTTGCAGATTTCCCAACAAGTGGGAATCTGATTAAAGTGCATTTCCTGCAACATATGGACTGTGTGTTTTTATTACATTTGTCCTGTTACAAGTCCGGGAGGAAATTGCTGCCGATTTGCATAAGTAATGACAAAACAGACAATTATAAGACTAATTATTTGCATTAAATAATCTCATTTCATAAAAATGAAAGAAAACCTCAGAAACATGAAAATTGTGTAAAGTTTATAGTTTTTGAGCCTTTACTGTACACGCTGAAGAATTTGTCTACGTCAAAGGAGTACTAGAACAGTAAATTACTGCACATGCTGAATATAATTAATAGCGTCACACTTTAATATAATTATTCCCATAGAATTTAGGAAACTAATATTCTTGTTATATGGACATGTACAATTATATTCATCCCAATTTCTTTTCAAGAGAAATGACTGCTAGAACTGCGAAGACTTTAGAGTATTTTCTTACTGGCAATAAACACTGAATATGTACATGTATAATATAGACGAACTATGCAGGAATGACTAGAGTTCTTTCATCACAGTGATGTTGATTATTATCTGTTTATTGAGTGCTGGTACATGTCTGATTAATCTGAATTGCAAGATGTATGAAAGTGAAAATGGAATATAACTTCATTATACTGATCTTTTTTGTATTTTAAGCCCAGCAAAACCAACTTGTACAGTTTCCAGAACATGTGAGGTTTGTCTCAGTGTGTGCTTATCATTGCATATTAGCTTTTATAAGCAGATTTAATTCTCACATGAAATAATAAACAAATAAAAGAAATCAAGTTGCTCGTATTCATTTTTAATTTTTCAGACCTTTTAATTGAGTTCTTTTGCCATGGTAGAATAATAATGTACTGTTATCATATAAATCTGTGGATAGGGCGACTTATAAACTGTGTTTTTAAAAAGTCAACAGCTTAAAATTGGATACCCCAATTTGAAATGGGGCGGTATTACTATTTTTTGGAATATGATACACAATTTGTATGTTTTATACTGAGTTTGCGGTGTGAATGTTCAAAAATATTAGTGATATACCCCACTACATCTTGCAAAAGATTTTAAATAGTTTAAGACATCATTTTTTAAACATAAAATGGAAATTATGAATCAGTGTGTAAGTTTAAGTTACTAGCCTTTAGTAAAAGTAAGGGATTGCTTTATCGTTAACTATGGACTTTATTTATATTTGCAGCCAAGTACAGTTATTGAGTCTGAGATGTTGCACAGTTTACTAATCTCTATAGCAACATATTCATTGTGGAATAAATACATCACCTCAGCAATTCTGAACATTTATGATGCTTTCAAATTTGTTGGATCACATCATCGAAGCTTGAATATATCAAACAAAATAAAACCTGCAAAGTTGTTTGTTTCTACATGTATTATTCAAAACATTTCTTTCAATCATTCATGTAATTTAGTTGCATTATCCTTGTGAAATGAATATGATACAAACGTTCAGTTCATCGCTGTTGCACAAATGAAAAAGTCAAACTTTACATTTATTTTTACAGACACACAAATGCCAAGACCAAAGTCTGCCTTGTTTAACTGATGTAAGTGACTGAGTTCTTCATTCCGCCTAGATGTTGGCTAGAAAATAATAAAGTCCAGATTCATCCTTTCATATAACATGTGCCAGTGACTAAGTTCATAATTCCTCCTAGATGGTGGCTGGAAGATCAACCAAGTCCAAACTTTTGCCAAAGATGTATTATATAGCAGGGATTTTGAGAAAAGTCCATCTTGAGTTAGACGGACTCTAGATGGATTCATCTTTGATTTCTCCAATTTTCCATGTCCGCCTTTGTATTAACGAGATTGTTAACATCTTAGACAGACTCCGCCTGGAATCTCCTTAGGTTCCAGGTGGAATCCGCGTAATTATTTCGTACGAGTAACTATTGGGTCCAGAACTATAAAATGTATGTGCTATACTATTGTAAGAGTACAGTACATCTAACTATAGGGCACAGATCTCTAAAATGTATGTGCCATACCCAGTAAGAGTACAGCATATCTAACTATATAGGGCACATCTCTAAAAGGTATGTGCCATACCCAGCAAGAGTACAGTTTATCTAACTATAGGGTAAATATCTCTAAAATGTACGTCATACCCATTAAGAGTACAGTTTTTCTACCTAAAGGGTACAGATCACTAAAATATACGTGCCACACCCGGTAAGAATACAGTATACCTATCTATAAGGTACTGATCTCTAAAATGTATTTGTTATACTCCAATAAGACTTCAGCACATCTACCTATAGGTTACAGATCTCAAATATTTATGTTTCATAACCTGGAAGAGTACGGTGTATCTAACTATAGAGTATAGACCTCTAAAATGTATGTGCCATAATCAGTAAGAGTACAGAACATCTAACTATAGGGTACAAATCTCTAAAATGTATGTGTTGTACCCTGGAAGAGTAAAGTATATCTACCCATAGGGTACATATCTCTAAACTGTTAGTGCCATATCCAGTGTGAGTACAGTATATCTAACTATAGGGTACAGATCTCTTACATATACGTGCCATACCCAGTAATAATACAGTGTATATATATATATATATATATATATATATATATATATATATATATATATATATATATATATATATATATATATATATATATATATATATATATATATATATATATATATATATATATATATATATATATATATATATATAGGGTACTGATCTCTAAAATGTATATGTTATAGTACAGTAAGACTACAGTACATCTAACGAAAGGGTACATATCTCAAATATTTATGTTTGATAACCCGTAAGAGTACAGTATATCTAATTATAGAGTACAGACCTCCAAAATGTATGTGCCATAATCAGTTAGAGTACTCTATATCTAACTATAGGGTACAGACCTCTACAATGTATGTGCCATAATCAGTTGGAGTACAGTATCTAACTATAGGGTACAGATCTCTAAAATGTATGTGCGATACTCAGTAAGAAAACAATATATGTTACTATAGGATACATCTCTAAAATGTAGGTGCCTTACCCAGTAGGTGTACAGTTTATCTAGCTATAGGGTACGGATCTCTAAAATGTATGTTCTATACCCAGGAAGAGTACCTCATATCTAACAATAGGTTACTGTACTCTAAAATGTATGCCATAAACAGTAAGAATACAAATATCTAACTGTAGGGTACATATGTCTAAAATGTATGTCTAATACCGGATAAGAATAAAGGATATCGAACTATAGGGTACATATCTCTAAAATGTATGGGGTATACCCCAATAAAAATAAAGTACACTTATCTATATGGTACTGATCTCTAAAATGTATCTGTTATTTTCCAGTAAGACTACGATACATGTAA
The DNA here is from genome assembly GCA_028554795.2 of Sinohyriopsis cumingii. NCBI lineage: Eukaryota > Metazoa > Mollusca > Bivalvia > Unionida > Unionidae > Sinohyriopsis > Sinohyriopsis cumingii. The sequence goes on from CM068837.1 coordinate 55,891,967, forward strand.
CTATAGGGTATATATCTCAAGAATGTATGATCCATAACCGGTAAGAGTACAGAATATTTAAATATCGGATATAGATCTCTAAAATGTATGTGTCATGCCCAGTAAGAGTACAGTATATCTAAATGTAGGGTACAAATCTCTAAAATGTATGTGCCATACCCAATAACAATACAGTATATCTAGCTATAGGGTACAGACGCCAAAATGAATGTGTTATACTCCAGTAAGAGTACAGTACCTCTAAATATACGGTACAGACCTCTAAAATGTATGTGCCATACCCATTGAGAGTACAGTATACCTAACTATAGGGTACAGAACTATACAATGCATGTGCCATACCTAGTAAGAGTACAATATGTCTATCTATTGGGTACATGTCTCTAAAATGTATGTGCCAAACCAATTAAGAGTACAGCATATCTAACTATAGGATACAGATCCCTAAAATGTAAGTGCCACACCCAGAAGGAGTACAGTATATCTACCTATAGGATACAGATATATAAAATGTATGTGCATACCCAGCAAAAATACCGGACATCTAACTATAAGGTACATATCTCTAAAATGTATTTGCCATACACAGTAAGAATACAGTATATCTACCACTAGGGTTCAGGTCTCAAAAATGTATGTGACATACCCAGTAAGAGTACAGTATGTCTAACTATAGGGTACAGATCTCAAATATTTATGTTTCATAACCTGGAAGAGTACAGTATATCTAACTATAGAGTACAGAACTCCAAAATGTATGTGCCATGATCAGTTAGAGTACACTATATCTAACTATAGGGTACAGACCTCTACAATGTATGTGCCATAATCAGTTGGAGTACAGTATATCTAACTATAGGGTACAGATCTCTAAAATGTATGTGCCATACTCAGTAAGAAAACAATATATGTTACTATAGGATACATCTCTAAAAGGTAGGTGCCTTACCCAGTAGGAGTACAGTTTATCTAACTATAGGGTCCATATCTCTAAAATGTATGTGCCATACCCTTTAAGAGTACAGTTTAGCTAGCTATAGGGTACGGATCTTTAAACCGTATGTTCCATACCCAGGAAGAGTACCGTATATCTAACAATAGGTTACTGTACTCTAAAATGTATGACATAAACAGTAAGAATACAAATATCTAACTATAGGGTACATATGTCTAAAATGTATGTCTAATACCCGATAAGAATAAAGGATATAGAACTATAGGGTACATATCTCTAAAATGTATAGGGTATACGCCAGTAAGAATACAGTATACGCACCTATATGGTACTGATCTCTAAAATGTATATGTTATTTTCCAGTAAGACTACGATACATGTAACTATAGGGTATAGATCTCAAGAATGTATGATCCATAACCAGTAAGAGTACAGAATATTTAAATATCGGGTATAGATCTCCAAAATGTATGTATCATGCCCAGCAAGAGTACAGTATATCTAACTGTAGGGTACAAATCTATAAAATGTACGTGCCATAGCCAGTAACAATACAGTATATCTAGCTATAGGGTACAGATCCCCAAAATGAATGTGTTATACTCAAGTAAGAGTACAGTACCTCTAAATATACGGTACAAACCTCTAAAATGTATGTGCCATACCCACTGAGAGTACAGTATATCTAACTATAGGTTACTGTACTCTAAAATGTATGCCATAAACAGTAAGAATACAAATATCTAACTATAGGGTACATATGTCTAAAATGTATGTCTAATACCCGATAAGAATGAAGTATATCGAACTATAGGGTAAATATCTCTAAAATGTATAGGGTATACGCCAGTAAGAATACAGTATACGCACCTATATGGTACTGATCTCTAAAATGTATATGTTATTTTCCAGTAAGACTACGATACATGTAACTATAGGGTATAGATCTCAAGAATGTATGATCCATAACCAGTAAGAGTACAGAATATTTAAATATCGGGTATAGATCTCTAAAATGTATGTGTCATGCCCAGCAAGAATACAGTATATCTAACTGTAGGGTACAAATCTATAAAATGTATGTGCCATAGCCAGTAACAATACAGTATATCTAGCTATAGGGCACAGATCCCCAAAATGAATGTGTTATACTCCAGTAAGAGTACAGTACATCTAAATATACGGTACAGACCTCTAAAATGTATGTGCCATACCCACTGAGATTACAGTATATCTAACTATAGGTTACTGTACTCTAAAATGTATGTCATAAACAGTAAGAATACAAATATCTAACTATAGGGTACATATGTCTAAAATGTATGTCTAATACCCGATAAGAATGAAGTATATCGAACTATAGGGTAAATATCTCTAAAATGTATAGGGTATACGCCAGTAAGAATACAGTATACGCACCTATATGGTACTGATCTCTAAAATGTATATGTTATTTTCCAGTAAGACTACGATACATGTAACTATAGGGTATAGATCTCAAGAATGTATGATCCATAACCAGTAAGAGTACAGAATATTTAAATATCGGGTATAGATCTCCAAAATGTATGTATCATGCCCAGCAAGAATACAGTATATCTAACTGTAGGGTACAAATCTATAAAATGTACGTGCCATAGCCAGTAACAATACAGTATATCTAGCTATAGGGTACAGATCCCCAAAATGTATGTGTTATACTCCAGTAAGAGTACAGTACCTCTAAATATACGGTACAAACCTCTAAAATGTATGTGCCATACCCACTGAGAGTACAGTATATCTAACTATAGGTTACTGTACTCTAAAATGTATGCCATAAACAGTAAGAATACAAATATCTAACTATAGGGTACATATGTCTAAAATGTATGTCTAATACCCGATAAGAATAAAGTATATCGAACTATAGTGTAAATATCTCTAAAATGTATAGGGTATACCCCAGTAAGAATGCAGTATACGTATCTATGTGGTACTGATCTCTAAAATGTATATGTTATTTTCCAGTAAGACTACGATACATGCAACTATAGGGTATGGATCTCAAGAATGTATGATCCATAACCAGTAAGAGTACAGAATATTTAAATATCGGGTATTGATCTCTAAAATGTATGTGTCATGCCCAGCAAGAATACAGTATATCTAACTGTAGGGTACAAATCTATAAAATGTATGTGCCATAGCCAGTAACAATACAGTATATCTAGCTATAGGGCACAGATCCCCAAAATGAATGTGTTATACTCCAGTAAGAGTACAGTACATCTAAATATACGGTACAGACCTCTAAAATGTATGTGCCATACCCATTGAGAGTACAGTATATCTAACTATAGGGTACAGAACTATACAATGTATGTGCCATACCTAGTAAGAGTACAATATGTCTATCTATAGGGCGCATGTCTCTAAAATGTATGTGCCAAACCAATTAAGAATACAGTATATCTAACTATAGGATACAAATCCCTAAAATGTAAGTGCCACACCCAGAAGGAGCACAGTATATCTACCTATAGGATACAGATCTCTAAAATGTGTGTGACATACCCAGCAAAAAATACCGGACATCTAACTATAAGGTACATATCTCTAAAATGTATGTGCCATACACAGTAAGAATACAGTATATCTACCACTAGGGTTCAGGTCTCAAAAATGTATGTGACATACCTAGTAAGAGTACAGTATGTCTTACTATAGGGTACAGATCTTTAAAATGTATGTTCCATACCCGGTAAGAGTTCAGTATATCTAACTTCACGGTACAGATATCTAACATATATGTGTCATACCCGAGTAAGAAGAAAGTATATATAACACTAGGGTACATGTCCCAAAACTGTATCTGCTATAATAAGTAAGAGTACAGTATATTTAAATATAGGGTACAGGTCTCTAAAATGTATATCCCATACCCACTAAGAGTACAATATATCTAGCTATAGGGTACATATCTCTAAAATGTATATGCTATATCCAGTAAAAATAGAGTATATCTAATTATAGGGTACATATATCTAAAACGTATTTGCCATACCCAGTAAGAGTACAGTTCATTTAACTATTGGATACAGATCTCTAACACGTACGTGCTATACTCCAGTCAGAGTACACTACATCAAACTATGGGGTACAGATCTCTAAAATGTCTGTGTCATACCCAATATGAGTTCTGTTCATCTAACTATAGGGTACAGATCTCTAAAATGTATGTGTTATACTCAAGTAAGAGTACAGTACATCTACCTATAGGGTAAAGATCTCTAGAATGTACGTGCTATCTCCCAGTTGGAATAGGGTACAAATTTCTAAACTGTATGTGCCATACACAGTAAGAATACAGTATACCTAACTATAGGGTGCAGATCTCTGAAAATGTATGTGCCATACACAGTAAGAGTTCAGTATATCTAACTTCTGCGTAGAGATCTCTAAAATATATGTGTCATACCCAAGTAAGAAGAAAGTATATCTAACAGCAGGGTACAGATCTAAAAAATGTATCTGCCATACCAAGTAAGAGTACAGTATATTTAAATATACGGACGGATCTCTAAGATGTATGTCTCATACCGGTAAGAGTACAATATATCTAACTATACGGTACATATCTCTAAAATGTTTTTTCTATACCCAGTAAATGTACTGCATATCTAACTATAGGGAAGAGATATCTAAAATGTATTTGCCATACCAAGTTAGAGTAGAGTACATCTAACTATAGGATACAGATCTCTAACATGTACGTGCTATACTCCAGTAAGAGTAAACTAAATTTAACTACGGGGTACAGATCTCTAAAATATATGTCATACCCAATAAGTGTGCCGTTCATCTAACTATAGGGTACAGATCTCTAAAATGTATGTGTTATACTCAAGTAAGAGTACATTACATCTACCTATAGGTTAAAGATCTCTTTAATGTATGTGTTATCTCCTATTTGGAATAGGGTACAGATCTCTAATCTGTATATGCCATAAACAATATGAATACAGAATATATAACTACTGGGTACAGGTCTCTAAAGTGTATGTGCCTTACCCAGTAAGAGTTATTTATATCTAACTATACGGTACAGATCTCTAAAATAAATATGCCATACCCAGTAAGAGTACAGTATATCTAACTATAGGGTACAGATCTGTAAAATGTATGTAAAATACCCAGTACGAGTACAGTATATCTAACTACTGGGTACATATCTCTAAAATATATGTGCCATACCCAGTAAGAGTACAGTATATCTAACATTAGGGTACAGATTTATAAAGTGTATGTGCCATAGCCAGTGAGAGTACAGTATATCTAACTATATGGGTACCGATTTCTAAAATATATGTGCTATACGCCAGTAAGAATACATTATATATACGTATAGAGTACAGATCTCATAAATGTATGTTCCATACCAGTAAGAGTATATTATTTTAAGATATACGGTACAGATCTCTAAAATGTATGTGCCGTGCCCAGTAAGAGTACAGTTTATCTAACCATATGGTACGGATCTCTAAAATGTATGTGATACATCCCAGTAAGAGTTCAGTATATTTAACTATAAGGTACGGATCTCTAAAATATACATGATATAACATAGTGAATAAGTTTCTATGGAAAGGGAAGGCCATGTGTCTTGACTCATGGAACCCCTGTTGTAAAGACACCGGTGTAATCGACACAAGCCTGTAGCCTTAAAGATATTAATGTACCAGTTGCCTGAAGTGTTACGATGTGATAGTAGTGTTCCAAATGATCTTATTAATATAATCCAAGAATGTTCTTTTCTGCATTCACTATAATTGCAATCATTCTGTCAAAAATATTACTGAGGAGAAGTTGGTACTACAGGTGAATTATAATCTGAATATATATCTCCACTCAAATCAAATTCTGAACACAACAATAAGAATGGTTCTGCTAAAGATGTTAAATTTCAGAATTAATAATTATTCAAGTAAACCAGTTTATATATAAAAAGGTAATATTCAAAAGTAAAGCGTGGATGTTGGTCCAAAGCTCATTTCTATAAACTTTTCAGTTGTGAACAGATAAAATATGTTACTAGAACATAAAAAACATCAGTTATAACAGCTTCTTCGTGGGGGAAATTCCAACATCCTAGACCCATGCACAAAATAAACAAGCGTACCATTATTGATAGTGATCCTCATATTTAACCCATATGAGTATGTAATATTTATTTACGAAAACAAATGTTACCACTCAGGTATACAAAGATCTTGATGATGGACAAGGTCAAGTCCAAAATATAATTATAAATAACACATAACCATAGAGAAAAAACTAATAAACAACAAAAATTAAATATAAAAATTAATCTTACGCAATGTCACATTGAAACACACATATACCATGTACACACATGCAATGGGTCTCACAATATCCCCATGAGAATAAAAGCATATCTTGTATTTAAAAAGGTGGGTACTCTCAAGACTGAGGCTGGAATGCTTGTCAAGTGGCACGATATTCCGGCAGTCCTTTAAATATGAGAATCTAATGAAATCACTATATTAACCATTGAGATAAATTCACACGTTTAAAGAATCAAAAACAAACTGATAAAGAAAACGTTTTTAAAAAGAGTTACCTATGGAATATGTGTGTGTGTGTATGATTTGGATTTTTAATCATAATTTTTAAACTAAAAAAGTGTTCCAGCTAGAAATGTCGTACAGATAGGATGCAGTTGTTCATTTTATCATGTACCCAATTAACTCAAACATATTGACATGCCTGAATATCTGATTTTATCATGTTGCCTATTAACTCAAATATATTGATATGTTTCAATATCTCATTTTATCATGTACCCAAAATAACTCAAACATTCTGACAGGTCTGAAACATGTCTGAATATCTGATTCACCTGAGAAGGACAGCACTGATCAATTTTAATTCTTGAATCTAGCTCTCGGATAACTCATTACAAACAATTTTCTTTAGACCAACTAAAATAAAGTAATAAAACTATGTCCCAAATGAGAGATCCAATTTTTATCAAAGTCAGATTAATAGTATGGCTAATAGGAGTTGTAATAAACTCAGCCAATCAGACACAAGCTATGACGTCTGTGAGTGTTAATAAGCCCAGCCAATCAGATACAATATATGACTTCTGGGAGTGGTAACAAGCCCAGCCAATCAGATACACGATATGACTTATGTGAGTGGTAATAAACCCAGCCAATCAGACACGATATACGGCTTATGTGAGTGGTAATAAGCACAAGCCAATTAAATACAAGCTATGACGTATGTGCATGACAAAAAGCCCAGCAAATCAGATATAAAATATGGCTTCTGTGAGTGGTAATAAGCCCAGCAAATTAAATACAAGCTATGACTTATGTGAGTGGTAATAATCCCAGCAAATTAGATACAAGATATGACGTCTGTGAGTGGTAATAAGCGCAACCATTTATATACAAGATCATCTCATTAACATGGTGGACCTTGCTTATTATTTTTAATTGTTGAAGGAAGGATTACATATACATCAATATGGAAATGGTGGAGCTGTCTGCTCACTTGCCATTTTTTCCATGGTGCACTGTTGCTGGATAATTTGATTCCTTATTATTCTAAAAGCGCTTAGAAACTGCTAGCAAGATTTACGGTTCTGTTATAGTAACATATGTTAATGATATGAACTGAAAAAAAAGGAATGTTCATGTTAGCAAGATTTTCCAAATTCTGATTTCGATGATTCAAAATACAATTATGGGGTTGCCAACATAAAAATAAGGCCTCTCAGATCCCTAATTACTGTAATATAGAAGATTCATCATGTAACAATGTCCAAATTATGACCCAAGGGCAAGACTTCCAACTTATGGGGCAACACTCCACATAAAGAATCACAAGATTCTTGAAGTATGTTGTAGCCCAAACCAAGAGGGTGACATACTAGACTCTCATTTATTAAACTACTTTAACTATAAAAAGTATCCCGACTAACCCACCAAGCCCACTGTTTGTTTGTGGGGTTTGTTTGTTTGCTTGTTTCATTCATTAATAAACAAGAGGCACATGCAGACCTGATGGCACTCATTCTCATATAAAATGTCCCTTCCACCCCAGCATAGAATTTTAAAAATCTCTTTGTGAAAATGACAAAGGTGAAATCCAACTCTGATAATCCAAGTGGAATCACTGCTGCCTGCATTGGGTTATAAGAAATGTATAATAACACTGTGCAAAAATAATTAATGCCCTGATTAAGTCTTTTGTTCAAATTGTTGTAAAAAGATGTATATTTACATTAATTACAAATGAACAGATGGACATACATTTATAATCCCTGTCGTATTACCCGCAAGACTTGGGAATAATTATTTTATGACCAAACTTTATTATAATAAGATTCTTTGCAGGATACTAACATTGGCAAAATTGTCTGACAGCCTGATGGCCTGGGCTCCACTTCTTCTAGATATGTCAGATAGGTCGGCTCCAGTATTCTAATCAAAGTGCCTTCTGTCTTGTTGAAACAAAAATTTGATTTGTCTGAGAAAACTTTGAAAGTTGAAAGTCTAGCAAATTATTGATAGTTATACTACTGTGTGCCCCTTACCCGTATAAATATCATCTACTTATCATGCTTCTATGAAAAACTGTAAACTTTGTGCACAAAACAAATTATGTAACATACGAATGGACTGCAGATTGCCTGGGTTACCTAACATTAGTGCTCACCTGGCTTTAACTTACATGTGACCCTATCGTCTGAAGGACAAACTATTATTTTTACAGCCATCTATAGCACATACATTTAAAGTTAAAATCTACTGCTTTCGAAAGTTAAGATCTTTCTTTCAAACTTGAAGACATATGACTACATAATGGGATTAAGGCTAATATTTACAAACAACAAGCAGATAATTCATTACTGCTGTAATCTCGTGAGTTTAGGACAAAAAAGGGACATTGTTGGATGTATTATAATTAAAAGTAATCAAATGTGGTCCATGTTAGTTTTCAAGTATTTGATTTCAAATAGGCCATCCTTTGACATAGGTGGGGTAGAAGACAAAAGATTGACAATTTTATTCAGGGAGACATACTTAAGTATTTTGATTGTTTTGTTATATTAATTGCTATTGCTTTGTTCAAGATATTTAAAGTTAAAGCGTAATGAATAATAATAATACCTGAGCTGCTCCTTGCTCATGATTAAACTAGCATAATGTAACACTGGCCACACTTAAAAAGCATGCGTATGAACAACATAACAAGTGTAAAAAGAAGCAATATAAAGTAATACATGCTATACAGATGCTAATGAACCACCATTTTGAGATCTGATTGAACCTGCAAGTATATTCAATATGATTTTGTTTCCTTTCTTAATATTTGAAATACAGTAATGTTCTATAACATATTATGGTACAATAATTGGGTAATTCTTGGCACATAGAAACTGGAGTCAGGGAATGTCGAATTTGACTCATGGGTTGTGATTTTTTTAAAAGCCACCAGCCCTGGGTCAGAGTCTGAAAAAAGCACTTCTCTGTGTAATAGATATATACGTGTATGTGACAATTGGTCTGCAATATATGACCTCTGTATGTGAAATTGTCTGCAATATTTGAATTCTGTATATGACATTGTCTTCTGTGACCTTGTCTGCAATATATGACATATTTTGAGTCACAGTTTGCTTACCGTCATTTCAGAGCACAAGCATCGCAATTAAACAATAATTTATATATGTAGTAAAATTTTTCTCCTTTCACACTCAATTTTAGTATTGCCTTCTGGTTTTATCTCTTTTAGTAATGTCTTTCTGGTTATAACCTATTTTAGTAATGCCATTCTGGTAATAATCTATTTTAGTAATGTCATTCCCTATATACTCTATTTTGGTAATGCATTTCTGCTGATAATCTAATTTAGTAATGCCTTTCCTTTCATACTCTATTTTAGTAATGCCATTACTTTCATATTCTGTTTTAATAGTGCCATTCCTTTCATACTCTATTGTAGTAATGCCTTTCCCGTCATACACTATTTTAGTAATGCCATTCCTTTCATACTCCTTTTTAGTAATGCCTTTCCCTTCAAATCTATTTTAGTAATGTTTTTCCTTCCATGCTCCATTTTAGTAATGCCATTCCTTATTTCATAGTCTATTTTAATAATGCCTTTCCCTTCAAACACTATTTCAGTAATGCCATTCCTTTCACAGTCTTTTTAGCAACGCCTTTCCCTTCAAACTCTATTTTAGTAATGCTTTTCCTTCCATGCCCTATTTTAGTAATGCCATTCCTTTCATAGTCTATTTTATTAAAGCCTTTCCTTTCATACTCTATTTCAGTAATGCCTTTCAATTCATACTCTACTTTAGTAATGCCTTTCCCTTAATACTTTACCTTAGTAATGCCTTTCCATTCATACTCTACTTTATTAACGCCTTTCCTTTCACATTCTACTTTAGTAATGCCTTTCCTTCATACTCTATTTTAGTAATGCCTTTCCTTTCATATTATATTATGGTATTGCCTTTCTGGTTATAATCTATTTTAGTAATGGCATTCCTTTCATACTCTATTTTAGTAATACCTTTCAATTCATACTCTACTTTAGTAATGCCTTTCCCTTAATACTCTATTTTAGTAATGCGTTCCATTCGTACTCTACTTTAGTAAAGCCTTTCCTTCAAACTATTTCAATAATGCCTTTCCATTCATATTCTATCATAGTAATGCCTTTCTGGTTATACTCTATTTTCGTAATGGAATTCCTTTCATGCTGTTTTAGTAATTACACCTATGCAGATATCATGTAAATGCTAATTTTCAAGACACCACAAGAATTTTCATTACAATATTTCACCTTAATACAAATGGATTTGTTTGCAAATATTTATTTTGTATATTGTATATAGTCTAAAGAGACACTAGGTGTGTGTAACTAATTCAGTTGACATCCCTAATAAAAGACATTATTAATTTGTTTATTATTATTTGTATTAAAAATAATAATTCATTTGCATGATGCATATGCACAAGAGCATTCCGAAATTTTCCTCAACTCTAATGCAAAAAACATATACAGTATTGCATACTGTGTGTGGAGCATAGGTTTCCTGCATCTTTTATTTCTTCTGTCCAACAAACGTTTGACCCTGAGCAGCACCATGGACATACCTTTTCGTCAATACTAAAGTATGCAAACACATTTTCTTTAGTGAATACATCCCATATTTACGTTGGAGATAAAGTAGGAAATGGCCAATGTCAACAAAGTGAATAAAAACTGTAAAATGGTAATAAATATCTATTTACAAAATGATCATCTGGCAACAAAAACTTTCAAGGATTGTTGACACAAATAATATTATCTTATTTATTTTAAAATTTATATTTCATTATGTACTACAATTTTCCATAATGACCCTTTACAATGTTGTGTCATCTACTAAAGCGCACAGGTCAAGACCTGAGGTATATTGGATATAGACTACATATAAGTCAAGACCTGGGGGTATACTAGATGAAAACTCAAGATAGGTAAAGACACAGGGTACATTGGATAAAACACTACAAGAAATCCACAATTGTGTACTCAGCACCGTACCTAATAAATAAACTAATATGCAAAATTAGATGAAAGTCAGTAACAAGTTTAAGAAGCATTTGAATATTTCTAGTGGTGATTAAATGAGTTACTACTTCAGGAGTGTGCAAAGATGATAGCTATGTTTGCGTTTTATGACCAGACCAGATCAAGGAGATTAGCCTTGATTAACGAACATATGTTAACAAAAATTCCAGGTCTACCACACAGTAACTAAGTATCCTGGCAATATTGCTCAGTAATGACCACTGCTTTAAATCCGGAATCACCAAAAACGAAACTACATGTCTCCCTGTACAGCAGTCCTACAATGTAAGACCTTAACCCTGACATTAATGTTTTGGGCTTTGTTACATATCAGGATCTTACATTGCAGTATTACCTGTACAGCAGAAAGAGGATGGACAAAACTATTTGAGTCAACTTAAATTAGCAAAGTATGCAGTGTGATTTCTGTAACAAACGTGTATGCACTATTGTCACAGGTCTATTTCCAATTGTACATCATGTCATGTCTTATCAGATATTTATGTGTCACAAGTTGAATGTAGTCGAGCAGTGACATCACGGGCTGGGGGTGAGGTGTGGAGGTGTGGACCGCACCAGGTGACACCATCAGAGAGGGTGACACCAAAACGACTGTCTATAAAATATTTTAATTTTTATGCAGGAAGGAGGTCCCTGGGGCTGACACCATGAGTTACCGCAAAGGATTGTCTATAAATGATAAATGTTTTGAATTTTTGTGCAGGAAGTTTGTCCATGGGGGTGACACCATGAGTTACCGCACTGGGTGACACCAACCCTAGTGACACCACTGTAGCCGAAAATTCTTAATTTCCTTCATGCCATACGTGATCGATTGATTGTATATTTACGGTGCACCAGCACTGTTAGGATATATATTGCCATACAAAAGACTAATTGTATGATCGTCTAAAAATGATAAAAGGTTTCATATTGACAAGCGATATCAAAACCAAATAGTTGAAAGTAAAACGATAAGCTGGTAAGGGTAATATAATAAAACTTCAATATGTAAATGGTGCATGTTAATGAAGACAGATGAAAAGTTATTAAAAAAGGGACAGTATATACATTATATAAAAATGCTCAAAAATCTTACATTTTTGGTACACATCTATTATGTATGAAAAAAGTTTAAGAGTAAGGTCCGATCGTAATAGTTGTGTAATTATTTTTCACGGAAGAGTTTTGTATGTACTTTAAAATCTGGAGAGAACTCGTTAACCGTTAAGTCTGTTAAGCCACGTGACCAACCGTAGCTGCCATTTCTCATACTCGAAATTTACAAGTTCTTTGTCTGCGTCTACATCACTAATCCTTTGAATTGATAATTTATAAAAAGCAATTGCTGCCTACATGAATATCAGAATCTTTACTTAAGTTATTGAAGATTTCGTAGTTGTGATTTTAATCATGAAAACTTCATATGTACTGAACGAAATCCGCGACCTCCATTTTGGAGAGTAGAGAACACGACCCAGTTATTTCAAATAGCAGATTTAGACCAGAGCATAAACCTTGACCACGTGATCTGACGTAACCGTCGTTCGCAGATATGAATATAGTATCTAATAGGCTGTTTTTCCCGAAGGTGGCTCTACGAAAACTTCTCAAAACGGCAGACGTTTACAGCAGTCATCAAAAGGAATCACGGCACTAATTCAACTCCCATAGTAAAGATATGTTTGAACACTTACGGGTTTTCTAAGGTAGTTATGTCCCTTGGTTGAACAATAAAGTTTGCTTGATGCTATGAAATATTTGCTGTTGTCTCGCTTGATCAGTCAATAAAGCAGTCACGGTACTAATTCAATTTCCATAGTAAACTTATGGAAACACTATCATATTCAAAATTCAATAATTTAAATTTGTTGGGTGCTGATGATTAGATTTCTCGATGCGCAACTATCCTTGGTGCAAGCTTCTATGTGGAGATCACCATATGAGCCGCAATATGTTTTTAATCTACATGTGCATGAAACAGATGTTTTTGATTCTGCACCAAATGAATCAGGTGCTACTTTCATTATTGAGTATTCCTATGTCAAGCCTGTAAAATACTAAAATTGCATCAATATAATTTTGTCTATATTTTTTGAACATGACAAATAGGATAGGCTCTCATAAGATATTTTTACTAAAATTTTAATTTTCATTATTAACCAATTATAGACCACCAAACACGTATATACTCTATTTTTTCTAGACTGGTTCACAGTTCTTCCGTATAATTATTACCGTGTGTCCAAATCTAATCAACTGGTACATTGCAGACTCAGCGACAACATTTTTATATTCTTTATAACACAGACGTAGCTCTTGTTGGTCCATCAGAGTGAGACTAAATTTTGTCAATCCAAGTAAGGTCTTGTTCCAAACACTAAGCTAGGCATCCCACACTTCCTTACACTTAGCTACTGTCCCATCCGAACTATCAATTCTAGCTTTAGCACTCTTCTGAATCTCATTACAATCTTAGTACGTTTGCCGTTTAACCCCAAAAAACTACAAATGGCATTTTGTCTGTCTCAACATGTCTTGATTACAGGTCACGCGAAATGCTTATTCCGCTAGATTCGGAAATGATCACAATAACGAAAGTTAAACTTGTTTATTTGATGTACTTTTATAAATGATCACGTTAACATCTCTGGGTCTCTCTGCCTCTGAATTAAATCACTGTACATATCAGTACATACCACCCGGGCACCAGTGAAAGCTTTGAACTTGCCGCCCAGCTATTACATCATGTCCTTTTTGATGTACTCTTATAATGGCAACATGTATGTACATCAAGGGGTCTTTCAGTCACTGAATTCTGTTATTATAAATATCAGCACAGTTAACTGGTTAACACATTTTCCCACAAAGCAGGTGGCTGAAACAGGACTTGCAAGTCTTTGAACTTTGCCGTACACCTATTACATGCGTAAGGAGGACTCCCGCCTCAGTGACTTTCTGTGTCCTAGATCAAAAAAGAGTCCATATACGCGCAATGAAGCGTTTCCGAGACCTCAGTCTGACCAAACTAAGACCACAGTGCTTGAATTGGTCTATTCGCTGTGGACTCTAACCAAACTTGAACCATTGTGCCTGAAGTGGTCTATCCACTATGGACTCTCACTAAACTGAAACCACTTTGCCTGAATTGGTTTATCACATATGAGACAGTATGGCTTGAATGAAAACCACATAAAAAGGTGTATCATCGTTATGATTGTAAAATATTATCTGGCCAAATTGTACAACACTATTAAATGAAAAATGATAAGTTACATAACTTAAATTATTACTATTTGTTTATTTCAGCCCTTACCTATACATTGCAAGAATTGAAATTGTTTCCATACCACAAATAAACTGCACGCATCAAAATTGTTTCCCCATTACACACATGTGTACTGCAAGTACCGATATTACTTCCGCTTGGAAATTCATGGCAAATATGTGACTATTTTCCCCTTACACATACAATGCAAGCATTGGTAATTATATCCCACTTACACATACAATGCAAGCATTAAAATTATTACACAGTCACTTAGACTGCAAGGATGGATATTATTTACATACATTGCAAGCATTACTAAGTCCACCTCACACATAGATTGCAACCTTTGAGGTAATTTCCCCTTTACACATACACTGCTAGCATTAAAATTAATGTCCCCTGACACATTACGATGCTAGCAATACAATTATTTTCATCTGACCCATGCACTGTAAACATTAAAAATATTTTTCCCCAGACACATACAATGTAAACATTACAATTAATTCCCCGACACATACAATGTAAGCATTAAAATTATTTTCCCCTGACACATACAATGTAAACATTAATATTAATTTCCCCTGACACATACAACGTAAGCATTACAAGTAATTCCCTCTGACGCATACACCACAATCATTGAGATTATTCCCCCTGAGACATTCATTGCAAACTTTGATATAGCCACCTGACACATACACTGCAATCATCAAGATTTTTTCCCCGACACATACACTTCTAGTATTGAGATTATTTCCCCCTGACACATACACTATACGCATCAAAGTTTTCAATAATTCGCTGTATTCATAAAAGTCAGCAACTGTGTACTCCAGCTACTCACCCACCCAGAAACACAGAGCCAAACACCCATTCAAAATTTCTATATGTGAAAGACTAAAGTGCTCATAAACTTTAGTGGAACTCCAAATTAAACCAAACACTTAAAGTGTTAATGTGCTTGTGGTGGCCTGTGTAGCGGTGATGTGGCAACAGCCGTTTGTTGAATCACAATAATACAGTCCAAGAATGTATTTATATTTGAAAATTCACTATAAATTCAAGTCTCTATGTCCAATAGTGTTATTATTGATGAGCATTTGAATAATTCAAATAATTTGAATTCATTCTAGCCAAAATGAATTGTTGAACACAACAATAATACACCTGATTCTGCTCAGATTTTACATCACGAATGAATAATTTCTATAAAAAAAGATTATATCATCTTCTACTTAACCCCAGATCACAATTAACATTTTCTATATAAAAAACCAATTACCAAAAGGAAACTTTCTTTCTAGAAGGTTTCAAATGTTTAATGGATAAAATACTTATAATAAAGAACATTGTAAACACAAATGCCCTTGACTTAGGAGAAGATAATGATCCTAATAGTTAACACATAAACATTTAAAATAATTTAGCTACTTGTATGTATTTATTGTTTACATAATTTTTATAAAACAATCAATGATTCATGACAGATAGAAAATGAACTAGATTTTGGACAAAGTGCAAAATACAATTATCCAGAGCACATAATGATATTTAAAAAGTATTTAAAAAATAACTAACAAACAATACAAATTAAATATACATAACAGTGTTAACTAGTGTAGGAAGAGGTATACTACATTAATTACAGATGGCCAGAAGTACAGGAAGTCATAACCCATGCCTATTTTCCCCAGAATTCAGGGGATAATTATTTTCTGACCACTCTTTAATACATAAGGGCTTTGCAGGATCGCATCATATTAATACTCACAATGCCTGATGGCCTGATGACTGGGACTCCTCTTATTTCAGATAGGTATCCACCTGCACTTTAATTGAACTGACTGTCGGGCGTATAAAATCACCTAATTTGCCAGAGAAAACTTTGGTATTACAAAATGAATTTTCAAATTGTCGAAAGACTAGTAAATTATTGATGTTTCTCTCCCCATGTATGCCCCTTTACCGTTATGATGATTGACTAATTATCATACTTCCATCAAATGCTTTAAACGTTGTGTACAATGCGAATCATATGACCTATGAATGGACAACACATTTGGGTTACCTAAAATTAGTGTTAACCTTGCTTTAACATACATGCGACCCTACTGTATGAATGACAAAATATTATTTTTACGGCCATCTACCGTACATACAATTTAAAGTTAAAATCTACAATTTTCGAAAAGTAAGACCTCTTATTAAAAAAAACTGAAGAAAAAATAAAGCCAGAAATAATCTACTGGGTATCGAAGCTATTCCAGCAGTCTCTGCACCCGATGAAATGATGTGTTAGTAAGTATTGGGCTAACATTTATATGTAACAAGCAGTTAAATGATTACTGTTGTAATCTGGAGAGTATAGGCTAAATGAAGGACATTGTTAGATGTATTATACGTAAATTTTAGTGATACAATGTCCTTGTTGGCCTTCAAGTATTTCATTAAAAATAGGCCGTCCTTTGACAGTGGTTGGATAAGAAAGAAAAGATCAACCAAAATATGGTTTACCATAGGCAGACTCACTTATGTATTTTGATTGTTTTGTCTTGTCTTTTTGCTATTGCGTTGTTCAAGATTGTTTTCAAGTTAAAGTTTAATGAATCGTAAATGGGTCACCCCTTGCTCATGAATAAGCCACAAGAACATAAAAAGTGTACAAAGGAGCTGTATCACGCAAGACATGCAACAAATATTCATGAACATCGATTCTGAGATCTGTTTCATCCCACAAGTCGATTTAATATGATTTTGTTTCTGTCGTTTCATATTTGAATTAAAGCAATGTTGTGTAACATATAATAGTAAAAATAGGGCAATTCTTGGCACATAGGAAATGGTGTCCAGTGGAATTTTGATCACGGCTTGTGATTTCTTTAAAGCCACCAACCCTGGGCTAGTGTCTGAGATAACAATTCACTGAGTACTATATATATATATATATATATATATATATATATATATATATATATATATATATATATATATATATATATATGTATATATGTATATATGTATATATCAATATATATATATATATATATATATATATATATATATATATATATATATATAT
This sequence comes from Sinohyriopsis cumingii, assembly GCA_028554795.2. Lineage (NCBI taxonomy): Eukaryota > Metazoa > Mollusca > Bivalvia > Unionida > Unionidae > Sinohyriopsis > Sinohyriopsis cumingii. The sequence goes on from CM068837.1 coordinate 55,909,916, forward strand.
ATATATATATATATATAATTTTCCTGCTTTCATAATATACTTTAATAATATCTTTATTTTTGTATTCTATTTTAGTAATCCTTTTTCTTTCCTACTCTAGTTTTGCAATGTTCATCCTTTCATACTCTAATACTCTATAATAGTAATGCCTTTCCTCTAATACTCTGTTTTAGCAATGGCCTTTCTTTCATACTATATTTCAGTAATGCCTTTGCTTTCATATTCTGTTTGGTAATCCCTTTCAATTTAGTATTCTATTTCAACAATGTCCTTCCTTTCATGATCTATTTTAGTAACGCCTTTCCTTTCGTACTAAATTTGAGTAGTGCCTTTTTGGTTATAATCTATTTTAGTAATGCATTTTTGGTTATGACATATTTTATTAATGCCATTCTGGTTATAATCTATATAAGTAATGACATTCCCTATATACTCTCAAAGACACACCATGGTAACCAGTTCAGGCTGATCTGATGGTCGGATTCGAAAGGCGTACTCATTCAGTTGCGATTCCAACATTCTAACTACTGAACCTGCATCAGTTCATTTATGATATAATTACATATTTCTTCTGCAATCATGTAGTGTATGTCCTAACATTTTTATTACAATTTTAATCAATATTTGCCAGATTTTTGGCTTTTCACAGTCTAAAATAAGTCTATTACTTCTTACGACCTTTCCCCAATCGGCTGGTAGTGTGGGAAACCATGATATCCGAAGGGGCTTATTATCTGGCCGCTGTCTGTACATCTATCATATTTCAGTTTTTGATAGATAAACAAGCATACATTTAGAGTCCTTAAGTTTTGTATGCTTTATTACGGTCATAAGTAGACATCATGACATTGCTTGACATTGCACGTTATTCAATCAACTGAAAGGAAACCAAATGAATGAAGAATATGCTTGACAATTAAAACACATATTTTTTTATTACAAGATATGCAGTAGCAAAAGATGAAAGACGGGAACATCATGCATAACAGTAAGAAGTGTACAACATTTAAACCAATAATACTAGTATTATTAAGTTGTATCTGACTGCTGTCACTGCTGTTAAAATATGTGACTTTCAACCATAAACTTGAATAATTTTCACCACGATACCTGAGCAGTGACACATACTACAATATACATATTAGACCTGTAATGATATATATCATAATTTGTTAAGCAAAGCTGTATGTTCTAATCCTTAACAGTCCAAAACGAAATATATGTTCATTAGTTTGACTAATCACATTCTGTTGTGAAAGCTGCATATTCTAGTCCTTACCTTTCCAAAGAAATAACATTCACTTCCATGATTCGTCCAGTGATTAAATTACTAAGATTCTTACCGTGTTATTATACTGCCTGAAGAGGGTACATACTTCTTGTAAAGACAAGTCTATGCCAACTGTATCATAATTTTTATCTGTAAAAACATATCATTGCAAGAATTATTTTCAGCAGATTACATATTTTGATAGCCTTTTCAATGCTTCATTTTTGTCTCTCAAAATAATACAGTAATCATAATAATCACATGCCAGATAAGCAATGTATGATTAAATGGGTATGTAACAATTATTCTCTCAAAATAATACATTATTTCAGTCTCTACCAATTTTTTTCATATACCGGTATATGTGAAATATACATGTAGTATATAAAGGGTTTGACTGCATGTCGACACAGTCAAGTCGTGGCTATATAGTGTCAATTAAAAGTATAGTTCTAAAAGATACAAATGTAAAAATAAAATATATAAATTAATTATGAAGATATAATGCTATTTAATGAAAACCTATAGCCTGGTGACATCTCAATTTAATTTGCGTATTTTAATCTAATGGTCATAACATCTACATTAAATTTCTTTATTTAAAACCAATGGTCATGTGACATCTACATTTATGTGTTGTAAACCAATGGTCATGTGACATCTACCTTTAATTTGTATATTGGAAACCAAAGGTCATAACATCTACAGTTTATTGTTTTTATTGTAAAGCAATGGTTATGACATCTACATTTAATTTGGTCATTGTCTAATTCCTGGTTGTATTCGATCATCAAAGAATAAACAATGTCTTCCTCTAAACACGTCCCCTTGACATTTCTTTGTAAATTAAAAGTTCTTATGACTGAATCCATTTCTGTTATGTGTTGAAACAAACTCTGATACTGTTCAGCAATAACAAGATCATAACATTATCTGCTGTGGTGGATATATCGCAAGTCAGATTGTGACCTTTTTCATTTGGGACCAACAAGAAAATATTAGAAAACTTTTGGTGGAAAGTTCACATCAATTTGACTATCCATTTGGATGGGGAGTATCATACATATAAACCTACTGCATAGGAGAACTTTTCTGCTGAGATTAGGGGCATCTATTTTTACTCAAAGAAATCTCCTGCTTACACAAATTTATTACATAACACATCTGAAAAATATAAAATCCTTTTGAGCATTATTTATTTTAAAATTAATGCCAGCATTTTAAAGACAGAAATAAATAAAATTCTGCTTGTATTGTGGCAGACATTCTTGATCCACGAATCCATCACCTTTTTATTAATAAAATATGTTTATGAAAATAAATTGTGTCTCACTTCATGATTGAACACGCGTATACTACTGCTTCATTTTCACAGTTTTTTTAAACTCAATTTGTAATCTGTCATTACGGTTGAGCGCAGTCACTATCTTGTCAAAAGGTGTGACAAGCCCAGTTCCGTCATTCAGATTTCCAAACGAAAGTCCTATACAGATACGTTTTTATTGTTTTCATCATCAACTAGGAAATCACCAGCACCCAAATCTCCAAAAGTACAAAATTGATTATTGGTAGAACTGGCAGGTAATATTTCCATCAATCCATGCATAATAATTGGTAAGTCCTCTTGACTGTCATTAGCTCTTTGTAGATTTGTAGACTGCCAGCTTTTAATGAATATTTAACCATGCCTTTTGACATCTTAAGTAGACCTCGTGTCACTCCTTTTTCACTGCCAACTTTTACAACACCCCTTTGAATCTTCTGAGTAAGACGGTATGCCATCATTTTACCATCATCAAACTTTGGAGGCTGATCTGGACAGAAGCCTGAAATATAAATACATGTACTGGTTTTCAGTATGCCAACAAATATAACATGTATAAATAATAAGTGCTCAATTCTAGTTTCAACAGCATGAAATGTAAAACTGTTAAAAATCCAGCGAGTTACAGTTTTAAAACAATACAAGACAACATCAGTATCTAACGTATCTATGCATTATAAAACACACATAAGCTGATCTTTCTAGCAAAAGACTGACTATCATGCGACTGTACATGAATGGGACAATACAATGATAAAAGCTAGTTTACTCATTAAGAATACATAATTTCATTTGTAGTTTCCAGTAAGTGTGATCATTGAAAAATAGCAGTTTGGCATTAATCATTGATAATATAACCTCAGCTAAACAAAACTTAGTTTTAAACAAGTGTTTTATGGAACCCGAAATCTAATCTCTGTCTGCTCATCATTATAAATCCTATATTTGACTTTTCATATAGGCATGAGAGGAATAGGTGAGATAGTTAAGACAGGAACTCGATGCTTTCCAGCATATAAACTTTATACATACAGCAATATTATGATAAAGTTTCAGCTGAATAAATATTGAAGTTGATCTGTAAGAGTAAAAATTGTATGAAAATACTTTGACATTGTTTACAACAATGAAACATGCTTTCTACTCATGCAGGTGTGACAGAAAGAGTCAGATGAATCAACACCAAAACCTGTACTGGTTAAAGCAGGGCCTGAAACATTCGTTTTTCACTCTCTGTTCCTGGAATTGTAGGATTCGAAATTGCGCAGGTCTACTTATTAAGGACCGGCCCAATAGCTACGTCTGACATGTGACTATTTACTACCATGCATTAACATTAATGAACTGGAAATATAACAAAATTAATCCACACTTAACATTCAAAGAACTATTTTAATGCTAATTCAATCATATACATATCTTATACACCTTCACAATTTAAGATTTTCAGTTCACGTGATTATGCCTTCAATTGTGGAAAGTCTTTGAATCTCAGTGCTTTAGTTAACTATAACTTCAAGTCTTAAAGTTCTCTAAATAAAGATATCTAACATCTAAATATAATAAAATACATTTGCCGTTCACAAATCCTTGTGAAATAGATGGAAGAAAGCGAAGTCAATTTATACACAGCAGTAGCCACAGTTGTAACTATTCACTTGGTAGATAGTCTAAGTTTCCTCACCTTTTCCATCCCATTTTAGATATTCTAACATTTTGTTTTGTCAAATATCTAAAAATATGTGAAACGTCAGAGAAAACTTGGTCTACTTGACAGATTACTCAACCTCAGATGAACTTTGCCTTGGACCCCGGTGCCAACTTTCCTAGAAGAAAATGTTCAGGGGCAATGATCGAATCATGCCAGAAAAAGCCAGTTCTGGTTCCTCCAATAAGATGAATAACTGGTTGTGCACTCAGCTTTGTAAATGTTCAGGGAATTTGATTTATGATGATTGAGAGGTGTATGTTTATTTACTATCAAGTAATATGCTCTTTGCTTGTTTGACCTGCAATCAGTGGGTCATTTATAACATTGGATATGGCTTTGAACAAGGAACTTGAACAACTGGATGACTATAGGTATGCTGCACATGCTGATCAAACGATAAACTTATGCTCAATGGCCAAGCCTTTTGCCAGTGATCCTGGAAAGTCTAAGTATTTATAATAGCTTCCATCATTTATGAACCTGCGATGTATGAAACCCTGCAGTGCAACATGTATTTTATCAAATTAATTTGTATGAAAAGAATTGTCTGTGGTTGATGCTTGCATGCCACCACTAAATCCATAGCTGAACACTCTAGTACTCTAACTCACTACTACATTTAAAACAACCAAAGAGCAGAACATAGTTATTCGATTTTATTGATGCTTACCTTTATCAATGGCTTAGAACAGATAAAGGCTTGATTGACGAAGATCAAAATGCGACTGATTGCTAGCATAATGCAGATTATCAGTAATATTTTACACTACAAGTCTCACTATCAATCGACTTCCACTTGTATATGTGCATTCTTATGACCCTATTCAGATGCTTTGTGGAATATAAAAACACATTTTCTGCAATTTATCAGAAAAAATAAAAAATGTTAAAGGTCAGATGGGCTAATCCTACTTAAATATAGTCATACCAAGGTTAAATAAAGTCAGTCCAGGACATCGGACAACCATAATTTGCAGCCTCTGCCTGTCATGCCGTGTTTTTTGGGGATCATCTCACCTTTTCATAAAACGGGGCAAATGTAGCATTCAGGTATGGCAACAACACACGAATATACACTAGGATTACCACACAACTGGCTAGTTATGTACAGCTCAAGGTGGCATTTGCCGATCATATCAAATCTTATGCATGATGGCTGCAAATCCTCAGGAATAACACCACCAGTTGGCAGGCTGAATTAATGGGCTGCATTAATGAATAATCATCTGTCCCATCAGTATCAAGGTGTTAATCAGATGCAACTTCACACATTCAAAATGCTTGTTGTGATTCAAGCATCCCTGGCTTTATCATCTGACTCATATAATAAATATATGACTCTTAAGGGACAACAAAACATCAAATTACAAAATATCTTTCATAAATATAACCAATTAAATGTATATTTGTTGTCTATGATGAACCAAGCCTTTTTATATAAACATGAAAACCAGGACAGACAGAAACAACATGCATAACAGCGAACAGTGTGCAAGCGGTAGACCAATAATAATAGTACCCTAAAGTTTTAGCTGACTGCTGTCACTGTTGTGACATTCAAAAACTTTAACCTAACACTTAAATATTGTTTACCGTAATACTTAAGCAGGTGAGACAGGCAAGACAAGGCAACTCTTAGCATGCCACAACATAAACATTAGACAAGTATTAATATTGTAAAAGAGTTTCACTTGAATGCAGCAACATATATGACTTTCAAAATCTTTCAATCAAATCATTAACTTTGTTGATGCAGCTGGAAAAGTGACTAATTTATCTCACCAGGTTAGGCAAGAATGATTTGAATATTAAAGAGAAAAGCATTAAACTTTATTTCTTTTCATTAGCATGTTAAAAGGACTGCCACAATTTTGCAACAATTTTGGTTATCGGAAGAAAAGTTACATGCCATAGGTGTAATGTCCTTTTCAGACTAAGAAGCCTCAATCTCCAAAACAAAGATTAAAATTATTTACAAATATATACAATCACTGAACTAATATAAGTATCAAAGCAATTATGATACTTGCATTATCCATTTGTGATGTTTCCATTGACACAAATACTCCTGCACCTGAGGCTCTGAAAGTGATCTCGATGACAGCAGCATCTATCCCAAATTTCTCTGCTAATGTGGGACTACTTCAATCACCAAGAAACACTGCACTGATCACTCTGCCACAGATTCGATGGGCACACTGATATGTAGATGCATATCTATCTCCATCTGAGGGCTGCACAATGTCCTTTCCTATTAGATCATTTTGTGCTACGTTATGCAAATTTATTAGTTCGCTCTTCCTAAGTACAACATGTGCGCAAGTCAAGAATCCAATTCTATCCGAGTTAATTTTAACAAAAGGCCCAATAGTTCCACTTTCACAGCTTCCAGCTGGGCCAATAATGCATCCCATTCTAAGTGGTTCGTTCAGCTTTCTGCTTTCTTGACGGAATGTGTTTTCTTGGACATTGTCTTGTGCATCCGCATGTCAAGAAAAATAGCCTTCTCTAACATCTGCTGCAATACTTTGCTCCTCATTTACTTTCAGCCTTTTCGGAAACAGCATTTCACCAAAGGTATTATGCAGATTGGCCTACAGTAAAGAATTACACAAGTTTCCTCAACAAAACCTCTGGACATGGATGAGATTATGCCAACATATAATATTGCCTCTAAATTGCTATGTTTTGCAAAGAGACTTTCTCCGTGAATTGTGATTGCATCATTCGCCAGATCACAGTTTTCAATGGTCAGATCATTTTTATATCAAGTTCACGAGCTCTTGCTAAAGCAGACTCTTTATCAATTGCATTCTAATCCCTATAGATTACTTTTAAGTCATCGAAAAATTGGTTTGATATGTCACATGATACATAATAGAAGTAAACAAGAACTGTTAGAACATTCCCTGGACCAATTACTTCTTCACCTGCCCATATCTGAATAAGTCTGTCTTTGAAGCTTGCTGTAAACTGCTGCACAATAAAATGTAAAAAAGTCTTCATTGACTGTTTACTGCTTAGCCTACTAGCTTCAGTAGGATCATTTTACATGTAGTCATTTAGATCTGATTCACTGCAAAGCAAATGGAGAATTCTTTCTTCAGTCAAGTCACCTGAGATATAAACAAACAGTAAGAGCATATAAACTGGCTTAAATGTTATTCAAGCATACTAGTTGAGTTTAGAATTTAATTTAATTGCATTATAACATTTGAGAATAAAAATTATATTTGTGATAATGCTAAGATATCCAAAGACCACAACATGCATTATTAAACATGCAATTCAATACAGATGGATATAAGTCTGAATAAACAGTATATGAACATTTATAATCCTTTGATAACTTGGAATTTCCACTTTCTATTCAGAAAACCCTGTATGGCTAACATTATTGTCAAAAATATTGCCAGGTATAAATCAAATGTTTTGGTCTTAGTCTCGGTGTGATGAATGGTATCTGAATATGCAGACCCTATATAAAAATGACTACATTAATAATGTTGCTTTTGAGACTACCAGGTCAAAGTCCATGTTCATGGACACAGGATGTATCCTTATACGTTATCATTTATGTTATGTTGCACTGAATGAATGGTAAGGACTAGAACCTAATCGTTGTTTTTGTACTTGTGAACATATTGACCGAGTCTATTTGCATAAGGTTTCCTTAATTGAGGGTTACAACATATGTTAATCAACTCATAACGATACAGCTGTGTCCTTGTCAAAGCTTAATGAAGGCTTAAGGCACAAGCCTGGAGAAGTTGACAAACTTTGTTCACTGCCTTACTGAATGTATATACTTTCTCCTCCTCCAACATGTGCCCTGACATATAATATGGAGCTGGAAACACTGGCGTTGGAGAGATCACATATACTGGTTCCCCTGATCAATCATTTGGGTCCACAGGGTGGAAAGGCTACTGTTCTCTGTCCACTCCGAAACAAGATACGATTGTACATTATATCATCTCCGTTTGGAGAAGGTGACATTGATTTGGGTTTTTTTTATTCTGATGTATGTGTGTCGTGTTGCGCGGAACCACCCTAATAATGCATAGCCTGACTAATTCTAGACCATCTAGCCAATGCGCCCTTCACTGGTGGCAATGAAACAGGACTATGGCCTGTCATGTCCACCCTACACTGAAACCGAGGGAGGGGCATCCAAGAAGAGGAGGAAGACTAACAATCAAAAACTGGTAACATAAAAATTGGGATGGGGTGGGGGCAATATCAACTCAATTCGTGTCCCCAAAACTTGGTAACTTGTATTTGAAGTCCAGTGACAGGTGGATGACCAGTAAACAATCTCATGTAGCAAATGTACAATAAATAATTTTATGTTAAAAATGACCTCAATTAAATTAATGAAGATTTTTAAAAAATCTCCACTAATTCTATTTTGTTCTTTTCATATTTACAGATATATACATTTCTGAATGTAGTAAGCAGCAAAACTTTTAATATTACTACGACTACTACTAATACTACTACTACTACTACTAATAATAAATATCTCTATTATTTCTAGATTTAAGATAAGTAAATATGATTTCCTGTATTATACATTTCAACACAATATCAGTGCTTAAATAAATAAGTATACATTTACAAAAAACAATCATTATTTTTAAAAGTCCAGTTTTCAGAGTAAAGGTTATTATCATTGTACTAATTATAAACTTTAAAATTTATTTTGTTTCATTGAGACACACCCATCTTATTCTGTCAGTCACTGTGGCGATTACTCCCTCAGTGGATGAATACCCCAAATCATACCTCTTTGGAGAAGGACTGGAAATGGGGACATTGCCATTTTCTCTCCTAAGTGGGAGGGGGAGGGAGGTGACTGTCCTGTATTGTGTAATTGCTTGTCCAGAAGTAGATCAATATTTCTTCGCCCGCACAGTAACTTTACAGAAAAGAGGGTCTAACCTCCTTTCAGGGTGCTATTATTATTATATTACCCTTCTTCCAGGGCTTGTGCCATCATCACAGTTCATGAAAGACCCAAGTGAGTGGTATTGGAGAAGAGGAGAATGAGGTAGCGTTACACTGTTGTCATGTATATAGTCTACAAACATTACAAAAATGTAACAAATAAACGCTTTGATTTTATTTTCTGTACTAAAATAATTGACAATTCCAGGACCAGAGTTTTTGTGCAGATAAATAGCAGGCCTGTCCATACTTCACAATGACAGTTTTAAAAAATATGGGTTAACTTTGGGATTTGGTGGCACAGGACAAGCAGACAAAGTCATGGATTCCAATTCATACACACAAAAAGTAACAACGTTCACCCGTTTACCTGTGCAAGAGGTTTCCCAAGATTAAATTTATTACCAAGTGATCAAATCATGTAGCTACTAACAATTGAACTTTAGGAACTTTTTCTAATAGCCTCTGCATATCAAATACAAACTTTGGGCATTTGAACCAAACTACTACATCATATATGGGACACAATGGAATACAATTGAGTCTAGAGATTAGATCATATGTGGGATTAGATAAATTAGAGGTTAGTATGGTAGCTTACTGAGCAGCCAATTTTATTCTCCTCAGATTAAGTGATAAAGGCTTTCTAAAGAGGAAATGCTAAGTACCGGAAATTCTATGTGATCACTTAACATGATGGTAAGATTTATAAGCTGATCCATATGCAGTTGTAGTTGAAAAACCAGTTGGAGTGAGACCTCAACTCATATTAAAACTAAGGTATTCAGAAATTTGTCCCTGAGATATTGACTTATGGGCAGAATATTTTAATAAATTAAACATGAAAAGACTAATGCTCTTCTGCCTGAAGAGAATATTCAGGAATGCAAGATAAAACATTTCTTACATTCAAAGACTAACTGTTGAAACCATCTTTGAAATTCTTCAGCTGTATCAAGATTTTCAAATTAGCCATCTGATGGATGTATTGGATATCAGGATTGGCACCATTTGCTTCTGGTGGAAATAGAATTTTGACATGACTTTAAATTTTAGAATCGTGACAACAAAAAGTCTTGAACATGGCTGTCATTGTGCTAAATTGGGATATTACTTTGGCACCACTGCCATTTAGGAACAAGTAGGAAAAATAAGAAGTCTTTTAGTGAAAGCACAATATATCAATATATCAATATAACTAGCCATCTATAAAAAGACCTCACCACAATGTGGCCATCGTGGCTGCCATATTGGAAGTCCGAATGGAAACATTCTCAATTACAGACAACTTGGCATCATAAGTATTTAAATGCAAACCCATTCTAATATGACCATTCATTCAAAGCATTCATGAGCACTAGTGATAACAAGAGTTTCGTTCACAGTGGATGTCTGAGTGGGACCAGTTTCACTGAGGACCAACTAGGCTTGAAGTCATTTAGTAAAAGTTTCATGTTCTTCATGTTCTTTTGTCTATACAATCAGAAAAATCAGTAACAAGAAGAATGTCAAGATGGCTACCATTTAGAACCAAACATCAAAAGTTGTCTTTTAGTGAAAACCCCAAGTTGATATGTCTACCCATTCAGAGGAATAAACAGTTGCTACATTTTTGGGATGGCCACTGTAGTTGTCATGTTGTACAGTGTGCTATTAATGGTGAAACGGTAAGTTTAACTGTAATGGGTGGAAAATTAGTTATTGTGATATTGGAACAAGGTACTCTGGTGTGAACCACTGTGATTATATTCTATTGCCTTCCTATATTGACCCGGTTGGTCTTGTATTCCCTAAATTCGCAGAGTAATAAGGATGAAGAGACACTCAGATACTTTTGATTCCTGTATCAGATTCAGAATCCTAGGTTATTAGATGTGTATACATTTGGCTGTTCCAATGCATAGGAAGCCGCAGTTAGCAATGTCTCTGGCCCTGAGGATTGGCGTGACAAAGATTGGGACTGTTTGACATTCCACTTTTTCACTAGTGTAGAACATAAGTAGATCCTATCAAGGACGTGTCATATGAAACTGAGGGATGAAAAGGCCATCCATTTGTATGAGTTCCTGCTTGCATACAAATATGTCTGCCAATACATTAGTCAGCCATGGATATATCAAACTCAAATGTGGATTATCGTTGAGGGCACCACTTTAGAAAATCCCAGATGAGTCAACAAAGGTCCAAGTACTTGTTCCGCTTTGCTGTTTGAGATATATCACCACAGTGAACATATTGGGTAGAACGAGAACTCGATTCTCATGTAGATTCTCCAACCACCAATGACATGCTTTCAAAAATATCATATGTTTCAGTCATGTGAACATAACTATGTCAGTCAGAAAATGTAAAAGACGTGCTCCTCCCAGCCTTCTGTGTTTACATCGGAAATTAGCGTGATTACTGGAGGATGTATAGGAGAAGTATCATCGATATGAGTCCTTTGCAATGCTTCTTAGAATGACTGCTGAGTGGGACAGTGGCCCCAATTTTGTCAACTAGGTTTGGTCTCCACGAGGATCACGTAATCATTGTAATAAGAACCCAATAAATTGACCAAGGACTAAGATGTTCACTGTCGCAGTGAGCAAAGCTTGGTCAGAGAATAAATGCAGTAGTGCATGGATTGTTCCAATGAGGCACAGTACTGACCATTGCAGTAAAGTCAAATCACTTTTCTGGGAACACATTCTTCTTATTGGAAAACAGGGTCCAGACCTAGTTGACCGATCCTTTAAAGGGTATGATGTTGTTGACAAGAGACTACAAATGATTGGAGAGCAGTACATACAACCAGGTCTTGCTAAAAATATTACTAGTCTGTTGTTTGTTCACTGTTGTGGGCGAATCATAGAACATCGGATGCCATTTGAGTGGGGTGTGAAATCACGTCTCTTGCAAATTGCAGTGATTACGCAGTCTCCACAAGGGTTATCATTAGCACCCATTCCATCGCAAACCCAAAACTGCAATATATTTGACTGAATGTGTTTAAGTCGAGCATCAACTTAAAAGTGCTACATTATAGTTGAAAGAGCTGTTGCCAAATGCTTAGTACGTATGTTAAATGTGAAAACTAGTCCCCATAAACTACTGTTAGATATCTCTGTCATTATGGCAACTCTTCTCCAATCAGCCATGAAAGATTGGGGCCTTCTTTTTAACGGGATCATAGATAAGGGCAGTATGTTGGGCCTATGTGTACATAATAGAGATAGGGATGGTCTTGTAAAAATGCTGGTGGAAACGATGGAACCTCATCTGACTCTTCCCCTTAGGTCATGAGGTCTAGGAACGTTTCCAAGTTACGTGCTCAATGGACGTCATTGCGACCTAGTTGGCTGCCTTGAAAATCCCTCCAGTATTGCTAAGATTGCTAGGGATTGTAATACATTGTGAATGCCATTGATCTAATTATTAATGAGGATCATATATGATGGAGGTTTCAAACATACCTTGGGCCCAGATAGGTCTATAAGGTGTGAGTAGAGAGCATTGAATCTCTTCCACCTGTTCTAAGTTCATGATTGCTATTGTGGCTATAGTTATGAAGTGGACTCTCCTATGAATATGCAATTCTTTATTCAACTGAGATTCGTGGTGGAAGGATATAAGCTGTGGTCTGCACATTGAAGATTGTCTCGTCACTGGGTACAAAGCTGATTCCACAGTCATAATGTTGCAAATCAACTCATGAGTATTCAAATGCAAAACGGGAGACATTTGTGAAATCATACACCCATAGATACTTGGAACTCATAATTGACACTCTACTCAGTCCCTTTGAAATGTCAATAACTATTTAGACTGTGGAAGCAATTAAAAGTAGAATCTTCTGTAAAGAATTATCACCTTATTTCAGAAACGTTGATAAGGAAGGATATTTTAGAATAATTAGGACATAGATTGAGTAAGGTTGAATAACGATGAGACCTGTACAGCAATTTCTCATGGATTCCGTATGGAATACTTCAGGAATCCGTATGGAAGAGCTATGGACTGAAATACGTATGGAATCAGACAATTTATTCCCTATCAGTTCCATAAGTACTTCACAGCAAGTGAAAATTTCATATGGAATAAAGTTGCAATTTTAATCCATAAGCACTTTTTTCTATATGGAAAGCAGGCTCATGTATAATAGCATCATGGAAAATACTTTCAGAAGAATTAATAACCTAAACTATCTGATTCAAATATAAATATTGGTGGGAGTTAGAGTACTGTACATGTCAGTGTAACTGACGTGGAAGGATGAACATATACTCATATAAATTTGAAGAAACATGTGTATGTCAGTTTTCTTTAATTTATTTCCACAGATGTTTAAAGGAGACAAAGACATGACAAAAAAGTAGAGAAAATGTAAACATGATCAGAATATTAATATCTCGTAGTACAATCATAGAGGAATCTTTTGACTTAGAACATTTCAAGCCTCAAAGCCATCATGCACCAAATTTTATAATCACAAAATTTCACTGATAGTTTCAGAAATTTTGGTAAAATCTCCTAACATACAATAATTTTTGTGAAAAAGGACATTTCAGTGAATGTCAAAAAATGTTCGTTGCTATTTTGCTTAAATTTTAGTCACATTTTCACCAGGGTATGATTTTTGTAGAGCATATTTTAATAGGATGCGAAAAGATTTATTTTTCAGAGTAGATTTTGTGATTGAAATTTCACTGACTCTGCCAACATTGCTGTAAATATTAGTGGCAAATTGTGATTGAAATTTCATTGAGAGTTTGTCAAAATGTCTGAAAATTTAGTGATAATTTGTGATTGTAAGATCATTGACATTTCAAAAACAAATATCTATACGATAGAATACAATTAATTTTTTGTTTCTTGTACAATTTGAATGATTTTCAGCAAAATTTATATTTCCTGTTTCTGATAGCTGTAATTTTATTGTTTATTTTGGGCACAATAACTTCTTTCCACACATTTCCTTGTTGCATTTACTTTTCAATTTTTTTGTTGTTGTTGTATTTTTGTTTAACTTCAACTGGATTTAACTGCAAGCAAGTTTTCTTGTTTTTAGTTTTAAAACAATTTTGCTTTTCTCCTGACCTGAATCTGATTTTTCTAGATACGGACCCGTTTTTTTAATCTCGTTTCCGAAACATTGTTTTAAATAATGCTCTATCCGGTCCCATTCCGCAACGAGCTTTCTAATAAGTATTTGTTCCATTTATTATTTAAAAGATGATCGCTTTTATGGGCTTTATGATTATATTTGCCCAATGAATCTTTGTGTAACGGAAACTGATGAGAATGAGAATGCTTGTTAAACACGACCATTCGAATTTTCGAGCATGATACAAAATTGAATAACCATTTTAAAAATGTGCAGTAATGCGAATAGGTTGAACGCATAGTCGATGGGAATGTAATTGGTCAATCTGTTGCCTTTGATGGCATATAATTACAACATCTGTAAAAAAAGTTCATGCAAACCTAATATCACCTTTGTTAATAAAGTCCTGATTAATTCATATTCATTATTAATTTGAAACATTCTGAAATGTCTGACAAACTATTGAAACTTCAGCAAAATACTATATAATGATCAAAATCTTCGTGAAATCTCACAAAAAAGTTTTAGTCAAATATTTTCGAAATCTTACCAAATGTTTCAATGAAATGAAAACACTTAAGTAATATCATCATGGATTAGGTTTTGTATGCGATAAAGAAAATGAGGACAAGAAAAACTTAAATCTTATTTAATAATGTCTGTCAAAATAAAATTTATACTCCATTAAAAAAATAGTGTGAATATTTATCATTGATTCCCAATAATGTCTAAGAATCATTAGGCAGTTTAATAAAAAATCTGAAGCAGATTTTTTGTGCCTAACAAAACGAAAAAATCCCGTCTGAAATCCGCCTAAAGTATGCCTGGAAAATTTCGTACGGGATGAACTATTACCGAATTCCATATTAAATATTTACATATTCAATATGGACCATTAACAAATTCCATATGGTATATTTGCCAATTACATATGGACTATTCACAAATTCCATATGGAGTATTGCCTAATTCCATATGGATTATTCACAAATTCCATATGGATTATTCACAAATTCCATATGGAATTTTAATTTTATTTACATATGGACAACCTACAGATCTCATGGACTAATTTGCATATTCCATGAAATTTTCCATACGGAGTACGTAATGAATCCATACCATTTCCATATGGATACACTGAAATCCATAAGGGTGGCTCAGCTATAATATATAAAAATGCGTATGGATTCGATATCCAATCCATGTAGAAAATTTCGTACGGGAAGAATTTAAATGCCCATTTTGTCATCTATAGACTGACTAGAGAAGTCTGCTCTAGTTGCTAAGTAGACGAAGAGGAATGTCGATGATGGTGGTCCACTACATTTGCAGCGTATTTGAATCAGATCCTGTTACGTCCAACACATCAAGGCGTGAGGGTGAATGACGAGACATGCCTTGAAAACAAAAGCCTGAGTATGGAAATCATATGCCGGAAGTATTTTTATGGGGATAAGATCAATCCAGTAGTGTTTCTATAGAACTGTATAAGCCGGGCATCGTGCACAGTAAGTGCCTAGCATCACTATGTGAGTTAAACTAATCCATATATAACTGGTTTCATGAATGGGTTCAGTAATATATTGGTACTAAACTTGGCATCATAATCGGGAAGAACTTGGCGGCACTATGCAAGTAGAGGATCTGGACAAGTTTTTTTTCTGGTGGCCTATGCTGTATGATCGATTGAGGTTGTGGCCTACTGATCAGTTAGATGGCCAAGTCTGTTCATGAAGGAAAATAGCCATCTTGGCTGGCCTGATGTAGTCTATTTCTTAATGGTACAATATGCAAGGTCAATGTCTTTAGTTCATGATTCTAATATGCGAGACTGTTGCTTGTTGCTGCTCCCCATCTACATGCCCTTGAAAGATATTGGGGAAATTCTTGTGTGCAAGCAATTTGTTTGTCCCTGAAGCTATGATTAACGTTGGCCATAATAGGCAAGTGTGACACGTATTTGAGGAATGACACCCAGAAGAAGAAATTACATATGCCGAATGGATGGTAGGAAGGTGTCACCCATGGTTTAAAGCTGTCAGACAAAATATAACGAATCTATATATATATATATATATATATATATATATATATATATATATATATATATATATATATATATATATATATATATATATATATATATATATATATATATATATATATAGTGTAATGATTGTCCTGTTTGGAACTTGTCAGAAACCATGCATGTAGGCATGTGAATGTTTCCTGTGATTGAATATTAGTTCAATACATGTCAATCACTCATATTTTCTGAGTCTCTTCCTTTAAGTAAATATACATTATGACTCACTCTTTTGGGATTGCTTTTTCTACACAGGGATATCTATGTTTATGATTCACTTGCTGAAGACTTTCCCTTTGACTCCAGTGCTTGTAGTCTTAATGTTACATTCTGTAACACGCCCTCAACAGTTTCTATCTTGTCAAACCATGTTTTGAGTATATCTAGGTAGGATCCAGCAGGGATTGCTGAAATTTGAGTGCGCTGAATTTCCTCTAATATTTGAGCCTCAAAAGTAGTGTCCCCACACTGCTGACTGAGAGTTGTCAATGTTGAGCTGATGTCATTCCAGTAAGTCTGGAAGTCATTGGCATTAATCTGGCATGACTTGGCATGACCATACAGTTTGTTTCTCTCTTCTCGCAGTCTTTTGATCATGTCCTTTTCTTTCTGGCTCAGAGTTTGCACAATGTTCTGAAAGAGGGCGGACAGCAGGGTGATGTCATAGTCATCTAGGTTTGTAGCATCACAACTTGATGGAAACATGATGTCCATCTGGGACGAGTTGAATACCCGTCCAAAATTATTGATAGTATTAATGTTTTTAGCCAGATATTGGTCCAGAGTGCAGGTGGAAGTGACTGTGTGATGACTTAGAAGTTGTCTCAGTACCCTGGATCCGACATCAACTAGAAGATATGCGATGCACATGAATCTGTCAGTGTTACTTCTTGGAAGTAATTGCATGGGACCCGAAGATGCTGAAAGACAGAAATAATTGTAGAAAAAGGTTCAGTGCATAGATACATGTTCTTAAATTAAACTTATTAATCATAAACACATTTCTCATATAATACATAAATGCTATCACAAAGACTTAGAGTTGTACTGAATGTAGTGATACAATATGTTTTACATAAAATCATTTTTATATATGGATCTCGTTCATTAGCAAATTGATATCTTATGATTATTGTAGATGTTGACTTATTTCCAATGCTATGGGGCCGCAGGGCTGGAGCTGTTAGGTTGAAAATTCAACACACACACACAGACATTCCAGGTCGGCTTAAAATCCAAACACAGCTACGGCTTCCAGATTTGTAGCAAACTGAGTCAATTAGATACAAGATCACCTCATCAATATATTAAGCAACACAAAATGATACATCTTTCCATATAAAATAAACTGATTATAATTGTATTATACATCTTTACATATCAACTAGACTGGTTACAATTTTATTATACATCTTTTCATATCAACTAAACTGATTGTAATTGTATTATGCACATTTCCTTATCAACTAAATTTATTATAATGTTAGTATACATCTTTCCATATCAACTTAAATGATTACAATTTTAATATACATATTTCCATATCAACTAAACTGATTACAATTTTATTATACATCTATCCATATCAACTAAACTGATTACAATTTTATTGGACATATTTCCATATCAACTAAACTGATTACAATTTTATTATGTATCTTTCCATATCAACTAAACTGATTACAATGTTATTGTACATATTTCCATATCAACTAAACTGATTACAATTTTATTAGATATCTTTGTAGTCTATACAGATTTTGTATGTTACTATGTATCATATCGATCTAGTTCTTTGCATTCTATAATATAAAGGTTATTTCTGTCACTATATTCAATGGCGATCTAGTCCTCTTGCAGCCTATAGATATTATTTTTTGATGCTGATATATGTTGTTGATGGCAAAGATACAGATCAGCAACTAAACACCTAGCATTATTATTATTTACCCATATAAGGAACATGAAAGATCTAGCAGAACAGTGTGCACTGTACTTTATCTATATTTACCAAACGTGCTTCTCAACAGGTGTGTGGAAAACAGCAAAATGGTACGTGGAAAACAGCAAAAATAGAAAGATTGAATGCCGCTATTATAGACCTGTATCCCTTGCACGCATCTGCTGTAAAATGCTTGAACACATCATAGTCACCAACAGGATGCATCATCTAGATCATTTCAACATCCCAACAGACTACCAGCATAGGTTACATGCCATATAAAGCTGTAAAACACAGATCAAAACCCTAGTGGAAGAGCTCACCAAATCCTTAGATGGGAGAAAGCTGTATGACCGTATGGTCCTTGACTTTATTAAAGCTTTCAATCATGTCTCCCATAAAAGATTCTTCTAAGTTGGTTAACTATGGCATACGGGTTATTATTCAGACATGGATCACATATTTCCTGACAAACTGATAATATAGGGTTTTAGTAGATGGAGCAGCATCAGACCCAGCACCGTTGTTAGTGGAGTCCTCAAGTGAGTGCGATGGACCCCATCATGTTCCTGATGTTCATCAATGACCTACCTGCAAGTGTGAAATCCAACACAAGCTTCTTTGCAGACGACTGCATAGTCTGCCAGGAAATACATGCACCAAAAATTGTGAGATCCTTTAAGATGACCTGAACTGACCGGCCTTCTGGGAAAGAACTTGGGATATGTAATTCCACCCAGATAAATGCAGCATCCTAAAAGTTTACATGAATAAATCACAAATCTTGTCCAAATATACTCTTAAGAGACACACGCTAGCCACCGAGCAAGCAACACATTATTTCAGAGAGTAATTGTCCAGAGACCTCTCTTGGGAAAGGTACATTAACAAGATAGTTAAAAGTGGGAACAGTAATTGAGGTTGCCTGTGCCAAAACCTCAAAATCAACAGTAAGAAAGTAGACAGTGCAGCATATTTTATGTTGGTTCAAGCAGGCCTTGAGAACTGGTCAACCGTTTGGAACCCACGCAATAAAGACCAAATAAATACAATAAAAATAGTAGAGAGAAGAGCTGCTAGATTCATCACAAAAAGAGATAACGTAATACCAGAAGCGTCAGTGCAATGTTGAACCAGTGGGAATCACTGAAATCCAGACGAACCAAGGCACATCTGACCATCTTGTACAAGGTAGTAAACAATCTAGTGGACATGCCATTGGGCAATTACTTGAACCCAGCATATAACCAAACTAGGGCAAACAACAGGAATAAGTTCCAACCTGAAACACTCAATTCGCATACATATATCCAATCCTTTTACATGAAATAATTAAACGATGAATACACGAAAAAAACCCCACAAAAAACAACAAGCCTGAAACGCCAACTTCATATGTGAATTCCCCATCCTTATAAGTCAATGATGGACTGGGGTCTATAGTAGGCTATACTGCAGAACACTAAATTTGCATGTAGATTTCCCAATTGCATGTACATATTGAGTGCACTGGTCCTAATCTACACATCAAATGTCTAGACAAGAATATTTCATTAACGGGAACTGACATCATCTGTACAAGTGTAGTGATCTGTGCGTGTCTGTGTCTCTATGTGTGTGTGTGCACATATGTGTGTGTGCATGTGTGATTTGAATGTTTAATGTAGTTTGAACAATTGTTCAGTCATATCATTAACATGGCAGTTTACAGTGATCTAGCACTGGACAACATGCCGCAGACATGCAGCACGATGTCCCACCTAGCCACATTATCCTGACACCATGTCGATGAGTCCTAGCACTAACCTCTTAATGATGAGCACCTAGTGAGGCAACTATTAGTACCATTTTGATAAGTCTTTGATAGGACTTGGCTGGGGTTCTAATCTGTGACCTGCTGCATCTGAGGCAGATGTTCTAACCACTAGGCCACCAGAACGGTTGGTAGTGATCTGAAACTTTCTTGATTATAAATCAAAAGGTTTCTTCCTTACAAGTGCATGTCATCCACAAAGTGTGGTAACTGTGCAGTGTCCACGATGAAGAATTCAAGGTTTTGTGTGAAACCATTTTCAACCTTCAATCGGATTGCCCTTGATCTTTAGAGCCCTAAATCAACATAATCTTTCTAAGCCACAATGCAACTGTAGATGATGGAGAACTCAAGTTATTGTGAGGAAACAATTTTTCTTCTTTAATGACATTTGACCTTTGTATCTTGACAACAAGACCATTTCCTTACAGGAGTGCTAACCATCAAAGTTTAGTAACTGTGGATTGTGGAGAACTACGTTATTATGCAGGAATGAAACTGTCATCAAATGGATGGTTGGATAGACATATCTACAACATTATTACATAACATATTCTGCCTTATGATCGACATATACTAATAACAACAACAATAATAATAATGATAATAATAATAATAACAATAACAATAATAATAATAATAATAATAATAATAATAATAATAATAATAATTTGCATCTTTTATTATTACCAGGTACGATTTAAGATGATAATGAACAAACAGTAAAGACGGGGTTAAACTTGTGATCACTAAAATTATAACTGAAATAATGTATAAATTTAGCAACACAGTATTTGTCTGCAAATTATTGTATTCATTTCAATCAAACTTGTACACATAGAAACATACTTTTCCATTCAAAATAAAATTGTGAGGATAGATCCATATTATTTCCTTCAAATCAAAATTTCTACTGATATAATCACCTGTATCACATGGTAGCTCTTTAGGTCTGCATCAACATGAGCAACGTCATACCTTGTAAGGTGATACAGATTCTCAGTGTAAAGAGTCTGATCATGGATGATCCTGTGAAGAGTTTACATCATGAACATTCGCAGGTGGGGGGTAAAACTAATGTGCTATTTCGTAACCATCACTACTGTGTTCTCAACTCTTCACAGTGAAAACAAAATGCCGTATGGGTGCCAGACATATCAACCTCTTATTATAGAAAGTTCTACTCATTGTGATTGTCTATCACTGGCCCATGCACTGATCGTTGTGCAGAGAAAAAAGTTGAGATTTGGAAATAAGCATCCTGAATGTGAGAGACTGCACTCCAGGCTAACGCTGCAGATGTTTGACTAAGATCCCTATTTTGAAAGGGGAAAATCCACCTAATGTAAGGATTGAATGGGAACATGGGAAGGTGTGGTGGAGAACACATCAGCGTGATCCATTCCATTTTCCAGTAGATTGCATAAACGCAGATTCTGTCCCTTGAATAATTTGATAAAATGGTGAATGATCAACTCAATTCTTGGCTCTGTACCTAGATTTTGCTAATGTTGTTTGGTTAATGATGTATGCATACTGATGCACATCTACTGATAATTGCCTGGTGAATGAAAGGCCACTGTCACTGATACCTCATGCCCTTTGAGATATGACTAATTACGAGTGACCAGCATGTAGTAGCAGATGGTATAGTGTTATGTGACCGGTGAATATTCTTTGTTGCTTATTCACCATCTGTATATGGTGACAGTTATCATGACCAGTATATCGCATGTGACAAGTATTGTCACGACTGGTGACTTGTAGCCAGCACCCAGTGATTAGCGTCTAGCCAATTAACCCAGTGGTGATACAAATCTGTGAAAGACAAGAGACACAAGAGCTATGCGAGAATACGACTGTCACATCTCCCTCTACTGGTTCCCACAAAAGGGTTTCTTGTAACTCAAGAAACTGTCCTGTGAAAGAGGAACAGGGTCAATATCACTCTCCATAATAGGTCATTGCACTACCTTTCCAGAAATGTGTTTTCCTTTTTTTTGAAAAATGCTGCCTCTCCTTTCTGTAGTTAAGAGAGGGCATACTTGTTCCCATATTTCAGACTATGGCCATTATCAAATGTTCATAGAAGACATGCTCATGCACAGTGCAGTACCATCTAAATTTTGAGAATATAGAGGTAGTATCAAAATATACATTTCAACAGTACTATATTTATCTCAGGAAAGACACTTGACTATAAATGATAAAATAGCTCAATAAAGTAAAAACTTAAGGCATCCATTGGGACATTTGCTGCAGAGTATAATAAAGTTTTCTTTGTACAGTTCAACCATTGAACTTATTAGCGCCTGGAGATTATTTCACTTTCGCATGAAATAGGGGTATGAATCATTTTTGGGGTTACTTCTAAATGCATCTAAAATATATTTGCTTCCAAAAGATTGTCATTTAGCAGAATGTTTGGATGCATAAAAGACATTGTTTTTGTTTGGATATTTTTTCACACATGTGCAGAATAGTAAATGTTGGACTTCTGTTTTCTATTTGTTTTTTTGTTGGCATATTGGGCCCATGATTTTCATGTCCCTGCCATTTAGCACTCCAAATCTCATTGAGGAATATTCATGTCCAGATGCATTGAGACATATTCATGTCCAGATGCATTCTCATATAGATGGTTAACTTTTCTTGAGATTTTTTTAGAAAACATTTTACAAGATTTTTAAAATATTTTTAATAAGAAACACAACATCGGATGATTGCTGGCAATGATTTGTAAAATCTAATGCCATCTGTCAAGGATCCCGAAGTGACCTAGTGGTCTAAAGTGCTCGCCATTACGGATCACTGCCATTTCACCTCAATCGTGTGGTTTCGAGTCTCATATTCGGACAATGTCAGTATGTGAGAAAGCTTCTCCACCATTAATACTGGCTGCCATGTATAGCATATCTTGTGCTGAAATAATGGTATTAAACCATACAACAACAACAACAACCATCTGTCAATTTATTAGACAAAATTTTTGGGGCAGTTTTCAGCGATAAGAGATTATAAATATTTTCCTTATCTCCATAATGGCATCTACGAGTTCATATCAGTCATACTCAAAAACAAGATGCCTGCTTTCAATGTTAGCTTCAATTGCTCCAGTGATTTTTGAGAAGCTGAGGAAAGCAAATCTTGATGAGTGACACTTGACTCATACATGCAAATTCGATACAAGACTCTTCCATGAATTCAGCCAATAGTATGACCAGATGAGCTACAATACAAGATGAAGTTTGACACCTCAAACTATAAAGGTTATTCTGAAATGGAGAATCACAAATTATTGTGTAGGTAAAGCATGTCATGAGATAAACATATACTTACATCCTGCATCAGATGATTCCTGTAAAGTAACAAAAATGCCATATTTAAGTTCATCATTCATTCTTATCTGTATTTTGTGTTATTTACATGCCATTAAATGTCAAATTGTGCCTACTTATGCTGAAGGTGAAATATCCAGTCCCTGCTGTCTGTGGGAAAATAGTACAATCTTTGCATAATGATCTTCCTTAGGCTAGACACTATGGAGTAATGAATCTGCCACACGTTTTCTAAGTCTGACAACATGGGATGAATGTTGACCTTTTGATGTAAGGAATCTACTATATTCATTTTCGAACTTTTGATATGGGATATATGTAACATATTAAGCATTAAATACTATAGTAAGTGGGACGTACACGTATCTGAGATCATTTTTGGAGTATACCCAACACCACAATACAGTTAAGTTCAACAGATCAACCTGTGTATTGTTGCATGACATCAAACACATCTGACACTGTATCACATTTAAATGATGAATCTATTCATTCTCGTATAACAGTGTAACTAATTTATGATCAAACTATAATATTCATTAAGCTACATGTAGGAACAGTATTATATTTATTAAACAAGACAAAACATTTTGATTATATCTATCTCTTGCTTACAATACAATCAACCTATTTATATATTCTGAACTTCTTTAAAATGTAATGTAGCAAAAATGGTGTCTTGATTAAAAAAATATGAACATACGTATAACAAATGACACTTTAGTTGTACTTTAACTCCAAATGAACAGATTTGCTCTTACTTACCTCTTCCTGAAACCAAAACTTGAGTACATCATGGGACATAATCACATGACTGTCGTCATGGAAATGGCATGGAACATCTACATTCCCTTGAAGATCTGCTACAGGTATCAGGCAGTCTACTCTGTATCCCACAAATTGTGGGCACTGTACAAACAATTCAAATTTTAGACTCTGCCCCAGGTAACCAATAATACTGGTGAGGGTCTTCGTAATAAACTCTTGAACTTCAATACACAGTTTGGAGGTCGGTGTCTTCTCAGTGGCTCCCATTCTTTTGACTCGTGTAAATATGATATGTTCCCTGAATAACACAGTCAATTGGTGATGAAGATCAAGGCTGAAGATACAACAGCCACAGAAGATCTGATTTTCTGAATTCCTTTGAGCAATGGGCCAGTGAGCTACACATGCGGCAAGCAGGCGATGGAAGATGGGAGAAGGCAGAAATTTTCCCGCGAAGTTGTAGCAAAGGACTGAGGAGCTGCTCTTCATTTCTGGATCTGGCGTAGGAAACATGACCTCTTTTGGTGTTGTGTCTTTAAGCACACATGGGGCAAGGAAGTAATTTTCCTCCTAAAATATAAATAACAAGTGTACCAAATGGCTAATGTTCTACTGCTTAACGAAAATTCAAGGAATCCAAGAAAAACACATTCCTCTTTTTCAACTGCTTAGTGATTAAACATCCCTGACATTCTTGGTTTACCAAATTACATATAACTATTCATTTAGGTGGAGTAGCACTGATAAGTTTTTCAACATGGTCACTATAGTTTTCATGCGGATGAAATATTGACACCCTTTTCATTTAGGTCTCTCGGTGAAAACCTCATGTCAACATGATTATCAATTCAAGAGGAGTTGCAAGATGGCCACCTTGTTGGACATACTGTATGCCAGATCAGCACCAATTAATTTGGTCCGTAGGATGTCTTTTGGTGAAACCGTTGTTAATATGAACATCCATTCAGGAGGTGCAGTAACATGTTTCTTGAGATTGATAAGATGGTAGCCATACTGGAGGTCCGGCTGGCACCATCTTCATTTACGACAAACAAAACATCTAACGCAGTCATTCTTGAAAAAGACAATTTTAAAGTAGCTTCTACTGGATGTCCAAATAGTACCATTTCTTTAGGACCAACCAAGCCTTGGGATATATGGGTATTAAAGCTTCATGGCAAATTTCTTCACGTACAATTGAATGATTAGTGCAACACTTGTCCAAATAGATTCACAGCTACAACCCGACAAATAGTTTTCAAATGTCAAAATCATCAATGAGACCAGCAGAGCAAACATGACATGATTTATAGCTAAAACTTGTAAGCCATGTTTGTGAACGAACTGGATAAAACTGATGTGATTTAAAGTTAGAATTTATCAGTTAAGACCAGTTTAACTAAAAATAAGGTTTGTCGCCAGCGTAAGTTAAGTCATGAATGAGACCAGTTTAAATAAAACTTATGTGATTTTAGAGCTAAAATGTATAAATTAAAGAAAACAGTAGAGATTAATTTATGAACGTGACCAGACTAGATAAAATAGTAAGTGTGAGTTCGATTCAATGAGATCAAAGTACAGCTCACTTGAATTAACTTGTTAAAAATTTGACAGTGGTCTTAGGATTTTCTTTTATATGCCATGTCCTATCTAAAAGCCAATAGTAATAATGTCTCTCTACAATACAGTAGTAATAAGGTCTATCCATATCCAGTAGTTACAAGGTCTATCAATAGTCCAGTAGTAATAAGGACTATACGCAATCCAGTACTAATAAGGTCTGTAAAGATTCCAGTACTAATAGGGTCTTTAAAACTAGTAGTATATACATTGTAGTAGTAATAACCTCTAAACACAACCTTGTAGTAATAATATCTATCTGCAGTCCAGGAGTACTAAGGTTCATCTATAATCCAGTAGTAACGAAGTCAATATACAGTCCAGGTGTATCAAGTTCTATCTAAAATCCAGTACTAATAACATCTATCTACAATCGAGTACTAATGAGTTATACCTACAATCCAATTGTAACAAGGTCTATCTACAACCCAGTAGTGACAAAGGCTACAATCCAGTAGAAAAAAGGTCTATCTATAAAGCAAGAGTAATAAGGTCTGTCTACAACCCAGTAGTAATAACATATATGTACAATTCAGTAGTAATAATGTCTGTGTACTGTCCACTAGTAATAAGGTCTATACAATCGAGTACGAATAAGGTCTATCTACAATCAAGTATTAATAAGACCTGTCAACAATCCAGTACTAATAAAGTATATGTACAATAAAGATCTAACAAGGTCTATCTACAATCCAGTAGTAATAAGCCTGTCAGTTATTCAGTAGTAGTAAGGTCTGTCCACAATGCTGTAGTAACAAGGTCCAAGTACAATCCAGTAGTCATAAGGTCAGTATATAATTCGCTAGTAACAAGGTACATATACAATCCATTTGTAATAATTTCTAATCAATCCAGTAGTAACAAGGTCTACATGCAATACAGTTTTTATAAGGTCTATCCACAATTCAATATCAGTAAGGTCTATTTATAATCCAGTAGTAATATGGTATGTGTAAAAACCAGTAATAAGAAGAAATATCTATAATCATGTAGTAACAAATTCTACCTACAATCCAGTAGAAAAAAGGGCTATAAAACCGATGATAAATAAGGTCCCTATACAATCCAGTAGAAAAAGGTATATTTTATCCAGTAGTAGTAAGGTCTATCTAGAATAAAGTAGCAATTAGATCTATACAATTCAGTAGTAATACAGTCTATAGAATCCAGTAGTAAAAAGCCCGTACGAAATAATTAGGTGGATTCTACCTTGAACTTAAGCAGAATCTGCAATAAACTGTTAAAAATCTGGTCAATAGCAAGGCGGGCATGTACAATTGTAGAAGTCAAAGATGAATCAATCTAGAGTCCGTCTAACACTAAGATGAACTTTTTACAAAATTCCTGCTATATAATACATTATTGGGCATAATTTTGTACATGGTTGATTTTCCACCCACCATCTAGGTGGAATTATGAACTTAGTCACTGGCATCTATTATATGAAAGGAGGAATCTGGACTTAGTTTATTTTATAACCAATATCTAGGTGGAATGAAGAACTTAGTCATTTACATCAGTTAAATAAGGCAAAATTAGGACTTGGCTTTTGTGTGTCTGTAAAGTTAAATGTTTGAAAATATAGCGATATTTTGTGATTGTAATAACACTGACATTTCAATAAAAATATCAATAAGATATAATAAAGTTTATTGTTTATTGTTCAATTTGAATGATTTTTAGCAGCATTTATTATATACTGTTCTGATAGTGTAATTTTGTTGTTTATTTTAGGCACAATTTATAACTTCTTTCCACATCTCTCCTTGTTATATTTCTTTTACAAATTATTTGTTGTTGTTGTATTTTTGTTTAACTAGATTTAACTGCCATCAAACAAGTTTTCATCTTGTTTTCCGTTTTAAAACGGAATTTCTCTTTTCTCCTGACCAGAATCTGATTTTCCTCGATATGGACCCTTTTTTAATATCGTCTCAGAAACTTTTTTATTTTTTAATAATGCTCCGTCTAGTTGTATTCCACAACGAGCTTTCTAATAAATATTTGTTCCGTTTATTGTATAAGATGATCGCTGTAAAAAGCTTTCTGATTGTTCACTTTTTTTGTACTTGACCACTGAATCGTCGCGTAACGGAAACTGATGAGAATGAGCATATCTTCTAAACATGGCGATTCGAATTTTCGAGCGGGATACGAGATTGAATAACCATTTGAAAAATTGTCGGCTATGAGAATAGCTTGAAGGCAAAGTCGATGGTAACGTAATTAGTCAATCTGATTAATTTCAGAATTTAAGGAGGGACAACGTATTGGTTGTTTTCACAGACATCACGACTGAGTACGCAAATATCCACAATGCAATGCGCTCGCACCTTGCGCCGCCATTTTGAGTCCCTAACAAACCATTGTCAACATTGGTCATCATGTATATTCAAGATAATAATCTGATTTAACTATCGATAAGTACATTTAATTCCTTAAAACAATACATAGATTAAACTTGAAATTAAGTGCCCTATAGAACGAAAATAAAAATAAGGCTGGATGTTCCCTTGCTTTTATCGAAAGACAGAATAGTGAATCTGAGCCGTAATCATGTATATTACTATCAAATAGTAATGCATTCTTATTTTGCAAACAGACAATATTGACATTTTTAAAAAGTTTGTCGTATCATATCCCTCAGCTTGTCATCATGAAAGAGTATTTCCGGACAATGATTTTCGGGATACAATATCAGTTACGAATTAAAATTTCATAGCATGTGTTTTATGCCAAAACTTGTATGTACATATACTTTTCGCGACAACAGGTGTTTATGCCAAAGACAGATGACATATCAGTTTAATTAGTATGGTCAAATATTGTATTTGTTGTGGAGAAGATGGACGTCGGATGACACTGAATGAAAGCGATAACCGTTCAAAAAGACGTTTCATCTTCAGTGTATTCAAATGAAACACGTGCAAAACGGAACATGACTTTGTGTCGAATGTCAAAACAAAGCATTCCTGAAATATGAAATTATATATTAACAATTGGCTTTTTAACTTGAAAGAGAACCAAATGATTAATTGATCGACCGACACTGTTAATTGCTAAAATAAGCACGCCTATTTATAGCTCGCAGACTCAGCTGTAGATCGTAGGACAAACAAACCGGCTTTTGTACTACAATATAAATGGACAAAAACACTGGAAAGATTGCATATATCCCTGAAAAGCGAAAGAAATCGCGGTGCTTCATGACATTGTTGCTTTGGACTTTGTAACAGCGATATTAGATATTCAGAACATATGACATGTGCATTTTGGATTCCATTTCCAAAACCGAAACAAATCTTGAGACGTGCGGGCGTTAGGTGCGTACTTGTGGAAGGGGAACTTTTGCTACTTATGAAATCACAAAATGGACATATATCTGCAGTAAACATTTCGTAGGTTGGAATAGACCGACGACGGATGATAACGACCATATCCAAGCAACACTTACAGCAAATCAGGTTCGTAATTTACATATATTTAGAACCTAGAACATGTTCGATTAACATCGGGGGTGGGGGATATTTTAATCAATATATATGCTAGTAATGCAAAGCCTTTCAGTTCCGTGATACAGGTGCGGATACATATGCACACGAAGAGGAATATACAATAGAGATAAGAGAAAACACTTAAGATTTATTGAACGAATAACTCTTTATTGCATAGTTTGGAATAGACCATATATATATATATATATATATATATATATATATATATATATATATATATATATATATATATATATATATATATATATATATATATATATATATATATATATATATATATATATATATATATATATATATACACTTGGTGTCCTGCCTACTCACTCATTTATAGTTGTTTGTGTGTTGCCTATTTTCTGTGTTATCTCTGTCTTTGTTCCTCTATGTTGGTAAGTTCCCTTGTTCCTCAACAATCCCCCTTTCGCCATGTTCAATTTTCCTTGTCCCTAGACAGTCTCAATACTTTCTGTCCCTCATTAGCCCCACCATGTTCAAATTTCCTATGTTAAATTCCCATTGTCCCTAGGGTACAAACCCCCTAGTTTAACATTAAAGTCCCATTGTCCCTAGGGTATTACCTATTACTAATGTTGACAACACTGGTTGCCAACCTGATGCGGAAAAAGTCAAAGCAATAACTGAAATGGAAACACCACTATGTGTAACAGAGATATTATGATTTCCTGTCATGGCAAACCAGCTTGGCAAATTTAGTCCAAATGTAGCCGAAAAATCAAAACAATTACGTAAGCTTTTGAAAGGGAAAAAACTTGTGGACATGGAGTGATGCAACAAGCCTATTTAGAAATATCAAGCAAGAAATGATATCTTCACCAACTTTAGCACCTCATGATCCAAAACAAGAAATAGTTGTATCTGTAGATGCATCTTCGTTTGGACTAGTTGCTGTGCTATGGCAGAGACAGGGTATCACTCTGAGACTCGTGGCGTTCGCATTGTCAGAAATTGAGTAATGCTATGCTCAAATACAAAAAAGAGGCCTTTGCATTCACTTGGGCATATGAACCCTTCAGCAGCTATTTAATTGGGTCACAATTCAAACTTGAAACTAACCACAATGACCACAAAACTATTGGTAGAATTACCCCCTAGAATTTAACGCTTTAGAATGCATTTGATGAGATTCAACTTTTACATAGTTCATGTTGCTGGTAAAAATCTATTAACTGCTGATGCTCTATCCAGAGCACCTTTAAGTTACCACGCTGAGAGGGGCAGATAATTTCAGGCTGAAACTAACGCTTATGTTGATTTCGTAGTTAGTAAGTTGTCAGCATCAAATACTCGACTTGGACAATTAAAGTCTGAATATCGAAATGATTTGATTTGCAAACAACTTGAACAGGACCATTCTGTGAAAAGGAGTGGCCAGAGAAATCTGCTATTGACGGTAAACTTCAATCGCACTGGGCAGATAAAGGTGAACTTACAATTCAAAATGGGTTTTTATGAGAGGTACACACCTAGTCGTGCCAGAATCACTTCAAAAAGAAATCCAGAAGAGAATTCAGGATGGTCAACAAGGCGGAGTTAAATGCCAAGCACGTTCCAAAATGTCAGTTTGGTGGAAAGGACAAAGCACTCAGCTACAACACTTGGTAAAGTCTCACCAAAATTGCATCGAAAACTCAAGAGAATAAGCTAACAAATGATACCAAAGGAATTTCCAACTCAAATTTGGCAAAGAGTTGCTTCAAACCTGTTTGAACTGAATGGTCAAACAAATCTCTTGGTGATTGATTATTTATATATATTTATAAATGCAATCATTTCCACGACCAGCTCAAAGTATAAGTTATGCCAGTTATCAATGATCATTCTGAAAAATGGACATAATATATTAAAAAAAACACAAACCAGCACAGACTAACTATTATTGGCATACGGCAATAAGACAGATCAGATATTGGTGATTTTGGTTTAGATAATGGGATATTTCTCAAAGACAAATGATAAGAAGCAAATGACAACTAAAAACAGTGAATAGAAGATTTCACAAAACACTCAATGGAAGAGTTCACATACCTAGATGCAAATCTGATCAGGTGGTAAATCTTCCATATGGCTAAAGTTTGGCTTAGATCTACTTAGTTACCAGTGGGTGAGATGAAAAGGGGGTGGAGGTGGGCTTAATGCACTATTGCAATAAATTATTTTTTATATAGCAGTCAGAGTAGGATTAGCAGCTCTCATGTTACTCTTCTCCTTCGAAAGCACATGCATACAAGTTCCACAAACATAAACCACACTATAAGCGATGGCGCAAGTTACCAAGGGACCTTCCAAAAATCAGCGAGACATCGAGAAAGCCTGGGTGGGGGGTCGGGGGCGGAGAACTGGGCTTTCTAATGACTGCATCCTTGTTCTACAATCGCGTCAATAATATTTTTCAATAAATCACTTTTTTCAAATGAAGTTATGTGTTGTTATGTATAAATTACATTTATTTTCAACATGTCCAGCACCTCAAAGGTTGTTAGTATTATTCAAACTGTCGTCAACAACCATCACATGTACATGAGTACATGTTGTGTATTACATCAACGTTTCTTTGGGTTTTTTTATTATTCTGGTTCCTGGAGTCATATGTTAAAATGTAGTATCAAGAAGCAGGTATACGAAAAGGGAAACCAGACTAACTATCAATTGACTACCAAACAAGACTCTTTTTTTATAATAAATGCTGACATATTTCATGGGACAATTGTCTACTTTGAAGCCCACTTTTGTTTAGTTCAATTAGTATAATACTGATTTCATTGCGACTAATAGTGAAATTTCTTATCATCCTTAAGGATATATCTAAGTCTAGTGCCAACCAGGAATTCTTTGAATCACTTTCACCGTCAATGGTCCGAATCTTGAAACAAAGTTCTTTATTTTATGAAGCCTTCATTTCGCTTGGCTGCCTTGCTAAATTTGATCACAGTTATGAATGAGGTGGTTAATTTAATGCATTTAACTATAGAATGCATACAGTAGCATTACTAACAGTGTTCGATTGATCAATTGAAATGAGCCCACCCGAAATAGGACTGGGGTCACTAGACCTGAAGCTTGTAAGATCTGCATCACCTTTAACTTTTCTTTTATTCCAACTCCTTTACTTGTTTCAAAAGATGTGATAATACAAAGGAGGCCATATTTTCAGCGCAACAATACAACAAATGCTTCCACAGGTTAAATAACAAAACACGTCAGTACTTAATTAGGTTCTCAGAGAAACACTCACGGACATAGCTGTTATGACAGATTGACACATTTTACGTTCAAATATACAATGCACTTAAGACGACTACAATTACAAGGAACTAAAGGATAGGACTAAAACACAAATTTCACTTGACAAAAGTTACTTAACTGATATATCTTTATTGTTGTTGTTGTTGTTCTAGGGTTTTTTTCAGCACAAGATATACAATACATGGCGGCAAGTATAATTGGTGGACGAAGAACCCTGGAAAACCCAGGGAAGAACCACAGACCCACGAGAAGCTACTGGCAGGCTTTCCCATGTAACCACGCTAGCCGAGCCTTGGACTCGAACACATGCAGACAGTGATCCGGAACGGTGAGCGCTTTAGACCCATCGACCACTCGGGGCCCCTATTTTTATTGAAGTACTGCCTTTACTAGGTCTGAAGAGACATTCTTATTGATCGAAATTTCCTTAAATACCATTAAATATATTTACTAAGAATGACATTTTCAAAGAAAATTTAACAAATTGTATTACTTCTTATTAAGCTGATAATTTTATAATATTCATTAAAATTTCCTA
This sequence comes from Sinohyriopsis cumingii, assembly GCA_028554795.2. NCBI lineage: Eukaryota > Metazoa > Mollusca > Bivalvia > Unionida > Unionidae > Sinohyriopsis > Sinohyriopsis cumingii. The sequence continues at coordinate 55,943,144 of CM068837.1, forward strand.
GCAACCATTTTCGACCATAAAACTAGCTATATATTAAAGTTTCAGTTGTCAGTTTAATCGCAATTTTTTTCAAGTTCAACAAATTGAGATGCATTTTTTGTATCTTCTGGTAAAATGAAAAATTGGGATCCATGTCCAACTTTGCATTATTAGTGGGTTCACGATCTATCAGGGTGTGAGTTATCGAGGGAGTGGTGTAGTTGTAATTATTGTCATTCTTGTTAATTTCTAGAACATGTGACAAGAAAAAGTTAATTAAAAGTATCTTACCTATGAGTTGATCTTTTATTTACACAGTACACTTACCTGCAGAAAAAGCTTGATCAATACATCTTAACTAAAGTGGGTGCTGCCTTAAAAACTGTCTTTATTCCAACAATAACACGAGCAAATTTCACCCGTCTGTCTATCCCAGCAATATCTGGATCATTGTTTATGTTCAATTTTATTTGTTTTGAAAAGATGTATTTATATATTTTATTGTTCCCTTTTTAGATTTGAAATATTTATCCTACAACAGACAACTAGCATTCGAATAGATTGTGTTACATCGTAAATTTAGTGATGATATTGTACAATCAATATATTGCTGTATTAATGTCATCCTTTATCTGTCATAATTGCCGAGTAAAAGCAAGAAGTCATTTATTTCCACAATCTATATAATTGTAACAGATGAACTTAAAACTACTTTATTTCTTTGACATTTGGAATAAATATAACTTGGATAGCATTGCAGTTTATTTAAATGCAAACGCTGATGTATCTTGGAATTAGTTCATTTTATAATTTAAGGAAATAAAGAACATGGTGTAAATATAAGCATTTATTTTATATTAATTTAATATTAATTTTTCCCTTCATTTCTGTGATTTTAACATGTTGCTTTGAAAATGTTTATGATGCTAGTATACGCTTACCACATTTAAAAGCAGAGTCATCTATATAATTGCCGCAGATGAACTTAACACTGCTTTACTTCTTTGACATTTGGAATAAACATCACTTAGATAGCATTACAGTTGATTTAACTTTAAAAACTAATGTGTTTTGGAATTAGGTCATATTATGACGTAGAGATAATGTAAATATATGCATTCATTTTATATCAGTTTGATATATTTCGTATCTTTTGTGATGTTAACGACGTATTTTTAAAAAAAATATGATCTTAGTGTACGTTAAACAGATTGCTACCTACAAGTTTCTAGGTAGATAACTGTAAAGTTATCATTGGTAATTCCGATTCAACCCTATCTGTCATTTTGGACTGCTCCATTGGTTAGGATGATGGAATTAGTTTGATCACCATGCCATTTTTGTTACATAGCATAAATAGTTTAGAAATGTCTTAACATATTTTCAGGTCTTCATTTAAATTTAGAACACATTAAATCGTTATCTGAACAACATCAGGAATTTTGTCAGTTCCTTGTGTAAGAAAATCTTATCTGGGACAGGTCCAGGTGCAGGGGAAGTGATACATAATAACCAAATCTCTCACACGGTAACTCTACTTCCTGCGGATGCAAAACAACTACCATGACAATATGCCATTATTTATGTCAATGTCACACAGTGATTAAGCTTATTTTTACCCTGGACTGGAACAAACAATAACCACCAATCAGAACTGAGTGTGTTCAATATCAATGCATGACATATTGTAAAACAAGTCTTGTAAATACAACCAAAGTAGACAAAATATGAAGTAAAAGAGAAAGTTCATATGCCATGTCAGTTAGTCACCGTATTTTAATTTGTAGGAGGGAAGTGGGTGCTGTCAATAACTTTCTTTTTACTAACAGAAAAGGATTTATGCAATGGTTTTCTCTGATTAATTCTCAGTTTAAAAACTAAAGGTCAGATACTAATTACTCATTATTAATGCCAATTAACTGTATAGAGTAAGTATCATTATGTATTGATTCTTCAACTCGTGTATCAATTTGTATATCTATATGCCAAATTTATCGAAACAATCACACCTTATTGCATTGTTTCACTCCTAGTACTGTCAGAGAAATTACCTAAAAATAGACTGCAACCAAAAGAACACATCCTAAAATAAGCAGCACAATCACTAAAACATGTTATATAGGTGACAGTGATCTAATTAGCAATGATACCTGTTAACATAATAACATGTCAAATTTTGTGAAGCAAGCAATAGTACATAAGATAATGAGATCAATGCAAAGGTTAACAAATAATCACATTATCACTTGTAGGTCACTGTGACCTCATTTTGCACTGAAAGGTGTAATACTTCACAAACTAAATCAATACGTTTCTGCTTTATTTTATGACTACAAATAATAATGCCCAAGAAAGTGACCTCAACACAAACACTGACCAAGAAACATTTAACTCATTTAAAGATAAGTACAAAGCAATAAGTGTTGAAATATAGGTCACACTGATTTTGTTTTACTGATGGTCAAAGTTCTCTTCTTAATGCAATTATGTACTAAATGCACGTGATTTCATAGGCAATAATACCTAAGCCAATGAGGTAACACAAAAGTGAACCAACATCACTGTGACCCAGTTTTTCTTTTACAGAAATTGGTTGTACTCTAGAGGACACATTGACATATTAACTGGAGTGACTCTAATAGTATGACTATCTATGAAAATAAGCTCAATACGTACCTTATTGTTTGTAGTAATGCTTGATGGATCGATGGATGGGCTGACATCACCAATTCATTACCCACCATTTAATTTCATTTTGGCACAAAATGCATTTCATGCCATCATTTTTGGTTCTTGAAAACATACATCACTGGGTTTACTTATATATTAATATTTGTAAACTAAAACAAACTAACACATGTATCAGTCTCTCGCCTGAACAGTTTTGTTGCTAGAATTGGTTGCTACTCAGGGAACTGGAGGGGGACAGTTATTTTATCAGTTTCTTTTTTAGCAGGAAGTTTCTTAGCAGTAATAAGGGTTGTCCCTGATTTAAAGTTATAATGTAGAAGACAGAATAAATGCATACAATGCAATGCTGTGTGAAAGAATGACACATTATACGAGAAGAAAAGAGAAACTTCAGACCTTTGAGTCACTAACCTTGATTTCAAACCCATCTTCACTGTGACATCTTGGCCTGGCAATGATGTTGAGACATTCCATGAGAAGTAAAATATGTTCTTTGTTGTAATATAGATCTGGTTTATTCTCTTTTGTCCAGAGAGCATCTTAAAATAAGAAGATAATGATTATTATATTGGTATCTTTAGTTTTCACATAATCGTATTTTAAAATAAATGTGAAAAAATATAATCCTTGAGAAAGACTGACAAATAATTAGTTTTAATTGTATTTTCAGTGTTTGGCTCCCTTTAGCTAAATGTATTTTGTGGATTTGCAAGGTATTGTTGTTTTCCTAAGTTATTTTAATTGGAACTTGCATTTAAAGAATAAACTCTACACTTGGGTTGCATGATTAAGGATTCATGCCAAGGTATAAAATATTAAGGATTTATGCCAAGTTGTAAAATATTAAAGATTCATGCCAAGCTATAATGCATTATAGATTCATGGCAAGCTATAAAACATTTAGGATTCATGTCAAGCTATAAATAATTAAGGATTCATGCCAAACTATAAAACATTCATGAGTAAGCCAAGCTATAAAACATTATGGATTCATGCCAAGCTATAGAATATTGGGGTGAAATGCAAATGAATGCATGAAATCCTACATCATTTTTGCACATATTAATGATCTTACATACTACATTCAATTTAAACAACATGTATTTAAACAGATCTTCCTCTTTTTCTGATGGAGGAGGAATTTTCTTTAATCAATGCATAGTTTACAACAGACCCAGCATTCTTGGCACCTATTACAAAATAATTCTTAAGAAGGAGTTGAAAGTTTAACATCCTCTAGTTATTGAACCATCATCAGTTAGAAAAACTATCTGAGAAATAAATTTGGTACAACATGTAAAAACCATCACAACAAATTAAATCAACTGGCCATTACATGTATATCAGACTGACATCAAAATTAATAAGAAATGTTGATGGGAGGAAAATGGATAGAACATAAACAGATGTACTCCATATAGTCCTTGGGTCATGGCATAAGGTTGCACTGTCTTTAGCCAATTCAGCTGAAATTACTGTACATAGCAACATCACAAGAAACATTTATGTACTAAACAAGTAAAAAAGACATGCATGCATAGAGAGGCAAGATAACAACATGCATGCTTTCTTTTGAAAGCATGAGGACACAATTTACCTCAGAAAATAATCTATTTGCAATTTGTTAAATTGACATCAAATGTAAAGAGGAAATTTCATTCTAAAATGTTTTATACAAAACAGGAAATTTACAAACCAATAAGTTCTGGATAAAGTATTCCACTCTTGTTAAACATATCCCACTTCTGAGTGACAGCTGGGGCACTTCTCAGAACAAACATCTCAGCAGTGATGAGGGACTTCAGGGCATCAACCAACCATTGTGTGTCCAGTACAATCTTGCCCCGCAATACTTCTGTGCTGTAAAAATGATAATAGAAAGTATAACAAGACTGCAACTTGTTTCACACTCACTGAAAACAGTAAATGCTTACTAACATTGCTTAATGCTAGTATTACAGTTGTCTGATACTAGATATTTACTGGAGGTAAATTGAAAACATTCTCTGTGTTTTTATTAATGGAACACCACATGCTGTTTCTGACAAATTGGTTGTATTAAATGCAAAATTTGTCAAACATTTTATATGTACCAACGTTTTGCTTCCTATCAATCTTGTAAGTAATAGTTTTTCACTTTCTTTCTTGCAATCAATGATATTCCAGATGTGTTGGATGTTAATGCCACATATGTAAGCCCTTTACATGTGAACGCTACCTAATCCATTCCAGCTATAACACATATTACATTAGTAATATTGCTATACTGTATTGAACAACTGTGATATGTTTCACAGATTTCACAGTCTTATCATTTGGTACTTACTTGCTATACTGTAGTGAACCATCATTGATATGTTTCACAGATTTTACAGCCTTATGAATTGGTACTTACCTAGCTATGCTGTAGTGAAGCATGATTGACATGTTTCACAGATTTCACAGCCTTATTAATTGTGATGGTGTGTTATATATTCGTAGTCTGACTTCATCTGTATTATATACTGCTTAGTTTATCATTGGTCTGTGTTTTTGTTTATAACAATGCTGGATTAATTATGACTACTTTAGCTGAGACTTCATATCTGAATGTTTAATATTATTCTGCCATAATAGTGATCACTGTAGCACATGCTATCGACACAAATACTGCATATTAATCTGACATTATAGCGACTATTCTACTCTGCTGGATAGCATATTTCAATAAAAATATTTGATTATCATTTCCTTTCACTTAGGATATTATTTCAAGGCAAATGTAAAATGGATTGAGTTCATATTCCTTTAGTCAAATGTAAAGACTGTATTTCGAAGGTCAAGTTCTTAAATCTTGCTGCAAAAGACTTGTGATAAATTTAATCTTCTGTACCATCTTGTGGGTCCTCAATTTTAGCTAAATAGATCGGTACCCTATTATCAGTATGTCCTGATCATATTTATGTTATTGTGATACACCACTCAGAATGGAATACATCTATCATCATTTAATGACACATCATATCAGTCATAATACTATCCATGAATTGTAACATCATACATCCATACATGCATGCATAAATGCATACATACATATATACATACATAAATAAATGCATGCATACATGCATAAATACATCCATCCATCCATCCATCCATATGTACATATGTACAAACATATATATATATATATATATATATATATATATATATATATATATATATATATATATATATATATATATATATATATATATATATATATATATATATATATATATATATATATATATATATATATATATATATATATATATATATATATTGGAAAGATGGCGGACAAGGTGGACGTAGTGTATTCAAGCTCTGGTGAATTATGGACGCCGTAAGATAAAAGAGAAGTGCTTTTCATCCAGTGTTGAAATTCTGCTGTGTGAACACTTTGACAACAGAATGGCATGTGTATAATGTGTATAATAGTTTTATATAAACTAAGCTCCTAGGAAATTCGATGAAATTCAATTTTCCTTTCATACTTCTTTTCGCGCCATTTTCAATGTATCAGGCTATGAAATTGTGTCGTGTATTTTCTGGTGAATCTTATGTGCTGTTGGAAATATGTTGAGAGACATGTGCTATTGGAGACATGTTGTGAAGATACATAAACTCCGCTTGTTGCTATTGTGGCATAAATAATATTTATTTTAATAAATAATCACATTCTCATGATTTTGTGACTCAAGTACTCGATTCCGTGATTAACTTGCACACAGTTTTGTTTAACTTTGCTGTGCATAACTGATGTGAATTATATGTGAATAATATTTATATTCTGGACTAAATTTATATTTTATATTTTGTGGATTTCAATTTCTTGGATTATTCTGAAAGATCTTCTTGGATCAATGGACGCAGTGGGTGAGTGTGACACTCCATTTAATCATGTAAAGTGTAAAAAGAAATAGAATGCATATTTGTCTTGGTCGTCAACAATGTGCAAAGGGATGAAAAGCTGAGCATAATATTCTAGTTTTCATGTGTAATATATGACGTTTATAAATGGCAGAGATATCCTGATAGATGTATATATATATATATATATATATATATATATATATATATATATATATATATATATATATATATATATATATATATATATACACTTAGTGCTCTTTTATGTTGTGTGTGACTGTTATTGCGAAAAAAGGAGTTGAAATTCGTACACGATCTGTGATTCGTACTGGTTCTGATTTAGTGCTCATAATTACTATATATGACGATATGCCATATACATGTCAGAGATTTGCCATCTACAGTCAGATTCTAGATAAGATCTAAATTCACATTGGGGCATTCGGATGATGATGTTGGAAACATGATGTGTGGGTATGTCAAATACATTAAATATCGTTGTTAAATACTTTATGTATTTTGTGAGATGCTTTTGTGAACTGTTGTTCACGTTAACTCATTCCAGTGTAAATGTGTACTCAGTCCTAGTACCAGTAGTTATTTCCTTATATGTGTTATATATTTAGTTTTTTAGTGAGTAGATAGTGAGTAGATAGTGAGCAAATCACATATGTACGAATTCAAAATATTATGGTAGCGGATGCGTTAGCTTTGGTACCGTTACCATTTGTTAATTCTGAGCTAAGTTCTGAGTTAGACCAAATATCATTCATCATTCGAACAATGAGAACAATTTGAGTTAAGTGATGCACGAGAGGTAACAGAACATACAATTGTTACATATCTGTCCTAGCAGAAGAGGGCTCACATTCGTTAGTGCAAGTGCGAGCGATATATAACAGGTATTAACCTATTTATCAATTGTATACGGACTTCACTATAAACCGTTGAACATGAATGACAACCTAGAAATAGATGAGCGTTACAGTGGTGATGAAAGGTCCGGTTTAGAAGAAGACTTAATAGCAACCCAGACCGAAAAAAAATATATACCTTCAAATTGATTCGAAATTTGGAACTCTGGACAGAGATGAATTTAAAAAGAAGATGTGTTTGGAATTGGATGTACAGAGTTTAAAAGATATAAGACTATCACTTCACGACCTGGCAAAATTGGAAAATGTCAATTACCCTGTGACTCGTATAGTTGAGAGAACAGTAAGATGTGATAGTACTCCTCTAGAGGAGAGATTAGCTGAGGATATATTTATTCTATACCATTTCTTAACAGGAGATAACAACTTATCTGAAGTGAAAAGCCTTGCGTCGAGACAGAAGCCGAGCACGGGCACGATTGATAACAGTACATGCGTGAGTCAAGCATCTAAAAGAAAAGGATCTAACAAACAGTCTCAGCGATCTGAACCAAAACCAGAACAGGTGATAACGTTATCAGATCACAATTCAGTATCTTCACTATCAAATGATAAAAATGACAGTTCAATAACAACAGAAAACTTATACAAGATAATAGACCTAAAACATTTTATACAAAGCAGTATTCAACAAATGAAAGATGACATTAGAAATGAATTGAAAACTGAGCTTGACAAGATACGTAAAGAACTGCTCAGTAGAGATGTTAACTCGACTAGGTTACAATCAGAATTAGGAAGATGCAAAGAGGAAGAGAAGAAGTTATCACAAGACAACCTGACCTTGAGAATCTCACTCAGGGAGAAGAATAACCAACTGGAAACTATAAATGCTCACCAGCTGTTTCTACACCAATTGCTCGGTGATAAAGTATATAACAAGGCTAAAGAAAATGTAACTTCTAAATGTGAGGCAGAAACTCAGACATTACTAGCTGATATAGTGCGTATGGGCAATCATTCAAATGAAACACAAACGGAAAAGAGGGCTAAAGCGATAAATGCTCTGGACTCTGATTATATCAAACGGCGGAATCATTTATCGGATCAAACTGAATATACGGCCAAGTCAACTGACTCAAGGGAAGGAGTGACGTTGACACTGTCCACCATACTCAATACCTCCAACGAAGAACCTACATCAGTTAAAGATAACGGTGTACGTGATTATCACCAAGATCAGAAATACTCGGCACGAGTACACACAAGGAACAACGATAGGGAGAGAAGGTCACCATTAGCAAACAATCCGGGCACCTCATTGAAGGACACTGATAAAGTAAACAAACCGATTGAAGTTATCACAACCAACAGAAACTACAGACCACATAAACGAATGAGGGACTCTTATGAACGTCGAGTTCTAATGTCAAGAATACCAGTTGATAGAACAAGAGAGGAGATAAGAACCTGTATTAAAAAACACGCTAAAATTAAAGGGGTAGAAGTAATTGACTCTCAAATATTAAAGCATTGGCGAGTAAAAGGAGGAAAGGACACTTTTACTGTTTTAATCACGGTGGATAAGTTAGACTTTGAGAAAGTTTTAGAGGAAGGTTTTTGGCCAAATTGTGTATGGGCAAGAGAATGGTATGAGGATTATGGTGATAAGGACACCCAGCAGTACTGGCGTAAATAAATAAAGGAGTAGTAAGTAAAATACATATATTATGGTAAATTGCTATATAGTCTTTGCAATACTTGTGTTGAAAATCTATTTTTCGTTAAATCAACTAATGTCTAGTCATACATTTCGTTTATTGACGTGGAACGTAAAAGGAGTCATGTACGGGTCACCTTACTTGTATTCTTTGCTAAATGAGGTAGATGTTGCTGTACTTACTGAGCATTTTAAATCATTCGCACGCTCTGACAAAAGACTAGCAGTAAATTTCGAAGAAAGGCTGAGGCATACGGGGTTCGGGGGAATAGCAATCCTTTATAGGAAATCACTCCGCGTTAATCCCTTGTCGAGCGCTGGCAGTGACAGAGTTTTAGGGATAGAGGTAAAATGTAATGATAGACTTAAATATTTTATATTCGGGGCACTTTTGCCATCAACTAATTTTCCTATTGCAAATTACTCCGAAACAATAGAAGAACTAAAGGATCACTTTGATATTTTCTGCAAAGAAGGCATTCCCGTACTTGCCGGAGACTTCAATGGTCAGCTAAGTTCACTGTTTAGCTCCAGAGCAAATTGTTTAACATCAAACGCTAGAGGCACTATTCTGGAAAAGTTTCTGAGCGATAGACATTTAATATCTGTTAATAGTCAATCCATTTGTGAAGGACCAGATTTTACTTTTTCTCAACCGATGGCAAATCAAAATCTTTGATAGACCATATACTATTGCAAAAATGTAAATTCGATTTAGTGGTTAAGGCAGAGATAATAGATGATCATCCTTTGAACATTTCAGATCATCTTCCTGTAAAAATAGAGTTGGTCACACCTTTAGTACATAAGGCAACAATGGCTGACGAGCATATCATTCATTCCATCAATTGGAAGAAAGCCTCAGCAGAACAAATAAATAGATATAAGGAAGCAACACGCAATGAATTGCTAGCGCAAATGCATAAAGCAGAACTAGCGACGAATGTCGATATTGAAATTATTATTCAAGACACAGTAAAGATTTTACATGAAGCAGCTTCTAGGTTTCTCCCCATAAAGAGGTTTTGCCCATACGCTAACCCCTATTGGAAACTATTAAACGTAAAAAAGTTTCACACGGAAATGCGGCTGAAACGCAGGGTATGGATTTCTAATGGTAGGCCAAGAGGCTGGGAATATATATCATATGCGAACTATAAGAAAGCTAAGAAATTGTTTGCAAAAGAATTATTGAAAGCTAAAGAAATATATGATAGAGAACAATTTAGTGAGCTTGAAAAGGCTGCAGAGCTCGATATTTCTACTTTCTATAAGATTATAGGGAATAAAAGAAATGAACGCGATTACATTCACGAAATCGAATCAAACGGAAAAATTGTACGCGATCACGACTCTATTAGAGAGTTATGGGCAAATCATTTCTCCAGTTTATCACTGCCTGACAATACTTATCTGTACGATGAAAATCATTATCAGATGGTCTTAGCAGAGGTCAGAAAACAAACTAAAGAAACCTATTCACACTTTGATGAACTTGTTGATAAAATCCCCACTAGAGACGAAATCAGTAGTGCAATTAGCTCTCTCAATAAAGATAAGGCATGTGGCCACGACGGTATTGTTGCTGAGCATTTACTGTTTGCGGACCCTCCAAGCAGTGTACAATTACTTGAAATTATATTCACAAAAGTGTACGAGGCCGAGAAGTACCCGTGCCACTTTAAACAAGGTTTGGTTATACCAATATTCAAAGGAGGGGGAAAGAACAAATTAGATATGAATAATTACCGCGATATAACTATAATTCCAGTGCTTCAGAAAGTTCTAGAACAAATTATATATAGTAGACTACTTATATTTTCTAAGCAGATTTCTTTTCCAAATTAGTTGCAACAGGGTTTTAGAAATAATTGCGGTAGTATCACTGCAGCATTCTGTATCAAAGAATCTATATGCTCCTATTTGGATAAAAATACTCCTGTCTATGCTACATTTCTTGATAATGCTAAAGCCTTCAACACAGTTTGGCATAACGGGTTATTCTACAAGTTGTACAGACTTGGCATCAACGGGAAGACCTGGCGCATCATGAAAGATTCGTTTGAGAGAGTAACAAGCTCTGTTTTATATGCGGGCAAGCTGTCCAAACGCTTCGATATTAGGCAGGGTGTAGGACAGGGCCGTATCTTGTCTGCCTAGTTTTTTCTTGTAATGATAGATGATTTGATCACGGAATTAGATCACACTTTGCGAGGTCTAAATCTTGTTGATCTCCACCTGCCTTGTGTCTTATTAGCAGATGACACAACTGTAATGTCTAACTCGCATCATTCAATGCAACAGCTGCTTGATACAATTTCCGACTATGCGAAAAGGTGGAGATTAAGATATAATGCAGATAAATGTTGCACCATCTTGTTTACTAACAAAAGAACGACTGGTACACCTTCTTTTATGCTCGACAAATCTCCAATTCCGGCAGTCAAAAGTAAGAAGTCTGCCGGCATACCTCTAAAATACAACTTAAAACCAAACGACGCGATAAAGGAAGCATGTGATAAAGGCAAACACTTGTTAAACTCTTTATATTTTATTGGTATCAGAGATGGAGGAATGAACCCTCTAACAAGTCTGAAGATTTGGAAAAGAATTATTCTACCCTCGGTCCTATATGGATGTGAACTATAGTCAGGTATCACAAACTCAAATATAGAAGAACTTGAGTTATGCCAAAGATATGCAGCGCGACGTATGCAAGCTTTCGATAAATATTCGCCTACGGAGGCAACGAGTAGTACCTTAGGACTCTGGTCAATGGAAGCATACATAGATAGGATGAAATTGCTCTTTTTCAACCGATTGTGTAAGGGCGATTGGACTTTTATCTGGAAAAAGATTTTCATTATGTGCCTATGTCAGTATCTGAACAACCCGCTAAAACAGACGGGATTTATACCTGATATTGACAAAATAACTAAGAAATATGGTATGGGAAGTGTTCTTTTAGACTATGCAGAAAGAGTACAAACTGAAGAAAAAACTCATCTGGAATCAACATATTATTGATATTATCCAAAACCATGAAGAAACTACCTGGAGAGCAAATATGGAACTAAGGGATGATTTAATTCACTTCAGAAACATTCATTTGGACTTAAAACCAAGTAATATATGGTTTCTTGGGCGTAAATTTCCATCCATGTTATGGCCTCTCTCTGAAGTATTGAAACTATATATCATGCCTGTTGGTAAAGTTATGGTATGCAAACTCTGTGGAAAAGAGACTGACGACAGAGAGAAACATCTTATTTTAGGCTGCGAAATGCTGCTTGAGGAACGAAACGTTTTCTTTGAGAGAGTGACTGACTCTTTAGAAGTGAGAGACGGGGTTAACTTATTCAATCAAGAAGACGATATATTGTTGGAGACACTTCTTGGAAGCAGGGTTGACTGCATGTCGTCTATTGACGATGACGTATCAGATACCCTCATGTTGGTGACCGCAAACAGCATAGCTTCATTCTACAATAAAATGTGTGCCCTACTATCAACTAACATGCCCTAACATGATATTAAAAGTAAGTAGTAAATTAACATTAAATATAAACAATTAAAGGCCAAAGTCTTCTTGTCAAATCCGCAAATTTTGTTGTATGACAGCTGTTTGTGTGTGTGTGTTTATGTATTTGTTTATGTATTTGTTTATGTTTATTTCCAAGAGATTTCTATATGGTTTTCTGTATTTATATATCTCATTTTGTAAACACATTAGTTGACGATGTATATATCATGCTTGCGTTCTCGTCTATGATGTGTCTCATAATCCTATGATATGTATAATATGTATCTTAGCAACCTGATATACCCTTTGTTGTAGAGGTAACTAAGTCATTTAGACAGTCAGTCATAGATAAATGCATGCACGCACGCATACGCGCAAACAAGTATATATATGCATAAATACATGCGTCATATAAAAAAAAACTACATATAGAATTACACTGTTAAAAGTTTTTCATTTCATTTTCGTTACTATCTCGAACTTAATGTTAAGCACATAACACTATAGACGTATTAACTTTTCGAAATATTATCATCATCAAGCAACTGTTGAACGATTAGTGCCTTGCTCCGCCAAATGACTGCAGATTTGCATAATTGCAGGCAGTGAGATATTTCGTTTTGTCAATACGGTAGCTGACACAGTATTACTATTGTATTTTTGTCAATTTTCTGTTTTATTTTATGATCTTGTATTATCATGAATTTGTTTATTCTGATGTAATCTCTTTTTAAAGAGGAAATAAAGTCAGTCAGTCAGTCAGTCAGTCAGTCATTCACAAGATGGCTGCCATTGAGTTAAGACGTGGGTTTATTGGTTCTGTGTATCTCTCCATTTTTGGCAGCAAGATGTGAATGCATTCTTCAATGATAGTATGGATATATTCATGAAGTGTTCACCTTTCAAGTGGTGGAGGTTTTAAACGAGGACATTTATCATTTAGGCCTGCTATGTGTTAATTATTTACTTCTATTGTTTATTTGGTTTGTATTAGGATTTCGACTCGAAATAACTAAATTTCCTAGTCAGTACATTTTAGCTAACTTGCAACATATGCAACGTTTCTGAGCTTAATTGATGTGAATAATAATATTTACATTCAGTACTGAATTTTGATTTTATGGATTTTAATTTCTTAAATTATTCTGAAAGTTTTCTTGGAGCAATAGACGCAGTGAGTGAGTGTGTCACTCTGTTTACTTACGTAACATGGTTATATACTCTATCAACAAAAAAAAAGCACACTTGTCTTGTCTTGGTCTTCAGCAATGTGCAAAATGATGAAGGATGAAAATATTACTTTAGTTTTCATGTCAAATATATGACGTTATAAAATGCAGAGATATACTGATATATATATATATATATATATATATATATATATATATATATATATATATATATATATATATATATATATATATGTATATATATATATATATATATATATATATATATATATATATATATATATATATATATATATATATATATATATATATATATATATATATATATATATATATATATACGTTCAGTGCCCTTTGATATTGTATGTGATTGTAATTACAATGAATGGAGCTGTGTGAACATACCTGACCTGATTTTGTGACATTATGTACTAATTATGTAGATATGACATAGGCATCTTCAGTCAGATTCTAGTTAAGATATGAATTCACATTTGGATCTCCAACTGTTTCTACACCAATTCTCGGAGATAGAGAAGGTAATAAGGATAAAGAAAACGCTTGATAACAGTACACGTGTGAGCCAAGCATCTAAAATAAATGGATCTATCAAACAGTCTCAGCGATCTGAACCAAAACCAGAACAGGTGATACAGTTATTATAACACAATTCAGTACCATCACAAGCAAATGACAAAAATGACAGTTCAGCAACAACAGAGAACTTTTACAAGATCATAGACCTAAATCATTTTATACAAAGCAGTATTCAACAAATGAAAGATAACATTAGAAATGAAATGAAAACTGAGCTTGACAAGATACGTAAAGATCTGCTCAGCAGAGATGCTAACTCGACTAGACTACAATCGGAATTAGGAAGATGCAAAGAGAAAGAGAAGTTATCCAAAGACAATCTGGCTTTGAGTATATCACTCAGGGAGAAGAATATCCCGCTGGAAGGAATAAAAGCTCACCAACCGTTTCTACACAAATTGCTCGGTGATAGAGTATATAATAAGGATAAAGAAAATATAACTACAAAATGCGCGGCACAGACTTCAACCTTACTAGCTGATATAATGCGTATGGGCAAAGCAACAATTGGAACACACACAGCAGATACGGCGAATTCGATAAATGCTCTTGACCCTGACTATACCAAATGGCGGAAGCATTTATCGGACCATACAGAATATACGGCCAAGAACAAAGGCAGTCGTATGAAACCCACTGGCTCAAGGGAAGGAGTGGCGCTGACTCTGTCCACCTTACCCTATATCTCAAATGAAGAGCATACAGTAAAGATAAATGGTGTACGAGGTTATCATTATGATCAAAAATACTCAGCACGAATACACACAAGAAACAATGACAGGGAGAGAAGGTCACCATTCACAAACAATTTAGGCATTGTACGTGGTTATCACCACGATCAGATATAGTCATCACGATTACACACAAGAAACAATGACAGGGAGGGAAGGTCACCATCCGCAATCAATTTGGGCACCTCATCGAAGGACATGGATAAAGGAAACAAAACAATCAATGTCATCACAACCAACAGACACTGCAGACCACAAAAACGTGTGAGGAACTCTATTGAACGTCGGGTTCTAATGTCAAGGATACCGGTTGACAGAACGAGAGAGCATATGAGAACTTGTATAAAAAAAAACGCTGAAATAAAAGGGTAGAAGTACTAAACTCTCAAATCTTAAAGTATTGGCGAGTAAGAGGGGTCAAGGAAAACATTACTGCTTTAGTCACGGTAGATGAGTTAGACTCTGAGAAGGTTTTAAAGAAATGTTTTTGGCCAAATTTTGTAAGGACAAGATAGTGGTATGAGGATTATGCTGATAATAATAGCTAGCAATACTGGCGTAACTAAATAAAGGAGTAGTAAGTCTCATACATATATTATGATCAATTATTTTATAGTCATTGCAATACTTTTGTGGTGAAAATCTATTTTTTAAGTCAACAAATGTCTAGTCATACATTTCGTCTGATGACATGTAAAGTAAAATAAATCATGTATGGGTCACCTTACTTATACTCTTTGCTAAATGAGGTAGATATTGCAGTTCTTACTGAGCACTGGTTGCTCCCAGAACAGCTCAGTGTTCTAGATAATATAATCCGGAGCTGAAATCTTTCTTACGCTCTGACAATTAGCTAACAGTGCATTTTGAAGAAAGGCAAAGGCGTACAGGGTTCAGGGGAATATCAATCATGTACAGGAAATCACTCCACGTTAATCCCTTGTCAAGAACTGGCAGCGTCAAAGGGATAGAGGTAAAATGTAATGGTGGACCTAAATATTTTATAATCGAGGCACTTTTGCCATCAACTAATTTTCCTATTGCAAATTACTCCGAAACAATAGAAGAACTGAGGGACCAGTTTGATATATTCTGTAAAGAATGTATTTTCATACTCGCCGGAGACTTCAATGACCATTTAAGTTAAGAGTTTATCTTCGAAACAAATTGTCCAACATCAAACTCTAGAGGCGCTATTCTATAAAAGTTTCTGAGCAATAGGCATTTAGTATTTATTAATAGTCAGTCCAATTGTGACGGGTCTGATTCTACTTTTTTCTCAACCGATGGCAAATCTAAATCTCTGATAGATCATATACTATTGAATAAAGTAAATTCAACTTAGTGGTTAAGGCCCAAAAAAAGAATGATCATCCTTTAAACATTTCAGATCATCATCCTGTAAAAAAAGAGTTGGTCAGACCTTTTGTACATGATACAACAATGGCTGACGAGCATATAATTCAGTCCATCAATTGAAAGAAATCCTCAGCAGAACAAATAAATAGGAAAAAGGAAGCAAAATGCAATAATTTTTAGCGCAACTGCATAAGGCAGAATTAGTGACGAATTTCAACATTGAAATTATTATTCAAGAGACGGTAAGATTTTATATGATGTAGCTTCTAGGTTTCTGCACATAAAGATGTATTGCCTGTGCGCTAACCCCTATTGGTAACTACTAAATGTAAAAATGTTTCACAAGGAAATGCGGCTGATACATAGGTTATGGATTTCTAATGGCAGGCCGAGCGGCTGGAAATATATGTCATACTCGAAATGAAAGAAAGTGAAGAAACACTTTGCAAAATAATCATTGTAAGCTAAAGAACTGTACAAAAGAAAATAGTTCAGTGAACTTGAAAAGGCAGCAGTGCCCGATATTTCAACTTTCTATAAATTTATACTGAATGCAAGATACAAACGTGATTACACTCACGAAATTGAATCAAACGGAAAAAATTGTACGTGACCACGACTCTATTTGAGAGTCATGGGCAAATCATTTTTGCAATTTGTCACTACCTGACAATACTTATCTCTGTGATGAGAATCATTACCAGATGGTCTTAGGTGAGGTCAGAAAACAGAGTTTAGAAATATATTCCCATTTTGATGAAGATTTTGATAAAATTCCAACTATAAAATAAATAATTAGCGCAATTAGTTTTCGTAATAAAGATAAGACATGTGGTCATAACAGTATTGTTGCTGAGCTTTCACTGTTTGCAGACACTCCTAGCAGTGTACAGTTACTTGAAATTGTATTCACAAAAGTGAACAAGACCGAGAAGTACCGGTGCCACTTTAAACAATGATTTGTAATACCAATATTTAAAGGAGGGGTAAAGACCAAATTAGATATGATTAATTACCATGATATAACTATAGATCCAGAGCTTCAGAAAGTTCTATAACAAATTATAAATAAAAGACTACTTATATTTTTTCTAAGCACTTTTCTTTTCCAAATCCATTGCAGCAAAGTTCTATAAGTAATTGCAGTAGTATCACTGCAGCGTTTTGTATTAAAGTATCTATGGATAAAGATATTCCAGTCTATGCTTCATTTCTTAAAAATCCTACAGCTTTCAACACAGTTTGGCACAAAGGGTTATTCCACAGGTTGTATAGACTTGGCATCAAAGGGAAGACATGGAGCATCACGAAAGACTCGTTTGAGAGAGTAACAACTTCTGTTTTATTTGTGGGCCAGCTGTGCAAATGCTTTGATATTAGGCAGGGTGTTCGATAGGTCCTATCTGATAGATGATTTGATCATGGAATTAGATCATGCATTGCAATGTTTAAAACTTGTCGGTCTCCTCCTGCCTTGTGTCTTCATTCTACAATATAATGTATGCCCTACTATCAACCAGCATGTCCAAACATTACAGCGATAATAAGCAGTAAATTATCATTTAATAAATTAAAGGTCAAGGTCTTGTTGTCAAATCTGCAAATTGTGTTGTATGACAGCTGTATACAGTATGTATGTATATATATATGTGTGTGTGTGTGTGTATATGTATATGTATATGTGTATATATATATGTACATATGTATGTGTATATGTATATGTGTGTGTGTATTTATGTATTTGTTTATCTATATTTCTTAGAGATTACTATATGGTTTTATGTATTTATATATCTCATTCTATAAATACATTAGTTGACAATGTATTGCTCTTGCTCGATTCTCGTCTATGATGGGTTTCATAATCTTATGATAAGTATAATCCATACTTTTATTAACGTGTTGTAAACTTTGTTGAAGAGGTAATGAAATCAGTTAGACAGTCAGTAAAAGATAAATGCATGCATGTATGCATGCACGCATACAAGTATAGATAAGCATAAAGACATGTGTCATGTAGAAAGAACTGCATATATAATTACACTGGCATAGGTTTTCCATTTCCGTTTTGTTATTATGTCAAAGTTAATGTTAAGCACATAACAGTATAGACGTATTAACGATTTCGAAATATCATCATCAAGCATTGTTAAAAGATCAGTGCCACGAGAAGCAAATGCTAGTTTAAGCTCTGATTACAGATTTGCATAATTGCAGTTACTGAGATATTTCGTCTTGTAAAACGGTAGCTGACAAAGTACTACTGTTGTATTTTTGTCACTTTTCTGTAGAGATTCATGATCTTGTACTATCCTGAATTTGATAAATCTTATATAATATTTGTTGAAGAGGAAATAATGTCAGTCAGTCATACATACATACATACATACATACATACATACATACATACATACATACATACATGCATGCATACATACATACATACATACATGCATACATACATACATACATACATACATACATACATACATACATACATACACACATACATACATACATACATACATACATACGTGCATGCATACATGCATACATGCATGCATACATACATACATACATACATACATACATACATACATACATACCTACATCCAAAATATTCTTATATTCTGATGTTGTTAATGTGTTATATTGTAATCAGTTTTAGTACCAGTACATATCTCCCAACCACAGCTGGACCTTCTCAGTTAGGCTGTCTAGACCAGTTTTCAGTAACTTGCAATGAAATATCATGCACGGCTGTTGTCTATTTGGAAATATTAATACATTCAGAAGTATGATTTGAGACTAATGCAACAAAGGCACAAATTATATCCAACTAAAAATGAATATAAAGCACAATTAGACTTTAACTGCCAAAATTTCAAAAACAATTGTAGTTCAAAACCAAATGGTGCTAAAAGTCATCTTGCTAGATTTCTCAAGCTGACATACGTTTTAGACTTGTTTTGTTCTGATGGATCTTTCTTGACTCAAGTCAACATAACATGATGTCCAAGAAATGTGATTGCTGCCTTACTTGCCTTTAGCCCAAGAATCTGTATATTACTTTTTATACTTCTAGGCTGACTATTAAACATTTTAAGAGTCGTATTTCGTCTTTCATCCTCAAAGTGTTTATGTTCATTGAATTTAATTTCTAGAACAAGCTGCAAGTGTCAGCCTTGATCATCCAGACATTGTGCATAAAAATATGGGCAGGTAAAAGTAAAAAAGGTTAAATTGTTACATCTAACTTGTTTCTCTGACCAACTCCACTGAATCTACTGTGAGGTACTATTATAAAAGGGTACTTGGTCCCCTGACCAACTCCACTGAATCTAATATGCAGTCCAGCTTCATGTCAAACAAGGACTGGTTCGGATCTGACTGTGTATGCTCATAATTGTCGCTATTATTTCATAAGTCCATACTGCAAGGGTCATGTCAGAGGAACTGATGGTGCAATCATAAGGGTTGGCATAACACATGTTTAAGTAATATCTGTTGACCTACATCATAATTGTCAATTTCCATAGTGTATTGAAAACAAAAGTTTCAAAGAAATGTTCATTTTTTAAATATAATGAAATTTTTTTACTGTTGGCTAATACATTAAGCTATTGCCACAGAATCTGAGGTATGCCATAGGATTGTGATGCAAGAAATATACATTTGAAGTGTTATCTCTAAACACATTATCCCAAATTAGTCTAACATGATAATTGTTGTAAAATTCAACACATTAAAAGAAAAGATACTAAATCCTTAGCCAAACTCGTATTTACATTTATCTTGCATACCGCACACAGCAGAAAATTTGCTTATGTTTTATCTTAAAGCAATTATCAATAATTATCCTTTTCAATGCCACGTAAAGATTGATATGTTTACATTACGTTCTCCATCAAACAAATTATCTGTAAGTATCACCTCCATTGTCACCTAAACAATGATATACTTTCTTTAACTTAAAAATGAAACCAATTATCTGTATTTATCATGTCCAGTGTTATTTAATGAATAATCTACTTACATTACATCCTACATAACACAAATTATTTATAATTGTCATCTCCATTTTCACTTAAAGAATTATATGCTTAAATTACATTATTTATAAAAGTAATTATCAGTAATTATCTTCTCTAGTGGCGCTTAAAGTCATGCTTATGAAACATGGCAGGAAAATAATCACAAAGGGAAATAATCCGAATCTCACCTGAAGTAAAGGATTGTTCCAATGTCGTTTTGAAATCTAAGGAACAAATCCAATTCCTCTGTGGCTATTTGAACATCTTCTGCCTGGTTCATTTCTTCCAGCAGGGTACGAAGTATTACCTGTCGATAAAAACATTTAAAAACATTATTTGTAAAGATTTATTTTCTTTGTTAATTTCATAGCTATTATGTTTTTGAAGAAGTTAGTGTTTCTGTTGTGATCATCATTTACAAATGTGATAAGCACCACACAACATCCAGGTGAAAACATGTTTTCTATAATTTAATTGGATAACAACTCCATGCAAATGTTTCACCTTACAGATATATTGTTTTTATTTAGCATACTGCATACAATCTTGAGTAGAATGTATGTTACTTGGTTTTAACTCGTCTAATTTTAAAGACATTGCATTCAATCAAGTATTTCTGAGTAGAAAAGCAACCCCTGCTCTACAAATGTACTTTAAATCAAATGTGCTTCCAACACTGCTCTGTTAATACTGTCATAGCATGATTGTATGCTACATGCAATTGTGAACAACATTTTACTGTCCTGAAACAGGTTATACAAACCAGTAATGTTGATGAATGGCTGTCAGTTATCATCCAACTAAACCTTTCTCCCTTTGTCTCTCTATTACACACATATAAGCTGATTATTGGCTGTCAGTTATCCTCCAACTAAACCTTTCTCTTGTTCTCTCTCACACACCCATGCAAGTTGATTATTGGCTGTCAGTTATCATCCAATAAAACCTTTCTCTCATTCTCTCTCTACCGCTTATGTGGCCTAGTGGTCAGAGCATCTACCTCGGATGCGGGAGGTCGTGGGTTCAATCACTGGCCGATTCATAGCAAAGACTTACAAAAATGGTACTAACAGCTGCTTCGCTTGGCACTCAGAATTAAGAGGTTGGTGTCTGGACTGGTCGGCCTGGTGTCAGGATAATGTGACTGGGTGGGGCATCATAATACATATCTGCAGCATGATGCCCCAGTGTCAGACATCACTATAAACTGCCATACTGCAGACATTGTAGCAATATGACTGAAAATTTGTTAAAGCTATATTAAAAATCCAAATCAAACATGCACACACACACACACACACACACAAACAAACATTCTCTCTCTCACACACACACCCATCCTAAGTTGATGAATGTCTGTCAGTTATCATCCAACTAAACCATTATCTAACTCTCTTTTTCACACCCCTATGTAAATTGATTACTATCTGTTAGTTATCATCCACTAAACCTCTCTCTCTCTCTCTCTCTCTCTCTCTTGACTGGTAATTATAATTCCACTAAAACTTTCTCCCTCATCCTTTGACACTCGTATTAACTGATTATTGTCAGATAAACTGTCAATTATCACCACACTAAACGTCTTTCTCTTAAATCTATCACTCTCTCTCTCCCTGTGATATCTGAGTGTAAGTTCATTATTGGTAGCAAAGCTTTCTATGACCACCACACTAAAACACTCTCACTGTGACACTGATGTAAGTTGATGACTGGCAGCTTAACTTCCAATTATCACCACATGAAACATCCGTCTCTCTCAAAACTCTCACTCTACCTGTGACACCCATATACGATTCTTATTGTTATCCAAGCTTTCAATCATCAGCACACTAAAACTCTCTCTCTCTCATTGGGAGCAATGCTGTTAATTGTCATCATACTACTCCCCCAACACACATTGCATACTATCTCTTCAGTTATGACATCCTTGGACAAAATTGAAATATAAGAAATACAAATGAAGCAATACTTACTATATATTTAGCAAGAAGAAAACAAAATTGTATTTATCCCTTTTCTGTCTTACATAATAATGAGCATATGGTGCCAGGCAAAACATAAAAAGCAAGTTGTGATAAAAATCAGTTTCAGATCAATAGCGGAATTATCTATTTTTGTGAATCAGAGTAACGGCAGTGATAGCATTCTTCCACACATTAACTAAATTTTGTTCTCGTAAAGTACTGCAGATCAGATATACTAACACTTCTCAAACATAAAAACTGAACATGTAATCTGATAGTCCACATATGCATTCATAAATATACCAGATTCCATTTGTCTTGTCAGTGTTTTTAAGTAAAAACACTTTATCCACATAGTCACTGTATCATTAAAATCCAATCACGTCATTTACATACAAGTACAAATATTTATAAAGTATTTACATCTATCACTATAAAATTATATAGAATGAACTTATGTGACTTTTACTTTATAATGCCAAGAACGGTTTTTGCCCACGCCCAATGCATACTTGTTTACTCATGTGGCATATAGTCAATTAGGTTGACAAGGTTTTGGTCCCTTAAACCTATACCTGTTAAACTCATGTGGCTTTTACTCAGTTAAGTTAATACATTTTGTTCCCCCCAAAACTATATTTGTCTAACTCAGGTGGTTTTACTCAGTTGTGTTAACAAGGCTTTGGCCACCCCCAAAAAGTCAACAAAGTTCAAATATTTCACAAAATTGAAACATTGTTGTCATGCCCTTTGTACATAAGAATACAAATAGGCATATTAAATTTCTTATGTCTACCTTGAGCGTTTTCTTTCCATCATGTTAAGAAGGAATTTGTCAAACAAGTCAGTCCAAATGTGCTAAATGAATAAAATGATTATCAAATGACACTCAAGGTGACTGTTGTTCAGCCCTCCAAAGAATTCCAGACAATCAAGAGTCACTCAAATGACTGATGCTATACTGTCCAAAATGAATTTCCAAGAAAGCAAATTTTAAAGTAATTTGTTTCCCCAAGAATACATACCCCACCTCATTACGTTAGGAATATTTGCCTGCTACCTCATGAACTTTACCCCTACAAAAACAAATTCATGACTTCATGAACAATCAAAAAATGTTCATAAATATGTCATGAACTTTTCAGGAACAGTTTCTGAAGTATTGGTTCATGAACGGTTCATGAATTAATAATTTCATGAACTGACCATTTTCAATTCATTCACATTCATGAATAGTTAATAAACCTTTTGATGCTCTTTGATGAATAGTTGATGAACCAGGATGAATGGAAATCACATGTACCGGGTGGGTGAAGGGCTGGACGGACAGATTTCTCACAGGAATCTCTACCATATTAAAGTTATGTTGAGGACAGTACAGCTAAATCACAGTTGGCTAGATTGTTTCGATGAAAAGGTCATAATGCTAGGATCGCTGGATGGCCAGTGACTGCTGTAAAGCTGGTAATGGATGGATGCCTGGTGTAGGTGCAGTTGTATTATGAATTGGATTCATTGGAGCCAGTATAAATCCAAGACATCCAGTCTTACACGTTCAAAGGCCATGCTCAGACATGCAGAGGGACTTGTGCACACTTGGCTGCCTAATATTGGGGGAACGCTCCCCCAGTGAGTCCAAATTGCCAGCAACTAACTTTAGGTTGGTTTGTATGTATAAGTTATCTTCCTCACTTTAATCTATCTTTCATTCCAATTGATGCCTTATGAACTATTGTTTTGAATTTGCATTTATGCATTTAGTTGACATTCTCCTGAATTGATACAAGAAGAGAAAACAAAGCATGTTATTAACTCGCTAGTACTGTAGCCAATACTTCCACTGACCACGTGTTATACACGCTGCGTGTCGTGTACGATATACACTTAGTACATACAAGAGTGAGGTTAACTCCCTTGCTATGAAATTTGCATTGTATGTATTACGTAAAATTCTTCTGAAGCGACGTAAGAGGGGAAAAGAAAGAATAAATTAGTAATCCGTTAATAACCCACTAATATCACCTCCATTGCTAATGGTGTAATCATAAATAGTCAATGTTGCATTTGATGCCTACTAGACTGCTTTGAATATAAGTACTTGTGCATTTAGTGGACTTTTCTGCTGAAATACAAAAAAGAGAAAACCAAACATAAATTAGCAGTGCAGCATGGGGCATGACTAAAATGCGAAAAGTTACGAAAAGTGCCGAAAAGTTACGAAAAGTTGAGAAAAGTGCGAAAAGTTACGAAAAGTTAAAATTGCGAAAAGTTACGAAAGTGATACAAGTTACGAAAAGTTGAGAAAAGTCACAAAAACGAAAAATTACAAAAATATGAAAAATAAATTTTAAAAAATTATTGTAAGCTAGGATGAGAAAAGTTGCTTTTAATTTATTATTTAAGCTTATTTGTTCCCAAAAGCTATACTATATCTAAAATTACATTAACTGTTTACAAATGATTTCCTTTATTTGATAATGTTTCAGAAGATATGTTCTTTACACAACTGCATCGAAAGGTTAATATCGTAATCGAAATCCAAATTTCCGTAACTCGGAGTTACAACAAAGTCATTTTCTCGACATTTTTTAATTAAAACAAGTAAATAATAGCAACGATTTTCGTTATCTTCATTTGCATCAGTTCAAATATATATTTCGAAACTGCTTTACAATAGACTGCACTTTATAGTTTGCGAATTTCCAATGTATTCAGCAAGCGCAATGTTGGTTGCAATATCAGATAGGAGATTATCAGCTTTCTGGAACCACGTTATCCGCCGCTTGAACTGAACAGGTCCTGACGGAGAGCTCTTTAGGGATTGGTAAATTATGTGAACGTGTATGATCTCGTCTCCTAATGGTTGTGGTTGTAATGGCTCGTATATACGCTTTTTGTTGACGTTTCTCTCGACGCAGTACACATCTTGCCGTTTAACAATCATCAAGAGAGTGCCATTTCTTTCAATAAATGTTGTGGATGGTGATGCACACTTGGTCCAAGCGCAACTTTCGTCCCAGAACTCAGACCTTTTCCCCGAATTACGTTTCATGATGTTGTCGACGTTAGTGATAATAAAATAAATGCCGTCTTTTCTTACAGATGGGATCTCTTGTAAAACAACCTTTGGATCTTTCATCACGTCCATGACAGATTTGAGATCCATGAACTTCTTTAAAGGACTGGCACGAATTCATCAAGGTATAATTCATCGTCTTTTTCAGAATCAATTGCACTGATGTTTGTTTGTGAACTGAGTATTTGTTCAAAGTTTATGTCAGGAACATGAACGTCTAGTGATTTTCTTTCTGTTTTTTTGTTGTGGAGATGACTCTTCCTGTATTGTAGATAAATTTGGAACGTACGTGCAATCGTCATTTAATTCATAATCATACATTTGCTGTGAGCGCGTATCCCTCTGAGTGTCTTCTATTTCTGAAGTTGATTGGGATGGTGGAATTTGAATGTCTTCTATAGCAGGCTCCTCCATCCATGTTGTAGATCCAAACTGATTGTCACTCATGCTTTCATTTTGAGTCTTTTCCGCCATTTTCGGGGGTTTGGGTGAGGCACTGATCGCAATATATTCCGATGTCACCTGTACGCGCTCGGACGTTTGAGTCAGTGATAGCAGGCGTACAAAGTGGTTGGGAATCCACAGTGCTTTTCTTTTCTTGATGAAGCCGTTCTTGTTTGCTGTATTTGTGTTTGTTCACATGATGGTTATGGTTGGTTTCTCTGGATCACAGAACATTGGTGTAAATACACAGTTCAGTTTGACAAAGCTTTAATCATTCGACCCATTCAATGCAGGGTACACGGATTCTACTTTAAAATTTAACAAATTTGACAAGACCATCATAAAAAAACTGATACAATAGTTGGACTTTCTAGACATTCATCGTGAAAGTCATGCGAGCACAGTAAAAAACCTGGAATGTTTCTGAATTTTGTCTTTGTTTAGGACAAGTTCGATGCTACATCTGTAACGGAGTTCTATACTTTTTGATTCGTTGCCGACGAGGTAGATAGAAAAGGAGTTGAACAGGCAGTCTCCGTCACCAGTACTGTACAAAGCAGTTTTTGAAGACATATGGTAAGCCGCCACGATGGTATCTGAGCCTGGATCCTGTCTGATACCTTCAAAGTTTGCATGGACTGTGGTGTCTAAATCAATGTTCTTTATAAAGAGATGTTCTCTTTCAGCAGCTTCTGTCAAGGACTTTATACCTTCCCTAGCGCTCTGAAAGCAAACAAAATCATATATACTCAACAACATCATCAGTATCATTATTGAAATCATCATCAAAGTCATCAGCATCGACCACTCTGATGGCCTCATAGGTTAGAGCTGAGTTTTCTTGTTCCCCATATAATCTGGCGAAATTTGTTACGAACATACGACTACCCATTAATAAACATGTATATCGATATTGCTCTCTGTGTTGAAATAAACAATATATCATATATATTTATCTATGTTTACATAAATGAATTAAATCATGTGATCTCTTTTTGATGCCATCTTCTGTTTGATTCTAAACAATGATCTGTTCGATCTAAATAATGCAGTAATTTCACATCATCCACATAGATCCCATCCATATTAACAAACTAATCTGAAATTATCGTGTTGAATTGTATATAGTGTTTTTTGTATATATAAATAAAAATGTCCTACAAAAGACATATTGTATCTTTAATATAATTATCAGTATGATCATCATTAACAACAACACAGCAAACAAACATCATCGTCTTCTTTATGATAATCTATATCATCATCATAAATGATAGATGCATACCTTCTTCAAGCGTTCTAAGCCCCTGAGGTAGTCAAAAGAAGACCCATCGCAAGCGCTACGACACGACACACACATAATCCAAGGGTATTCTCCGCCATAATTTGTAGCTGGTTCATCAATGCCCTGACATTTGTAGTGCGCCTACGTCTGGCATGTCTAGACAATTTACGAAAAGAAAAAGTCAAATGAATTTGAATGGCCATGTATAGTACTGTATTACACCATACGCCGTAATCTTACTGTCAACTTTTTTTTTTATATAAAAGCTTTCCAAGAATATTAGATTATGATATTCGGCAAACAAAAGAAAAGTTTGGACCACATATTCGAAAATAAAACATGTATCCCCTTCTTTTATAACTTATCTAAATTATGGGTAACATTTATTTCAGCTGGCATTTACATGTGTGTATGTATGTGCATGAATATGTATTTTCGCATCGCCGTGTTTATGCTCTTCAGATATGCATATAAATATAAAGAACACAGTTATAATGTACAAACAACATAACATTAGGGGAAGCATTAAAATTCCCATGCTTAATGACATGCTCACTTCACCCTAGTTTTAAACGATGACATTAATTAACAATTACTACATAATTATCATTGATATCTGAAAATTAAACTGTAAAAATTTCAACAACACCAAGTGACCCATATTTTGTTTATGTTTATTCACAAATATGATCTCAAAAAACGTATGCATCAGATACACTTGAAAAATGAATGTTCATTAAATTTATAAACGATTTCATGCAAGGTTTGTTTGGTTAACTTTTGGTCATGCAAATATGGCATATAATTATTACAAATATGTTTGAATAACCCTATTACGTACATTCGACATTTTAGTATTTTCTCCTGTATGTGACAGTTGAACATCATCATTATTCACATGATCATTGATCTTATATAAATATTTTGACTTATTTATTATTTTATAGGAAGATAAAATGATTAACATTGTTATGATCATTAAAGTGATTTCACGAAATTTAAAAGAAAATAAATAATAACTTACGTGTTTTACAAAATGTTTTTGTAACGTAGAATGGTAACGTATGTGTCGTAGTGTAAACCACGGAAATATGTTAAAGTTCGAATAACATTTAGCCATTCCTCAAGACACTTTATCTTAATACAATCATTTTCATTGATTTAGGGAGACATCATATAATTTACATAGCCTTGCAACATAAATTAATAAATTAGGTAAGATGTAAAACACGGAAATAGGTTAAAGTTCAAACAACGTTTAGCCAGTCCTCAAGACACATTATCTTAATGCAATCATTGTCATTGATTTAAGGAGACATCATATAATTAAAACAGCCTTACAACATAAATTAATAAATTAGGTTAGATGAAAAAGTTACTTACCTCACAGTAAATACAGTCCGTCTTACAATCCAGAGAACAAACAGAACAGGTATACTTCTTCGACATTTTCTCAGCGAACGCAAAGTACAAATAAGAACAAGAACATACAGACCGCAATATGTAATGTTCAGTCTAGAATTTGTATAATTATCATTAGTTTTTAGTTTCAATACAAACTATGGATTGGTGAAGATATTCTTCTTTGATGTCACTGTTCAGACATGATCACAAATCTGTAACTCAATAATTAATTGTAAGAAAATTACATCATTCACAACTCTCCGTATGTTATCGACACATTAATAATTGTGCAAAAGAACAATTATAATAAAAAAAGCGTGAGAATCAAAGCTAATTTATCCATCGTGGACAATACAATATCAGCTTTGATTGAAGTTGACAGATAAAAGAACCGAAATCGGCTTATTAATAGTTACCTTTCTTATGCCAGATGTACATAATGTTATTTTGAACAGTGCTGACGAAATGTTCTTTTAATCCAATTTAGGCGAAAGAACGCTTTTTCCTTCCAGAAGTCAATATCCTTTCAAACTCTATAATTCCTATTACATTTCATAAAATCGAAGTAGTGATTTACTAAACGAACCTAGAAACATTCGTTATTAAAACTATATGTTAAATGATTTTGAAAATCAGTTATTACACATTATAATTTCATTTATGAAACAGAAATGCTATTTGCTACTGATAATAAACTATAGTCGATCCATTTCGCAGATAAGTAAGTCCTTTATGGGACAAGGATACCATTCGCAAAACGGATCTTTGTGGAAATATTTTAAATACAAAAAATAGATATATTAAATCCTATGTAGTATCAGTTATTGTACAATATAATTTAATTATATAATTTTAAATTTTAAAATTGTGATAAAAAAACGCCGATAATTCTGTGTAACTAGTTTCACATTTACTGGAGGCTTTATAATTCTTTAGTGTTTTACAACATTTGATGAAATCGATTCCTTCAAAAATTTAAGATAATACTGATTTCATATAATAACTGAAGTATATTCCACAATTATCTGATAACTCAATCCTGGTATCATATGATCTAACATCACTATATACCAACATTTTGCATACAGATGGCATTTAATCGTCGGGTACGCATGTTTCATTTTTAGATGTAATTGTAATAAAAATATTAATAACACTATCTCTACAAATTTTGATGTGAAGGAAACTAATATCCACCGAACATATTTCCAAAATAGAAATTATCCTACACATATAATTGATTCTGCGCTGAACAATGCCCGTAATGTTACTCAACAGGAGACTTTAAACACAGTAAAATGTACAATAAAGAAAATATAATTCATTTCACAATATAATATAATCATTCATCATCTGATATAGGCCTTGTAGTTAATAAATATTGGAGTCTCCTAAATTTATCAGATAAAATCAGCGTAAAACACTTTACAAAAAATTACCAATACTTGCTTATAGAAGACTAAAGAATCTGCAAGATTTTCTAATTAAAACTAAACAGGCAGAAAATAAAAAAGATTTTTCATCATCTAAAAAAAAGACAGACATCAGTGCTCTCACTGTGCAAATATTAGCGGCGCCAATACAGATGAAGTTTTTCCTCTTTGTTATAACACTAACTGCATATCAACTCATGTGATTTATTTGATGACCTGTAAAAAATGTAACATGCAATATGTTGGACAATCGATATTGTGCATGGAGACGTGAACACACTCATCCAAGAAAGTTATTGGATTCATAAGATACTTTGTATCCTTGTATAAATGTTAATTTAAAGATTGATATGTTGCATAGCCTTTATAAAAATGTAATTGTATGTATGACTATTTGTCTATTATATTATTTGACTATAAATTTAAAGGAACTTTTCGTAACTTTTCGCAACTTTTCGTACTTTTCGTAGCTTTTCGCAACTTTTTGTAACTTTTCGTAACTTTTCGCACATTTCGTAACTTTTCGCATTTTAGTCATACCGGTACAGCATGTAATTAACTCGCTAAAACCATTACATTACAAACGCAAAAAATGTTATTGTGGTTCGTGTTCTTGTTTACTGTGCATAAAGTTAACCATTGCATGGTATAATGTGGTCTTAAATAGACGAAGTTCTTAAACGTGACATAATCACTCAAATTTGGCACAAATTCTAAATAAATAAACGTTGGATGGTTCAATTAGATGTATGATGTTACAAGTACAGCAGGAAATCGAAAACCTAGCGACACTTCGTGGTGGGAAAGGGAGGTAATGGACAAGAGCTATTGCTCTTTGTCTGTATGAGATAGTAAAATATCATATCTGTGTTTTAGTTGGGCTTGATTCACGATGTAGCAGCCTAATATTACTAACAGAATATGGTTGGAGAATGTATTTGAAGGATAAATCATGAGAAGAACATTTCCTCTTTCTAACTGCTGAGTGTTAAAACTATCTCTAATTTTCTTGTGTGAAAAAGATTTTGAATAAACTGCAGTGGTTGCTATACTGGACTCAAGATCAACACTGTCTTATTCTTAGGAAAATTAAACATCCACAGAGGACATTTATGTGAAATGTCATGGCAATATGACCATCCATTCAGGGGTAGCAGCAACACGTATTTAAGATGACCATCATGACACCCTTATTTAACACAAGACTGGCACCATTTACATTTAGGATAAACCAGTTATGATAAGAAGTCCTTTCGTAAAAAAACCCAACTATGCTGGTAGGACCATTGATTCTTAAAAAGCACCAAAAGCACGATTTTTAAGATGGCTGAAATAGTGGTAATATCTGGATGTCAGATTAACATCACACTTTCATTCAAAACCAGTTAGGCACCATAAAGTCTTCTGGTGAAAATCAAGTAATGATAATCATTTCCAATTAGAACTGACTATATATAACAATTAGTGTTCTGGTGACAACCCGATGCCATAATGACACTATCGGAACCAACTATATATGGCAGCTAGTGTTCTGATGAAAACCTCCTGCATAGCCACACTATCTGGACCAACTATATATATGGCAATTAGTGATCTGGTGCAAAACTAAATGTAATAATGACACTATCTGATCCAACTATATATGGCAATTAACATTCAAGTGAAAACCCCATGCCATAACAACAATATCTGAGGTAACTATATATGGTTATTATGGTCTGTTGAAAACCCCATGCCATAACAAGACTATCTGAACGAACTATTTAGTGTTCTGGTGAAAACCCTATGATATAACGAAACTCTCTGAAACAACTATATCTTACAATTAGTGTTCTGGTGAAAATCCAATGCCATAACCACACTATCTGAACCAACTATATATTGCATTTGGTATTCTGGTGAAAACCCCATGACATGATGACACTATCTGAGAGCAAATTTAAAGATGAGTAGCATTATGGCCATAGTGGGTGTCAGTTTGGCATCATTTTCATTTAGGATCAATTAAAAGTGATTGAGTTGTTGTAGGGTTTAAGTGTAATGCCATTTTTCAGCACAAGATAGGCTATACATAGCGGCCAGTGTAACTGGTGGAGGGAGAACCCTGGAAAACCCTGGGAAGAACCACCGACTCACGAGAAGCTACTGGCAAACATTTCCCACATACCTATGTTAAACAAGCCTGAGACTCAAACCCACGCAGACAGAGGTGAGATGGCAGTGATCCCGAACGGTGAGCGCTTTAGACTACTTGGTCACTGGGGGCCAAATAAAAGTGAATAAGATGTCATCTTAAGAAAATCAAATGTCAGTAGAACCTTACATGTGGAAGAACCAGTGACAATATTTTGAAGATGGCCACCATGGCACTATGTTCATTTGGATATAATGAAAGGTCTTCTGCTGAAATCCCATGTTCATATGGCTTTCTGCTAAGAGGGAGTAGCAATAAACAATGTTTTAAGGATGGTTGCCATGGTGACATTATTTGATTGTAATATGCATTTATGTCATCTAAAGTCATCGAGACATAATACAACAGACAAACAACAGGCTATTCCATTAGCTCTACAGTCTACGACAGAGTTCTTGCCACAGTTTAGAAAAAAAGATTCCAGACTTTTTTCCTGACTGGAAAATACAAATTTCTAGACCTAACAATGTAACAAGAGCAGATTAATTTTCAACGTGACAGCACAAATACCAACCAGAATCATAGTGTGGAGTTTTGCCGTTCACTTATCAGCTACATTCAACTTTAGTGATTGCGTTATACAGTCATGTTAACGGTTTCCACCCTAACATAAATGTAAGATTTTTTAAAAACTTTTTTAAAGTAATTTTTCAATTCTAACTGACATTTTCATCACCTGGAAAGGTTAAATTGTTTAGACCCTTTCCTATGTTTCCAGATCTGCGCAGGAACCCTGCTATGTCCAGTATAGCTAAAGCATTAAATATGTCATCTGCTACTGGCCATGATAAGGAGATTAGTTTAATATCAATAGTGCATAATGGATCTTGCATTGATTGACAGACATAATTCAGAAGGATGCTAAGTATTATGCCCCATTCTGCTATAATAGCCCAGGTAATGAAAAATCAAAAGTTTATAATTAATCTTTTAAATTGGCTTGTCAATGTGTACCTTGGTTCCAGCCGCCTTGAGCCTCATCAACCAATTTTCCAGGGGGAGCCACCGTGCAGGCATTTCTTCTCCCCAGTATGGCTGCTGCGATGCCACTTCAACAATTTTCCTCCTCAAATCCTCCAACTTGCTGTCTACAACTGTGTTGTCAATTGCAAAGTCCTCATCAACCAGGTGAAACCTGGTAGGTTTGTCCTTTAGATGAGATCGGATCTCTTTAAAGTAGCTCTCACAGACCTCATGACAATACCGCTATAATATAAAGAAGATGCATGCAAAGTGAGACAGGAAAGACCCACCAACATTATTACTAACAGGTGTTTTCACAGAATTTACATGCAGAACAATTGTGTGTATTAAACTAATAATAATATCTGACGAAATATATTTTTAGATAAACCTATTTGTCATTTCCAGTAAACTATAGAAAATGTTACAAAAAGCTATGGAATGAAACCTATTTTCTTTAATCAGTAAATATTGCACACCAACTAGCTAGGAAAAGTTGGCACCACTCACGGATTTCGACATCGGCAAAACATGGGTAAAATAAATTCAACAGATCAAAACGAATGTTGTAGTTTAATCTTATGTGTATTTCTCCATCACTGATTTAACTGTGGGTATTTGGTATTTAACTGTGGGTATTTGGACTATATAATTTAATGACGGCTACTTATACTATGACTGAACAACTGAGGGTGAGTTTTTATCTTCTTGTCAGAAATTATAGGAGTTGATATTTTCACATACAAATAGAGTAACCTATTTTATTATGTGTTCATTTTTCTTATTCTACCTTAGGTTTAATTATATAAATAAAAATACACTACAAGAAAAAGGTAACTGAATTTATCTTGTATTCCAAACTAAATATACATGCGCAGATTCAACAGTAAACAACATTATTAAGGCACACATAACTTCACCCTAATCCATTTAAACTTAGTGGCGTGCTAGAAATCACATTCGAAGGAAAATGCTCTCTTGGTCTATTTAACATTGAAATATAGAGTCATATTGTTAATGAATGTTCATTGCAGCAAACATTCATTTTACTCTGGAATGAGCAGATTTTGGTATTTTTGTAGATTATGTGAAATTTTATAATGATTGACTGGATTTATCTGTGCCAATTCTGCATCTGATTTCATCTGCAAGTGTGTTTTGTTCTGTCATGAAATGTTTGGAATCATAATGTGGGGAAAAATATGAAGTCTTTCAATTGTGATTAGCAAACGATGCTATAGAATTTAATGTTTATTTCATTCTGAGTGCAGTCAGGAGGATGTAATTGAGCTTGGAATGTAGCCAAAGTTACAGTACAATTTCGAAATGTGTAATCAAGCTTTAGAACCCATGACATGGCTGATGTAATTTTTGACATTCTTATTGCCAGCTAAAGAAGACATGTTTATGCCTTATCCATTGCATGGTATCTGTAGGAACCCAGCAATGTTATGACCTGTCTAGTGTCTATTACTAGCCTAAATCTGAAATATTGTATCAAGACTGTTAATGTGCAATGTGTCAAAGCAGCTGGTATGTACCAGTCCAGGAAACATATGCTTTACTTCATTCAGAAACAAATTTAATCACTCAAAATGTAAACCATCTGCTTCATGAGTGAATAAGATTTGTCCACAAAGCAGTTCCTCATACACTATTGGGTACATATGTGATGCACGTGAGTGCAATATGAACATCAAGTGCGCAGTGTCATAAAATACTTCATGATTCTGACAATGGAAAGTTTACGGGGACAAAAATGGGCATATATATAATGATGCAGTTTGCAGAGCACTTTTTCGGTTCATATTTTAAAGGAATCCCCCCCCCCAAAAAAAAAAAACCTGCAGAATCCTTAAATGATGCAAACAGTAGTTTGATAAAAAGACCATGGTGAATCTATATCGCCTAATAGCTAAAATGCAAGAACAGTACACCATGTAACTTCTGTCAATGTGATGCTTTCTTTATAAATTGTTTCTAATGCTGTACATTGTATACGTGAGGAAAACAATTATTTCAAATCTTCTCTACTTTTTCTATCTTCAAACCATTTGTAATTATATATCAGCATTATGTTGTTATGTATATTTAATTTGTATTGCGAACTTGACCTTTGTCTATGGCTGAGGGTAGCATCTTGGCCTAACTGATTTTGTGGTGTTTAGTCTCTGTGAATCATTTACTGCTGTATTCAAATATAATTTGAGAGGAATTATTTATTTAAATTATACAAGAAGAAGAAGAAGGATGTAACATTACAGACTTACTACATCACTGTTGAAGGATTGGTCTTCTTAATTCTATATGAAACACAGGCATGTCTCATTGTACTCTTTGGCAAAATTTGACATCAGTCATTGTTATGAGAAGAAAGGACAGTTGATATTCGGGTCTATCTAAGTCCAATATTTGACCAGAATGTGGTAACTGTTTAAATGTGGGCTGGTCCTTGTTTGCCAGGTAATCAATGAATGCTGGGACTCTGCATAGTTTGCTGACGGAGAAAGGACTTTTGTGTAAAATTCACGTTATAGGAAATTAGAACTTTCTCAGTCACTGTACCTTCTCCAGTCATTATCAGATCAAGTAAAAGAATGGAGATAATAGGTATCATTCAGCAAAGGATAGGGTGACAAAGATGAATTATGTGATATACAACATTTTGACCTAGCTTCCCGAGACTGGTTGTGAACCATACCGTAATTCCATCCTGATGATAATAATAATAATAATAATAATAATAATAATAATAATAATAAAAATAATAATAATGAGGACTTTGTATAGCGCCTAATCTTTAGATGCTCTAAGCGCTTTACAGCATTAGACAACACATTTAACATAAACAAAATATAATGATATGATTACAAAAACAAACACAATGAAATTACAAAACATTAAAAAACATGCTGAGAATATTTAAGGTAGGAAACAGTATTGGGTCTTTAAGTTTATTCTTGCAGTCGAAATATGTGAGTTTTGAGAGCCCTCTTGAATGTAATCACTGTGTCTTTATGTCTAAGATCAGTAGGCAATTTATTCCACGTTGCTGGGCCCTTGTGTGCAAACGAACGCTGTCCATATGACTTTGTTTTCATAGTGGGAATAATGAGTATACGATTTTCAGAAGAGGAGCGTAAGTATTTTGATGGTGTTTACACATGGGTGATGTCGGATAGGACTGTCGGACTAGAGTCTGACAGTGAAACGTAGCACAGAGAACAAATTTTGTGTTTGATTCTGGATCGAATGGATAGCCAGTGTAGGGTACAGAGTAGCGGGGAGGTGTGCTCTGATCGTGGTATTCTAAGTATGAACCGAGCAGCTGTGTTTTGAACTTTTTGAAGTTTCTGGAGCAGATATTGAGATGAACCAGACAGAATTGAGTTACAATAGTCCAGTCTTGAAAGTACTAATGAACACACAAGTGTTTTAGTGGCATCAACTAAAAGATATTTGCGAACTGAGCTGATGCGTCTCAGCTCAAGATGTGCAGCCTTGCACATGTTCCTGACATGTTGGTGTAATGTGAGAGCACTGTCCAGAGTAACACCTAGGTTTCGAACTGATTGTGTGAATTTAATGTTGGTGTTGCTGATATTTATTGTTTGAGGTAAAGGATGTGAATGAGAAAGTCCTTTTGTCGTAATCAGAATGGCCTCAGTTTTATCATCATTCATATGCAGCTTGTTACATGCCATCCATGAAATGATACAATCGCTTGAAGACAGTCACTGGCTTAATGTCTATATTCAGGCAAGGATTCAGGGATTTGGGACAGACACGGTGTGAGGAAACTATGTCCAATATACAGGTAGTTAGAATTTTTTTTTTATCTTTACTTCCGTGATTCTAGTTTTCTTGCTGGCTGACGGGTTTATGACCATCGGCTGTATATTTATTTCAAATTTAGACATGTGAGTCAGCTAGTCACTTCAAAAGGAATAGGATTTTTGTGTTGCTAAGAAAGTCAGATGTCTGCACACACAGATACATGTAAACAAATTGGGACAAGCACTGCCAGCCATCACTTTGAATTGGATGAATTTACAAAATTAACCAGTAGGAAAAGCTAATGTTTCAGACCGAACAAAGGGACAATGCAATATCTATTCATACCTGTAAAAAATTAATGGTGGTTTCCTTAATTTGAGAAGAGTGGAGGATACAACAAACTATGAAAACAGAGTGTGGAGGAAAGACCGCTTTGAGCGAATGAAACGCGTAAAAACAGAGAGAGGAATTGAACTCGGAAATGAAGAGAAAGATTTCACGGGTAGGAAATGTCTCAGTTGAATATTTGGATTGATTTGCGTCGATATGAATTTAATATAATGTTTATTATAATATACAGCTATGTATTAGTACATGGGATATAATATAGTGTAGAATTACCAGAGAACATTACATCATAGTGTATAGTTGACTCTATTAGGAAGCTGAATTAGCATGTTTATTTGCATTTGTCTATGTAGATTAAGAATTATGTGAAGTAGACAGAGTGGAGTTGTGTGCATATATATTTATGTATGGCTGTGTATCAGTCTATAATCGTAGGACACAAACAACGGAAATGTTTACCATAAAAACTATAGATTGCTGTATCAGAATATAATATATAAATGGTGTGTATGCCATGGTTACTAAACTTCATAGGTAACATTATTTGTATGTAGGGCAAGGCATGTATGAAATAAGAGATGTTAGTGTGTGCCAAGGGCCTGGTAAAGTGTTTACCATTTGTCTAAATAGAAATCCACGAGAGAAGGGTACAAAGATTAGCACAGAGAGTAAGATGTATATCCCTTATGAGTGCAGAACGAAGATTACAAGAAGCGGCACAGGAACATTGCAAGAGGGAAGGGCAAGGAGAATAAAAGAAGAGAGAAACAAATGTAGATGAGTGAAATGGACTACTCCCTGAAAGCAAAGTCTCTCACTTTAGGACATTTATGTGATGAAAATAAGAAAGACATTTGTTAACAGGTCAATTAATCAATATTAATTCTGGGTGAAGTGTAACTCGAAGATTTATATCCAGAAATAACCTGAATAGTTTATTCTTTAGTGATAATGATTAAATTGTTAAATATTTGCATAGTTGTTGATGTATCTAGGCTTTGGCATTGTTGATGCATTTAGGCTTTGGCATTGCAGACTGAAGGCTCGTTAGTCATTCAAAATTTAAATGTCCACATTTTGGCCATATTGATCATAATACTGTGGAATGGATGTGACACACTGCACATCATATTATATACAATTATGACATTCACAGGCTTGCTACATTTCTATCGATGGCTGAGACTTTTGTATGAAACATGGGATGTCTTCTAGAATTATTCATTAAAATTGGACAGCAGTCCTTGTTATGACTGCCCTAGGTCATTAATAGAAAGTGGGCAGCATGGCACTCAATTGACCAGAGTGATATTGGTCTGTTGAGACACTATATTGTGTTGATTCTTAAGTGTGAGTGCTGTTATTCTGCTGCTAGGATGATATCCATAAGATTTTCACTTGATTGTTTGTCAAGTTTAAATTACAGATATTTCAGTGCTGAATGGTTAGTTTTGTTTGTTTAGTAAAGAAACAACATAATTATCCAAACTGTTAGATATACTAAGCATGCGTATCTATTTCCTTTTCAATATAAATCAATGCTATAGTTGTTCCCATTTTTGCAAGTTCCTCTGTGAAATAGTTTATGTAGAATTTACATGCAGATGCATTCAATTTTATGACAACAAGTTACAGTACAGGAAATTACTAGAAGTTACTGTATAGGAAATTAGGTTTCTCAAGAAAAAATACTTGACTTCTGATAACAAAGGTGGTAATTCTCACAGAACATAAATATAGGAACCAGTGTCATTTTTGGACTATTCAGGTCGCATAAAAAACCCTGGACCACTTCAAAACCAAAGCATTTACATTGTGCTGAATTGGAGTTGCAATGTTGTACTTGGTC
Source organism: Sinohyriopsis cumingii (assembly GCA_028554795.2). Classification (NCBI taxonomy): domain Eukaryota; kingdom Metazoa; phylum Mollusca; class Bivalvia; order Unionida; family Unionidae; genus Sinohyriopsis; species Sinohyriopsis cumingii. Next base: position 55,982,474 of record CM068837.1, read on the forward strand.
ATTAAGCAGCACAAAATTAATACAATTTTAAACTCAACAGGATTCAATAAGGGCACATGGATGTTCTTCCATAACCAACGTTGCTCATGCTACCTGCTGAATAAGGTAATCCATTTCTAAAATACAAATGTTTGCATTAAAGAACGTGATTTAAATCAATGATTTCTACTAATTTGTATCCATTCTAAAACGGTTGTTATTCAGAACCCTTGTGGTTTTAAAACTCATGATGCCATTGTTTGCAGCAATTTCCTTTAGGTAACTAAAGAAACGGGGTAACATATAAATAAGAAAAAAATAAATACTTTCATAGATGAAACTATTTAATCACTTTGCAACAAAAGTTTCTAAGTTACAAACGTTAAAACAAGTGTCATTCTGTTATACAAAATATATTTTTAGTTTGTTAGGCTACTTAGAAAGAAGATGCATTCCTAATGCACTGTGCAGGCAGTGTTTTTTAAGCATTATATATAGTTAATGTGATTCTGGTTTAGTTTGTATCATGTGGAGAAAAAGTGCTAGGGTCAGTCGGCAGACCGAAAACGTATTTTATTTTTGCATTGTTAGATATAATATTAGTTCAGAATATGTAAATTAGCATTGTCATCTTATATATATATATATATATATATATATATATATATATATATATATACATACAGCATCGATTGCAGAACAACTAAACTACAGACATGTGAACTTGTCATTGTAAGAAGAGAATTGCTCAGTTACAAAAGAGTCAGGTACCGTTTAGTAAATTTGTAAGGTTCTAAGAAGGGTTGATGTGTTTCAGAACTGGAAATAGCACCAAGCCGTTGAAAAGAATACAAATCCTGCTTTACCCGTAACATCTATCCTGGAATATTGTAATTGCAACGACATATGGATCTACATTACCCCCAAAACATAACCCGAAATATTCCAATTACAGCTATAAATGGATGTACATTATTCCCCAACAATTATCCTAGGATATTTCAATTACAATTATAGATGGAACTACATTATCCCCCAACGAATATCCTGGAACATTTAAATTACAACTATAGATGGAACTACATTATCCCCCAACGAGTATCCTGGAATATTTCAATTACATCTATAGATGGAACTACATTATCCCCCAACGAATATCCTGGAATTGTTCAATTACAACTATAAATGGAGCTACATTATCCCCCAACGAATATCCTGGAACATTTCATTTACAACTATAGATGGAACTACATTATCCCCCAACGAATATCCTGGAATATTTAAATTACAACTATAGATGGAATTACATCATCACTCAACACATATCGTTGAATATTTCAATTACAACTCCAGATGGATCTACATTATCACCCAACACCTATCCAGGAATATTTCAAATACAACTATCAATGAATCTACATTAGGTACTTTAAGCCAGACAACGAAATTTGCAATTATTTCTGATGACAAGATTTTATATTTTATTGGATATTTTGTCAGGTCAGCAACAAAGTGTTTAAAACTTAAAGTAAATGACAATAATCTAGAACAGCAGAATGGGATCACAGTATGTATGTCGTCTTTTGGTGACCTTAACGACATTATATAACCATACCTTTTCTCTTTCTGCATCCTGCCTCTTCTTCTTACTTTGCCAGAATCTTAATTTCTGTTTTGGCTTGAGTTGATCTACTGCAGGGATGCAATGGGTGCCTGCCAAAGAAAATGTATTTGGTGCAAACTTCCGGCCTTCCAACTCTCATGATCTTAACAGAGAAAAGAGCATTTAACAATAGCAGAGGTAAAAACATCATTAAAAAAGATAACATTAAACTTAACATTTTCACTAAACCGTGGCAGACCAGGGTATGTGAGTGAACAAATACAAACCGATTGAGAAATTAGGACCAAAAACAAATTACAGCACACCATATTGAGACAGATCTATATTATCCCTCATCCCCATTCCTGGAATATTTCAATTAAACTATATATGTATCTACATTATCCCCCGACACATATCCTGGAATATTTCAATTACAACTATAGATTTATCAACATTATTCCCAAACACATATCCTGTATTATTTCAATTACAACTTTAGATGGATCAGCATTATCCCCAACCCCTATCCAAGAACAAATCAATTACGACTATAGTGGAATCTACATTATCTGCAAACACATTTCCTGGAATGTATCACTTACAACTATTGATGGCTTTACTTTAACCCCCAACCCTTATCCTGGAATATTTCAATTACAACTTGGGACAGATCTACGTTATCCACCCATACCCACTCCTGGAATGTTTAGAGTACAACTATAGATGGATCTACATTATCCCCCAACACATACCCTGGAATATTTCAATTACAGCTATAGATGGATCTACATTATCCCCAACACATATCCTAGAATATTTCAATTACAACTATCAATGAATCTACATTAGGTACTTTCAGTCAGAAAACCAAATTTACAATTATTGCTGATGATAAGATTTTATATTTCATTGAAAATTTTGTCAGGTCAGTAACAAGTGTTTAAAACTTAAAGTAAATGACAATGATCTAGGCAACAGAATGGGATCAGAATATTTATGTCGTTTTATTGAAACCTTATCGACATTATATAACCATACCTTTTTGACTTTCTGCATCTTGTCTCTTCTTTCTTTGCCAGAATCTTAATTTCTTTTCAGGCTTGGGTTGATCTACTGCAGGGATGGAATGGGCGCCTGCCAATGAAAAATGTATTTGGTGCAAACTTCAGGCCTTCTAACTCTCATGATCTTAACAGACAAAAAGAGCATTTAACGCCAGGAGAGGTAGAAACTTCATTAAAAAAGATAACATTAAACTTAACATTTCCACTGCACACTGGGCAGACTAGAGTCTGTGCTTTAACTCCACCCCGTGCCTAAAATACAAATACAAAGAGATTGAGAAATTGGTACCAAAACATATTACAGCAAACTACATTGGGACAGATCTATATTATCCCTCATCCCCATTTCCTTCAATTACAACTATAGATGGATCTACATTATCCCCCAACACATAACCTGGAATATTTAAATTACAACTATAGATGGATTTACCCCATCCCCCAACACTTATTCTGCAATATTTCAATTACTACTACAGGTTGATCTACATTATCCCCAACCCGTATCCTGGAATATTTCAATAACAACTATAGATGGATCTACCTCATCCCCCAACACTTCTCCTGGAATATGTCAATTGAGAAATTGGTACCAAAAACAGATTACAGCAAACCACATTGGATAATGGACATGTTATCAGAGTGTATCTGGGTAAAACAATGAGTATTAGCCATATCATACTGTAGTGTCCTTCTTTACAGCAAACATTGATTTTTAGGAGAATTGATATATTGTCACAGCTAGTTTTAGTAAATCATAGAATATTGTCATATAATACTGAAGTTTCATTTAACAATGAATTCCAGGAAAATGGACATGTTGTCACAACTTATCTCACTAAATCAATGAATACTAGCAATATAATACTGAGGTGTCTCATTTTACAGGTAAGAGTTAATTCTAGAACAGTGCTGGACATGCCATCAAAGCTTATCTGAGTAAATCAATGAATACTACCCATATAATACTGTGGTGTCACTCTTTACAATTAACAATTATTTCTAGGATAATGAACATGTTGTCACTGCTTAGATGAGTAAATCAATGAATCAAGTTTTAAAATCTTTTTATTTTTTATTATTTGTCAACATAATGTAGTTCTGTTTGCTAGGAACTCATACGTTTTCCAGAAAATAGTTTGACCTTGACTGTTCGTTTTAGTAACCAAAGGTGTTGACCTGGATCCTGACCTTGATTCAAAGTTACTAGCAGCCATATAAATAAGTTATTGTTTTGAAAAAATGAATGGCTGTTGTCGATGTCATGACGGGACTATGCGATTTAAAATGTAAACAATTTTTTTATTTTATTTCTTACAGTACAATGATTGGTTTTCGTTAGGGTTTTGTTATTATTATTGGAATAATCCAATAATAATCCACGAACACAATTTTCTTCGTGGATTATTCTTGGATAATTTCGGATTTGATTCTTAAAACTGTAAGTTCATATTTTTTCATTTTTGCAGAACTTTCCCAGGGAAACACATCTTTTCTTCAAAACGTGTTGTTTTCTCTCTTGTATGTGTTACTATTTATTCGAGCCTAAACAAGTAACAAAAGACAATAAATTCTAGAATAATGGACATGTTGCACAACTTATCTGAGTAAATCAATGAATACACATATAATACTGTGATGTCACTCTTTACATTAATCAATGAATTCCAGGACAACGGACATGCTGTCACAGCTTATCCGAGTAAATCAACTTATACTAGCTATATATAATACTGTGGTGTCACTCTTTACAGCAAACAATGCATTCCAGAATAATTAACATGTCACAACTTATCTGAGTAAAGCAATGAATGCTACCCACATAATACTAGCAATTCTCAATTTTTACTTTGGGTCACATTGATGTCATCGGTGAGTTGACATGTTGGTTATGTCAGTATTATACTTGGCTTAGTAAAACACCTTCATGTCATTGGTGAGTTGACATGTTGGTCATGTCAAAACTTTACTCGAGCTTAGTAAAACATCTGGATGTCATCATCACATTTGTTGTCATGTTGGCCATGTCAATATGGTACTTAACTTCGTAAAACACTTCTGACAACCCAAATATTCCCTCATTGAATGCTATAGAACAAGAATCATTTGACGTGACTGACACTCTCCCGACTATAAAGAATTTCCAGTAACCTACGATATGACTATTTCTTCTTTTTACTGCCCAATACTGAAATCATCTTTGACATTCTTCAGTGATAACATGCTTTTGAAGTTGGCAGCTGTGTCAGCCATATTAGACGTAAGTTTGGCACCATCATTATGTAGAACCAAATGACATCATACTTAGTCTCTTGGTGACACTATGTTTTTTTGATCATTCATTCACCACGAAAAGCAATAACAGGCTTTTGGTGACAACTCTATATTCATAGGACCATTTATTCTACAAGAAAAGCAATAACAGAATTTTCGTGACAACTTTATGTTCATAGGACCATATATTCTACAAGAAACATAATAACAGGCTTTTGGTGACAATGTTCTTTGGACCATTCATTCTACAAGAAAAGCAAACAATAACTGGCTTTGGTGACAACTGTACGTTTATATGACCAATCATTCCAAGAACTGTTTTTATGGCAATTCATTATACAAGAAACGCAATAACAGGCTTTTGGTGACAATGTTCTTTGGACCATTCATTCTACAAGGAAAGCAAGCAATAACTGGCTTTAGTGACAACTCTATGTTTATATGACCATTAATTCTACACGAAAAGCAATAACAGGCTTTATGGGGACAACTCTATGTTCATATGACCATTCATTCTACAAGAAAAGCAATAACAGCCTTTCCTTGAAAAGTCAATGTTCAGATGACCAATCATTCTTAACGAAAAGCAATAGCAGGCTTTTGGTGACAACTATATGTTTATTCACCATTCATTCTGCAAGAAAAACAATAACATACGTTAGGTGACAATTATATGTTTATATAACCATTTATTCTACAAGAAAAGGAATAAGAAGTTTCTCATGACAGGTCAATGTTCATCTGACCATTCATTCTAAACGAAAAAGCAGGCTTTTGGTGACAACTCTATATTTGTATGACAATTCATTCTACAAGAAAAGCAATAATAGGTTTTTCGTGACAGGTCAATGTTCATATGGCCATTTATTCTACAAGAAAAACAATAGCAGGCTTTTGGTGACAGGTCAATGTTAATATGACCATTCATTCTACAAGAAAAACAATAGCAGCCCTTTGGTGACAACTCTGTTTTTATGACAATTCATTCTACAAGAAAACCAGTAACAGGCATTTGTTGATAACTCTATGTTCATATGGCCGTTCATTCTACAAGAAAAGCAATAACAGCCTTTCTTGAAAAGTCAATGTTCATATGACCAATCATTCTAAAATAAAAACATTAACAGGTTTTTGATGACAACTCTATATTTATATATCCATTCATTCTACAAGAAAAGCAATAACATGCTTTTCAAGAGGGACATCCCGGTAGCTATCCTGTATTAAAAATAGCACCATTTTCAAATAGGACCAAATAAGTATCTGATGATGTATTTTGATGAAAACACCATGTCAATATGGCCATCCACTCCGAAGAAGTAGTGACAAACTTTACTACTGAATGTAAAGTTGATCTCTGGATGATTCTTGTGGTGGCCATACAGGATGACTGATTTGCCCAATTTTCATTAAGCCAAATATTTCAGTGAGAACCACCTACTGATGTAATAATTCACTCAGAAGTACTGATAAGAGAGTTTTACTGTGATGGCCATATTGGAAGTCCACAGGGCACCATTATCACTTAAGATCACCTTGAGATGAATTTGTGCTTGCAATTTCATGTCAATGCTCAACACAGTTTAGAATTAGTGATATAATCCTTGAGCTTAGTGAGAACTGCTGAGTAGTAAAAATGCATCTGAGGGTTTCCTCTTTTCAAATTGGCTACTATGATTGAAATACTAGCTGTATGGCTGGCACCATTTTCTTTAACACCAAGTAGACAATCCGATATCAATGTGACAGTCTATGATGAAAGAAGTAGCAGCAACAAGATGTTTGAGATGGCCATTATGGAAGCTCTAGTGGATGTAAGATTGGCACCATTTTCATTAAAGACCAACTACATGCATGTATAGTAACAAATTCTTTTGTTGAAAAGCCCATTGCTAATTTGACCATACATTTTGAAGAAATAATGACAATGCCAACTCTAAGATCTTTTCGCTGAGAAGGATTAGAGATAGCAAGATTTACAAAGTGAGAGTCATGGCAGCCACATATAATGCATCAGCTCAGTACCATTTCCATTTTTGGACCTGTCAGACATAACAAACTGTGCTCTGCTGATACCCTATATCCATATGACCTTCCATCAAGGAAAAGCAAGAGGCAAGAATTGTAAGATGGTCACCATAGCAGATATGCTAATGTCAGATAGCACCATTTTCATTCAGAGACAACTAAAGATTTTATGAATTCTGTTGACAGCCCATGTGAACACGGATTTATTTGCTGGAGGATTAACCAAGGTTTGTTGCTAGATTGGCACCATATTCATTGAGAACCAAGCATTTATACAAAAACTTCTTTCAATAAAAATCCCATACTATTATGACAAACTGTAGAAGAAAAGTATTGAAAATATCTTCAAGAAGGCTACTGGCAGACATATTAGAAGTTTGACGAGCGCTGTTATCATTCAGGACTATAGATTTTTTGAATGAATGCATCTTTAAAGTTTCATGGGAATCATCTATATAGTTTAAGATGAGCAGTAATAATAAACTGGTAACAAGCAAACAGATGAAAGACAGAAAAAAGGCATCACATAAGGCTAATGAAAACATATATTTATAAATATGACAGACCACAGACCACTCCATAGGCTAATGACAACAGCTATTTGTAATATATGACAGACATAAGGTAATCCCATAGGGAAAAGGATGTCAACTATTTGAAATAAATGAAAGACAAAATTCCATCCCATAGGGATAACGACAACATATATTTGCAATAGATGACAGCCACATAGGGAATTTCATAGGGTTAATGTTTGTAATAGATGACAAACAAAAGGCCATTCCCTTGGGCTAATGGCAACAGCTATTTGTAATAGATAACAGAGAAAAGGCCATCCCATAGGGTTACTGACAATAGCAATTTGTAATGGATGACAGACAAAAGATCATCCCATGAGGCTAATGACAACAGCTATTTGATATAGACGACGGACAAAAGGCCATGCCATAGGGCTAATGACAACAGCTATTTGTAATAGATGACATAGAAAAGGCCATCTCATAAGGTAATGACAGCAGCTATTTGTAACAGATGCACTATAAAGGCCTCATTTGCAAATAGATTAGATTTGTTTGTGAATGAATCAAACAAGTTTTTTTTTATTTGAAAGTAGAGATGATAATGTTAATGATTTAGACAAGATCAATATTTCACAGACGAAACGCTGAAACAAGTGAAAATACGAAAATGATATTCACAATGTCAATAACAAACATGAGACTCAGTACAGTAGAACTTTGATTATCTATCAGAATAGATGGATAATATAATATGAACATTAAAAATATTATACAATAGGCTGGGGTGTCAAAACATCATAATATATATATATATATATATATATATATATATATATATATATATATATATATATATATATATATATACATGTGCCTGTTTTTAATATTTTAATGCACAATACCCTGATGATTAACAGAGACTGACGGTTAATAGAGTGATGGATAATCAAAGTTTTACTGTAATGGAAAATACCATTATGATTATTTAAATAGTTATTTTGGAAAATATTAATAATGTTTCACAACTAGAATGGTTCAGACTAAGACCAGCGCCCTCTAGTGTCTATACAAATAGCACAGACAAGCATGTTGAAGCCAAGAGCTGGTGCATATCTATTAGAGTGTACTATTTTACAAGTCAGTCAAAACACCAAATTTGAGAACAAAATGCAGCTGAATCTTTTCGCAGGAAACTAAAACCATCAGAGCCAATAAGCAAAGGCTACAAATAAGTAGTATTTCTGCTGGATAAACAGACTGTTACACAACAGCTGCTTTGCAATTGTCCCCATTAATAATTGTGATTCAGTGCTAAGTTAGCAATATAACACATACAATGTGTAATATAGTTCATAGCTGGAGTCGCTCAATCAATGACAGGGCAAACATATGTCTTCTTTATCTGGTAATACATTGGTAATAAATATACTTGCATTTATGGAAATTGAATTTACTCGTGCACTATCACTCAGACAAAGCTAGTTCATATTTTCCAATATAAATTCGTTGACAGTTAACAATCCAAAACTGTTCCATTTGTTCTGAAAAATGTATACTAGAGTGTGTACAAGCTCAGTCCATCAGAGCCAAAATCAACTCATCAATATGCAAGGTGTTGCTCTTAAATGAATTCATTCATGATCTCAATATCAACTTGTATATAGACTCTAATCCAAAACATAGATTCTAGCTTATTCGAAATCAGATAAAAACACTCCTTCAAACATATTTATAGCTAGATCAGAAACATGGCCTATAGTTTATTCAGAACTGGATCAGCAACATGACCTATAGTTTATTCAGAACTGGATCAGAAACATGGCCTATAGTTTATTCAGAACTGGATCAGAAACATGGCCTATAGTTTATTCAGAACTGGATCAGAAACATGGCCTATAGTTTATTCAGAACTGGATCAGAAACATGGCTTATAGTTTATTCAGAACTGGATCAGAAACATGGCCTCTGGCATATTCTGAAGCTCAATCGATCACATCATCAATATCTTTACATCTCACTAATACTCAAACCCATTAGAGATCTTGATGATATAGGTTGACAAACTACATCCAGTCAGGAGGAGTAGCAATGTGATTTTCAAGCTGGCCAACTTGGTGGTCATACTGCAATGGATAAATGGTGGGAGGGGGCACCATGGTAGTCATACTGCAATGGATATATGGTGGAAGGAGGCATCATGGTGGTCATATTGTAATATATATATATGGTGCAAGGAAGCATCATGGTGGTCATACTGTAATGGATATATGGTGGAAGGAAGCATCATGGTGGTCATACTGTAATAGATATATGGTGGAAGAAGCATCATGGTGGTCATGTTGCAATGGATATATGGTGGAAGGGAGCATCATGGTGGTCATACTGTAATAGATATATGGTGGAAGAAGCATCATGGTGGTCATGTTGCAATGGATATATGGTGGAAAGGGGCATCAAGGTGGTCATACTTCAATGGATATATGGTGGGAGTGGGCACCATGTGGTCTTACTGGTTATATGGTAGGAGGGGGAATCATTTTCCTTTAGAACATGTTACACCTCAAGAACAAACTATGCATGGTTTCAAGATATTCCTAAAAAAAAAAAACCCTTTTTAGGTCATATTATGATAACAAGCAATTATCGATAGTCAATATTAGGCAGCATTGTGAAAACAAGCAAGTACCAATAGACAGCATTAGGTCATATTGTGATAACAACCAGTTACTAATAGACAGCATTAGGCAGCATTGTGATAATAAGCAACTACCAATATACAACCGTAGAACATATTATGATAACAAACAATTACCAATAGACATCATTAGGTTGAATTGTGTTAACAAGCAATTACCAATATACAACATTAGGTGGTATTGTGATAACAAGTAATTACTAATAGACAGTGGGTAGACAGGCAGATAGCTGCAAGCTAGTGACATTAATTATTCTTCTTTGTCACCAGCCATGCCGAGAGAAGGTTACCACTCCACCAATTATTGATAATACTTCCTTATAATATATCTTACAGTACATAAATGGGATCTCAAAGGATGATGAACCAAACTGTGCTACTTTCTATCTGGCCCTATTAGTGCAAATGCCTCTAAATTAGTACCTGCTAGTCATGTGCATTATTATTTTCAAGCCAGACATGGCCTCTCACTGCGCATCTTTAATTAAGGTGTGACCGATATGTAAGGGTTACACAGGAATATAATATGTTCATACAATTGTTGTGGTAGGACATAAGATGCTCCATGTTACGTACACTCAGAATTCTCAACAACCTAATGAAATTATGCTAAACAAAAACCAAAATTAAGATAACAGGCATCCAAGAGATGTAACAATTCTAAATAGAGAGTAGTAAAAAAGCTGCAAGTCAAATCCAGAGAATAATGTTGGCATAATAAGGGTTATTTGTGATTGGGGGAATAATACAGGGTGTTTAGGATTGGGGGAATAATATGGGGTATTTTGAATTGGCAACATAATATGGGGTATTTTGGATTGCAGGAAAAATATGGGGTATTTTTTGATTGGGGGAATAACATGGGGTATATTGGATTTGGGGAATAATAGATAATATAGAGGATTTTGAATTGGGGAATACTATGGGGTATTTTGGTTTGGAGGAATAATATGGGGTAATATGGGTTATTTTGGATTGGGGGAAGAATATAGGGGTATTTAGCATTGGGGAAAAACAAAAGGGTATTTTGGGTTGGGGAAAAACAGGATATTTTGACTGAGGAAATAATATGGGGTATTTTGGATTGGGGGAATACCATGGGGTATTTTAGATTAGGGGAATAATACGGGGTATTTTGGATTGGGGAATTATACCAGGTATTGGGATTGGGGAGAATAATACAGTGTATATTGCATTGGAAATGGGTCTGAATACTGGACCCTATGAAGCACTATAAAATTAACAACATACATACTTTAAAGTGCATACACTTGCCTGACATTATACAGGTTGTACATCTGTATGGGCAACATACATTACTGGGACTGTCCTTAACCCTCAGGAGCCCGACCCACTGATTCATAACCTATATACATTTGAGATGCACACCCGGGGAGCTGTTTTGATGACACTGGATTCATGATGGCCAGTATGCTGCCACTATCTAATATAGGGTATTTTGAATTGGAAACAGAGAGGTGTGGTTCAGACACTGAATTCATGATGACCAGGATTCTGGATACCATCTAATCAGTCTAGATTAATATGTTCATGCCTGTCTCTCATTTTCAAACTGATCTCAGGTGTTCAAGACAGAAACTTACATTCAAACATTTTCATAGAAATTACACCTGCATTAATTAATTACTTGACTTCAACATGTTCAACATAAAAGTTACATGTCACTGACACTAAAAATATATATTCATTGAATTCATATATAACCCCAGACCTACCTGTAATGCTGGAGTCTGTGGTTGTCTCTACTGTCCCCTTTGATTTATGTGGCTTAAATAATTTCTGCAATGTAGAGGCCCTGGGCTTTTCACTGGTACTAGTAGAAGCTTGTGTTGATGCAGTGTATATGGTGGATACTGTTTCAGATGTTGTGGTCTGTGTCTCCAACTCATCTAGTTTGGCAGGCAATTTTTTCTGATCCAAAAAATTAAAGAAGATTGGTCAAGCTACTTTACAGAGTATATGTACAACACTATATCGGTAAGTCCAGCATGAAGCAGTACAGTATATTGGCAAGTCCAGCATGGAGCAGTACACCATATTGTTAAGTTAAGCAGAGAGCAGTACAGTATATAGGTAAGTCAAGCAGCGATGAGTAAAGTATATTGGATAGTCCAGTACAGAGCAGTACAGTATATTAGGAAGTCGAGTACAGTAAATTGGTATGTCCAGCACAGTATATTGGTAAATATTGAAGTACGCAGCACCCTATATTGTAAAGTCCAGCAGAACACAGTACAGTATATTGATAAGGCCAGCAACGAGGAGTATAGTATATTGGTAAGTCATGCAGGAAGCAGTACATTATATTGACTCAACTAGTTTGGTTGGCAATTTTATCTGATTCAAGAAACTAAACAAGACTGGTCAAATTACTTTACATCAAATATTTGCAACAGTATAATGGTTTGTCCATCAGGAAGCAGTAAAGTCTTTTGGTAAGTCCAGTACAGTGTATTGGTAAGGCTAGAATGAAGCAGCACCATATATTGATAAGTCCAGTAGGGAGCAGTATAGTATATTGGTAAGATAAATAAAGAATATTGATAAGTCCTGTACAGTACATTGGCAAGTCAAGCAGGAAGTAGTACAGTATATTGTAAGTCCAGCAGTACCCTATATTGGTAAGTCCAGCAGAGAGTGAACATCTATCTATTAACATTTTTCACAGTAAGCAAGCAGTATCAATCAGTTATTATTTTATAACTGTTACATGATCTAGCCAGTTCTGACCAGCTCAAAGTCAGGAACCATTTAACTTTGAAATTTCATATGTAGCTTAAATATGGCTCTTTTTAAGGTTTCAAACATTTCTCTAGGGATGTGTTTTGTATACAATTATGCAGGACTTTACAAATTTCATACAAGTCAGCTTTTCCAAGGCAAATTCACTAGAATATTCAACTCACCTTCAGGCAAACTGAACAAATTATTGCAACATGATATGACAATATAACATCACTACTAAAGGTGTGATTTTTTTTAACATAATTTCTATTTCAGAATTAAAGGATATATAAATATATAAACAAAAGGGCATGGATAAAAAGAGTAAACAGAGAAGATATATAAAGAATGCAAAAAGACAGATATATAAACAAAAGATAATTGAAGAGTTAGAATTCATACATATAGTTATGAAGGGAAAACAAATATATACATAATAGAGATACATTAATAGGCTTTGGAAATAACCAGATTCAACAGATGAAAACTGAAAAGTTAAGCTATATCACTTTGAAAAGGTTCACTAGATTTCCTTGTATTTACCTAGAAACTCTATCAGATTAATTTCTGCTGATACAACAACTCCATTCAAGGCCAAACATTATGGAAATGACATATTTATTCTCATAGCTGAATGATTTACAAACCATTAATTTATCGATTTCAGAACACATTTTTTATCCATTTACTTATTTCTTATTTTATCCATTACTTAACAAGTATTTAATCTACTGGCTTAACACTTATTATACTCATTAACTTGCCACTTATGTTTTCCATTTATTTAACACTTATTTAATCTATTGACTTTACACTTGTTTTATCTATTTACTTATTGCTTATTTTATCCATTGACTTGACATTTGTTTTATCCATTTAATTAACATGTATTCCATTGACTTACCACTTACTTTGTACATTTATTTAACACTTATTTTATCCATTGACTTAACACTTAATTTATACATTGAATTAACAATAATTTTATCCATTCACTTAATACTTTTTTGTCCATTGACTTAACACTTATTTGTTCATTGACTTAATACTTATTTGTCCATTGACTTTACACTTATTTTGTCCAGTGATTTAACTCGTATTTTGTCCATTGACTTAACGCTTATTTTATCATTTGACATAACAATTATTTTATCCATTTACTTAACACTTATTTTGTCCACTGACTTAACACTTATTTTGTGCATTGACTTAACTCTTATTTTGTTCTTTGACTTAGGACTTATTTTATCAATTCACTTAATACTTTTTTTTATCCTTAGACATAACACTTATTTCATCCATTGACCTAAAACTTATTTTATCCATTCACTTAACACTTATTTTATCCATTGAATTAACACTTATGTGTCCACTTACTTAACAATTTGACCGCTCCGGTGGCCTAGTGGTTAGAGCGTCCTCCTCGGATGCGGGAGGTCGTGGGTTCGATCCCCGGCCGAGTCATACCAAAGACTTACAAAAACGGTACTAACAGGTGCCTCGCTTGGCGCTCAGCATTAAGAGGTTAGCGTTATGACTGGTCGGCCCGGTGTCAGGATAATGTGACTGGGTGGCACATCATGCTACATGTCTGCGGCATGATGCCCCAGTGCTAGACATCACTATAAACTGCCACATTGCAGACATCGTAGCGATATGACTGAAAAATTGTTAAAGCTACGTTAAAAATCCAAATCACACACACACACACACACACACACACTTAACAATTTATTGTATCCACTGACTTAACACTTATTTTGTCCATTTATGTAACACTTATTTTATCCATTTACTAAACACTTACTTTATCCATTGCCTTATCACCTATTGTATACATTTACTTAAGACTTATTTTAGTGATTCACTTAACACTTATTTTATCCATTTACAAACACTTGCTTTGTTCATTCATATAACATTTAAATTATCCACTGACTTACTTATATTATCAATGGACTTAACAGTTATCTATCGATTGACTTAACATTTTTGATCCATTTACATCACAATTACTTTATCCATTAAATTAAGACATATTTTATCCATTGACTTAGAACTTTTTTGTCCATTTACAAACACCAATTTTATCCATTGACTTAACACTTATTTTAACCAGTGACTTAATCCACATTTTATCCATTTGCTTACCATTTACATCATCTATATAATTACCATATATTTTATCCATTTAGTTTAAACCTTTATATCCATTTATAAACACTTATTTTCTCTGTTAACACTTATTTTATCCATTTACTTAATGCCTATTTTATCCATTGACTTGAAACTTATTTGATTCATTGCCTCAACATTTATTTAATACATTCACTTACACTAAAATTATACTTTTACTTAACACTTTTTTATCCATTTACAAACACTTTTCTGATCAGTTGAATTAAGACGTATTTTATACATTAACGTAACACTTATTTAATCCATATTCTTAATATTTACTTTATCCATTGACTTGACATTTATATTATCCATTCACTTGACACCTGTTTTATCAATTTACTTTACACTTACTTTGACCATTGACTTAACACCTTTTTATCCTTTTATAAATGCTTATTTTGTCTACAGACTTAACACTAATTTTATCCATGTACTTAACATGTATTCCATCTATTTATTTACACTTATTTTATCCATTTACTTAACACTTATTTCATCCATTGACTTAACACTAATTTTTCCATTGACTTAGCACTTATTGTACCCATTTCCTCAACACTTATTTTATTCACTTATTTAACACTTAGTTTATCCAGTGATGTAACATTTGTATTAACCATTGACTTAACACTTATGTCATCCATTAGTTTAACACTTATTTTATCCATTTAGTTTACATTTAATGTATCCCTGTACTTAACACTAATTTTATCCATTGATTTAACACCTATTTTATTCATTGACTTAACACTTGTTTCATCCATTAACTTAACACTTATTTTATCCATAGCTTGTCACTTATTTTATCCATTTACTTTCCACTAATTTTATCCTTTTACTTAACTTTTATTTTATCCACAACTTTTTTATCCATTAACTTAAAACTTATTTTATACATTGACTTGACAATTATTTTATTCATTTAGTTAACACTTATTGCATCCATTTATTTATCACTTTCTTACCTATTGACCCAACACTTATTGTGTCAATTTACTTAGAACATTTATTTAATCAAATTACTTAACAAATAATGTATCCATTTACTTAAAAATTATCAACTGATCACATTCAATTAAGCCACATGCATAAAATACTTGCATAAAGTAACTTTTTAGAAAGATTAGAGAACACTTCCTTGTATAAATTTTAACATGTATCATTCTTTTGTAATTATCATGTAAACAATCAGAAAACATCTAGTACACAAGTATTGGAGGTGCTAGATATTTGATAAATCAATTATGCATATAAAGAATTCCAAATAGTTAAGCATTATCAATGAAAGCCTTTCTTTCCAGAAGAATGCAATACATGTAAATATGACATAAAGGTGATGATACGTGAACTGTGGCGGAATCACAGAGTATACAAACTGCAGATTATAAAGCATCATGAACTAAACATGGTCTATTTCTCTCAATCATTTTTGGTCATGTCCACAAAGCAAAGAACTTGCAAATGGAGCTTGCCTGAGTCAGATTACAGTTTGTCCAGGCATTAAACTAGTTTTTAAGCCAAAATTCATGTACCAGGTTAATGAAATAATTTTCAGGTTCCCATACACAACAAGAAAATCCACTGCCAGTCTCAAAGATAAAACGTCAGATCATTGTTATAGTCAGATATGGTTACAGCAAATGATTACAAATTTCAATTTGACTTTTTTCATTTCCTATTACAAATTCCAGAATGAATCAGCTGTAGATTTAACAACACTGCAGAAAAAAACTTCTCAATCCAAATTGATTTGCCCTGAACAATATAAAGAAGAAACAAAATGAAATCTTAAACCTAGCCTCCATAGCACAAGGCTGGAAATATTTTTGGTTCCTTAATCGTGATATTAGGAACAAATAATTACAATATTCAATACTTTGGGTTACAGGTGTCATTGCAAAGTTAGTAACAAATAATTACAATATTCATTATGCTGAGTTTATAGTGTGATTGTAAAGTTCCTAACAAACAAGTACAATATTCAATATGTTGTGTTTCAGGTGTCATTATAAAGTTAGGAGCAAATAATTACAATATTCAAGCAATTTACAAAAATATATGAAAGCTCACTGGATCATATGCCTCAAATATCGTGTTTATAATAGCATAAATTTGGTTGATCATGATATATGTTGGACAAGTGATCAAATCAAATGGGGCCTATACACAGAACCTGTTGATTTATGCACAACTAAAACTACTAAATTGTACGAAAAAAGATTTAATACATGCATTGTAAGAAAATACATGACACACGAGTATATGCATCGTTCCCTCTCTCTCACACATTCTCTCAAAAAAGCCTCTATTCATTATTATCAATATTCTAGAACATCAACATAACTAATCAAAATCATAACTAAAATACAATCAATGCTTAATTTTAAAATATTTGACTCTCTCTGTGGGAGCTACTCATCAGCTAGAATCTGAATGTAGAAGACTATGATTCCCAATTGGTGCTCGGCTGATCTCAGCATTACAGTGTATTCTGGACTGATCCCAGCTCAAGTATTATTGGTGCTAGACTGATCCCATTTCAAGTAAAATCTGTGCTAGGCTGATCCCATGACTCAGTTGTATTCTGGGCAGATCCCAGCTTAAGGTATGATATGTGCTAGGTTAGTACTAGCATAATAGTGTATTATAGTGGGCTGATCCCATCTTCACGTGAATCTATGCTAAGCTAAACCCTGCATTATGGTCTATTATGGGCTGATTCCAACTCAAATAAAATATGTGCTAGGCTGATGCCAACATTCAAATGCATTCTGGGCTGATTCCAGCTTATGTACTAGCATAATAGTATATTCCGGGCTAAGCCCATCTTAACTAAATCCATGCTAGGCTGAACCACACATAAGAGTGTATTCTGGGTTGATCACAGAATAGTGGAAATGTACATCTCCAACTCCCCAATACAAGTGTTAGTCAATGTTTAAGACATAATGTTTCATTAGCTTACCACACCACCAATCCCTCCAGCATAAACACTGAGAAAAACCCCAAAACATTATTTGTATAGAGAAATCTAACCCTATGCAAAGTATGAAACGGTAAAACTTCACCTAGACAACAGCACGATAATGGAGATGCTTCGCATAATAAACCATGTCGATTAAAGTAGTGAACCCAACATGAAACTCCAATTCTGAATCAAACATGGACATGCCATCATCCTGAATTAATTGCAAACAATTGTATTTCCATAAATAATTTATTATTTTAAGGACCATTTTCAAAAGATTTTAATTAAAATCATCCGGATTGGCAGGTATTTTGCCATAATGCACAGAATGGATTGACACAAGATGGTATCATGGTGACCAAGCAGGCCATGCACAGCTGTAATACGCATAATGCATTGACTTGAGTAAGTAACACGGGGACCAAGCAGGACATGTACAGCTGTAATATACATAATGGTTTGACATGAGTTAGTATCGTGGTGACCTAGTGGGTCATGCACAGCTGTAAAGCACATAATGGTTTTATACAAGATAGCATCATGTAACCATGCAGGCAATGCACAGCTGTAATGAGAATAGTGGATTTACACGAGTTGTTAGCATGATGACCAAGAAGGACATGTACAGCTGTAATGAACAGTGCTCTGACAAGAGTTGGTAGCATGGTGACCAAACAGGCCGTGCACAGCTGTAATGCACAGAATGGACTGACATTGGCTGGTAGCATGGTGACCAAGCAGTATGTGCACTGCTGTAATTCAATTAATAGATTGACACAAATTTGTAGCATGGTGACCAGGCAGGCTGTGTACAGCTGTAATTAGCAGAATGGCCTGACATGAGTTCATGCTGACTAAAGAGAATATACACAGCTGTAATGCCCACAATGAACATGAGTTGGTATCATGGTGACAACTCAGGCTGTCTATGCACAGCTGTAATGCACAGAATGGACATGAGCTGGTATTATGGTGATTAAGCAGGCCATGCACAAAATGAACATAAGTGGGTTTCATGGTGAACAAGCAAGCCATGCACTGCTGTAATGCACAGAATGGACTGAACTACGTTCAGTTGGTATCATGGAGACCTAGCAGGCCGTGCACATAATTGACATGAGTTGGCATCATGGTGACAAAGCAGACCATACGTGGAATGGGTTGACATGAGTTGGTATATGGTGAGCAAGCAGGCCATGCATATGACTAATGCATATAATAGTTTGACACAAGTTGCTGTTGTTTTGAATAATGTCAATCAAGTAAAAGGTAACATATTTTACCTGAAACATCAATGTAAGAACAGTAATTGCCATATTTACACCTGACAATTTCAACTTTCAGAAAACATTCAATTATTACTACAGTCATGGCCAGAGCTTACTAGCTAAAGGTTGCAGTTGAGCCTGACAAAGGTAATCAGATAATGTCTGATATGGAATGGCTTTCTCTCAGGATTTCTAATTAACTTTAGTGACAATTAGTGACCATGAAGTATGAAAACAGAAGCTGAAAGTCATGCTAGCTTAAATGTTAGAGTGCAGAACATGTAATCCAAGGATTGAATGTTTGATACCAACCCAGGCCTCACCAGGTCAGCTGCCTTAGGATGTCAATGAGAAAGTAACTCTTATTTTCTCGGCATGATATAGGAACTAATGTGTTTAAAGTGTCATTCAAAACGAAACATCCTACCAATTTCTAGTAACCTGAGAGAATTGTTAGAGGCATGAGACTTCAAAGGAACATTTATTGTGAGATGAGCGAGTACATAGGTTCACGTTCTTTCACTCAGCAATATGCCACTTTTCGTGCACAGCTTTACCAGTCAAAATAGGATAATTCTGGTGTTTTGTATGCAGCACATATATTTCACACAAACTTGGTTTCAAATACTGTCTGAATATTAAAAAGTAAAAGAAAACCATTGTAAAATCTTTGGCATTAATGACCTAAAGTTATACCTTTGAAATTTTATCCACATGTGTTCCTACCAAAATCACCGGAGGTATGCCTGATTCAAGGGATGGTGCACAGGAATGTATGGAATTTAGCCAAACTTGAATCAGTTCTGAAAAGAGCATAAAGAACCTGTTAAGTTTTATAATTTCCATTAAAGTCAAATAGAAGAAATAACTCAATATGAAACGTAAAGAGGCAATCCTTGATCATTTCAAACACTGTGATGTAAAAACAAGTAACATAAAATGACAGCTCAGGATATACATATTTCCTATTATCAGGTAGAAATGACAGCAGATTGTTTAGTTATGTTTAACTTTATATAACATAATTAATTCTTTGTCACAAAAAGCTTCAATATATAATTAATCAAAGTGAATACTGAATTTCTGTCCCAAATACAAATGTCTAAAGATATCCAGTGGTACTGAAATAAAAGACAAATCCAATGATATCCTATGGTAATGCAATAAAAGTAAAACTCAATGATATCCTATGGCACTGAAGTAAAAGTAACGATCCAATGATATTCTATAGTAATGAAATACAGGTAAAACTCCGACGATATACTGTGGTACTAAAATAGAAGAAATCTTTAACAATGAGGATAATCTAATATATGGATGCATGTACAGACATGGATGGTAGAGTGATTGGTATGTCCAGGTTCAGTCAAATTGGTCTTGACAACAATACAAGTTTTCGATGCACTTCTTCTATCTTCTATAATCTTTTATTTCATCAAAAGAATAAATTGGTGCTCATACTTTGTATTATTACATGTCTTCTATTATATTTTTCCTTGTGGTAATAAAGCAGTGATCTCACTATATATAATTGTATAAAGTAACAAAGAATTAGCTTAGTATTTTTCTGCTGGCAGAAGATCATAACTCACCATAAACTTTACGCTTTATAATCCCTTCACTATCAAAATAACACCCATCAACTACCAGATCAGTAATCTCTCCACTGACATCGGAAACCAAAAGGTATATGGCTCTTCTTGTTAGGAATGTCTGGTGTGTGGAGTAAAATACATACTGGCCTGCAAAGTCCCATGTCCTCAGTGATGCGTTTTTGCCAGTGTCTGTTTTCAATTTAGCAGCATTTTCCTGCAACAATTTTAACATAGCCATGGTATTTTTGTCCGGCTTGGTCTGCTTACTATGGACTAAAGTTGGGGGTATATTTTCTTGTTCACTAGCAGCTGACGAAACATTCTGGTTAAATTCAAAATGAGGAGAACGACGATATAGTTCTTCCGTATCCCTGTCTTCGACAGCAACAAGAGCCCCTTCATGAGTATTAAGAGTTGTCTCTCCTTCATTTAGACTCGTGAACTGTTCCCTATCTGTAACACTTGTATTGCTTTCAGTTCCCTCTCCTTGTGGTAGTCTCACAGGCTGTTCATCGTCACTAACTTTGTCAAGAGTTGATTGTTGCTCAATCAAGACCTTTGCAAGGCGCTGCAATTGATAATCCTGCTCTGTATCTGAAAAGAAAAAGGAAGAGAAAATACAAGTACATTCTGCTCTGCTGCATGCAACCAAGCAGGCAATGAAATTAAAAACTTAAATTAGGTACATGATTTACCATCTCATACATACACAGAATATATTATCTGAGCTTTGTTACATCGGTCACTATGAACAATAATTGAATGTACACAGTCAGACCCTCTAATATCTAAGTAGGTGTTTCATTGGTCACTGTGATGGCCATATTGGATATCCACATACAGACGTTCTAATCCCTAAGTAGGTGTTACATTGGTCACTGTAATGGGCATAATGTACGTCCTCATACAGACTTTCTAATATCTTAGTAGGAGTTACATTGGTCACTGTGCTGGGAACAATGGATGTCCACAAGCAGACTTTCTCATATCTAAGAAAGTGTGTGGGATTTGGAGTTTTTAAATGTAGCTTTAAAATATTTTCAGTCATATCGCTATGATGTATGCAGTGTGGTAGTTTATATTGATGTCTAACACTGATGTATCATGCAGCAGACATGTATCACGATGTCCAACCCAGTCACCTTAAACTGACACTAGGCTGACCAGTCCTAACACTAACCTCTTAATGCTGAGCACCAAGCGAGGCAGCTGTTAGTACCATTTTTGTAAGTTTTTGGTATGACTCAGCCGGGGATTGAATCCACGACCTACCGAATCAGAGCCGGACAATATAACCACTAAGCCACCGGAGAGGAGCCAAATGCAGACATTATAATATCTAAGTAGGTGTTGCATTGGTCACCATGATAGGGATATTGGTTGTCCAGATGTAGACGTTCTGATATCTAAGTAGGTGTGACATTGGTCGCCGTGATGGGGATATCGGATGTCCACTTACAGACATTTTAATATCAAAGTAAGTGTTACATTAGTCACCATGATAGGGATATTGGTTGTCCAGATGCAGACGTTCTAATATCTAAGTAGCTGTGACATTGGTCGCCGTGATGGGGATATTGGATGTCCACTTACAGACATTTTAATATCAAAGTAGGTGTTACATTGGTCACCGTGATTTGCATATTGGATGTTCACATGCAGACTTTCTGATATCTAAGTAGGTGTTACAATGGTCGCTGTGATGGGCATATTTAATGTCCACATACAGACCCTCTAATATTTAAGATGGTCTTACATTGGTCACTGTGATGGCAATATTGGATGCCCAAATACAGATTTTGTCATATCTAAGTATGTGTTTCATTGGTCAATGTGATGGGGATATTGGATGTCCTCATTCAGACCTTCTAATACCTAAGTATGTGTAACATTGGTCACTGTGATGAACGCATTGAAAATAAAGGTGTAGACATTCTAATATCTATGTAGGTGTTAAATTCGTCACTGTGAAGGCCATGTTGGATGTCCATATGCAGACTTTATACTATCTAAATAGGTATCAATTGGTCCATGTGATGGGCATAATGGATGTCCTTAGACTGAGACTCTAATATCTAAATAGGTGTAACATTGGTCACTGTGATGGGCATATTGAACATCAGCATGCTGACTTTCTAATATCTAAGTAGGTGTTACATTGGTCACTGTGATGCCCATGTTACATTTCCAAGTACAGCTTCTAATATTGAATGGACACAAACCGAACGTCTAATATCTAAGTGGGTGTTACATTTCTCACTGTGATGGGCATATTGGATGTGAACATATAGATTTTCGATTATCTGTGTAGGTGTTAAATTTGTCACTGTGATGGTCATATTGAATGTTCACAACAAACTTTGCAATATCTAAGTAGATATTACATTGGTCACTGTGACGGGCATATTGAATGTCCACATACAGGCTCTCAAATATCTAAGTAGGTGTTACAATGGCCACTGTGCTTGGCATATTTTATGTCCACATACTTACTTTCTAATACCTAAGTAGGTGTTGAGATGGTCAATGTGATGGCCATTTTGGATGGCCACCAACAGAGACTCTACTATCTAAATCGGTGTTACATTGGTCATTGTGATGTACAAACTGGATGTCCACATACAGACTTTCTAATATCTAAGTAGGTGATATGATGGTCACTGTGATGGTTATATTGGATGTCCACAGATAGAGACTGTACTATTTAAGTAGCTATTACATTAGCCGTTGTGATGGGCATATTGGATGTCCACAAGGACACTTTCTATTATCTAAGTAGGTGTTACATTCGTCACTGTGATGCCCATATTACATGTCCACGTAAGACTTTCTAATATCTAAGTATGTGTTACATTGCTGAATGTGACGGCCTTATTGGATATCCATATACACACCTTCCAATATCTAAGCACGTGTTACGTTGGTCACTGTGATGAGCATATTGGATGTCCACATGCAGACTTTCTACTAAGTATGTGTTACATTGGTCACTGTGATGGGTATATTGAATAGGCACATGCAGGGTTTCTAATATCTAAGTAGGTGTTACATTGGTCACTGTGTTTGGCATATTTTATGTTCACATACTTACTTTCTAATACCTAAGTAGGTGATATGATGGTCAAGTAGGTGATATGATGGTCAATGTGATGGCCATTTTTGATGTCCACCTACAGAGACTCTACTATCTAATTCGGTGTTACATTGGTCATTGTGATGTACAAATTGAATGTCCACAGACAGACCTTCCAATATCTAAGTAGATGTTACATTGGTTACTGTGATTTTTCTATTGAATGTCCACATGCAGACTTTTTAATGTCTACGTAGGTGTTACATCTGTCACTGTGATTGACACATATACATAATTTCTAATATCTAAGTAGGTGTTACATTGGTCACTGTGATGTGTATATTGGATGTCCATGTGCTTACTTCCTAATATCTATGTAGGTGTTACTTTGGTTACTGTGATGGCGATATTAAATGTCCACATGCAGGCTTTCTACTATCTAAGGAGGGGGTTATATTGGTCACTGTGATTGGCATAAGTTATATCTATATACAGAATTTATAATATCTAAGTAGGTGTTTTGTTGGTCGCTGTGATCGGTATATTTGATTTTCACATGCAGACATTCTAATATGCAAGTTGGAGTTACAATGGTCACTATGTTGGGCATGCTGAATGTCCACTTGCAGGTTTTCTATTATCTAAGTAGGTGTTATGTATGTCACTGTAATGCCCATAGTTGATGTATACATGCAGACTCTCTAATATCTGAGTAGGTGTTACATTGGTCACTGTGATAGTCATATTGTATGTCCACATGTGGACTCTCTTCTATTTGAGTAAGTTTTACATTGGTTACCATACTGTAGGTTTTCCATGGTATTCCAGGATAAACCTTCGAAAACTAAAGCATGTAAAATCATGGCCTATTTTGACTAATGTTCCAGGCTCCTCTGAAGGTAGGCTTTATAAAACATTGACAAAGGCAAATGGAAGCATGGATTATGTGCATGGAAAATCCTGGAAAATTCTAGCATGGTAAACCCTGAAGTATTTGGACTAGTATTCTAGACTCAGTCCAGGGTAGGCTGCAAAGCCATGGAAAACCCTGGAATATTCTACGGAAAATCATGGAACTTTAGCCTGGACAAATTGATTAATGAAAACAAGAGTTCCAGATAAAATAATTTTCATGAAAATTGTTTACTAAAGCCAGATATTTCCCTAAGCAATAATTTTTATTTGGCCGAGACCCTGACAGGATCTCCTTTGATCTGTGACAGTCATACACTATTAGGTGAAAAAGAAAAATATTCCCTATATGAATTACATTGAACCACCTATTCCAAACAAATCCTCTCAAAATAAAATTTCGCATTCTCCGTTTGTGTTTGATTCAGGTATCATTCACTTAAATATACTACATCAGCATGTACTATGTATCATGGAAATAAAACAATGACTATTTACTTGCTTGGCATAAGCACTTCATTTTTTAGTTCAATGTTTGAAAATCACTTCATAAGTCTTAGAAACATCTCAAAGTGTTATACAAGACAGTCCTTTAAAAAGATACTAAAAGTTTTAGTCTTGCAATGGTTACTACATGTCAAACGACCGGAGCATTATATATGTTTCTGACAACAGCAATGACGTCACTAACTTGATATGTTTGAAATAGGACGACTACCGTCTTCCTTAAAAATGAAGGTAGTTGCCATGATCTCTGAATATTTGCTAAATTTGGTACATGGAAATAAACATGTCCCAAAGAAAAACGGAAATTAGACAATCTTGCATGTAATTTGTTAAATTCATCAACCAATTGTCAATAACTGGCAACATTGCATCGAGAACTGCAGTTTGTCAAGTGCATCTGTAAATAATGAATAGCAAAATTTTCGTATCATTGATTATATGAGGCAAGATTAAAAAATAATCTCATTGACATATTAAATCTTACACGGAAACTGCACAGAAACATACATAAAAGCTCTACACAACAGGATACAGCAGCCTCCAAACTGGTTCCATAAGCCAACAAAATGTAACAGTCTTGATGTTACTAACCAACAATGTAATTCTGCCATTTTAAATTATTTCCGGGGTTTTAGAATCAGTTTCTGCACATGTATTGGCACTGCATGCAATAAAACCTTCCTAATTAACAAGCTAAATTGTGTTTGTTCAATATCAATAAGGCAGCATTCTACAATTTCATATTTTGCATAGGGATATAAGTGTGTTTTACAATAATAATTTCCTCCGGGTTCCTTCACTGGTTATATTGGCTTTTAAAAAGACTTTGCATACCTTATGTATTTTCAATAAACCTTTATTTCTCTTTATTTTGGTGTATGATTGATCGGATTTATATGGTTTATAGAGTATACGGTATACTTAAGATGTGCATCTATATAAAAAGACTGCTAGCCATGCTTGGTCTGTTTCACGTCCTGGGCTTCAGAGGTAAATTTTGAAAGTAAGAGCAAATAAGTGTTTTACATTTTATATATGTGGTAATTCATTAATTGCACTTTCAAAAGCTGTTATTGTAAATTTGTTTTCCCTATTTTAATAATTGCTAAAGATAGAGTACTTTAGACAAATTCAGGCTGATTTTTTTACCACAAGGGAGCAGTCATTTTATTTAGCTGTGTGCTTAGATCATATACAATTGCCATAAGTGCAGCATCAGCAAAAGCACATGAACGTAAGACAGCAGTGTGCATGTTGCAAATGTAAACAACTTCACATTACACACATCATTCTCTCGGAATTTCATTATATCTACAGATCTCTCCATGATAAAGATTTTCTCAAAACAAGGCTCTTGTGGTAGTCCAATCTTTTCGTACATAATATATATTGTATGCGTGTTGTGGAGGTTCATAAACTAGTCTCTAGAACTATAAACAAGTGAAATAACCACGATACCAAACTAGGCCTCTATCTTGAAAAGCCACATTTAATTTAAAAGCAAACTCCATGAAACTTAATTTTTGTATCGAATGCTGGCATAATCTAATGGGTCTGTCTCAAAGAAAGCAAAACCTATATACATTGAAACTTTGTATTTAATATCAAAATAATTGACCGCACTGGTTACAGCGTCTGTCTCGGATGCGGGAGGTCGCGGGCCATACAAAAGACTTATAAGAATGGTACTAGCAGCTGCTTCGCTTAGTGCTCAGCATTACCAGGTTAGTGTTAGGACTGGTCAGCCTGGTGTCAGAATAATATGATTCAGTGGGACAACATGCTACGTGTCTGCGGAATGATACCCTAGTGTTAGACATCCAAATTAACTGTCACGCTGCAGACTTCGTAGCCATATGACTGAATGTTTTAAAGATATGTTAAAAATCAAAATCAAACACATACATACAGACATCAAAATAGCTACATTTTTATGGCAGCAGATAATAATAATAATAATAATAATAATAATAATAATAATAATAATAATAAGCAACATCATACTGATATATTTCAAATTATTCATAATATACCTTACAGTGATAATAACCGGGACATGTATTATATGCATGGTGATAACAGAAAAAGATTTAGAAGAAAATACTTTAAAAAAAATAATGATTGATTTTGCCTCTCTCTTGTTTGGTAAATAAATATTCATTTACTTTAGCATTGATATTGTATGGGACTGTGCAATACAGGGAATATAAATCAGATTGATTTACATATTTTCTTCAATGCATATGAAGATTTTATTATTATAATTATATGTTTTAGTATTTGCCACATTCAGAATTGTATATCTGGAAATATTGGATATAAATAAAAGGAATTGGTGGAAATAAAAATAATCTTCATGAATTATTTAATTGAGGGCATTGTTAACATAACATTACCTCTTGTACATTTGATACTTGAAACTCATTAAAAATTATGTTTCTTGATGGCATTGTTTAAGAAACATTGAATACACCTTGCCGATGAAGTATCTAACATTAAAATATCGTCCTAGTTATTGCATTCCAGTGAAATGTCTATTTGGTCCTTCACCTTTCTTTTGCACCCCATATCAGTGTGACACTGTGGACAAATACAGACATAAGTAAATCGAATGTACTAAGCTAGTAACTAACCTGCATCAAACGCTCAGCTAGTTCATACAGGTAACCTTCCGCTGTATCCGCAGCTGGTGAAATGCAAAGTCGATTGAGTTACAGTTTTGCCACAGTCTATGGACCCACATAAATGAATACAGATCTGCACACAAAGGACATGGAAGACAATTTGTTCCTAAGTCATACAAAATTCTGCACTGAGTTATGTATAACAATGGGCAATTTGCAAAGCACATTTATAATGACCGTCTCTGTGATAACAAACTTCACAGGCATGGTTCTGACCCTGCATTTCAGTCACGCAAGCTATAATCTTTTAATATGTATGAATTATTATCAAGATGCTATACAAAAACACCGATTTATTTCTTCAGCAGGCTTCATGGCAACCAATGACCCCACCAAGACACATATTTATAGCATTTCAAGACGTAAAATAAATTACTGGGTTGTTTCTGATTTATTGTTCATATCACAAACTGATAACATTCGTGGACTGATACCAAAACATCGATACAAATCTGCAGATTTAGCAAAACAAATTCAATTCCTGATTTGTAACTTGTGATAACAGAACACCTGGACATGGTTAAGTAATCTTAGGTGCACATGCTCGTTCATTTATATGGCACCAATTACAAATGAGCTGATGTGGTTCTAGCTGGCTGATAAACTGTCACTGCTTGAGGAAATAGGTAACCTAATGAGAGTTAATGACTCACCAGTGGAAAACAAGCAAAGTTTTATCAAACTAGTAAATTACGGTTATCTTAGTTGCACAAATTACGTTCGCTAATCAGAGCAACTGCAGGGTAGCAATGTCATTTTTTTCCGCTGACAAATTTAGCTGGAACTGTCCCATGTGGTTGACCCAAAACGCATATTGACCAACCTAATTTGACCAAAGAAAAGAACACCTGGGTGACATGAACGGTATCCGAGTCAGGGATGATACATATGCGAAAATACTATTGTGATATTTAATTCCTTATTGATATTCTAGCACTGTTATACCCTGTTACCCCCCTCCCCCCGCAGATGCAAAAAGCAACTGCCTTTGGGGCTTTCGGAACTGCATCTGGATTGGCTGTTGGTCGTAAAATGTATGACTTTTCATCTCGTCAATTAATAAAAACATGAAAAAGATCTTCCACCACCAGGTACAAATTAAAAACTGCTGAACTAGCAAGTAATCTTGACTTAGCTATTATGGTAACGTCAGTCAAGCATTTACAAATTACTTTTATGCGGGATAAAATTGCTTTGATGATCAAACACACACACACAAATGAAACTTGTCAACCGGTACCTTGGACTCATTCTGTCACATATATGGAAACACCCAGATATCTTTCATAATCTGACCCACAAGGGATTGTACCACTAATTTAAGCTAACGAAACCCAAGGTGGTGGCGCTAGATAGGCAGCAAACACAAATACTGTCTGAAAAGTTCAAAAGTCTGGTGATAAAATTAGTGGAGTCCAGTTGCAATCTACATTATGTACTAAACATATCAGCTCAAAGCCAGTTTTGAATCACTGCATTATTATATGGAAATGCCCCGTCTTTGAAACGCACCAGTTATACAAAACACTCAGGTATTATTTTTTTGTTCATGTAACAATTCTTGAGTGAAAAGAAAAACAATTAAGGCACCAAGCATTGATGTAATCAACATGGTTCTATATAAAGGGGTAAAACTGGAATTGAATTTAAGGGAGAAGTGACAACCTTTTAAACTGAATAGGGATAAGTGAGCTGAACAGTGAGAAGTTGGAGCAAATCAAGAAATACAATATATCTATCTATCTATCTATCTATCTATCTATCTATCTATCTATCTATATATATATATATATATATATATATATATATATATATATATATATATATATATATATATATATATCACATACATTGAAAATAACATGGCCTTTCAATTGTTCGTATAAAGCAATGTGATATACTAATACTATTGTTATATCAAATTGTGATGTGCTCATGGCGCAATAATATATATATATATATATATAATCTTTTTAGCGACCATCTGCAGTTGTAGTGCGCTACTTTTATTTTTAAAACCATCTTTCTTGGCTAAATCAAAAGTGTGTGCTATATTGATTTAATCAATGTGAAGAAAAATAGAAACTAAAAAGAAAAGAAACCGTTCAACTTAATAATACGCAAAGGTGACTGTGAATAGCCACTTCAGCTACTTAATGCATGGAATACATTTGGCATTGGGAACAACACAACATTGGTCATAGCTATGGTGTCAGGTAGCAACTAAATAGTTTTAAACTAATGTCAATAAATGTGCATCTAAAAAAAAATCGAAGTACGAAGTCCTTTTTGCTTTCCTAAAAATAGGCAAAGTTTTAACTTTGTAGGCGAAAAATTTGCATCCTTTTGACCAGCAGCTCGACCGATTTCTAATATATAATATGACCATGGGACTAGTCCCCAAAAAATGCATATCTACATGACCATGGTGCTAGGCTGCCAGAATGTACATGTGTATGAACATGGTACTAGTCCCCCAGAATGCACATCTATAGGACCACGGTTTCAGGCCACAGAACGCTCTAGTATATGACCGTGGTACTAGGTCTGCAGAATGCATGTGTATATAATCATGGCATTAGCTCCTTAGAATGCACATGTATTAGACCATGGTGCTATTCCCCCAGAATGTGCACCCATATGACATTGGTACTAGTCCCCGAGAATGCACATGTACATGACCATGGTGTTATCCCCTTAGAATTGACATCTATTTGAACATGGTAAAACGCCCCCAGAATGCACATCTATATGAACATGGTACAACAAGTCCCCCAGAATGCACATCTATAGGACCATGGTTTAGGCCACAAGATGCACATGTATTTTTCTTGGTACTAGGTCCCCTAAATGCTCATGTTTATATTATTGGTATTAAACACCACAATGTACATGTATATGACCATGGTGCTAGAACTCCTGAATAGACATCTTTGTGACCATGGTATTACACCCCAAAATGCACATGTATATGTCCATGGAACTGGCCCCAGAATGCACATCTATATGACCATTTTGTTAGGCCCCTCAGAATGCACATCTTTATGAACATGGTACTAAGACAACGAAATGCACATCTATATGAGCATGGTAAAAGGTCCCCAAAATGCATAGATAAATGAACTGCGTACCAGACTCCAGAATGCGAATCTATATAACCATGTACCTAGTCCAGAAGAATGCATATCTATATAACCATGGTGCTAGGCCTCCCAGAATGCATATGAATATGACCATGTACCAGACCACAGAATACACATCTATATGTACATAGTGCTAGATCTCCCAAAATTCACACACACACATCTATCTATCTATCTATCTATCTATCTATGTATATATATATATATATATATATATATATATATATATATATATATATATATATATATATATATATATATATATATATATATATATATATATATATATATATATATATATATATATATATATATATATATGACCCCAGTACTAGGCCCCCAGAATGCACACATATAAGACATCTATTTCAGCATAGTGCTATGCCTCCTAGAATGTATGATCTAAATCACCATGGTACTAGGCCCCCATGATGCATGATCTATATGACCATGGTACTAGACCACAATAATGCACATCTAATGGATAATGATATTAGACCCCTAGAATAAATATGTATATGACCAGGGTGCTAGGCCCTTAAGAATATACATTTCTAGGACCATTACATTACACCAACATAATGCAAATGTTTATGACCATGGTGCTAGTACCCCAAACTGCACATGTATATGTCCATGGCGATAGGCCCCCAAATGCACAGCTATATAAACATGGCACTAGGCCCCGAGAATGCACATCTATAGGACCATGGTACTAGTCCCACAGAATGCGCATCTATATGACCATGGTGTTAGGCCCCCAGAATACATATCTATATGAACATGGTATTAGGCCGCAAGAATGCACATCTCTATGAATATGGTACTAGGACCCCGAACTGCACATCTATTTGAATGTGGTACAAGGTCCCCAGAATGCACAGATTTATGAACATGGTACTAGACTCCAGAATGCACATCTATATAACCATAGTGCTAGGCATCCCAGAAGGCACATCTATATGATCATGGTATTAGACCCCTGAATGCGCATCTCTATGAACATAGTGCTAGGCCTCCCCAAAAATGCACATATGTATGAATATTGTGCTAGGCCCCCAAGATGCACATCTATATAAACATGGTACTAGCATGTTGCACCTGGTCAAGACAAGCTTGTTGAATAAGTAAGTTACATAATCACATTATGATGGCAAAATATAATGTTTCCTATTGCACTAGTTTTCAAATTAGGATTTTGTAAACATCATATATAGTTTATATGATTAGTGTGTATAATGAACTAAGTGCTTCAAATATTGGAAAAACTAGCTATTAGATGCACAAATCAATTTTTGAATTTTGTATTATTTTTGTTTAAATGTTGCAAAAACGTTCTAGGCACCAAAATATAGGGACTTGCTTGTACAGGCGGGCGAAGTGGGAATTCATGAGTCACAAAACGGCCATATCAAAGGGTGAAACGATTCATCGATATATCAATGCATCAGTACGTTTGCTGAAATGATACGCATATCGATACAAGTGATGGAGAATCGATACAAAATGATACTTACCGTATGCATGTTATTTTAGTCTTCAGCTGTTATGAATAATTGTTATCATTTATCTTGTTATTCTGTGAAATTATAATTTATCTGAAACAGCATTTGCATTCACGGGAACTAATATGTTTTAGTAAAAACGAAAAGACTGTTTGAAAATATTAATTTGTCGTCTACAAGTTAACAAAAAGTTACAAGGATCTTAATCTGCACCCCCACCCACGATCTAATTTGATTATCTTATCCCATAATTCGTGTTCACCATACATTCCAAACATGTTCCACATGTATAATGAAGTATTTTAATCATTTGATAACCATTTTCATGCAAATTTGCCACTTTGAGTTGTATCTTGACTTCATTGGTTGAGTTGAAAGCTACGCTACCGGTTTGTTTCATGGTGAAATGATGTTATATTGAATCCTCATGTGTGGTTACTGCTTGTTCCGGTCCAGGTTAAGCAATAACCACCAATCAAAATTCAGTGTAGCTTATTCATTGTGTTGCAAATAGGAAATATTGGCAGAGCAACATAGGTTTCGAGGGAAAGTCATTAGATATGTCAAGTACTGACGCAGAGATGCTAGAACTCCACACATTCGTTGAAGGTCCCACATATGAAAATGTGCTAGGCGAAGTATACTATAATTATGTAACCATGCTTGTCGCGACATATGTTTTGCGGATAGCAACTGGTTCATATCTGGATTCTACAAGTACGACATGAGTGGCTAGGAAACAAAATTCGATTAGCACAACGTGCCCATGAATAAGCATTTTTGTGTAGTTTAAAACCATTCTTAAAAAAAGTTTTACAAATGCGTGTTTAATAAGGTCTACCTAGCAAAACCCAAACATGTCTACTTCATTACGATTTCTTTCGGCACATACTTTTTAAAGATAGTAATAATGACAATAATTGTTAAAGGTACGAAGCATATCTGTTTACAGGAACTAGGAAAGTGTTAATGGCGTTATAAGTGAGTGATTTTGAACCCAATATTGCAGTAAATACGAGTCAGATGTACGTTCTGGATGGAAAAATATAGACGGATTGACTCTTTCAGTGGTATTTCGAAAATTAAATTAAATGAACAAAGGGCAGAATACTGAGGGTAATTAAAATAAAATACAATTTAAAAGTATAATTCAAGTTCGTTGTTTTTAAATTAATTGATTTTGCTTGCAAATCATAAGCTACAAAACCAGATACATTGATCCATATCCCGGCTAAGATAAATTGAATAAAATAAGGGTAAAGAATGAAAGTAAGAAGTCAAGATATTAATGTAATACCGCTGTCGGCACAAGCATTGATGGACTAAATACCCTTATACAGCATTATGGGTAACAGTCACAAAGATCAGTTCCCCAATATATTCATTCTGATTCTCTTCATAAAGAAGCAGAGAACAATATTGATACCAAGAAAAGAAGCAGAGTATGCAAAAAATAATTAACAAATTAACGCTTATACAATTAGAGGTGACATCTGCTAAAAATGTTGATTTCAGTAGATCTAAGAAAGTAGAGCAGAGACATATATTGAAATTTAGATAAATTTTAAACTATGACCGTTTCTTTCCTCCCCATCCTTTTATCTTTGTTAAAGAGGGAGGTCTCCCTTAAGATGAAGTCATATCATCATCTCTCCTAACATTTTACGTGGAGAACAAGTATGGAATTTCACTTTTATATGCAGACATATTTAACTAGTGAATGAAGGTCCTGATGGAATAAAAATGTTAGCATAGAATGAGCTATGGAGCAGATTTTAAACTGCTCAAGTTTATCACCTTGTGTAAATTAATGAAAATTTTAGAATAGGACTTGGTGTAGTCAATAGTTTTCCTTCTTCACTAACAAATACAAGTACATGTGGCTGCACATGTCTTTTGCACCTGCAAGGAGTAAAATTATGTTGGTATTCAACTTTATTCCCATGCCCAAATTTGTTTTAGATGAGATTTTCTTTGCACGCGAAATATCAATTTTTTCCGCTGTTTTGGATCTAACATAGCTATGTCTTTCATGTGTAACTCAGACACGAAACTGGCAATAATACGTTTTCAAATAGTTCATGCTGTGCAAAACAAAGGGAGCTAAATGGAGCCACCATTAAATGGCTTAAAACTCATTGTAGCCTATAGGTAGTCTATATGCTGCTATCTTCTCATCAATGAAATATAAGAGTATGATAACTCTATGTATGTCTATAGTTTACATACTGGAAATAAGACCCGAATGTAAACATACATGAAATGGTACTACCTACCCTCCAAATATGGAAAGACAATCAAGTTCATATGTGTATCGATATGTATGGTATCGCAGGCTGCGTATCGTGAAACGTATCGATACGTGACACATGAGTATCGTTCGCCCCTAGCCATATCTGACTTTTCTTTAGTCCCTATCCATCACCGGCCTCGCACAAAAACTGTCTTTTGTTCTTAGCAGGTTGAGATAATGGCTAATCCAGATATTGTTTTGATGTGAATAGCTGTTTCTTAACGGAATATAGGATATATATTTTGACCAGTAAACCCCATTAACCACCATCAGCACAATGGAAGCTAATGGCTACTGGCAGTTTTCTCACATGTGGACATTAGCCGAACCTGAGGCTCAAACCCACATGATCAGGTGTAAGATGGCAATGATCAGGAAAGATAAGCGCTTTAGACCATTGGGCCAACCTGGGCCCACAAGTTTGACTGTGCTACAATACTTACAGATGGATGGATGGACAAACATACATAAGATACACTGACGTTTGCTCCTGAAGCATAGTGATAATTATTTTCTGACTTAACTTCATGTGTTACTAAAAGGATGACACTGCATATATGTGAAGAAGTTTGCGATATGACTTCAGAATCAATGTTTGGATCGGGTATGTCTGCTGGGTATGAAAACATTGAAGAATTTCTTTGAATATGCAATGAAACCTGTAAGGATTTGTAATGGAGTGATGTCTTGGAATATGCAATAGAACCTGCAAGGGTTTACTATGGCTTGAGCAATCTAGTACTTAGCATTATATTAGTAGCGGTAACCATTATCAACTAATATCACATTTTGACATAATAACTGCATGTAGTGCTTGTAAAATTATAATCTGGTTCGATGGCATTAGTTAGTATTTTAATTGTGAAATTTTAATCTGAGTACATAGCAATGAGTTCCAGGTTAGTATGTAGGAAATGTAAAATTATAATCCGGGTACCTGACAATGAGTTTCAAGCTAGTATGTAGGAATTGTAAAATTATAATCTGGGTAAATATCATGAGTTTAAACTTTGTATGTAGGAAATGTAAAATTATATCTGGGTACATGGGAAGAGATGAATATTCAGTATGAAGTGCTTGTATAATTACAATATGGGTACATGCCATGCGTTTAATATTCAGTGTGGAGTGCTAGTGAATGTACAACCTGGCTACATGTTAATTAGTTTCAACATAGTATGTTTGACTTCTGAAATTATAATCTGGGTACATGTCCTGAGTTTCAGCTTAGTATGTAGGAATTGTAAAATTATAATGTGGGTACATGACAATGGGTTTCAAGTTAGTATATAGGAACTGTAAAATTATAATCTAGGTTAAAGACATGAGTTTCAGCTTAGTGTGTTGGAATTGTAAAATTACAATCTGGGTCCATGGCATGACTTTCATGTTAATATGTAAGAATTGTCAAGTTATAATCTGGGTACATGGCAATTAGTTTCAAATTTGTCTGTAGGAATTGTATAACTTCAATCTTGTGACATGGCAATGAGTTTCAAGTTAGTATACAGGAATTGTAAAATTATAATATGGGTACATGGCGATGAGTTTCAAGTTAGTATGTACGAACTGTAAAAATATAATCTGGGTACAAGGCATGAGTTTCAGCTTAGTGTGTTGGAATTGTAAAATTACAGTCTTTGTACATGTCATGACTTTCAAGTTAATATGTAGGAATTGTCAAGTTATAATCTGGGTACATGGCAATTAGTTTCAAATTTGTATGTAGGAATTGTATAACTTCAATCTTTGGAAATGGCGACGAGTTTCAAGTTAGTATGTACGAATTGTAAAAATATAATCCGGGTACATGACAATGAGTTTAAATTCAGTATGTAGGAATTGCAAAATTATAATCTGGGTACATGTCATGACTTTCAAGTTAATATGTAGGAATTTGAAAAAAAATTATAATATGGGTACATGACAATGAGTTTCAAGTTAGTATGTAGGAATTGTAAAATGTTAATCTGGGTACATGATATTGAGTTTTAAGTTAATATGTAGGAATTGTAAAATTCTATTCTGGGTAAATGTCATGAGTATTAAGCTAGTATGTAGGAACTGTGAAAATATAATCTGGGTACATGGCAGTGAGATTCGAGTTAGTATGGAGGAACAGTATGATTATTATCTGGCTACATAGCAATGAGTTTTAAGTTAGTATGTATGAATTGTAAAATTAGAATCTGAGAACATGGCAAAGAGTTTCACAGTAGTATGTAGGAATGGTAAAATTATGCTCTGGGTGTATGGCATGAGTCGCACATTAGTATGTTGGAATTGTAAATGTATAATCTGGCAACATTTCAATGAGTTTGAAGTTAGTATGCAGAGCTAGTCAATTATAATGTGGCGACATGTCAATTAATTTTAAATTAACATGTAGGAATTGTTAAATTACAATCTGGCTACATGTCAATGAGTTTTAATTTAGTATGTAGGAATTGCAAAATTATAATATGGGTACATGAGATGAGTTTTAATTTCGTCATGTAGCGCTTGTACACTTATTTTATCGGGTCAATGTCTTGAGTTTGCAATTAAAAATGTACAGCTTTAAAAATAATCATCTGGATGCATGTGATGGGTACGTGTAACATTTTTCAAATTTAGTGTGTACTACTTGTACAATTATAATATTGGTCCTTGGCATGAATTTCAAGTTCAGCGTGTAGTGCTTGTAAAACTAGAATCTGGGTACATTACATGAGTTTCAAGTACATAATGTAGTGCTTGTAAAATTACAAACAGGCTATATGACATGGGTTTCAAGCACATAATATAGAGCTTTTAGAATTACAAACAGGGTACATGCCATGAGTTTGTTGTTCAGAATTTGGTGCATGTAAAATTATAATCATGGTCCATGTCTTGAATTTCAAATTTAGCATTATATGCTGACGTCTACAATGCCATAAACACTGTTTTCATTTTCGTGTAGGCACATGTAAATATTGGCAACATATTTTATGATGAAGTTTAATTCAACATGTACGTAGTGCAAATGACTTATACTGTTTCAAGCATTAGTACTTCTACTTTGTAACGTGGGTTTTCATACATTATCCTATTGCTATGTTTGCGTTTCTGTTTTATTTTATACATTTCTTTCTAAAACTAATATTGCAATTATTTAGCATGTTTACGGCAGTTTCATTGGTTTCTTGAGGGGGGAGATATGTGCTGAGCATGTTCTATGAATTGTTTCGTATATTTGATTTAATTCATATTTATTTTAATTTAATTGCGTATCAGTGTTAAGTTTGTATTCTATTATATAATATTACAATGTAAATTTAATCACTGGAGATGATATTGTTCAAGATAATCGGTTGACCTTAATCATTCTTTCATAAACACCAGGTGTTGGCATGGATGCTGACCTTGATTCAAAATTAGTAAAGAAAGTTATTTTTTTTTTACTTTAAAATGATTGGTTGTTGTCAAGGTCATGATGGGGCTTTTGGTTTAAGATGTAAACAACTTTTTTTTATTTCTTATATAAAATGACTGATTTTCGTCAGGGTCATTTTTGGTGCACGTGATATGAATACGATCACGTGACCCCTTTGATATCACAGTTCTGGTTATTCCATAACTACGCATTTGTTAGTTTTATTAGAGATTTGTAGAGAGAAATTTCTCAGTTTTGGGCTTTTACATTTGGTATCAAGTTGTTTTCTTTGTTGTGGCCCGATCTTTCAGTTAATTATCTTCAAATCATTTTAATTTCAAAAGGATTCTTTATTTATTCTCTTGTAATGTTTGAAGAGTGCTTTTATATAATTTTTGGAAAGACATTGCTTACAAATTGTATTCTGATTTCCAACACAGGAGTGTTATTTACAAGGAACTATAAACGACCACATTGTATAGGATACGGCTTACGTCATCGCCTTCCATCTTTGATTCTTCGTCGAGAATCGAACTTGACTTCAGTAGAACATTTTATTATTAGAACTTTTGCAATTTAATTCGTGGATTATTCTTGGGTTATTTTTATATTTGATTCTTGAAACCGTAAGTTCTTATTTTTTCATTTTTACGGAATATTTTCAGGGAAATAAATTATTTGTTAAATTTTACAAAGCTTCTTGTTTTCACTTTCTCTGTGTTACTGTTTATTCGACCCTAAACACGTAACAGAATAATCAGCAGTGACATTCGTTGACGGAGAATGCCTCTAAATATGTTGTTTATCCCTGCATTGTCATCGTTCGATGTAATGTTGTCTATGAACCTTTTGTCGTGATCTCGCTTGGTTTCATTTCCGGGTCCTGGCTAGTTTAGATTCCGGTTACAAATTTGATTGTGTTTTCGATGAATCTTTGTGCGTGCAAATTTCGCCACCAAGGAAATTTGTTTCTGGTAGGTAATTGTAATGTACATAACGGTTAATATACTAAGAAAGTTACGCGGTTTTTTATTTCTTTGAATATTGTCGGCTTCTGGCATGAATATCGTAGTGAGGTTAAGTTTTTTCTTCGCGAACGCATACGAGTACCGTAGAATACCATAAGTCTTGCAGGATTTCGTAAGGCATAAAACATAACTGAACGTTTCATTTACTAAACCATCCAAATTTTCAGCAAAAAATCAACAATATATGTACATAAATCATATGTAATAATATTTAAGGTACAATAAATAAAAACTGATTTGACTATAGTCTATTTCATATAAAGGCTAATTTGGCATGTAAGTTCATCTGCAAGGAAAATATCGTAAAATCTGTAGGATATGTAATTTATTCAAATAAATTATTAAAGGTAAATTATTTGCTAATAATAAGAGACAGCTTAATTTCATGCTGCAAATGGCTGAAGTAAAGCAGAATTGTTCATAGGAAGTTATTCAACTTCTTTTCTTCTACCCTGATATTTATCATTGAGCCAGACAAGTCAAACAAAATTATGTTTAAAATTATTTTAATTTTCTAACCGATTGTTAGTTATATATTGATATCTTTTAGTTTTAGATGTCATTTTTGATTATTTCTGGAATACACTGGTGAATCTAAAAGCCTGAGTTTGGTTATTTAATTTAGTTAAAAGTAATTACATGTATCTGCAATGTTCTCAGTCATATATACAAATAGTCCTGACGGCCGTCACAATATACTCACTATATTACCAATAAGTTATTTTTAATCATCGAAATCAAAACAAGAGTTTTTGTTTAAAGTACTTTGAGGGCTGAAAACTGTGAGAAAAAATATCCTTAACCCTTCCTACAACCACCACCACCATCATAAATGGTCATTCTCTTCTGGAATATAAAAATACAAGATAATATGTGTATGCCTCTTACAATTACATTGCTTGCCCATTGAGCTAATGATACAACTTAATGTCCTAGCTCATGTGTTCTGAAAGGTCAGTCACTTCAGTATCTCTATTACATGGTTGAGCTGTACATAAGGGAGAGAACGGTCTTCGGTCTTATGACAAAGTCATGTCTTTGAACATACCGTTCACAGAAAGATAAATATTTGCAAATTGCTCTTATAGTGCAGTGGTACCATTATAGTGGAATGAACTTACGAACCACATAAACTTATCACTATATGTGGATTCATTCAAAATCCAAGGTTAAACAATTCGTTTTTTTATAGTTCTAGGAAAATAATTTATGATCTATTGTGTGCGTGCTTGTCTATGTGAATAATCCTTCAATTGTCAATAGAGCATCTCTGATCTCATTTTAATAATAAGGCCAAAATGCCTTATGCCATG
The DNA here is from genome assembly GCA_028554795.2 of Sinohyriopsis cumingii. Taxonomy (NCBI): domain Eukaryota; kingdom Metazoa; phylum Mollusca; class Bivalvia; order Unionida; family Unionidae; genus Sinohyriopsis; species Sinohyriopsis cumingii. The sequence continues at coordinate 56,023,253 of CM068837.1, forward strand.
CTATAATATTTATGCATGTGTATATGGGTGTATGCTTGTGTTTGTGAATATAATATTGTTATCGTCAATGTACAGTTCCTCTGAATATTTTTTTACCATACATCGCACTATAGTAAATAAAGACTTTATTTTAAATTTTGTAATTTGTACAAAATGTTGTTCAGGACCACACACTGATACAAGTATTGAGAATACATTATGTATCCCCAGTCACCATTATAACTACCTTACAGTTAATACACCTTAAGGACCTATTGGCAATTTCACTCAAAGGAGGGTAGCAGTTTTTATCCGAGGAACCAAAAACAAAAAAAACTATAAAAAAAATAACGTATACCCTACTTTAAGAGAACTAACTTATTTTAACTAAAAGAAGGAACGGATCACTTTTTATATTTAACACAAATAAGGAACAATTATATACATATATATACCTTAGTGAATAAGGTAGGTCTGTCCAAAACAGAGCCATGTTAACCACCCAAACTGATGGAATTTCTCAAGATGACCGTAGTGGCAGTGGCTGCCATATTTGATGTAAGATCTTCACTGTGTTCATCTTTGGACCATGTAGATAACATAAGAAGACCATCTGTGAAAAATTTCTGTCACATGACTCCATATACTCCCAGTGGTCCAAAGCACTCGCCTTCACTGAGATCTCACCTCTGTCGGTGTAAGGTTCCAGTCACAGGCTCAGTCAACATGGGTATTTGAGAAAGCTTGCCAGTACGTTCCCATAACAAAATCAGCTGACAAGCACAACAAAATGGTAAAAATGTTCCTTTCCAGCACGTTTCCATACCATAATCGGCTTACAAGCAGAACAAAATGGTAAAAGTGTTGCTGTTTTCAAATCGACATTGTCATTATTGTGTATGAAAATTAGATAAAAGTTGAATCAAGGACGACATCATCTCTTTAGTTAATGTCAAGATCAATATTGAGATCGGTAATGTTTGTAAAAGAGTCCATTTCAACTGCCAGTGTTTGGCCTAGATAATTGGTCATTCATTTGGCTCGGCCAATGATAAGATATTTCTTGGAATAAATACTTGGCTTTGATTTTCCTGTAATATCACTTACCTGGATAACTGACACACATGTAAAATGGTCAGGACAAATTCACTAACATTCTGAAACTGAAGAGGCTAAATAACAGCGTACATTGATAATATCTTGTCTAATAATGCTGGAGTGTGCATGTGTGTGTATGCGTGTGTGTGTGAAACATATGAATTCATTGGAAAAATAATTTGCATATATTTACATTTCTATATTTCACTTGTGAAAATATAAGACTTCCCTTCATGCTAACCGATGCTTAATTATGTACCCACAAAAGTTGTACATGCAGCAACTGCAACAAATTTACTTATTGAACTAGAAGAAATAAATAGAAAGTGACCAAAACTACGGACATGTAAGTGAATTTTTAGGAAATAAATCTGACCAGACGCCAGCCATATAATTTACCCAAAACCTGCCCATAACCACCCAAAGCCTGCCTCAATTCACCACAAACATTATGTAAATTAAACGAAGCATACCCAAAACCTTCCCTTGGAAACCAGGACCTGATTCACAACTACGGAACTGTTCATTCTCAACCTTTAATGTAAACACACTTACTTGACATTACTACAGGAATTAATCTTTGGTTAGCAGATATGAATGGGCTTGACCTTATCCCCCTTGGACCCTGTCCCTCAAGAAATAACATGAAAAACATAAATATCCCCACTCTTGAGTAATATAGTGATTAAGAAATTAAGTCGTTGGACTTAAGACCAGGATTTAGCAGGTTCGATTCCTACCATTATATCAACCTGGATCCTCAAAATTAAACACTGATCTTGCTCTTAATAAAATGCGTCTCAGATCTTCATGTTAAAATAGTCTGTCTTAGAAATGTCATTATGTATCCAGAGGATGTCTTATAAATGTCATTACTTATTCATAGACTGTCTTCGAAATGCCATTATGTATCTATAGGCTATCTAAAAACGCCATTATCTATCTATAGGTTGTCATAAATGTCATTACGTATCCATAGGCTGTCTTCAAAATGCCATTATGTTTCCATAGGCTGTCTTAGAACTGCCATCAGGTATTTATAGGCTGTCTTAGAAATGTCATCATGCATACTTTGGCTGTATTAGCCATGTCATAATGTATCCATAGGCTGTCTAAGAAATACCATCATATTTCCATAGCCTGTCTTTGCAATGCCCTTATTTATGTATAAGCTGTCCTTGGAATGCCATTATGTATCCAAAAGCTTTCTTAGAAATCCCACTGACGGACTACAGTCCAAAATACCTATCCGACCTCACCCAAGTGTATACACCAACAATATACTTACGCTCCTCTTCTGACAATCGTATACTCATTATTCTCACTATGAAAACGAAGTCATATGGACAAGGTTCTTTTTCTTTGCATACCAGGGCCCAACAACGTGGAATGAATTGCCCATTGAACTTAGGCACAAAGACACAGCGATCCAATTCAAGAATGCTCTTAAAACGCAAGAACAACCGCCGTAAAGACCAAATAATGTTTCCTATCTTAAATATTTCAGCATGTTTTTTATGTTTTCTAATTTCATGGTGTTTTTTTTTTTTTTTTTTTTGTAATCTTATCAATATATATGATTTATGCTATAGGTGTTGTCTAATGTTGTAAAGCGCTTAGAGTTTCTAATGATTAGGCGTTATACAAAGTCCTCATTATTATTATTATTATTATTATTATTATTATAGTCTAAAAGAAGGCTTGCCATACAGTTGTGTTAAGCTTAATGCCCTTTAAGGACCCTTAATTTCCACTCAGTATTTGGGGAGGTGGGGTTTGATATTTCAATTAAATAAAATATAGATATAGAAAACTATTAGTAGATACAAAATCATCAGTCAGATACTCACGAATCCATCCTGCATCTAGAAGTGTTTAGTTAATAATACAATGAGTGCACACAACATATAAGACTGAAGTGGTTCAGCAGTTATGCAGCTCTAACACAACTACATCTGGCTGAGATGAAAAGACGATTGCTTTAAAAAGTGAAACAATACTATCCAATAGTTAAAAATTAGCCATTTTGCTTAACCAAGATTTTAGATGTCATACTAAAATAAAAATGTCTGGAGATAGTTCAGAATTTTTGATTTAACATATTGGTTTGTTGAAATACAAAACATTCTCAAATGAGTTCCTTTCTGTAAGTGGTTCCTTATAAGTACCTTAATATAACTTCATCTGTCTTCCTCTAACTCAAATCCTTAAGTCCTGCTGTATTAAGATCTCCTGGCGGCTAATGGCGTATATGGTTAAGCACTGAAACCACTCACCATGCAGCTATGTTACAAAGCCGGTTAGCATGCAGCAGAGTATGAATAAAAGCCAAAGTGTGCATACAGGAAGGAAAAAGCAAAAATTATATAAATTGCAAAATATTAGCATCTTTTTTATTACTGGTGCAAAATTGGTTCATCAATGATTCTGTGGAAAAATATCAAATATTTACTAAGTGCAATGATGTTGTGGGCTTAACGCCACTTCTTTGCACGTGATTAGTTACACATGTGGTTCTGAATAACTGTTGCTGGATGAAGCTGGGAAAACCCGGCGAAGAACCACCGAACCATTGGAAGCTACAGGCAAGCTATCTCACATACCCACATTATCTGAGATGGCAGTGATCAGTAAATGTGAGTGCTTTGGACCACTTGGCCCCGAGAGACTTCATATGCTCAGTAATATTCAACATAAAAGATGCCTTTACATATTTGAAGAGAGCTAAAAGATTTCAGTATATGGACATGTTAATTTTATTGCCAAGCAAACATCATAGCGGCAATCTTTATAAAAGTATATATAGAAATGCTTACTAATATTTCATGTCAAAGTGTTCATCACCAATATACTATGTTGGTCTTAGTTCATCGAACACATTTTACAAATGTTATCTTTCCTACAGGAATTAGACAATATAATTGTTGCAAGGTCTTGTAATAGTTTATTTTGTTTTATAATTTGCACAACCTTAAGCCGGACACCTCTGTGTCGTGTTTGCATAACATCGCTACCTATGCTGAATGTTTTCTTATGTCACTATGAATATTGCTCAGTACCAGTGGACCAATATCTTCAAAACTCTTTTGAAACAATTCATTATATGGCTTTGATTAAATGTGTGTCTCTGACGGATTTTTAACGTAGCTTTAACAATTTTTCAGTCATATCGCTACGATGTCTGCCGTGTGGCAGTTTATAGTGATGTCTAGCACTGGGGCATCATGCCATACAGTTGTACCGCAGACATGTAGCATGATGTCCCACCCAGTAACATTATCCTATCACAACGCCGACCAGTCCTAACACTAACCTCTTAATGCTGAGCGCCAAGCGAGGCAGCTGTTAGTACCATTTTTGTAATTCTTTGGTATGACCTGGCCGGGGATCGAACCCACGACCTCCCGCATCCGAGGCGGATGCTCTAACCACTAGACCACCGGAGCGGTGTGCCTTGGTATAATATAATTTTTACTTCACGTAAACCTTAAATTTGGATAGCATCCACATCTCTTTGCTTAGATAGGAATGGTTTTTCTGGATGCTTTATACATAACCATGGCCTTTCTAAGAAATATTCTTTGATGCATTGGTAACATTTAGCATCCATTGCATCCTGGATATTGTCTATAAGTTGATCTAGAATTGAAAGGCGTTCCCTCTTTTGGCGTTTTAAAGGTTTTGTCAAGTTTTGAATTAGAGGTATTACCCCAAATTACATTAAAATAGTCCAGGTATGCCTGAATATAACTTTTATAAAATATGACTCTATACTGAAACGTATGTTTTGATTTCTCCAAGAAGCCAAAGATACGAATTAACCTTCTCTGCAATATGTTTAATGTGAATAGACAACGTTAGACTGTTATAGATAAATGCACCAATAATTTTATCACGAACGGTACATATTAATATTCCCATTGTCAAATAGAACTTAGAGTTTGTTGCTGTCTAGCACTGCATATAAACATTTTCGAAGAAGGCTAAACATATGCACAAATTGTCAAACAAAATAGCCTCATGCTAAAAAGAAAGCAACACTCCAAATTTACACTAACTTCTTCTAATTATCTTTACATTCCAAAAGCAAGGAACTCTCTAAAAGCACTATCAATATTCATGGCCCATTATTTCTAACCGTAATCCTAAAGGAATAAAGGAAGATACAAATATAAATGCATTTAATTAAAATATAATTTAGTTGATGAAAAGTTGAACCTGTTTGCCTTAACAGATACATTATAACTTAAGTAACAATTTTCAAATGTTCAGCTTTGGTGTCTTACTACTGTGTACGCGAATTTTCTACTAAACTTTGTTGCTTAGAGGCCAACGATTTACTTGGGGATGCGGTGGAATTAGCTTTTGAGTGGGATCATTTTTCTTTCATTTACGTAAAGGTAATGATTTTTTTCAACCAGTGTAGCGGCTATTATAGGTAAGTATTCATATAAATCAGAAGAATATATGTTCATGCTATTTAAAATCCCTCGACAAACGATTTTTAAAATTGCAATTTAAATCTGTGATATTTCTGTCTGCCAATGAAACTGATTGCTTTGTGTTTTTTTGGCAATGAACAACTTATGCTAAGTAAATCTGAATCTTCTCAGTTCAGTCAACTGTAACAATCTATAAACTTTCTTTCTCCAAAGCTAACAAATAAGGGTCATAACCACAATGTTGGAACCAAACATCTACAATAGAGGAAGAAAATAGAAACACAGAGAGTTGGATTCATGACATACGTTTCTCTTGTGTTATCCACTCTCCAGTTGTCATGGAAACATTGCAGCATTCTATCTGAATATCAATCCCCTCTGTGCTGTGTCTTTCACCTATATTCACATCTTTCCCCAAAAGACGCTTTGTCAATGTTGTTTTCCCAACATCATACGGACCAACCACCATCACCCTGATATTGTAAACCTTCTCTTTTCCATCTCTAAGAGCCTTTTTAAACATCTCAATTGATCCTGTATCCATATTTAGGATCTCTGATGGAATGATTGGATCTGAAATTGAATGATGACATTAAATGCATGATTCATATTTATTTTTAATGATATATTTCATACCCTATTAATTATCAAATACACGAATATTTAACATTATATTTTAAAACCCTATCTATATTTCTTTTCTAAATCCTTCCTCTGTTAAAACATTTCCACTTTTCTTCCAAAAAAGGGGGAGGGGGCCTTTTTATGTTTTACTGAATTACCACAACAGAGATGTGATAACCACAGTGGACCACACTCCTGACATATCACCACAACATCCAACTAATGATCACAGTGAAACATGATCTTGACATACCACCACAATGGCTAACTAATGATCGCAGTGAAACATGCTCCTGATACACCACCTGGTTTTGGAATACTTTAAGAAAATCAATTCCGTGAATAATTTAGGAATAATGCTGATGAAAGGCAGTGTTGTATTTATTTTTTAGTTCAACAACTCTTTTAAATGCAATAATGGCTACCTAATGGATATAAGAACAATACAACAACCGACCTGGGTACACACTGAAACAGCCAACCCAAGATGATGTATATGTGTGTTGAACCCATTATCTTTGGATTTTTTAGTCCAGTGATTCACCAAGTATCACGACTGTCTGAATGATTGAAATTTAATTGCATAGGAAGAATCTATTGATGACATTACAAAACACTTTTCATGATTATGATCTATAAATGAACACTAACTTTAAAACAATCAGCAAAAGGCAACCATGAAGTCACATTTTAGAGGGACAAAGTAAAATAATAACAGAATGCACTCAATAACAGTTTTACTTTTAAAAAATAAGAGAATCTTATATGTATCAACAATTCTGGCACCTTAGCTTTGTGTTATGTTCTGTACTATGTCATAGTGACCTAAACTGAGGTACACCATTGATTTTCTGTTCCAGATCTTGTTCTCATTAACTGTAGTGTACACTCATCTCTGCCACCGTGTATCACAATAAATACCTACGTTTTCTGATTTGCTTGTCTTTAAAAGCAAACAAATGATTACTCGAGTTAAACACTGTGTGTTTGCAGAAATTTCTTCTTTTCTAAATTGCAAATCCAAATATGGATTATTATTATAATGATACGCATAAAAATAGATTTACTATCAAAGTAAATTAGATGCATTATTGAATAGGCCAGTACAACCAATTTTGAATCAATTCCAAATGACGGTTAATAAATGTGTCCAATTTTCCAATACTTTTATTTCTGAAGATTGTACTAGTATATTTCTTTCAAATGAGTGTCCATGTTTCTATTTTCTACATGATTCCACTGACTAAATACCTGCACTATGGAGAAAAAACAACACTACTCTCACGACGTGGATAATAATGCCGTGGCTTACATAAGTTTACAGAAGTAAATGAAGTTAACAGTCGGTATCCATTGGTTGAAATACGTAGTCCAGATCAGAATAAAATCTCGAAGCCACTAAAATTATTTTGTCCGTCTCTTTGCATGTGTGTTGTATCCCCTACTTAATTATATATGTCCTTTTTTGAACTATAACACAACTACTTTTAAATAGAGATGGTTCGGTTTATTTCGGTTGTTAAATATAAATATTTCTTGCAAAATCATTAAAGAACTTTGACAATAAATGCGTGCTACATAACCAGTATATATGTATAGAGCCTAACCAATATTCGTGGTCGGGTGTAAACCGAATTGAACGTCGCGCGCTTCGATGAAAAGCGACACCTGGTACGAAATATTTTATATACTACCCTAGAATATTAATGGCTTCTCATCCTGGCAGTCGTCGTAGCTTCAAAACCATTTATAGTTTTGCCTGTAGGTTTTGTGCTTATAAACAAAATGCACATCACATAACAATAAGGAGATCAATATACTTAGAGCAATATTAATATTAATTTAACAACAACAAAATATAATTTTATTTAAACTTAACATTAATAAAGGCGACAATACATGACAAAACTCACAGCTTGACATTTGTTTTCTAAATGTGAATTTAAATTGAAAATTGTTTATAAATATAGCAAGAAATTTTATTTTGTCACGTCAAATAATTCTTAATGTCAATAAAATAAAATAAAAATATATGAATCAAATAAGAAATATGGATTACCTGGGTCCTGGGTCCTGTATCTAGTGATGAAATTACTGTGGATGCATGTTAAATAGAGATGTCCATTGTCCCAGAATATGGCAGTGATACGACGTGGTATTTCGTTTATGAAAATGGAAACAAGTTGACATTCAGATGTAAGGTAGTGAATAGAGGGATAAGGGTATCCATAGTTACACACAAACAGACATCCATATTGGTCTACAGCGATGCCTCTAGGTGTCCTCAAATCTTTATGTTTGTATCTATACTTATATTTGCTGGGATTCTGGACATCATAGCCAAAAACACCAGTATCAGGGGAGTTACTACCAACACTACATGAAATGTAAATTATGTTGTCTATTGTCGTCATGGAACTCGACAACATGAAGCTCTTTGCTTTACAAACACGGTGCATGGTGCCAACAACATGTCCTTCATTGCGGGATACGATATACCAATACAATATGTATGTTTTGACACCACATACTACAAGATCATCCTTGACTGATACAATTCCATCATACCTATCCAGTCTTTCCTGTACACGTAAAGTCCTAATTCTTGTTATAACACGTTTGTTGTGTTTATTATCTATGGACATAATTTGTATCGAACCGTCGAGCAGAATCGCACCGATTTCCGTGTCGTTGATAACACATATACTGCATGGTCTTAACCCCAGCGGCTCCGACTCGTCCAGTAACTCTCCATCCTGGAGTCCATGAAGCCATACTTTATCCGCCTTGTCGTATATGGCGAAAATCTTGTTTCCACAAACCACGATACCAGTATAGTAAGGGGACTTTTCGGCTGTGGAAATAAAGTGATATAAAATTAATACACATCTGCACAAAAATCCAATATCAATACGTATACTAAAATAATAAATACCTTATATTCGTCGTCTTATCATAACGATGAATTTAATTTCTGACAATAAACGATAGTTCTCATCAACATCTACGATCGTTATCATGTTTCCAGACACAAAAAACACTTAAACAGGGGATACTTATTTACATAGATATATGCAACTTCGTCATTTTTTCAAACACTCAAAATGAAACTAAAAAAGAGCTTTATCATTCATTTAAATATATATCTGACCTTAAGTAAAGTCAACTTGAAACATCTAACAGTTACAATCGTCGTAGAAGTGTTATCGTTATCATCATCTTAATTATTAATATAATAAACGTCACACAGACCATGTATGCAGGTATTCTGTTTTCACCAGTAAGCACATTATTCTTGTTTGTACAGTATTTCAGTAACGATATTGACTTTATCTTTAGATTTGTACAGTTTTCATAAAAACAATACTGCACATAGTTAACTGTAAGAAATAGTGTGCTAGTTACTACTTCTGTGTGATAACTACCGTTGTCCCGCGTACTAAATAATTCATATAAGTCGTCATATCATTACAATGAATTTTATTATATTTATGACTACAATGCCGATGTACCAGGGTGCTGGTCGGCTGTGGAAATTGATACAAACTTTAATATATATTTTCACAACAATTACTGATATTTGTACTTATATTAATTGATTTGCATGATATACAAATAATTAATACGTATGAATTTAGCCTATGATTATAACTTTAACTATATGACAATTACGATCGATTTATTGGGTCGTTATCATCACCATCATCATCATTATCATCATCATCTACTTATCATTATTATTACAGAAGGGTTTTGCATCAGACGACCTCCCACATAACCAGTGAGCAAAATTTTGGAGTTCTGTGCAGTTTTTCAGTAAACTGAAGATGCCAACAATAGTGTGTTCACAGATACTCTAAGGATACTGCTATAGTCCCTCTAATTTTCAAAAATGTTAACGTGATACATACGTACGTACATGTGTAACGTCCATTAATGTCTCTAACATAGTTAAAACTAAGTATATTATTAACTATCATTTCAATACTATTGACTATCATTTCATTTCAATAGAATACTGTAATAAATAATAAAGTAATACGTGTGTAATATCACAGAACTGGTCCTACACAGACATTGGGTCAAACATTGTCCAATGGATATTGATTGTGCTGACACATTTAGAGTTGATATTATGATTTTGCATGTGGGTTTATGGGTCATTTTCCATACATATCAATTAAATACCGAGTTGTATGCAGCACGTGTCAAAATATTAGAACTGAACCATTGGATCTCAGTCCCTAGATTATATCAAGTAAACTATTTAAATTACCATGACAAAATTACAGCATATAGCATATAGCATGAATTTACTGGGGTTGTGTGTGAGAAAGCTTGACAGTAGCTTGTTGTGGATCGACGGTGCAAACAGGGGCTTTTCTGGGTTCTACCTACAACAATTATACTGGCCTCCATGTATAGCCTATCATGCGCTGACATAGTGCGTTGAATCCAAAACATTAGTAGTATACCTCCATCATCGCCATGGAATGTTTAGTAGTAGCATCAAATTTATACAAATCTACAACATTTACGTCTCCACTGGCAGATTAATAGTTGCACTGACCGACCTATTTTACCCTATACAGACTTATAATTGGACGTCTTTCCTTGCTTTGATATATTGATAAATACACTCACCGACCGTGTTTTACGCCTCAAGGTCAACATTCTTGAAACAGACTGAAATTAGTAAATACCATCCTACCCAATGGAATAATAGGGTATTCTTTTTTTAATTAACAACAGTTCCACAATTGCCACAATTTGTTTTTATAATCGTCCTTAATGTTTGTATCTGCATATACTTGTCAACCTTGAAAAGGACAATAAGGTAATTTTTCGAGATATATTTGTTTTAGTTAAACACATTTAAATATTTAGGCATTACACTTTCATGTAGAAGGCGTAACTTCTTAGCGCAATAGAACAAAGTGGAAAATAATTTACACATATGATATGATTTTGCTAACTTATCATCTTCTCCTCCATGTGAACTCTTTCCCAAGATCCGAACTAGATCTATATTATTACGGAAGTGAAGTGCGGGGTTCTACAAATGCATGCACAGAACGTTCATCAAAATTGATGATTTAATGTCTTGGCTGTTTATATTTTTCGGGCTAATCAACAAAGTAACATGTATCATACTCATATTAATGTTCACATTTTTTCTCATAAAAATATGTATATAAATAATTTTGTTAGAAAAGACCCCTATATGGTGTGTACTGGAGTGTCAAGCCGCATTTTAAACTTACCCTCTCTCTCTGTGACTCTCGCTCTCCACAAACACTTACGAAAAACTTGCCACTTACAGCTAAATTTTACTTGCCGCAAAGTAACATAAAAGTGAAACTTAATTAAACAAAGTGGGTAATCCTCGTTAGTGAAACACCCGTAATCACGTACAGCTGTCTTACGCAAAAACCTACGAAATTGTGTGCGTTCGTTAATTTGAGAAACTGTGTCCCGTTTCCTCACGCAGCTTAAGTGTACGCATCCAATCTTAGTACCTTTTAAAAGAAAGAAAATCAAACGCTATTTCGCATGGGCGTTTCATAAACATATCCGTAGGAACATTTCGTACGTCTAAAAGCCATTTGCGTAAGCTACTATATTGTATGGGAAGTAAATGGTAAATTAGTAAAAGATAATATGGTAAGATACAAAGGACGGCGACTAAGATGACAATACAAAGAACACTAACAATAGAATGATCCCAGAAATATCGGGCAAAACATGCCTTGACCTCTTGGTCATACTAAAGAAATCTAGGTATTATTTGTGATTCAAGAAGAGGGTGTATCTCTCTCTCTGTGTTTGTGTGTACGTGTGTGTGTGTGTGTGTGTGTGTGTGTGTGTGCACATACAGTGTTTGATTTGCCACTGTCAGAAATCCAATACCACTCCCCCATTCATAATAAAGCCTCAAAACCGCAATTTGAAAGGTATCCAAATATTAACTATCAATTTATACATTTTTTAACAAATCCAGGATTTTCATACTTTAAAATCTGTCACTGCCTGAAGTTCCTCCGTCCTAGGCAGTAGACTTGTCTGCCTAATTGGAAAACAGTAAGCGTCTGTGTGTGTGTCTGTGTGATTAAGACAGACAGACAGCAAAAAGACAGAGCGATAAAGAAAGAAAAAGAGACTGTCGAGCTAGTAGTCGATGAATAAACATAACTTACATTTGAAGAAGCGGTGAAGCCATACTTCTTGAATTGTTTCTATCAAAGTGTTCCATAATCACTTCTCTATGTTTACTGACCTTTATTTCATTCCAATAGTGTACTTGAAGGTACTCGTGGTGTAATTTCCAGAGACAACCCAGCAGAGTCCACCATTATGGACGAAAAGGTAAATATGATGTTATTTAATTTATTGCGTCAGTTACATCCTTCCTCCACATACTTCTTAACTTTTTAGATATGCAATGTAATGCTAATAATATAATTTCAGTTGAGCTTTAGCTTCGCTTCTGCTTGAAATATTTGCATTGTAAGACCAAAATCTGAAGAAAAGATAGATTCGTGAGGTAACACCCTATCCTTTGCAATAACATTTAATGTTATACAACGGGACGTGACGTAGATCCATTCGCTTGCAAGATATTTACAAAGGACAGCGACAGAGGTGAAGATGACAAGAACCATATAAATACAATGACCAAACAATATCGGGCAAACATGGCATAGCCCATTGGTCATATGGAATGAAATATATATATATATATATATATATATATATATATATATATATATATATATATATATATATTATTTCTGTAGAAGTAAAATTGGATGCGTGTCTCCTTGCGTGCGTGCATTGTGCGTGTGCGCGTGTTTATGCCGTGACGGAATAATGATATTGTCTCTCATAGGCACAATACAAAATTCTAAACCCTTCCCCACAACCCCGACCTCGTCCAGAGAAAAGCCATCAAACCAGAATCTTCACGCGTTTAAATAATATAAAAACTGTACTAAAAGTATGTTATATGCAACATAAATACTTTAAAAATAGATTCAACAGTATCGTACTTTAACTTTGTCGCTGCTTGGGTTGTGTCCGCTATTGGCAACTGCCTTCTCTACCTAATGAGAAAACAATGACTCCAAGTGTGTCTCTCTGTGTGTGTTTGTGTGCGTGCGTGCGTGCGCGCGCGAGAGAGACAGAGATTTTAAATCTTGTAGTATGTGAATATACATCATTTAACGCAATCTTCACGCGTTTAAATAATATAAAAACTGTACTAAAAGTATGTTATATGCAACATAAATACTTTAAAAATAGATTCAACAGTATCGTACTTGAAGGAAACGGCTAAGCCATTCTTCCTTAGTTATATATAGACTTTTATTTCCTCAAAAACATAATTATACTTAAGATTGTCATGATGTCTTTAGTCCACCATTATCGATGGCATGGTAAATATAAAATTGTATCAAATCCTCTAAGACAGTTGCAGCCTTCCGAACTGATTTCTGTATAAGATAAATGGATGAATGTCTGTGAGCGTGCTTGCATCCGCGCGTGTTTATGCAGTGACGGAATTATGATATTGTATCCTATAGGCACTCTAAGAGGTTGAACACCTTTCCACACACACCCACTCCGTCCTAAGAAAAACCTTCAAACCAGAATCTTTACGCCGTTAAAAAATATAAAAATTTGAGCGTTTATATTTCACCGATCTTCACTTCCCTCCGTCAGTCATGGAATGAATATTCATTAGGCCCAGAACATACGTATATTCGTGCTTCTGTAGATCCGTCTCTCCGTCTCAAGAAGATTTTTAACAGCAGTGGGCGAGAAACGTTCAAGTATTCATCGCAATTCTAAGGATAGAGCTTAGTTCTGTTTTAATTTAACTTTTGCCTCATTATTTAGACTCTAAAAGGAAACTGTGGAGACAAAACGTCACTTTTTACTCGTCCCTTTTCATCACGCTCCGTTTTTGGGCTCGTGAAACCTTGGAATAAAACTATATTGTATGCTGTAGAACGTGACGTAGATTAACTTTGTTACATTGGAGGATCGTCGCTAAATGATCTCTCTCTCTCTCTCTCTCTCTCTCTCTCTCCCTCACACACACACACACTTCATAAATTATATCAACGCATGATTAAGATCAGTTTATTGCCATATCTCGATAATATCCTTTAACCATATAACATATAATATATCTTAATGATACAATATTGCAAATTCGAAAAACTACTATTTTCACGCCTGGAATTATTAGAAGGAGATTACTACAAACAATAATCAGTTTTACCTTCCTACCAACTATGGTCTACAAGTTCTAACAAGCTTATCACATGACCTCAACTTTAGACGCTAAATTTATTTGCATAACATGTATGCCCTCCACTGATGAAATTTATCAACAACAAAAAATAAAAATAAATAAAATAATGGCAATGAAGTCTTATCGAAGCAGGTGCGCATTTGTATTACACTGATCTTCATTTCCCTCCGTCAGTCATGGAAGGAATTTTGATTTGGCCCAGAACATACGTATATCCGTACATACAACACTGGACAAGAATCATTCAACGTATAATAATGAATTTTTTGCTAGCGTTTTCGTATTTATACGTACAGGACCTAATTAGACTTTCAGGTCATTACAGCCATCGTTTTTATCTTTATTTTACAATTTTTAAGACTGTTTTGTATCTTTCTTCAGTTAAAAATTGTTAGGCAAGATTAAACATAAACCCATCTGTGCGAAAGTATTAAATTAAATAGTCACATTTATATTCGCATGGAAATAAAAAAGATTAAATATTCTAAAAATTCTATCCATTGGTCGATTCGTTTAATTATTTAGCTTTAACATTTTTGAGGTTTCTAGATTTATACATTTTTAATGTAAACCGTGTTATAAAGCTACTAAACAATATCCATTTTACGTCGACAAAGGATAAAAAAAAATGTCTCGCTTTTCACATTTTGATGTGGATAAAGCCGAGACGATACATATGTAAAGAAAGACTTGAAAGTAGCACATATAGTATGAACCTCGAGACAATGAAAATAGTCGTTTCAACAGCATGAAAAGACAGCTGCTACTGCCACACAGAGTGTAAATGTTGACATTTTCACAAGAAAATAGGCAGAAAAGAAAATTTTATACTTAAGATCTTGGTCTACTTGTTTAGAAATTTGTGAATATTGATGTATCTCTTGGCTTGCATTGACACATTTCATATCATGTTATATGGAATCCCATATGAGTATCAGTACTTACTGGCCCAGACATGCCGTATCTATCTATCTATCTATCTATCTATCTATCTATCTATCTATCTATCTATCTATCTATCTATCTATATATATAGATAGATAGATAGATAGATAGATATAGATATAGATAGATAGATATATATAGATATGAGAGAGAGACTAATTATTGACCGTTATTTTTGTATTTTATTTTTAACAGACTTTCATTGAAATTGTTGATTTATTGTCTCGCTTGTTTGCAATTTTGCAGGCTAAAGAACAAAATAAAATGTATCAGTAATGCTTACATATTTTTTTATACATATAACATTTACAAAATGTTTTAAAATAGCTTCGTAAGACAAAGACCAACTATCTGGTATATAATGCTATATCAAGGCGCATCTCTAAATTATATTCTCTCTCTCTCTCTCTCTCTCTCTCCACAAACATACTTATGAAAAAAAATTGCCACATACGTCTGTCTGTAACGGTAACTTAGAGAAAGCAAACGTAATTATCGTTGGTGTAACACCGTAATCACGTACAAATGTCGTACGTTAAAACGATAAGAAAATCTCGGGCGCACGCTGTTTTGTGAAACGGTGCCTTGCTGCTGACATACTGCTGTAAAGACGAATTTGTCTATAAAACTCAACTATCATCAGAGCATATAACATCAAATCGGGCAATTTATTTTGACACTTTAGCCTTGTTGAATTACTTTTGATTATTTAAATGTATACTGATTCTTTAAAAAAAATCATAAATGGTTAATCACATTATGCAGTTATGATAATTTGCATTTATATGTAATATACAATCACGGTATGCGGTTATGATGATTTGCTTTTATATATAACATAAAGTCACATCTGATTAGGTGATAAACAATCATCCCGATTAATCTTATATCTGACATTATTGTCAAATATAGTACTGGTCGGCAGTCAATAGCATTAGTAATTTGGGGGCTAGGGTTTTAAAAACATTTGATCGTATGTTAAAAATGACTCGTACGTTACAAAATGATTCGGGTAAATATTTTAAACTATATTAGGAAACTACATAAAACTGACCTGTAATTTAAGGGCATACAATACCTCATCCTCCCCAAAAAAGGATTTGAAAAGTAACAATAACAATAAAAACATTAAGAGTGTAAGGAAATCCAGATAAACTGATAATGTAAACAGATGAAATGTTCTAAAAGGCACAAACGCAAATTCCGGGAAGAATGGAATTTTTTTTTTAAAACTCTGGTCGAAATTCGCAATACAGCAGGTAAAATATTAATATCTCACTAATGGTGGGCCTACCCTTACACACACACACACACACACACACACACACACACACACACACCTGGTGCAATATTAGAGATAAGCAATAATAATAATAATAATAATAATAATAATAATAAATTTACTTTGACGTCGCCAAAGACCAATCTGCCATGTGGTCCTTAATATTTCCGCATAATTGTGGCTTTTGTGATAACGTATTGGTTTATTCTGCTTCTAATCTCAGTTCGAAACCAAATCTGTAAAATTATAGCAATAGAGAACATTCTAGTGGACAAACTTTGCGAAACGTTCTTAGTATCTCATGACAGGGCCTCGAAAGCGAATGGTGTATATGAGTAGTATATGGGGATACCCTAGGGACAATGGAACTTGAATGTTAAACTAGGGGGTTGTACTCTAGGGACAATGGAAATTTAACATGGGAAATTTTAACATGGGTGGGACTATAGAGGGACAAAATGTGTTGAGACTGTCTAGGGACAATGGGAATGGAACATAGGAAATGTTAACATGGGTGGGTCTATAGAGGGACACAAAGTATTGGGACTGTCTAGGGACAATGGGTATGGAACATAGGAAATGTTAACAGGAGTGTGGCTATAGAGGGACAAAAGGTAGTAAGACTGTCTAGGGACAATAGGAAAATGCATGTATGGGTAGGTAACGTCACGCTAGTGACGATCAGCAACAAGGCAACAAGGGCTGACCTAAATCAGCAGCAAAGAGTAGGGGGAAATAGAGCAAGTCCAGAAGTAGGCCTTGGCCGTGGAAAAGGCTTAAGACAGTGAAAGAGGATTAAGTTCCGTTCCTAAGTTTATGCTATCCACACACGCGAAGGAGAAAGACTAACCTTACTCTACTATCCATGGACCCAAATACATACTATCCACACACGGAAGAAGCCGAAACATAACCACAATTTACACAGAGCACCGCACGTCCTAACAAGACTTTGAACAGAAAAAAATAATTTCCATGCAAGTGCAGATTAAAGATTCGAAGATTTACTTGGCCATGCCTATGAGCCGAATGCCTAAAACAATCGGAATGACAGAAATGGCTAAAGGCTACTTTCCACACTTTTTCAATACTGAAGCCAATCAAAATGCCGTTCTACCCGATTTGCCTGAGGCTAAAGACTACGACCCCGACAACATGCGTACCGAACAACGAGAAGCTTTATACGCTTGGCACCAGGATCACGCCTCAGGCCCCTTCGACTTTCAGGAAGATGTTTAAAGTATAGTCTTTCTGACGTTGACATTTTACGATGCTGCTATGAAAAATTTCTAGAACTGTTCATGGAACAGGGAGGGGTCGATCCTTTAAATGAAGCTCGCACCATTGCCAAAGCATCTTCCTTAGTGTACAGACAACGATTCGTGCATGAACACACCCTGGCTGTCATCAGTCCTCAAACGACCAACTTTGTCAAACATCAATACTGGTTACATTACTTGTTTGACAAGGAAGACAAATGGATTAACATGCGGACATGTTAACAGAGGGAGCAAAAAGCCACCGGAACGTATTCAGTAGATGGCTGAGACTTAGAAAAACCCAAGATCGTGTACCAGTTTAACGGTTGCTTAATTCCCTGAACGTGACACTAAAAATCAGTTTTTACAACCTGACCACGGAAGACTGGCAAGAGGCCACTTGTCAGCGACGCTTGAAGTTAGAACAGCAAGGATACCAAGTGATGGAAATGTGGGAACACGAATACGATCACCGTATGAAAACAGATCCAGAGTGTAAACGTACCGTAGAAAGTTACAAGTTGATTAAGCCCCTGTACCCGATGGATAGTTTGTACGGAGGAAGGACAATGCCACCTGTTTGCTGTACCAAGACGAAGAGAAAGGAGAACAAATCAGATATTTAGACGTGTGTTCGCTGTATCCCTACGTGTGCAAATATTGTCGCTTTCCTACAGGGCATCAGCAATTTCTGAAGTAAGAAGAGGACTAAAAGAAAACACCTATCCTGTCTCACCCTATAATGAGACCTAAGTATTAGGTGATTCCTGAGAATAGTACGCCTCCACAGGAAGCACGAAAGCCTCAGTCACAACAACAGTGTCAATAAGAACCACGACCAGTAGAAAGAATAGTGGTTGACCAAAGAGAAAAGTAGGATAAGGAGCTAGAGAGAGAATAGAAGAAGAAGAAGAAGAAGAAGAAGAAGAACAAGAACAAGAAGAAGAACAAGAAGAAGAAGAAGAAGAAGAAGAAGAAGAAGAAGAAGAAGAAGAAGAAGAAGAAGAAGATAAAGAAGACAGATGAAAGTTTTCATTATCCCAGAAACTGGAGCTTGGGGTGGTGAGGCTACTCATCAAACCTCTGCACTCCCAGTCACAAGGGTGAATTGGGAAGGGGATTGGAGCAGACGATGCGAATGCGGTGTCAGACCTGGGAGATGCCAGCATTAGCCAAGTGCCTCTGAAGTTAAAAAAAGCCCTTTTCAGGGAAAACCAAAGCTCTAAAGAAAATACTATTCAAGTTGCCAATTTGTATGAGTGTGAATATAAACATTTACTCCTTACCTGGTGAGATTGTGTGTGTTTATGTGTGATTGTGTTTGTAAGCGCTCACGTACGTTTGTGTGAATGGTATATTATTGGGGCTTGTAAGTGCTCCCATTTGTTTGTGTGGGTGTTATGTTATCTGGGTTTGTAAGCGCTCACGTACGTTTGTGTGGATAGTAGAGTTTGAGGTTTTTAACCTTCCCTTTTGTGCGGATGGTACATTTTGTGTTTTATGTTGCTTCTCCTCGTGTGTGGATATTAAGTTATCGTTGATTTTACTTCTTCCCGTGTGTGGATAGTATATTTCGGCTTATTTTACTTCCTCGCGTGTGTGGATAGCATATTGAGGGTATGTTTTTTGTTCTTGGCGTGTGTAGATAGTAGATTATGGGTTTAATTTGGCTTCTTGGCGTGTGTGGATAGTAGATTGTAATTAAGTCTTTTTGCTTCTTCGCATTGTGTGTATAGTATACTTTGGGTTTGATTTCGCTTCTTCGAGTGTGTGGAAGGTATAGTTTCGGTTTGATTTTCCTTCTTCCTGTGAGTAGATAGCAGCTTGTTTGTACGTTTGTGCCGATAGTAGAGTGTGTGGTTTTTAAATTTCCTTCTGTGTGGATAGTAGATTATGGGTAAGATCTTGCTCATTCCCTTGTGTGGATAGTAGATTTGGGGTTTAATTTGGCTTTTTAGTTTGCTTCTTCGCATTTGGATAGTAATTAATGTGGTTAGTTATGGCACCATTCCGTGTGTGAATTGTGGTTATGTTTTGGCTTCTTCCCGTGTGTGGATAGAATATATTGGGGTTTGTGGATAGTAGAGTAAGGGTTAGTCTTTCTCCTTCGCGTGTGTGGATAGTAGGTGTGTGTTTAGCTGTTTACTTCTCCTCGTGCGTGGATAGTAAATTGTGGTTATGTTTTGGCTTCTTCCCGTGTGTGGATAATATATATTGGGGTTAATGGATACTAGCGTGAGGGTTAGTCTTTCTCCTTCGCGTGTCTTGATAGTATAAACTTAGGAACAGATCGTAATCCTCTTTCACTGTCTTAAGTCTGCCACAGCCAAGGCCTACTTCTGGACTAGCTCTATTTTTTCCCCTACTCTTTGGTGTTGATTTAGGTCAGCCCTTGTAGCCTTGTTGCTCATTGTCAGTACCGTGACGTTACCTTCCAAGCCATGCATTTTCCCATTGTCCCTAGACAGTCCCAATACCTTTTTGTGCCTCTATAGTCCCACCCATGTTAAAATTGCCCATGTTAAATTCCAATTGTCCCTAGGATACAACACTCCTAGTTTAACATTCAAGTCCCATTGTCCCTACGATATCCCCATATACAACTTATATGGTGTCTACCTCCATCAAAGGCTATTCACAATCGTGTTATATGTTCATCCATGTCTATTCACAGCTAGCCGAAGAATAGATTCAAATTTATTTTTCAACATATGTCATAGAAATAATAGCATTCGATCATTTACTCATACATACTTTGATCACGTACTAAAGTTGCACGCTAAAACTAAACTGTTTTCGCGATATATGTTGGGCGATATCGACTGTAATTGTGTGTGAACACAAATGTGGAAATAAATTTCAGAGTAATATACGTGCTTGGATGTAAACAGATTTGTTTATATTACATCACATTGGTTCCATGTAACAAACTTTCGTTTTTATTATATCGGTTTTCTTGCATTTAGATTTGTTTATGTTCGTTCTTTCATCCATGTGTATGTGTATGACCTGGTTTTGCCGGTATCATCGAGCAGAGTCTAGCTGGACACAGATACATTAACATTGCTAAGCATTAATATGTACATAAATGTATATCCTGATTTTATTCGACATAAATATACATCCTGATTTTATTCGACATAAGCATACATTATGACTTTATTCGTTTCTCACGCCATTCAACCTGTACATAAAGAAATAATCTCGGACTATGTGTATTTGTTAATAGCGCTCCGTTTTAAGGATTTCTTACAATTTAGTGATTACGTTGTTGATTATGAGAAGTCGGTACTAGGAATATAGTCCTCAGACCGAAATAATTAGCCTATTACTATGGGCAAACGTCACGGATTGAGGTGCTAGTGAGATTCCATGAGGCCATGGTTTACGTTTGGTGAATTCAATTCCGAGCCGCATTAGTGTCCCTGGAATTCAGTAGTACCTACTAAAAACCAGTTGCGTAAATTGACTGTGTGACTACAGGTTAAGTATTTATGATAAGAGACTGGTAAATTATGCAATGGAATAACTGAGAAGGGACTTCTCCACCGTTCATTGTTGCAATGGTGGTAAAACTGATATAAAGTTAAAGGCAAAATGTGGCTTAAAATCATCATTTGACTGATATATGATGGCGTAGTAAAAATTGGTCCCCGTATAAAGTGGTTGTGTTGTATAGTTTCACGGCGTGAAATACTGACGGTACGTTACGGAAAGGTATTGAAGAGAATCAATTTAGTTTTGCAGTTGATAGACAACTAGGAATAGTGTGATTTGTCGTCTTGTATGATTTAGACTAAAACTGTTTATCGAATGGACAAGTTTGACGTTCCAGTTTACAATATTAGTTGTATAGGGATCTTTAGAAGCAGAGGAAACGTATGACTTCTAGCTGAAACGAGTCAAGATTTGACATCGCTCGGTCAAGTAACCCCTTTGATTGTTACAAGATATATTGATTTATTTGACATAAATGCATGTCCCGATTTTATTAAACGTAAACATCTATAATGATGTTTTTAATTTATACGACATTAAATCTGTACATGGACATATATCCTAACAAAACTCTGACCACCTGCTACTTTAGGATTTCCAAGAAAATAAACTAAAGAAATTAAAAAATACGGACAGACCTCAATCGCTATAGTGACTTAAAAATAAGAACTGTTCAACTATTTCCCCGAATAAGTTCATTCTGTATTTTCATTGACTTGCATCTCAGCAAATCTCCCCCTCTTTTTTCATCTGCGTATAATTCGTTTTAATTCGATCATGCAGGTAATCACATGACGGTTCACCCAGATAAATATCTTATTGGGTGTAATCGCGATAGATATTCCATAAATTAATGAGCTACGAAGTGATAAACAGTTTAGAGCGGTTTCTTAATTGTTTTGTTTGTTTTTCCCCGAAAACAATGTATTCTAGCCTCGATAATCCTACCAAAACTTTCTATCGACGATCGAGGATAACCAACAATTCTAGGTTTACATTATTCAATCAATTCTTTCCTATTTCATTCATCTTAGAGACCTTCCACACAATTGTTCATTATCTTCATAAATACAACTGTTGCGTATTTTGCCTAATATTTACAAGTCTGTACACGATATATATGATAGACGTTGAACATAGTGTCAGGCTGAATATCAACGCTGTCTGAAATTGATAAAAGAAAGACATTTTCACGGGGGGGGGGAATTTTGTTACATGTGTGACTTAAGCGTAATCAGCATTGTATTGTACTGTCAGCGAAAGGTAATGCCACGTAGATCACACTGTATTCGAAAGGTAGTGACATATAGATCACAATACATAGGACAGGTAGAGACATGTATATCATAGTGCACGGAAAAGTAGTGACACGTATATTACAGTTCATAAGAAATGTAGAGACATAGGAAAAGTAGAGACACGTACATCACAGTGCATAGCAAAGGTAGTGACACGCATATCACAGTGCATAGGAAAGATAGAGACACGTAGATCACAGTGCACAGGAAAAATAGTGACACGTAGATCACGCTGCATAGGAGACACGTAGACCACAGTGCACAGGAATGGTAGTGACATAGGAATTGCCACGACACGTAGATCGCAGTGCATAATACAGGTAGATATAGGAAAGGTAGAAACACGTATATCACATTGCATAGGAAAGGTAGGTGCACATATATCACAATGCACAGGAAAGGCAGTTACACATAAATCACAGTCCATAGGAACGGTAGAGACACATAGATCACAGTACATATTAATCACAGTGCGTAGGACATGTAGTGAAAAGTTGATTACAGTGCATACCAATGGTAATGCCACGTAGCTTACAGTGCATATGGGATTGTTAACGTAGCTTTAAAACGTTTTCTGTCATATGGCTACGATGTCTGCACTGTGATATGTGACAGTTTATAGTGATGTCTAGCACTGGGGCATCATGCCGCAGACATGTAGCATCATGTCCCACCCAGTCACATTATCCTGACATCCGAAAGACCGAATGCGAACACTAACCTCTTAATGCTGAGCGTCAGTGACACGTAAATTAAGGTAATGACACGTAGATCAGAGCACATATGAATAGTAATTATTTACACTTTACTACAATGAAATTTGGTAAAAATGTTACCGAAGGCAGATTGAACATTAAACGTATAACGTTTCAACACTTGCAAAGAAGCAACTTGTTCAGAGAATAACATTGATGATGTAGAGAAACGATTTTAGCTTGGATGTGGCATAGACTCGTCGTCGTTCAATTTCAAAAACAGAAAAAATATTCAGATCTGTCTACCTTTATATCATGCTTTACGCGAAACTGGATAAAAGCTTTGAACATGAACTAACATCAAGAGAAAGTAACCTAGAAGATTTCTGGCCATTATAATAGTTTTTCTTCATTTTCCAAGAGATTTTGCAACAGATTTAGAGGATACCAATAAGTTGTAATTACCCAAGGAGATAGTAAGGCCGTACTATAAATTCCCTATGTTCAACACCAACTCTCTCTCACTCTCTCTCTCTCTCTCTCTCTCTCTCTGTTAACTATAGCTAAAAAGCACTGATAAATATCAACGAAACAAAGGAGCCTAACTGATTTAAGAGCGTGGCATGCATTGATGTACCATCAAAGAGATCAGTGGAAGCGGGAAGTAAACGAATCTTCCTTTGAATGAAATATATGTACATCTTGTGGTATAGAAAGGTTTCCGAGTACATACCAAACATAAATCATATAATGATGGGACACTAATAAACTACTGTTTAGATGGTGTACCTAGACATGCCCATTTAAAAGAACACTGCTTGGATGAATATGCCGAAATTTGGATTGAAAATCAGCAGGTTCCTCAAGTGTATTTTTATGTTTAGTAGACTTCACTATGAATGTAACTGTTATAAATCGTATATGAATGTACTTCACGATGCATGCACCTGTTATAAATCGTACATGCATGTACTATTTCAAACATTGGTACAAAGTAAGCATATGTCGGGGTCGTATAGTGAAACGCCACAAAAAAATAGAATCATTTGGAGAAAGAAATTGAAAGAAATGGAGGAGAAAGAAAAGATGCAACATGCGTTTCTACCATGCATTCTCTTTCATGTCTCGCACGAAAACAATAATAAAATGTTATTATAATTGCAAGCGCTAAACATAGTACCTGAACATGGTTAATGTCATTGAGGCTGTAGCTTCCGACAAATAATTATATCAATGTCTTACCATAATCTAACACACGCAAAATAAAATATAATACGAAGGACAAAATTACTATGAATGTATGTATGTACGTATGTATGCATGTATGCATGTATGTACGTATGTATGGATGGATGTATACTCCTGAAGGAAACGATATAATAAGAGAGATTATATTAATAAATCAATCTGTGTCAATTAATAAACTGTTAATAAATAATTGGATGAGCAGCTTAAGGGGCGAACCCAATTCGTTATTTTGGTAAACTAACCCTTATTACATAAACGAAACAAAAAAACGTGTACCCGAGGCCTCTAACATTCAGAGAGTGGGTCTCTTTGCTGTGTTAGTTTATTTTTCGCGTCATCGTTTTCGAAAAGTATGTGTGAGTTTTACTACGATGACGCCTTATCGAGGTCGCGCGACCACTGCTACTATTAATTAAAACTTGTTATATCAATAATAGTTTATATGGAATCTTATACTGCCCGGGTAGCACGAGAGGGACTGGAATCAATTAAGAAATTTCTACCCGTGAGAGATTCTTTCAGAACAACCATACAAGCGCGACAAGAAGCACAAGTTGAATACATAGAAGGTAAAGAACAGTAATTTAGACCTGTTACTAAAGTTACTGAAAGAGTTGCAACAGCTACTGAAAGTCTTCTTCCATCAGTCAAACAAACCGCTCTGAAATTGCAAAGATATTTCCAGCTCAAACTAAACTAGAAGATGAAGGCGAAAAAACACATGAAGGTGATGTTGGTAAACAAAAGGAAAAGGACGAATTGATTTTAGGGGGAAATTTACTAAGCAAAGGTATACAAGATATTCAAAACTATAAATTGAAAACCAGACAGGATGAGTTCAAGTTTGCTTAGTTTGCTGCTGAACGTTTTCCTTTCAGATATCAATTTTTAAAACCTGAATACGTTTAAAAAGTAAATATTGACGCATAGAAGGATTGGACGTTTAAAATAAATCAAAATATTGATCATATAAACAAAGAAAATATTGATTATAAAATTTATTCAGGAGAAGCAAAAGGTCATAATAAAACACTAAATAATCAAAGAGAGCAAGAAAGGGGACTAAACAAAAAGAAAGGGAACACAAACGAGAACAGAAACCAAAAGGAAAGGGAACAAAAACGAAAGGAAAAGGAACCATAACGAGAACAACAAAAAGACAACAAAAAACTTCTCATCAATAGCTTTCCTATTAACTTCCCCTTCCATTGCATCAAACGGAAACCGATGAAGACTTTTATAAACTATATGGAGAACCTAAAGAAGAAGAATTTTACGATGACCCTGACATTGGTGCTACTGGTAGTGGTTTTACAGGAAGTGGTCTTGTTACTCCATGTCCTAACAATATTCTTTCCGACATATCACGATTAGACGTTCTCAAAGGAGGAGCGCGTGCTGGTAATAACTCACCAGAAATAATTAATGAAGCAGCGGATATTTTTCAACGATTATTTCAAGGTTCAAGGTTGTATCATGAATTTTGGCATTTACCGATGAGTTATCAACGAACTCGTTGATGACTATCACGGTGATTAGATATATAGATAACAAATAAGATGATCACACATCAATGATATCGGGACCATGTAACGGTCAGAGCTGCGAATTCATGATTGCCTATCTATCAGGCAATTTACGGTGATGGTCTTGGTAACGTTAGTCAAGGGTTGTTTGCAAGAATGGCCCCAAAAATAGCTCCGATTGCAAAACAATTATCATTGAAAGCAATTAGTGTTATTGGCGAAAAAGGTCTTGAAGCTACTGGTAATGTTGTTAGTAGAGCTTTTACTGCTATTAAAGATAGACTAGCACGATTGGTACGCAGACCACAAGTGGTCTGACCACCACCAGTAAAATTACCCAGTACGAAAATCATGCCTGCGGATGTTAGTAAAGTACTAAATCAAGCCGCAAATAAATAAAAATTAGCAGCCTTGATGGATCAAGGATCAGATGAAATACAACAAAATATTACTGCAAATTTACTAGCAGGTAGTGGGCTTCGTACTCGCTCGATAAAGTCAAAGCAGCGTTGATTTAAACCGAAAGTATATAATAAATGTTTAAACTCATATCCGACCCAGCACATGATATGGATGCGCCGGTCTTCAAAGATGAATCAAAACGTGATTATCAATTTTATTCCTATGACGCAAGATAACCAAATCAACGCGGCCGCATCGAACTTCAAGCTCAGGATACAAATAAATAGTTCCTTCCCGCTGAGGCGTTGATTGAAGTAGAAGGTGAACTTTTAACGAATGTTGTGGCTAATACGCCATATGATGCCAATTTGCGAGTTGGTTTTGTCAACTACGGGATCATGGCACTGTTCGATGGCGCTACATACGTGATTGATGGAAGAAATATTGAATTAGTCCAGAAGGATGTTTATGTAGCTACAACAATAATTGGTCTAGCTAGATATTATGATGATTACACAAGATCAGCTGGTCCATCAATGATGTTCGCTAAAGATGCTACCTGCCACGATGATCATGTTCAATAAGCTAAGTTTCTTGTGGCACGAGCTTCTTCAGCTGATCAACCAGATGATTTTGAACATGCAGATAGACCTGGTGCTGATTTTGATGTTATAAAAGGTGTTAATTCAACTCGTGTAACAACGTTGTTAGAAAATAATATAAACTTTTCACGTGTAATTCCACTGTCTCACATATTTGGATTTTGCAGAGATTTTAGAAAGGTCATCTTTGGAGCTAAACACAGTTGTACTCGTAATAAAATGTTATGATAACGACGCAATCTGGCGAGGTGCTGATATTGCTGGTGGTAAAGTAAACATAACAAAACTCTCACTGTGGATGCCTGCAATGGTTCCATCAATTGCAAAGAAAAGGAATTATTGTCATTTACGGATCAAGGCGGTAAATCATATCTATCATGGTTAATAGTAACCACAGATGCTACTCTAAGTACTGTTCGAGATATATTTACTTGGTGTATAGCATCACAACTAGGTGTTTATGTGCCACGACATGCGCTCAAACATTCTAAGCGAACAAATAGTCAGTAACGTTCTCATATGATATTTGATAAATTGGGAGTTACGAGGTTTCGTTGAGGGTAAACGGACAAGAACCATCCGAAAATATATTATTACATTACACATACAATCAGCGACAAAGCAATGTTACTTGAAGGTATTAGTGGACGAATGAGCGTTGTTGATGCGTCAGTAAAAAAATTTTAATCTACGTTATTTAGAAACACGATTATTTTATGAAAATGTCATATCATCATGCTAGTGTCAGTCTGATTCCTGGTCAGATCAAGAAGCTACAATCCGCGTCAGCAAAACAAAGTGAGACCACAATAACGCTAAAGCACTATTAAATGATAGGCGGTGAAAATAAAATGTCCTTTACAGGGCGCCAACTTAAACATCTCAGTGACGCTGAACAATCCAAGACTGGAATACGATTTAAATTTTCTACTGGTGCTATCAATAACATAAACGGGATGAATATTCCCACTTCTCGCAGCAATACTAGCCTTGATATCTGCTGCTGCCCTAGCTGTTGCAAAATGTGCTGCGTTAGGTGCTGTTGGAACCACTGCTGGAATGACATTAAAAAAAGCAACGTGAAAAGGCCTACGATTACTAGGGAGTCGTTTAACTTATGGAAGAGTTCCAAGATTACCAGGAAGTTGTTTCACGTAAGGGCGCTTAAGAATTCCTTGGACAGTTTAATATCATCAATGTCAAACTATGATTTAATCGATGCTGCTAAACAGCTATAAATCAATAAAATTCAGATGTGTTTTTATACGGGATCAATTACCACAAAAATCAAACAACACTGAAACCGCTATTATTAATCTCGATAACAGCACAGGACCTGGTACTCTTTGGGTAGCATAGGCGACCGACCCTCGTGGAATTGTTTATTTTGACTCGTACGGGTTAGCTCCACTGCGTGAATTTATCAAGTATGTCAATTAGTCAGGGATCCCAGTTTGGTACTCAACGTTACCAACACAAAAATTAACCAATCCGCCAATATGCGGCCGTGAAGAAATTGCTGTGCTCGAGTCTATATCAAAATCGTCATTACCACCTCGCAAAGCTGTGCATGCTTCTACAAGTCAACGACAGAAATCCACTATTTGAAGGAAACAAAAGAAATGAATAATCGTTGATATTTACGGAAGATCTCGCGGTGGTATTGCTGCGAGTAAATACAAATCTGACATTGACTTATCAAAATACGCGACAAAATACGATCTTAATGATCACCTGAACCTAACTGGAGTTGACCGATATGAGATTGATGTTTTTCAGGACAAATACCGTGTTTTAAAACCAGCAACATCAAAAGGAATGATATAATTCGACGAGTAATCGGTGCGGTAACGGATAACATCCCTGTGTTTGCTGACGGTGGTAGAATCAGAGACTCAAGTATATCGTTTACAACCATCCGAGATGAAATTGCAAGAAGCGCTCCTAATCGCTTAAAGAATACTGGTGACACAATGACAGGTGAACTCAGCATGAACGGAAATAAAATATTGCTCGTAGAGCCAATATCTGACAAAGACGCAGAAACAAATAAATATCTAGATGCCAACTACAGCATAGTATATTATAAATTATCCACGTTACTGGCCGAGTATGATGTTCACGTAAGTACGTTAACAAATCTCTGCAGAAACTTTAGAAAACTGATGATTTCTTTCGCACTCAGTTGACCGCTGACATGAAACTATATTGTATCAAGACGAACATAGGTACAATTAAGAAAACACTCGAAGACATCGTAATTGGAATTCCTTATATCGTTAACAAAGTTATTCTGATTAAAATTCCTCCGGGAATAACTCCCGGGCAAATTACCAGCGTAGTATACATAGTGTCATCCGGGTTCACAACAGATGTCGCAGCAAAATAATACTATCAAACACACTGCAACAGCTACTGGTGTGTACAGGCTGTCTGTGTTCAGTGCTGTGAAATTTAGTATTTAATATATGCTCATTTTATTCCCCGTTAACTTTACATTGCCAGAATCGTTCAATATTACCCGATACTGAACGCGCGGTACAATACACATATATTATTCACGTGAATAAAGGAACTACTTTCTATTGTAAATAATCAATGACGCAGACGCACTTTTGATTAGTAAACAAATCATATATACTCGATTAAGAGGCTCCTTACGTTGTGGTTGTTTAAAAAATGTTGCAACAAAACCACAAGCTGTTTTTCACACTATCCTTGTTGATGCAATGCTACGGATTTAGGCTAGCTACATTATATGAAAGACGGAAGATTAGGTCCTTACAAATAACATACAAGTGACAAGACATATACTGTCTTTTTTATCTGGTGATGAGAATGGCAAAATAAAATATACTTACAGTTTTACATCCTGAATTTCCTAAAAATGATTTTTCTTAATTCTTCAAATCCGAATTACATGAGCCATATCATAGGTTTTCATTCTAGATTACACATTTCGAAATTGTGCAGTAATCTCGATGATGATTGCTACTGCATCCTCCTTACTGCACTCAAAATGAAATAAGCATTAAATTCCATAGCGTCTTTTGATAATTGCAATTGAAAGACTTCATATTTTCCCCACATTATGATTTCAAACATTCAATGACAGAAACAAAAAAAAATTGCAGACGTAACCACGCTTCTCCCGCGCCACTTCAAATTCGACGTATTTCATGTATAATTTGCACGGATGTATTCAGTCCAAAATCACAAACTTTCGTCGAATCGAAACAAAATACCAAGACATATTCATTCCAGATCAAATTGAAAAGCTGCTGCAACGCGCATTCATTCACAATATGACTGCAAATTTCAATTATCACTAGACACGCCATTTTCTTTCGAAAGTTATGTTGAACGCGCGACAAAGTTAAAATTTATCTGGGCGGAGTTATGTGCGCATTAATAATGATATCATTTTATACTGACAAATCTGCGCTTGTGTATTTAGTTTGGAATACGGTATTCATTCATTTACATTGATTCTTGTAGTTTATTTTGTTTATATAATTAAACCTTAGGTATAATAAAAATGAGCATATAATAAAAAAGTTATTGAATTTGTATGGGAAAATATGAACTCGGTTTGTCGGAAGGATATACTGCACTCACAAGTTCGTGCAGTATTCCATCCCAAAACTCGTTCATATTTTCCTTAACAAATGCAATAACCTATACATACACTGCCTATCCCTGGAAGTATTAAATCGACAAGTTTTCTGGGGTTCTGTCTGTCTTGTTAAATAGCGGAACCGAAGAGACATTTATACTGGAAGCAGCTGATCGACAATTAACCGCAACATCTTACTGGTGGTGTCTGGAATGTGTTGCTGAGACGCTTCAGTTGGTTACTGCTTAAAATAATAAGGTGAAAGTAAAAAAATACAAGCGGCGTGCAGTTGCCATTGATGTTGTAGTTCATTCAGTGTCCACTGGTATAGTTTTATCAGCGCTGACTCAGATAACAGTAGCAGTAGCAACAATTTGTGTTTCATCATCAGCGGGAATTGCAGGTGCTTTTTAATATTATCGCGAACAAGATATCCAATTGCACGAATACAAAATTGCACGATTATTCTACGCAGTTACATACGGTAGCAACATCATTTTCTAAATTATCGTCGCTGATATCATCCAGCCTCGACGACACAACAATATCAGATTTCGCATTTACCAACATGGTTAAGATGTGAAGTAATTGATTCAGAAAACCACCATTTGAAAGAAAATAACAATAATAATGACCGAACTACTTCACTCGATAGCCGATGATACAGAACCGCAAAAGACCACAGCGAAAACAGTAAACTCCACTAAACCTGAATTTGGTATTAATTTTCCAACTGTGAAACCGGTCAGTGGGATCGCAACTCCACTGTTGTGAGTATACTACAGTTTGCCAAATATCAGATCACAATCATTTAGTAGACTACAATTAAATAATTCGCTGATGTTTGCAAATAAACAATAAACCGGATAGAAACCCCGACTGGAATGTTGTTGAAATACAACCTGGAATTAATGAGATCGACGATATCAATGAAGTATTTCAGAACCGAATACAAAATATAACAGGGAGAGATTCTAAGATAGCAATAACGATCTACGAACCATCATTATCATCTGCGATCGAAATCAATTACCCAGATTACGCCGTGGATATCTATCAATCATCAATGAGAACAGTGTTAGGTATGACGTGATGTTGCTCCAGAGGCACCACTCAGTTGCCACGGACAAGCAATCATACCACGAAATTACCCCATATTACAATAAACATCTACTTGATATAAAAAGCGCAACGTTGGGAAGTAGATTTGGCTTCAGTAATAAGGTCTTAATCTCGTGGGATTTTATTTTTGAACGACTCCCTAGTGAAACTAAGTATATTGTTATTCATCTGGGAGACATCATAACATATTTTAATATTATTAAATTTGACCATAAAACACAAGAAGAACTACAGCAGAATTTCCATGAACATATTGTTGATATAGCAAGTTCACGCAGGGAAATCATTAAACAAATAGAAATATTAAACCAGCCTGTATCCAACATGGAATATCTTCACCAGCGAATAATTCAGGCAATAATTGATTACACTGACGACATAAATCGATATAAACAACAATGTTTAACTGCATGCGAAATAACAGAATCTGATCTTCCGACATTTAAATTTCTCAAGTATAACCCAGACGAGTTAAGAAAATCCACCAATGATATCACTGATGAATATTTTCCTGAAATACTCGCTGCATGGAGAAAAACACTACAACCGGCAAATATTCTCCGGTACAATAATACCCCCGAAGGGACACGCCGCCATATATCTCCGGAAATCGTAAATGTTGCTCCAAATATCGCGTTCAACCTCGCCTGTGATATAATTGATGGAAGCTCTCAGACAAATACCAACATATCCACACAAGCACAGCAAGGATATATTTTGTATTCGTTTACACCACAAGATTCACCTGGATCTCTCATTGTGCAAGAGCCAATTAATCCCGTCTATTTCCGAAGTCATAATCGACTGTTATCAAGAATAAACTTTAAATTGACTGACCAATCCGGAAACTTGATTGACCTAAGAAATAAAACACTGGGTCTAATTTATATATGAAATCTTAAAAATCTACGATTGATTTCTGGACCACAGCAAAAAACAATAATTCTCCACTTTGTCCTTGATACAATCAACGAGGTGGATTGAGTAATGGACCACGCACAGATATCATTTTCGCTGAAAATCTGTCGAATTTTGTAATTTTGATAGATAATAAGGTAGCCAAACTGACTTATATGTTTTACTGAAAATGGGTCAGTAACAGCACAAACAAATAATTATCTGTCCTTGTATCAACGAGGTGGACTGACATGCTACTTTCACTTTCATTTTATCAAGGAGTCTAACTTTCATTTTCATTACCTAAAATAATCTTTTTTCGTTGCCTCACACGAGTATTAATTATCTTCTTTGCTTCATATTCACGAGATAATTCTGATCTAATATTTTCGATTTGTACGAGAGAGAGAGAGAGAGAGAGAGAGAGAGAGAGAGAAATCCCTTTACTTCACTTTCTTTTATTGTAGCTTGCAATTGGCACATTGCTCTCTGAATCTTTCGTACAAATCTATATTCAGATGATAATGTATATGCTCCATCTTTTATTTCATCTTGCAGTGTCTCAAAATCAGAAATATTTTTTTTCATGGTTTAGTTCATCAGATATATTTATGCGGTCGCGCTCTAATTTTATTAGCAGAAATAACATCATTTGATGTTTTCTTAATTCATTATACAGTATATATAAATATATATATATATATATATATATATATATATATATATATATATATATATATATATATATATATATATATATATATATATATATATATATATATATATATATATATATATATATAAGAAAAATATTTTACACTCCTATGAACTCCTAGGGTGTCATATAACATCCTAGCAAGTCCAGAGGAGTGTACACTAAGGACAACACAATCCCACATGAATCTTTAGAGTGTCTAAATGACATCCTACAGGCTCAGGGGCATACGAAACACAAACTCCAAGGTGAGCAAATAACCTGTCAAATAACAGTATAGCAGACTCAAGAGGGCATATTTCCAAGGACAGCACAGCACATAGTATTAACACTCGTAGGGTGCCACCGCATCATAGCGACTTTAAAAGGATACAGTAAACCTTAACGAAGGACAGCACAAGAAATAAATTTTGATTAACTTAATTCTAAGGAGGACGGCACAAATTCCATCTTAAGTCCTAGGGTGTCATCGCATCTCAGCGAGTCTACAAGGATGCAGCAGATCTTAATTAAGGATACCACAGCATATATATCTTAATGAACGTAATTCTAAGGAGGACGGCACCATACATTTACAATATTTACTGTAAGGACGATAAGGTACATGGATTTACACTATTTATAGTAAGGACGACACAATACATATTGGATGGTACAATACATATAGGACTTCACAGACTTATACGGAGTTATTTTCTACGCTCACCATATTTTGCACACCCTCCCCTAAAGTCAACACCTGGGAGTTCAAAAGGCACCCACCAAGTGTTGACATGACGGAAAGGTGTGTTTGTCTCTTGCGTTTCGAAAACCCCAATAAAGAACACGGACCCTATGGTATATTTGCTGGACTGATACCTACACATTCAAAGACAGGTGTGACTTATATTCTTAATTGTGTCTTAATTATATTCGCAGAAAAAGTTCAGATGAACCAGAAAATAAGACGGATTCAGTAAAATACATATATCGTCTGTGAAACAAAAATATTATTCTTAATCAATTACACTTGCATTTGTTAACAATCCTTGATAAAATCCATAATAAAATCAAGGTGGATGTAATCGGAGATATTTTACTTCCGTATTAACCATTACCACAAAACTATTCTGAAAAGACAGAAAGGAAAGAATAATAACTTACTTTTAAGTCTACGGAAAACTGCAATGTGTAAACAATTAAGAAAACACTCGGCTACACATGTATATGTTATTAAAGGTAGCATTGTGATGTGCAGTATAGAACAACGATAGTGAAACTTGAATTCGGTTAATCAGAACAGGAAACGAGCATAACTCTGTTAACCTAGTTACATATCCTCAGTAGAGTTGTCTCCGTTCACTGCCTGCATCTTTACATACGAAAATGAAATCCAATGTTTGTACTTGTTTGAAAAGGCGATTTGTATATTTTATTTGCGACATTTTGTATGGAATGCGCACATGTCAAAATACTTGGCAGAATCATATATCGATTGAAATCCTATTATTTCATCCGTTTCAATATTGAAAGATTGAACCGCCTTAGGAATCTTTTTGTACTGACCAGTCCCTCCCCGAGCAGAATTCTCACTATGTGTGATAGCTTGAAGATTTCGTAAAGAATTATTGAAGTTGTTGTTAATATGATTGGTCACAAGACCATTATATGAATAACCAAACACTTCACTGAACAGAGGGAACTCGGTCAGCTACTATGTAATATATGTCTCTGTGTATATGCAAGTGCAAATAATAGTTGTTGTTGTTTTAAATTCGCCCTTTCAGTCAATACAAATTGTTTTCTGTATGTATATGTTTGACATGATCTTGACCCGATGCGTTGCCATTGTCCTGAACCTGTTTTACAATTTACCAATCTATTTTTTGGAATTTGAAGAAACCCAAATGTTTTCGATTTTCTTCATTATTAGTAGTATATACCCCTCAATCGGAATGTGTAGAAACATGTGGTGCACATGTTCAGACATGTGTTTATTATGATGACCAATCAATATTAGACTTCGTTCATTTGTGCTTACTTGAACAGTATGAAAATATTAGCTGAACTATTTGATTAAGTATGTCAGACGTTAAGTAACAAAACAGAGTCAGACGTAATAATGTGTTGGGAATGACACCGTATAAATTATATTATGCTTTTTGAATTACCTTGTTATTTCATAATTATCGGTAGCTAGTTTCTCCTGGGGCTTGCATTGCTAGAAAATACGACCTTTCCAGTCCATACTTTTATAGATAACAAGTAGAGCTTCGTTTTTTTTTCTTCTTCTGACATTACAAATAGCTGTCATAAAAAAGTGGAGATCTACGTGTTGGTCTAATAAGTTTAATGAATGTGCAAAAAGTATCAGTATGCAGACTATAAACATATTCACGGACATATTCTATTATTATTCAGACAGTAGGTAAACAAAGAATATACAAATATACCATGACATATTCCATTAAGTATGTCAGACATTAGGTAACAAAAGAGTATAAAAATATGACCTGAAATATTCGATTAAATATGTCAGATATTAGATAACAAAAAAGTATGAAAATATACCCTGACATATTGCATTAATTATGTCAGACATTAGATAACAAACGTGTATGCAAATATGCTCTGAAATATTCCATAAAGTATGTCAGACATTAGATTGCAAAAGAGTATGAAAATATGCCCTGACATATTCTATTAACTATGTCAGAACTTAGGTAACGAGAGGCAAAAGTATGATATCTGAATTAAAAACTTTTTGAACTGTTCATGATCGAATAAGCATTGCTTCTACTGGGTATAGTTAGAAAAACAGAACACCAAAAGCAAACAAAAAACTTTTATATATGGACGGGTTATTTAAAAGCAAATGGGTTGTATATATAACTTATAAAACACTTACGGTTTTTTAGCGTCACTCCCCCAGCTTTAGTCAGACTGCAGCCATTTTCCTCCTGTCCTCCAGTGGCCATGTTTTCGTTGTAACAGATTGCCGTTGAGAGTTATAGGCGCCAAGTAAAGTAAGGCGTCAATCCAACACAATGCTGACACAAGGGTTAGACTGAAAAAGAGCCAAATTATGACATGTACACACCCATTATTTTAGGTTTATCACATAATCGGTACACTTTGTCTATAGTGTGTGCAGTTTAATATTTTTGATATTATACACGTGAAAATATCCCTTTATGTGCTTCCGATTGTTCCAAATAAGTCCAAACATTTTTGTGCAGTATTCTTTTTACTGACATGCTGCGACTGTGTGAAATCTTTTTAATCCCGCATTTGTTTTTCATTGAACATGCTTGGCCACCATTCTATTATTCGACTTGACAAGGGAATTTGGGATAATGGTATCATCTGTTTCAATATTGCCAATTTACTCCCACAGTGGTTTGCTATGTGATGCATAACATATCATAACGTGAAATACGGTAAATATTCCAAGACAAGTACAATAACAACAAGTAAAACTACCGGTATTGTTCAGATGATAGCTAGGATGGGGGTGGGGATGGGTGGGAGGTATAAATGTAGGATGCAATCCACCCTATACGCAAGCTTGGCGTAAATGGGAACTTACTGAAGTAAATCAACTCACCCTTTTCACAGCAGAATGTAGAGAAACTGAAAGAATTGTATCCAACCATAGCATATGTATGCTGTAAATATATGATACAAGTCCGATTAAAAAAGAGATGTGT
This sequence comes from Sinohyriopsis cumingii, assembly GCA_028554795.2. Lineage (NCBI taxonomy): Eukaryota > Metazoa > Mollusca > Bivalvia > Unionida > Unionidae > Sinohyriopsis > Sinohyriopsis cumingii. The sequence continues at coordinate 56,060,510 of CM068837.1, forward strand.
ATACATCTTCAATACAATCTAATGTCCAAATTAAATACTGCAAGTATCCGGTCACAGATGCATTACAGTAAATATCCGTATTTTTGCATCCAGTAATATTCGTTTCAAAAACGTATCGCAACAATGTAAGGTTTAGTTGTGCTATATAATTTCTACGTACACTGGCACTGTGTTGTGTAAACCAACTCAAACCGGTACTTTGCACAATATTAAACATTGTGACATCACACGTATTGGGCATTTTGTGCTGATAAATGTTTTATCTATTGCAACATTTTATGTTTATTTGGATGGATGCTTGGTCTTTGTTTTATAGTTTTTAAAATCTATAATGAACTTTTACTACTTCAACTGTGTTTGGAAAGATTTTTTACACACAACAAATGAAAGGTAAAGCGTCTATCAGAATGAACGAAATTATTCATTCTTCTTTGTATCTAAGCAATTTCTACTGAAATAAAACTATGTGAAAAGAAGAATCTCAAATGGGTAATAAATTAATATTAAATTTAAGAAACTTATCAAATAATGTCCAGTTTCTGCTCGCCAAGGCGTGCAAACGCTGGACATTATTCAACTTGTTTCATAAATTTGTTATTAAATCGTTTGAGATCCTCTATATAGATTATTGTAGACATATCAACTTCCTTGTAAAACAATATGCTGAAAACGTCTCATGTAAAATTTGTTATGTAAAGAGCTTGTAAAAGATAATCAGGTTTCTTGTGCAGCGGAAAACAGACTAAACGTGTTCTATTGTTTCACACTCAAAATATACAAAAGTATTCCACGAACACTAATAATGTAATAATGTTTTTTTCTCATTTGGAATTCATACGGTGTACCACAGACTACATTATCAAGTAGAATGCACACAGACGAAGAGATGCAACAGTCACTGAAAGAGGGAGAGAGAGATAGAGATGATTAGTCCAGACTGATGTATATGCATGCAATTGTGTTATATTTAAATCCTATAATCACCGAAGGTATCATGTCATCTTAGAGAAGTAGAGCATTCCATTTCTGGACAATGCACTGTGCGTTTGTGTTTGGGGAGTTACTGGTGGGTTTAAATAACGTGGATGGGGAGATTAGTGGTAGGTGTCCATTCTGTGGGTGGGGAGAAAAGCTGACTGTAAATATTGTGTATGTGGAGATAAGTGATGAGTATATATACTGTAGATGAGGAGTGAATGGTCGGTATAAACACCGTGGATGGAGATTTCGTGTCGGGTGTAAATACTCTTGATGGGGATAAGTGGTAGGTGTAAATGCTGTATATGGTGTGATAGTAGTGGGTGTAAATATTGTGAATGGGGAAGATAGCGGTGGGTGTAAACACTGTTGATGGGGATGTGTAGTGGGTGTAACTACTCTGGATGGGGAGGTTTTTCTTTGGTGTAAATACTGCGAATGATTGCTGCCATAGAAGATTCATCACACCTAACTGACCAAATATTCAGGAAACAACGTGGGTATTATATTTTCCTTAAAAATCGTGCTCGTTCAAAATGAACAACTTACTGTGAATTAGATGACCTTGATGGGTTATATTTCATTTAATACGTGGAGATCTGAGGAACGGACATTGTACATCTCTCTCTATCTCTCTCTCTTTCACTCTCTGCATGCAATAGCATGGATTTAATACTTTTTTAAATTTTAAAAAAAACACACAACAACAACAACGTAAATTAAATTATAAATGTGCCATTAAGAGCATAACTCTGAGAGTGTTTGGTAATATTGATACGAGTAAACGTAGGACTCTAAACATTCATGACAAGGTTATTCCAAATTTCATGCATTTTCATAGATGAGTTCACCCAGTTATCAACTCGTCTAATATGAATATATACTTGTACCGTGATTATAATAATAATAAATAGACTGATATTTTGCAAAATATCTATAAATTCCGTAAAATGCATGTGTCCCAAGTTCAGTAGTGTATTCTGTACAATGACAGTACTTGTTTCACGTCGCCAAGCAAGGTATTATTACTATGTACTAAGCCAACCAATCATTGCAGAGAAATCTCAGACACAGAACAAGAAGCTTTGTTATGAATTGTCGATAATGAATGGCAAGTGAAGGAGTGTACCGACAAATAACATAAATGGTTGATCTAGGAAATTGAAATTATTCTAGTTACGATAGGAGTATTTTGCTCATCAGGTTTACGAGGGCACACGATATGGCTGAGCAAATAAATCTGAAGAACAAAAATTAATTAAATAACGACATCATTCAAGTAACTAAGTTTTAATACGAAATCCTAAAACCTCTTTACATCTATATATATATATATATATATATATATATATATATATATATATATATATATATATATATATATACATACACACACACACACAGACATATATATATATATATATATATATATATATATATATATATATATATATATATATATATATATATATATATCGATCTATATTGATGGCTATTACTCTGCATAGTTGTGTCTACAGCTAACGAGACCACTTACTAATACTTATAGTAATATTACTGCTACTACTACTAACGGACCTGCTGCTCAATAGCAAATATTATTTCTGCTGCCCCTTCTGCTACACCAACAACTACTACTATTGTGACATTTACTAGCGTGGCTGCAGCAACATCAAGTACATTTGCTGCTGTTGCTACTACTGTCAGTGATGTTGGCACCACTGTTATACAATGTCTACGTAATCATTTATTCATTCGTTCATTCGTATTTCCTATTTTAATAGCAGCTTATTACATATGTAAATCACGAACTAGTAAGAACATAAATTCATACAGTCTATTTGTATTTGATTGATATAATATTTAATTTAATTGTTTGTTGGTTAGCTTTAAATCGTTTTATTCTGTTACATATTATTTGTAATGTAATGTTATTTACTGCATTTGACATTTTCCAGAAATTCATTTTCCAGAAGTTCAGTTCAGTTTTCAGTAAACACTAATTAGAAACATTTTATCTAATGCTGACCTCGTTTCTGACTCTAATTCATTAGTTGAAGTACACAACTTTCATTTTTACATTTTTTATTCTTTCGTAGAGTAGTTTAAATGACCGAAATAGAGGCTGTAATTGAAGTACGTGACAAATAACATGTAGCAATTATTTCGAAACACTGGTTTTATCGGAAGGTTGGCCATTATCGATGCATCTGTTTTGCGCGGTAACCAGATTTGATATTCACGTATAGAGAAATAAGTTTAGTCTTGCCTTAACCCTGGAGACGTTAATGTCTTCTTTTTTGTTGAGACCAGTATGAGTTTAATTTTTATTTTTTCTTTAAATTATTTGGATTCTAAGAGATTAACTTGTGTTCAAAATGATTTTTTGGACAAGGACAGTTATCGAAATTTAAAGAATTCAAATACTGGGATATTTTTTCTGTTGATTAACAAAAAACTGTTGACACATGAGTACGATGCTGAACATAGCATGCGTCATCGCCTTTCAGGTTGGATTATTTGTTAAATTTTACAAAATTTGCAGTCTTTACCTTTTTCTTGTTACTGTTTAAAAGAGCATAAACACGTAACAAGAAATCGGGGGCTCGTCTGGGATATATGAAACCGGGCTAGAATATTTGAGATAACTTTGTTGTTTGAAATTTGAATTCGTCTAGTTTTTGAAATATTTTAAATCAAAAGTATTACTTTATAATTTTACAATCTTCAGTGAAATCAGCAAATCTTTTTACCATGTCATCAAAAGTGGATATATTTCTTTCAAATCCTACCCACGATCAATTAATCCTTTTGAAAAGAGATGCATTGATTCAGCTTGCCAGAAAATATTTTTTTCTGAGGCAAAAGCTTCCTTAACGAAGCGACAAATAACAAATATTTTGGTGCACTATTTGGTAGATCAGAATGTTTGGGATTAAAGTGCTCTGGTTTCGATCAGTAAGTCTGTATCAGACATAAAAGTAAATGAATTAAAATTAAAATACAAGATGCGATTAAAGTTAAGGAAGCTGGAACGTAGAAAGATAATGACGAAGAACAAGCACATTTTCAATTGGAGAAAGAGACAGTACAAATGCAATCGGAGAAAAAGAAAGAACAGATGCAACTGGAGAAAGTGTAAGAACAATGGAAATTGAAGGAAGAGAAAGAACAAATCTTATTACAGAAACAAGAACAACAAATTAAATTAGAAAAGGAAGAAAGAGACAGAGAGAAAGGCAAATGCAGTTACAGAAATAACAAATATAGTTACAGAAAAAGCAAATGCATTTACAATCGGAAAAAGACGAGCGAAAGAGAGAGAGATGCAACGAGACAAGAAAGAGAGGGAATATTAATTTAGAATAAAAGAAATGGATATAGCAAGTTAATGGCACATTCCTTCTTTAAATACAAATTAAAGGAGTGATGTTACAAAGAATGTTAGGTTAGTGCCCCCTTTCAGAGGAAAATGAGTAGACAAATATTTCCCTCGTTTTAAAAACATTGCGGAAAATATGAAATGGCCATGGGAGCATTGGAGTCTGTTTATACGAGGTGTACTTACTCGTAAAGCTAGTGATATTTACCATTTACTGTCATTACAGCAAAGTGGTGACTATGATCTGGTTAAGGAATGCATCTTAAAGGGTTATGAGTTAGACCCTGAGGCTTATCTGCAAAAAGTCTGAAACTAAATATGTAACTGGACAAGCTCATGTCGAATTTGCAAGAGGAAAAGTGCAGTCATTTGATAGTTGGTTCTTAGCCAAGAACGTTGATAAAGATTATGAACGTCTCAGACACACTGCATTACATGAAGAGTTGAAGAACTGTGTCCATAGTGACATTAAGGCTTATCTTGATTGGCATAAGGTTGAAACCTTGGAAAATGCTGCTCGTACTGCTGATGAGTATTCTAAGGCTCATAAAGTTCCTTTTGTATGCACGTCTTCCACTCAGCAGTCTTCTGACAGAACAGTATTTCAGTCTAGTACTAGTCCTTCTAAATGTCAATCTGTCACAACTTTTAAAAAGAAAGATTCCCATAGGCTTGATCAAAGGTCCTTGTCTCTTCCTACGTGTGCCTATTGCAAGAAGAAAGGACACGTTATGTCTGATTGCTACAAATATAAAACTAAACATCAGAAACAAGACAGGTCTATTCCAAATGCTCTTATTTCTAAGAGGTCAAGGTCGCGGTCATGTATTGAAACAATACATTTGTTGGGTCTAATAAACCCCAGTCTGAATTTATTATGGAGAATTATGAACCATTGATGTCTAAGCTGCTGCATCACTCTTTGGTGATTCGGCCAATCCTATCCCTAGTAACATTTCAAGGGACACAGGAGTTTCTCAGAGTCTTTAATTGTCAGGTACTTCGCCTTTTTCTTCTTCTAATGAAAATGTTTTTTTTTATTCAAGGAGTATAGTACGGCATTGTTAATGTTCCTTTCCATTGTGTAAATTGGTCATCATACTTAGTCTCAGGACCTGTGACAGTCAGAAAACCTGTGACAGTCAGAATATTGTATTCATTACCCGTTGAGAGCATTTATTTATTACTAGGCAACGTCCTAGCTTGAGATAAGGTTATGGTTGATCCACTTGTAACTGACAAGCCTTGTTTGGACCAGAAAGTCAATCATATTGAAAATGAATTCCAGATTTATACCAAGCCTGTGCAGTTACTAAAGCTATGGGAAAGGAAGCTTATGAGGATGATCTTCATAAGGAAAGTATTCCTTTAGCTGAAACATGTATTGGTCATGATTTTGATGAGGTCACTTTTACCCCTTTTGTGCATGGATCAAAAGGTAGTGATCACAGTGATCCTCTTTTAACCTATAATTCTCTTTATTCTAATCAGGCTGACAAACGACAATCATTTGTCGTCAAACTGGAAAAGGATTCTGAGATCTCATATTTGTTTCAAAGGGCCTTTAGTGAAACTGAAGCCACTGAAGTATCCGTCTGTTATTTCATTACAAATGAAATTCCTGTGAGAAAATGGAGACCTCCAGAGGTACCTGTGGGTGACGATTGGTCAGTGAACAATCAAATTGTAGCTTCAAAACTTTACAGAGAGCAAATGCTTAGATTGGCCCATAACACTATTTTGGCTGGTCATCTAGGGATTAATAATACTTATCACAATATCTTTAATCACTTATATTGTCCAAAAATTAAAAGTGATGTTTGTAAATACTTCTGCTCTTCTCACACTTGTCGCCCAAGCAGAAGATACATAAGGCTAATCTGCAACCTATTTCTGCATTTAACGAACCATTTAGCAGAGTTATGATAGATTGCGTTTCTCCCTTTCCTACAACTAAGTGAGTTAACCAATACTTGTTGACCATAATGTGTCCTTCAAGAATGTTTCCAGAGGCAATTCGTTTGAGGAATATTAAATCTATAACCTTTGCAAAAGCTTTGATAAAGACTTTTTTACTTAATTTGGCCTTCCCAAATATGTCAAATCGGATCATGGGTCGAATTTTAGGTCTTAAATTTTTTATCTGATTACGGTTGAATTTGGCATCCAGCAATTCAAGTTAAAAGTGAAATTATAGTTTGACAGAACAACGATGGAGAGAAATTTCGATTCTGATAATAGAGTAATGTCGCTCTTGCTCATTCTTCAAAATTTTCTTCAGATTAGGAATAACGGCTCTTACGAAGTTAAGAAAGAAAATGAATGAGTTATATACTAATATTAGTACTCCTGGGATCTAAATAAATTAAAGGATCACCAGTATATAGAAAGAGATAGCCAGGTTAAACATGCAATTAACTGAGTTGTACCTGTCCCATTAATTGAAGATTTAAATGAATTATTACCATCGGTTTCTATTGATTTTGGAGTGATAAATCTTCGTAATTCAGAAATTATGAATGATATGGACCAGAAACTTTCATATTTGCAACAAAAAGGAAGAAATGAACTTCAAAAGCGATTATTTGAATATGAGAAATTATATCCAGATGCTTATACAAGACAAATACAATTTTTCATGACACTGAAATTTTAAATTCCAAAGCTGTGAAACATCACACGTACAAGATGAACCTACTGGAACAGGAATATTTAAAGTAAGCAATTCAGTATTTGCTGGAGAACGATTTCATAGAGGCCAGTACAAGTAATTGGAGTTCACCATGAATACTTGTTCCGAAGCTCGATAAAAATTCGCGCATGTGCACTGATTATAGGGAGGTGAACAGTGTGACTAAAACAAATTAATTTTCATTACCAAAAATAGATGGCTGCATTGATAAATAGGAAATGCCAAGTATGTCACCAAATATGACTCCAGATGGACTTTATCAATATAAAGTGATGCAGTTTGGGATGAAAGGTTCGCCAACTACTTTTCAACGTCCTAGGAATATGATTACCTTTGGCCTAGATAATTGTGTTGTTTATATCGATGATGTCATCATGTGCAACAGCACCTGGCAAGAATATTTAGCGACAATTCGGAAATTCTTTGACAGACTCACTGATGCAAGTTTGACAATTAATTTATCCAAAGGTGAGTTCTGCCCTTATAGTATAAAATGTCGTGGGATATTGACAATTAAACCTATAAATGCTAATTGCAAGGCTATCTCTGAATCCCCTGTGCCTGTTAGTAAAGGGCAACTGATGCAATGTTTCTGCATGGCTGGATACTATCGGAAATTTGGTTCCAATTTTTCCATAATTGCTGAATCACTGACAAATTAATTGATCAGGAAAAAAACGAATTTCTATGCACTGAAAAATGTCAAAACGCTTTTGGTAAGTTAAAAGTCAAACTTAAAAGCGCGACAGTTCCTACAGCTGCAAACTTCATCCAGCCAATGTTTTAAAATGTGTGTTGATACAAGCGATGTGTGGGTTGGAGCAGTGTTGATTCAAGAAGATACAAATTTTGGCAATCATCCAGTGTCCTATTTTTCTAAGACATCAAATATGCACCAACAAAATTATTCAACAATCGAGAAGGAAAGTTGGGTGTTGATATTGGCATGACACCATTTAAAGTTTAAATTAGTTTAGCTCATTCTTCGATTATTGTGTTTAGCGATCACATACCCTTACTTTCATCTGCAAGATAAAAAAATGTAAAGACTACTGAGGTGTAGTTTGTTATTACAGGAATATGCTATTGAGATCAAACACATCAAGGGAAAACATAATGGAATAGCGGATGCACTTTCCCGTATATGGAAGTGTATTAATTCATGTGTACTTTGTAGAATTTATAAGAGTTATTCTTATGTTTTTTCTTTAAACCTCATGTATACTTAATCTATGATAAAAATAAAGATTTATGATATAAATCTTACTTTTTCTGTATGGGGGAAGTGTTATGTGCATTTTATTTAATTTCATTTTTTGTTTGTTAGTATCATTTATTCTTTTCATTGCATGCTATTGTAATATAATTTTATATGCTGGATTTGACATTTTTCAGAAATTCATTTTCCAGAAATTCAGTTCAATTCTTCGTAAATACTAATTAGAAATTTTGTATCTAATGTTGACCTAGTTTCTGGCCGAATTCATGGGTTGAAGTAAACAGGTTTCTTTTTGTTTTTATTATTTCGTTGAGCAATTTTAATAATTGTAAAAGGGGCTATACTTGAAGTAGGTGACAAATAACATAGCAATTATTTTGAAACTCTAATTTTAACGGAAGGTTGGCTCTCATCCGGGCATCTGTTTTGCGGAGTAACCAGATTTAATATTGATGAATTGAGAAATAATTTTAGTCTTGCCTTAACCCTGGATACGTTCAGGTGATTTTATGTTGTGACCAGCTTGAGTTCATATTATTTGGATTCTAAGAGATTATTTTTTCCTGGAAATATTTGTGCTCAAAATGAATTCTTGGACAAGGACAGTTATCGAAATTTACAGAATTCAGACACTGGAATATCATTTTCTGTGGTTCAACAAAGAACTGTTGACACATCAGTAAGATACTGACAATAGCATACGCCATCGCCTTCCAGTTTGGATTCGAACCCAATTTCGTTAGAATATTTTATTACTAGGACTTTCTTTTTTAATTCTTGGATTATTCTTGAATTATTTCTGGATTTGATTCGTAAAATCGTAAGTTCTTTTTCTACAGTTTTGCTTTGTTTTCTAGGGAATAAATAATTTGTTAATTTTTTACAAAGTTTGTTGTCTTCACTGTTTTCTTGATACTGTGTAAAAGAGCCTGAACACGTAGTATAATCATATGGGGTTTAACCATTCCAGCGTTACCCGAAAAGGAATTATTCTACTCTGTGTTAAGATTTAAATCGTCCACTCTGAGATAAGATATTAAAATTGTTTAATCTGTGTGATAAACTCTGACAGTATTACTAATCCCAATCTTGATGACGTTAACTATAATTCATTCGGACTCGTAATCCAAGACTCACTAATTTGACGCCTGTCCAGGCCAGCGCGGGTTGAATACCTCAGTGTTTTCTTGGGAAGGGAATTTAACTCCCGTGACACCATATGGCTAATAATGGATAATATGTACATACCGTACCAGCAAAAAAAAACCCCAAAACACATCATTAATAGTGTAAATAATTTGCCAATAAATATATTTCTTTATCAGATTGGTGAAATAAAACAAATAAAAAATCCAAAGACTATGACTACTTGTCATACATTGAGGATTATTAAAATGACTCCACCACCCATACTGAAGTTTAATTAACTAAAACAATGTAGTTGCTATGCAGGTATATAAATACCCTAAGGCTTTGGCTCCACGCCATACTACCATGCGAGCACATTCTGTTTTCTAGTTTTACTCCCTCAACAAGACAATAATTCATTAAGCATTTAAACATATAGATTGTTGTATGAACAATTAACAAAAATGGGAACTTGTTATTTATTTTGACGTAGTTGCGATAACAGAATATCTTTGTTATGAAATAATTATGCTATCATAGAAATTCATCTGAACCGTTCTCGAAGCGGTAAAATATGTTGCATATAGTATACTTCTACATGGCAATGTTTCGTTCTACTATTCAAAACAGTACAATCAGTTGCAGACAGTATACTTTTACACAAGGTTTCTCTCTACTATTTCAAAACTGTTCAATATGTTGCAGACATTATACTTTTACATATAGTTTTTCTTTATCATTTCAAAACAGTAAAATATGTTATAGAACATTTACTTCTTCATTGTAATGTTTCTCTCGACTATTTCAAAACAGACACATCTGTTATGTAAAATATAATTTTACATACTTTCTCTCTACTATTTCAAAACAGTACAATATGTTGCAGACAGTATACTTTACATAAAGATTCTGCATGGTAATGTTTCTCTCTGCTATTGCAAAAGAGTACAATATGTTATAGAAAATACACTTCTACATGGTAATGTTTATCTGTTATATTTCAAAATAGTACAATATGTTATAGAAAATACACTTCCACATGATACTGGTTCTCTGTACTGTTTCAAAACAGTACAAAGTGTTGTAGACAGTATACTTTTACACGGTAATGGTTTTCTCTGCTATTTCAAAGCATACTGAACTTAGTAAAACGCAGTTTAATTTTGTATACCTCTAATTTCCATAACTTGAGGTCCCCAGTTTGTTTTTCTTTAATTTTATATTTTGGTTTTATTTATGCGTACATGTTTTATTCTCTCTCTCTCTCTCTCTCTCTCTCTCTCTCTCTCTCTCTCTCTCTCTCTCTCTCTTAGGGTTCTGTTGTTAGATTTTGTTAGACTGAGCATTTATATCATCATTTGTTTTAAGGGAATTTGAGAATAAATGTTGGCTGACGATAAGAAAGTTAGGTCAAACTTGCCAGTTTCAAAGTTGTTCATGTTTGCTGTAATCGTTGTTGATATTATTTTTCTGTGTTTACTTATGTGTTTTTGGTAAACTAGAGGATGTGCATTTGCAGAGTCCGATTTGGAGATTCATATTATTAAGTGCTTCTCCTGTTGGGGTTAGGGTATTCCTCCTTTTTTACCATGCTTGTTCTTGAATTTTACAAAATTGCCAATAAAACATGAGGTGATTTTACTTTTGCTTCTACCGCTCCGGTGGCCTAAATGGCTACCGACACCACCACCGAGAGCCGCTGTCCACTATATAGAAAACAACTGGGAAGAGAATGGAGAGACAAAATTGAATAAATTGCAAGAGGTTATAGATAACCTGAAAATCATTGAAGAGTCACTAACAAAAAGGTGGAGACATGCTTATACAGCCCCAAAAGAGTGAAAATGGAAATAAATAACTTCAGGAAGGCACAAGGAATGTTTAACGATGTAGTGAAGCTGGGAAAAGAGAAGAAGAATGACAATGAGGAAAAGGAGCAGATGAAAGCATAGTTGAGTAAGGTGAGGAAGGAAGAAGAAAAGAAGAAAACAAAGGAGTAGACGAAGGCGCGGTATTACCGGTTGTCTGAGGTTTTTCCTGATTGTACGTAAGGCGGTACATTTTCGCTATAATGGTACGTCCGTTGTTTCCGTCAGTAAGGAATATACGGGACATGCAGAGGAATCTTGTTACGAATTTAATGATAATAACAGCGTTTGTCATTATTTATGACAAAATGTTTTGTTTAAAAAAAATACTTATTGTTTTCAAAACGGCAATATCTGTCACATAAGTAAGGTGAAAAATAATTTAAAACACATCTTTGGCACCAGGCACGTGTGCCAGCGCTTTGGCCAAATAACTTGTGAAACGGGGCAAAATCTAACGTTCACAAAGGTTTTTTCTTAGAAACGCACACAAAAGCTCCCAAACAAGCCAGATGCCTTTAGTTATTTACTGGACTGGGTGAACGTGTTAGGTATATGAATTCCTTTGTAAAACTGCAAATCTTCCTTCAATTTTCAGGATTGCATGTCCAAATCTACTAAATATTTTTTGTCAGTGTTTATACTGTGTATTTCCCCTCACAGATAAAAAAGATATTGTCATGGTGTTGGCATCACACTCAAAGTTTCCTATTAAATCATAAGTGTACCTGGAAAATTGCATTCTTCAGTACCATATGTTTTCCTCAGTTGGCTCTTCAATGTCAGTACTATGTTTTTCACATTATCAGCTATAGTGTAAACTTAATCATCTCATTAGTTAAGTGTTTAGATTGCAACTTATACAACAATTTACATACACAGAGCAAACTCATCGACTGTAACGTACTGGCCAATTATTTATTGTGGGTTGTTGTTTTCTTGTCATGCTGAAATTTTTTCATTTATTTTTACCTTGAGATAAATGATATTCTCTTCTTGTTATTGAGAGAGGAATTAAAAAACGTCTGGCTTCTGTTTCATGATATTAAGTCGTTGGTCCCTAATATAATTGCGGTATACCGTGGCTAATTACCTCCAACAATCATGCTCCAAAATAAAAGGAATGAAAAGTTATTATAACAAAAATATTAGATATAAAACTTTTAAAATGGCCAGGATAACCAGTGAAGAAAACATGGAAAGTCCTTTTCTTTAGAAGTCTGGAACTATGCAGACTACGAATAAACATTGTTACTAGATCCCGATGATAAAACATTAGGCGCAGCCACTTATTGGTCGTGTCTTGAATTTGTAGCTTGGGTGTCTCCAGTGGTCACTTACTTAATTAATTATAATATTAATTACTTGTATAATGCCCACCCCTCATCGCCCCATTCGATTAATTACGATTCCACTTACATATTCAATAAAGTCCATGATTGGCAAAAACCGCTGAGTGACATCACAAACACGTATATCGCAACAACCAAAAAATACCAACAATGTATTGTGGTTATTGACGTTGTTGTCTGCGCTGCATCAGTCGTAGTTGCTGAAACGATGACGTTAAGCGGCAAATTATTCGCCACCTATGTGACAGACCCATTGGTGGGAATCGGTATGGCTGTTATAAAAGGAGTTGATCGAATTGCTCATATCATAGCCAAGGAATTATCGACATGCACGACTGATATATTACATGAGTATACAGAGCTGCTATCAACGTCAACACATGCGTAAGCCATATTATCATCGCTGATATCGTCGGCATTGAATGACGATATATTTTCCGGCTGAGAATTTAATGCAATGACTAAAATTTACTATGACGCAATGGGGGGACAACTGCCTCCATCACTAGCCTCGGGAAGACCAAAATTATAATCAAGTGTAAAATATAAATGGTGATGGCAACCCGTGATCTTCGAGCATTACTATCACAAATATCTGCTAATACAGCACCGTCCACAACTATGATGGTATTAAAGGCGTCAATGCAACCATAATTAGATACTTGTTTTCCTACACCGATTAGAATACCGAACGGTCGGTCTCTTGAAACGGCACTGAACAATTGTGAGTGTATAATAGTTGGCCCAATATTACATCAAAACCGTTTGGTGCATTACCAGCCAATAATTCATAGGCATTTGCGTATAACAACATATCCGATAAAAACAAATCGAATGGAACCCCCGATTGGAATGTTGTTTGTATCCCCACAGGTAGTTATCAGATCGGACAAGTCAATGAGGAATTCCAATGTCGTGTTAAATCTAAAATTGCTTTAATGGTACACGAGCCAACGTTGAGTGCTGCGTTAGGAATCTCCTCCCCCGGTTATGCCGTTGATATCTATCAATCATCGATTCAAACTGCGTTTGGATGGCCACATGTGGCACCCCCAGCACCAGCTCCACCCCCAGTATCAACCCGTGACGAGCTGACGTTCGGATTGCAAACATCTATAACCCCACCGAAATATCAAAACCGTCTCTCATGGAAACATGGTAAGAAAAACAATCCCTGTGATTGCCGGGGTTAGGGTCACAGTCAGTATTGCGAGCAATCCATAGGTTTATGTAGATCAAAATATATTTTGCATATGGGACGACGTCGACGAAGATTAAAACTCTACAGCCGTGCAACACCAATTACTAAAGTTGTTAGCGCAGTACGCGCTCGACTATCCCAACGATGACCTTGGACAACGAATCATTGCTACGATATAACATCTAAACGCCGTGGTCGGTGAAGATGACATGTTTCAACGGTCTGTGTTAGATACAGTAATGCAACCAGTCGAACAAGTGCAGGTGTCCAGTGATACGCTGAAGCGTTTGGACGTTTTCTACTGGGGCAGGTACAATAATAAGTTTCTTTGACATTTTAAGATTAAAGAGGTCTTGCTACCAACCTTCAAATTACGCCGAAGGAATGAAAATATATGTCACCGATATCATTGACGAATAGTTTCCTGCTATCGTCACTGCATCGCAGACAGTTACGGACACAGCAACCATATTCAAACGCAATAACGACCCAGGTGGGGTTGGTTGCCATATATCCCCTTATGTTGTCATGATCACTTCCACAATTTATGTCAACTTAACCACTGATGCTGTCAATGGCAGCTCTCATTCAGACCTTGAAAAATCTAAACAAGTTGCATAAGCACATATTCTTTATTCCTCTACACCAGAGGCGTACCGGGCAACCTGATAAATCTACCTACCGTATATCCAGCGTATATGCGTACGCAAAACCCATTGTTGTTCCGTATACACTTTCGCCTCACACAACAAAATAATTATCTTTTGAACACAATAAATGAAACACTATCAATAATTTGTCATGTGTGAGATCGAACCGTGGAAAGATAATCAACGTAACCTTGTCCTTAGACACAGTGGAGGAAAACAACATATTAAAAACATTCGTTGAGAATCCCACTACTACTGTTTGTGTGCAGAGCAAACCCCTCAAAAATATATATTTTTTCTACTTATGTGTGCAGTACTTCAGAGGTTAATAAAATCAACAACGGCTGCTCCCCCAACCAGTGTTAACTGGAACTAATACTACTACAACATACTACAACGCACTCTATTGTTTGTTGCTGTTATATCTCCGTGCAGAGGGGAGGGGGCTATTATTTTTACTACACAACATTCCAATCTCAGGTATTCGATGTCACAACGTTCCTACGCTAACGATTCAGCGGACCTCACCGCGAATCATCGGTTTGCTTTTACTATCTGATTGTTTATAGTGAATCGTTTCACGATCAAACATGTATTGATTTAACTACCTTAATTTAAAATTAATGGATTGTTTTTCTTCATTTTCAGTATATTTTCTCAATTGTAGTTTCAAGGGGTCAAATAATGTATGTATAACTTTTCACAATATTCGGGTTATATGTGTGTATCTTATCAGTAATATTGTTGACAGGTGTATTAGGACTTGTTCGTAGTCTGCATAGTTCTAGACTGGAGGCACTCATGCTACAAATTCCAGACACGACCAATCAGTGGCTGCGCCTAATGTTTTATCATCGGGATCTAGTAACAATGTTAATTTGGTGCCTTGAGTTACTATGATTGACACAATCCCTGAAACATCGTCGGTTTAATGGTGCCATGGATACGTGGTAAATATCCTAAAATTTCAGCAATAAACACGGACATCCTTTATACACCTGTGAGGGGGCAAATTTCTGTCGATCTATGAAGAACACATTAGTTTGAGATCAGAGAACAATTAATTAGATTTATGGAGACAGTCGCCTGTTAATTCGCTATACGGGAAGAACTTCTAAATGTCTGGTCGGTGACAGTAGTGAGGCTAATTACACTTTTGATTATATAGCAGCCAGACGGACTATTAGGGACACGGTTAAGCTTCGATTTCATAGAACAACTGTCAAAAATTGAAGATTTCCATAAACCTTTAGTCGCATTGTAGAAGGTCAAACTGACCCAGGATTTGGTACCTAGTTATAAGAGGCGGTAAATAAATTTAATCCTGATTGGTGACGCTAAATAAGGGGCGTGTTTCCCACACTAAATTTCCTAGCTTTAAATCTTGCCACATAGAAAAAAATCTAATTAGTCTAAGCTTTGCTACAAGAGTAAACGTATAGAGGAATTTTAAAGATATTCTCTCTCGTAAAACACTTGTCCAAGGGACCAGAGGTGGGAAAGTTCAAAGGTCACAATTTAGGCGGTACTAGAGAAAACCTTGAAAGCACATGTATTTGTGTCAAAATTTCCTGAAATTCGTTTATGCCATTATAATGTTTTGCTTGAAATTATTTGATAATATGTGCATTAATTTAGTTCTTTAAATTCGTAAATCAATTATCTTGATATGATTTTAACTGTGTAGGTTATTTATATATATATATATATATATATATATATATATATATATATATATATATATATATATATATATATATATATATATATATATATATATATATATATATATATATATGAATTCGTATAATACTCTTCTTTGTATAAGATTGTCGAATTGTTCGAATTTGTCGTATTGTTTGTATAGGAATAGGGTATTCTAAGAATTCGTGTATGACCTTTATTGATATGAGTTACGGGAATCCATTTGAATCCGCCAATCAACCCACACCCCTTGCAAGTGAGAGGCGTACCATTACAACACCCGTAACCTCAGCGGGATGTTTAAGGTATTCGTTGACCCTGATGTGAGTCCTGAAGCCACTGTGTATACAACGTTGATGGGCGGAGTCGTATGCGGAACAATAATAGCTTTTATTTATTTTTTCGATTTCTGCAAGTTTAATGTGGACACCATTGGATATCCAAAGAGCTCAACAGCGATTCTATTTATGTTTTATGTTTCTGCAAAAATTTGTAAAAGCGGTAAAATGGTCAGTATAATCTGATCTAAAACTAGGTAATCCGCCATTAAGTGCCATTAACGTAGTCCTTATCGCATTGTTGCTGTTGTTGACGTATACGTTTGTTGCAGCGTCGTTGCCCGAGTCTGGTTCGCTCACATTAACAATTATATTTCCAATATTGCTGAGTTCGCCGACCATTGTGTCACCAGGTTGATAGCAATAATCTCGTTTCTGATAGCTGAGATTGATATACTAGATTCTGGCATTTATCCATCATCAGTAAATATTGGAATATTATCAGGTGTGGCACCGTGAACTCGTCGGATAATATCAACATGTTTAACATTAGATGTAACTAGCCTGCCGCGCTGGTCCTGAAAAATAACAACTTCATCTGGATCCACCCGAGCAAGGCTCGTAAGATCAGAACGCTCATCTTTAGTGGCATATTTTTACAAATAAGTGTCGCAGAGAATATGGATTTTAACAATACTTCTAGCGCTAGAAGATCTCCCATCAAAATCTACCATATTATAATGTTTAACTCATTTTAAAATACCCAATTGTATACTTGTTCACAGCTTTAAGGGGGGTGGGGTGCAGATTTAGCAATCCTGATATAGCATCAAGTACAGGAAGTACTTCTAGATCATACAGGCGGATCTGTTATTGTTTGTGTTGGCAACGTGGAATACTAAATCGGTGAGACATTACATTCTGCTGAAATAGTTAAAAAAAGTCTAGTGGCGGAGCGATCCCAAACGAATAAAAATAAACAATAGAGGTCAGACCGGACTGCGAGTCGAGATTAATGATACCAGTTTCAACACGATTTGGTTTGTCAGATAATTGATCGCGCATAAAACCAGTAGCAGAGAGGGTGAACCCACCTCATTTTAGAAGCGTTATTTTGGTAAACTATGGCTTATACAAAAAAAATACTCTGATAGCGTGAAACCGAAGCCTCTAACTCACAGAGAGACTCTCTGAAAGTTAGCTTTTTGTTACTTTTTTCGTGTTTGTGTTTTCGAAAAGGTAAACGAGCGCGTTTAACTTCGTTGACGCCTCATCGTGGCCAGGCCCTCTCTGCTGCTATAGTTAAATAAAATTACAACAAATAATGCCACCAAGGCTGGAATATCACACAGCTAGATTAGCTCGAGGACGATTAGAAGAAATACAGAAATTTATTCCACTAAGAGATTATGTTAAAGAAAAACTACAAGCGCGTCAAGAATCACAAGCTGAATTCGCAGAAGGTACAGAACAATCGTTTAAACATGTCACAACGGTTACTGAATGAGCTACAACGGCTACTGAGGGTCTTCTTCCGACAGTATTACAAACTGCTGCGCAAACTGGAAAAATAACAGCGAGAACTAAAAAAACAAAAAGATTTTACGAGAACTTCCAACTGAAATAGCTGCAGATCAATAAAATTCGGGCTGAAATATGTGATATGAAAGATCGTATACCAGAAACAGAAACAGAGCTAAAGTTGATATAAACAATAAATTTACCGAAGAAAGAATTAACCTCATAAAAGAATAAAGACATAGATGCGTTAGCTGAGTTTGCCGTGCAAAGTTATGATAATCGAGGAAATTGTTTAAAACCCAAATTTGTCAATGATGCTGTAGGTCGTGGTAACTTGTATAAATGGATATATCGCATATACTAGGGAGTTGATCAGGCTAGAATTAGTCATAATAAATATATTGCGTTTATTAGCGCAATAGATAAATATATTTCATGGATACAACAACCACAATTACAATTTTTTTTACCGTAGCAACAGAAAAAAACCACAACCTTTTTGACCACAATCTCCAGAAATATTTTACAATGCACCTACATGAAGTGGTTTTACTACAGGAAGTGGACTTACTGAATGTCCTAACAATATTCTCGATGACGTGCATCGACAAGAAGTTCTCATAGGAGGAAAACGAGCCGGTAATAATCTCCGGAAATAATCAATGAAGCAGCTGATATTTTTCGACGATTATTTAAAGGCGGTATCATTGATATCAATGATTATTGAGCGCTTACTGATGATATCGCGGACGGCTACTATAGTGACTAGTCACCGTGATTAGATAAGTGAATAACAAATAAGATGATCATACACAACAACGGTCACCCCAGACCTGTGATAGTCAGAATAGTAAATTCACGAGTACCATTTTACAGCGCGTATTACGAGGATGGATTCGGTAATGTTGTTCAGGGATTATTTGCAAGGATGGCTCCCAAAGTAGCATAAATCGGAAAACAATTATCAATGAAAACCATCTACATTATTCGGGAAAAAGCTACTGGTGCAATCGGTAGCGTTGCTAGTAAAACGTTCTCAGCAATCAAAGACAGAATAGCACGATTAATACGAAGATCGAAGTTGGTCAAACCGCAGCCAGTGAAATTACCATCAACGGAAACCATGGCCGCGAATGTCAGTAAAATAATAAATCAGGCCGCAAATCAAAAACTATTATATCTGGTAAATCAAGGAGAACCGGACGAGAAAACAAATACCAGGTTTATTTCAGGAAGTGGTCTTCCTAGGTCTGCGCGATAACCATTTGGAAAATCTGTAATACAATAAGATGTTCAAACTTACAGCCGACACAGCATTCGACATGGATGAACCAGTTCGCAAGGATGAATCCATACTCGATTATTAAATTTATTCTTATGACGCGCGTGTACCTAACGCACAAGGAATAAATGAATTGCAAGTCTATGATACAAGCATATATTTTCTACCCTCCGAGGCATTTAATGAGGTAGAGGGTGAGCTTGTAACAGATGTTGTTGCCAATACATCATACAACAGAGGGTTATAGCTGGTTTTGTTACTAAAGGTATTATAGCGTTATTTGACAGCGACACATATATAATTGATGGAAAAAACATCGAGACAGTTCTAAAGGATGTTGACGTTGTCACAACAAGAGTAGGGTTAGCAAGATACTCTGACGATTATACAATATCAATTAGTCAATCAATGATGTTTTACAAAGATAACACTAATCATCCTGATCACAGGCAATTTCTTCAAGTACAAGTGCCACGAGATACCGCGGTTGACCCACAACCACCTATATCAATAGCCAGACCTGGTGCTGCTTTTTTGATGTTACAAAACACCTACGACAATTACAACCTTGGTTTGGCCACACGTAGGGCAGTGTTGAAAGGTGACCGTAGATTTTCATGCTCGATTCCACTGTCACATATCTTTGGATTTTGCAGAAATGTCAGACCAGTTGTCTTTGGAGCGAAACACACAGTTGTACTTATACGAAAAGGTAACGACACCGATGCTATTTGGAGATCAGACGCAACAGGAGGTAGAGCTGCATAAACTTTCACTGTGGATGCCAGTAATGACTCCATCGATCACTGAAGAACTAACATTACTTTCTTTTATGAACACAGGTGGTAAAGCATTTTTATCATGGCATACAATGTCAACAGACAGCATTCAGTGCAAAGTTGCCGGGATATTTACGTGGCAAGTAGCGACTCAGCAAGGTGTTTTTGCACCAAGACATATATTTATTGCGCTGTTGTTGTTGTTGTTGCAGGGTTTAAAGCCATTTTCAGCACACGATAGGCTGTACATGGCGGCCAGTATTAATTGTGGAGGAAGAACCCGGTAAAACCTCGGGAAGAACCACCGACCCACGAGAAGCTACTATCAAGCTTTCTAACAAACCATGTTGGCCGAATCCCAGACTCGAACCCACGGAGACAGAGGTAGGATGGCAGTGATCCGTAACAGAAAGCGCTTTAGACCACTCGGCCACTCGGGGCCCCTATTGCGCTGCAAAATGTTGATCGGTTAAGCAATCGGACGCGCAGTCACATATTTGACAACTTTGGAGATAATGAAGTTTCTTTACAAATAAACGGACACCAAGAACCATCCGAGGACATAATCTTGAATTTTGAAAATGATAGTGTTGCGCGCGTGCATCATCAGTTGTTGTCGTATATGGGATGCGATCAAAATGTAGATACCGGTTTACAAATATCACAGTTGGACTTTATAACATTGTGTCCGATCTATCATTTTTCACTGGAACCTTTAGATTTATTCAGACAATCTGTCGTTGATATGCACTTCAGAGCTAACTTGACTAATCCAGGTGGTGTTAATTACATAGCAATCGTGGTTAAACTCAGCGACAAGGCAATGCTGCTTGAAGGTGCTGGTGGTAGAAAGAAAGTTGTTGATGCACCAGTAGAAAATATGTGGTTTAAAAGTACGAGTATTTTATAAATGTCATCATACCATCATGTTAACATCAGTCTGACTCCTGGTCAGACTAAAAAGCTACAATCCGCATCAGTAAAAACAGGAACCACAATAATGTTAAAGCACAGTCACATTATAGGTGGTGAAAACAGATTGTCGCTGACAGAACGTTCGCTTAAACATCTTAATAAAGCCAAACAATCCAAGACTGGAATACGACTTGAACTTTTCGCCGGAGCTATCAAAGATACTGCTTAGACAGGCGGTATATATCCACTTATCGCGGCAATACCAGTGCTGATAGCTGCTGAAGCTTCAGCCGTTGAAATAGCGACCGAGGTAGTTGCTATTGGAACAGCTGCTGGAATAGAATTAAAAAAAACAACAGGAAATG
This sequence comes from Sinohyriopsis cumingii, assembly GCA_028554795.2. Lineage (NCBI taxonomy): Eukaryota > Metazoa > Mollusca > Bivalvia > Unionida > Unionidae > Sinohyriopsis > Sinohyriopsis cumingii. Next base: position 56,081,824 of record CM068837.1, read on the forward strand.
TCATAAGACTTCCAGGAACTTATCTTCGGGGAAAGGGTCTGACACTTCCAGGAACACTTCATTGATTTGAACGTTGTCGAATTTTGATTTGCTTGATGCAGCTAAGCAACTAAAAATAAAAACAATTTAGATTTGTTTTTATGCTCGATCAGTTACCACAACAACCAGACAACACCGAAACTGGTATTATTAATGTCGATAATTCCACCGGCATTGGAACTCATTGGGTAGCATACGCAATTGATCCCCGTGGAATTGTTTATTTCGATTCGTATGGGTTTGTGCCACCGCAGGAATTTATGCCCTAAGTCTCTGCGTACATAGTCCCTCACAAAGTGAGAGTTCGGTACTCACCGCTACCAATACAAACATTAACCGATCAACCAATATGCGGCCGTGAAGCAATTGCTGTACTTGACGCTGTATCAAAGACGCCATCTTTGCCACCTCACAAAGTCATATCTAATTATACAAGTCAACGGTTTGAGAAATCGTTTATTTAGGTCAAGGTAGAAGAAAATCATGGTAGATATTTACCGAAGGTCCCGCGGCGATACTACTAAGAGCAAAAAAAATCCGACGTTACAGATCTGTCAAATTACGCGATAAAGGATGAACTCGCTGATATTATGAACCTGGCTGGAGTTGACTAAGATGAAGTTGCTGTTTTTCAGGATAAATACGGCGTTTTAAAAACGAGTAACATCAAGTGGAATGATATAGTTCGTAGAGTTATCGGTGCTACCACGGATAACATCCCTGTCTTCACCAGCGACGGTAATATCTGAGACTCATGTATATCAATTGCGGTTATCCGAAATGAAATTGCAGGAAGTGTTGTTAATCGTTTGAAGAATAACGGTGACACAATGACAGGTGAACTCAGCATGAACGGAAATAAAATAGTCGTGCTAAGAGATCCAACATCCGACGAAGATGCCGCGAAGAAACAATACGTGAACAACGTAGATGGTAAATTATCCACACTGCGAACCGAGTACGTCGTTCACAGAAATATGTTCACGAATCTTCGTAGAAATTTTAGAAAAATTAATAAAACCGAAGAGGAATTATTTGGCACCCCGTTGACTGATGACGTGAAACTCACTGATATCAAGACGAACATTGATACAATTAATAAAACACTAGAAGATGTCATAAGTGGAATTACTGATATCGTTAACAAAATTAATCTGATTAAAATCCCCTACACAAACAGGTTACTCATTTAGTATACACAGTGTCATCATGATTCTCAACATGTTCGCAGCAACATAATACTATCAAACATACCGCTGCCGTCACTGGTGTGTACAGACTGTCTGTGTTCAGCGCTGCAAAATTTATTATATACACTACATATCCCTGGCGTCATTCGACCGATAGGTTTTCCCGGGATGTGTCTATTGTGTTAAATAGCAGAGACGATGAAACGTTTATACTGGCAACAGCTGATAGGACATTAACCTCAGCATCTTACTGGTCGTGTCCGGAATTTGTTGCTGAAACACCTCAGTTGGTTTCTGCGTAAAGTATAATGGCCTTAACAGAGCTAGGCGTTCAACAATTTAGATATGATCAAGTACGTGAATGGCAAACAGCTCTAAAAACCATCATTGACAAGTATGGATGCTAGGATGGCCTGAAGTTGCTCCACCACCAGCGGCTATTACAATACCTGATTTAAGACTGGCTGATCTTATGCCAACCAATCGTTCGTATCATGAAATTACCATGAGTTATACCCGACACTGGTTTTTCATAACAGCAAAAGAATATCCAGATGGTCGCCTTCATTTTTATTTTCGTCATCAAACCTTGGGATTACGTTATGGTGAAGAAGACACGGAACCGAAAATCCGTCTGTATAAGTTTAATCTTGATGATACTATCAAGCATATTGGTGAGGAATTTAGCAAATATCAAATATCATTAATTCATTTAGCCATGGAACTTTCTTACTTGAAAAACACTCGCGACACTGACATGACAAGTATCAGAAGTTAAATAATCAAACGTGTATAAATACTAAATCAAATTTTATTTGACGCTTAGCTTGTTCACATTAGTGCTAAATTATCTTTCACAAATACAACAGACGATAAGGCTATAACTCTTTTTTATAAGATATATTCAACAACAAAAGCAGATGTCCCCAAATTTGAAATTCCTGGGCTAAATATCGATAACTTTAAAAATTGTGTTAGTATCTATATTAATCAAATTGTCGGTTTATGATGGAAAATACAACAATCCAGCAAAATTGCTGAAGATAATGTTCTCCGACATACTAATGATCAATACGGTGAAGGTCGTCATATTTCTCCGGGAAATATAAATAGAACCTGAACGATCGCTGTCAATCTTGTATGTGATGTAATTGATGGAAGTTATCAAACATACACAGAAATATCAAATCAAGAACAGCAGGGTTATATTTGTTATACTTTTACACCGCATGTTCAACCTGGATATCTGATTGTGCAAAAACCGATTAATTCGGTCTATCTACAATATCAAAATCCGCTATTATCAAGAATAAAGTTCAAACTAACTGACCAATACGGTAACTTGCTTGTCCTTCGGGTAGCAGTTTTGAGCATGAATTTATATGTAAAATCCTAGGGATTTGTAATCGTAGATTTCCAATCTTAATGATTTTTAATCATAGAGTGTTGTCCCCTGACAACTTCCTTGACAGAATCAAGGGAACAGCACATACATTAAAATTACCAATGATGCATGATAGAGATCAGGCACATTAAAATAAAGTATAAAAAATAAAAATAAACCGCTCCTTGATTTTATCAAGGGTGGATTTTTTTTTACTTACAACTCGACTAAAATCAGTGTGAGAAAAAAAAAAGAAGAGACTAAAATCTGATGCACTTTCACATACATTTCCACAAATGATTCTAACTTTAATTTTCATTACTGCGATCACTGACAATTTCTGACATTAGTTTTCCTAATTGCCTTATGTGAGTATTGATTGTCTTTTTTGCCACGTATTCAAGAAATAGTTCTAATCTAATTTTTTTTTCTATTGCGAGAGAGAGAGAGAGAGAGAGAGAGAGAGAGAGAGAGAGAGAGAGAGAGAGAGAGAGAGAGAAAGAGAGAGAGAGAGAGGAACGAATTCGCCACTTCAGTTTCTTTTACTGTAGCCATCGATTTGAAACATGGAATTCTGAATTCACTTCACAAACTTGTAATCTGATGGTAGTGTGTAGCCACCTTCGTATTTACATTTCTGTAATGTTTAATTATCAGAAATAATTTTTTTCAGTATTTAGTTCATCAGATATTTTTATGGTGTCTTTTTCTAATTTATGTATTGCAGAAACAATATCATTGATATTTTCATTGTTCATTACATGGTATATAATATATCTTTAAATTATATTTAATAACCATGTGATAAAATACAATTGTGTAAAACACCTCTAGATTACTAAGAAAATAGTTCGCTTACCTCTGCTGCTTGCGCTTCAGTCCAGACTAATAGAATAATTGTCCGCCTTTTATATACAGATGTTTCCAGTGATTTACGTGAGTTATTTTGGGTACGTACATGAGTTATTTTGGGAAATTTACGCGACGAGATATTTTGGGAACGTACTTGATGAGTTATTTTGGGAATTTACGCGATGAAATATTTTGGGAACGTACATGATGAGATATTTTGGAAATTCATATGATTCACTGAAAACACTTGTGTATGGCTATAAAAGACAGAGAATCGCGATTTCTAGTCAGTCTGGACTGATGTTGGCAGAGGTAAGTGAAATATTTTCTTCAATTTGTAATGTTAATTATCACGTAGACATTTAAATCGTATGATTGCGACTGCTACAATGACAAAAAAATTAATCAGTAACAAACAAGATAACTGCTTAATTAATCTACTGAAGTTGTGCAAATATCAAAATACCTAGCAGCTTCATTTATTGATGGAAATGTTATTTCTTCACCAGTAGTAGTATCTGTGGATTTAACGGGCTTAGGAGTTTTTATATACTTTCCAGAATTTCCCAGCCTGCAAGTCTCAAACTTTGTAATAGCTCGAAGGTTATTCAAAGAGTTTTTGTTTTGATCTTTGTCAATATCGTCAATCACAAGACCGTCTATGATCACCCCGTGAAGCGTCTCGTATATAATTGAAATGCCTGTAATATTTCTCCCCCCTTCGGCGCCGAACATTAGATAACCCTGATTATTAACAAAACCAACTGGTTTCTTCCGCTGACAGTTTAAGATTACACCATCACGAGATGCTTCATAATTCTTGATGATATGATGTCTGACACATTCTTTTTACTCCATTTATATATAAATTTATTTGTCTATAGTTTGTCTTTATAAATCTAGCTATATAATCTTCAGGGTTTCTTATAAATTTATCAAGAGCAGAGTCCTTGACAGAGTCAGGGTTGTTATATTTTTTAAACCATAATATCGTTTTAGTTTTCAATATCTTTTACCACCACATTACTCACAGAACTGCGTTTTCCCTCTAGCTCCAACACCACACCGTAAACAGGATTTTGGCCCAAGACTTCGTCTTCTTACGTTTTGTAAATGTTGTCCGCAGAATTGATTTAGAAAAGATTTGTTACAAGGAGTCGAAGACCCTATCATCGACCAATTGCACTGGTTCTTTGTTTGCGTAATTTTATATACAATAAGTTTTATTTAAATATTTGTCTAAAATATAATATGGAAGAGTTTGAGAGATTATCCACAATCGAGCACTGGAAAACTTCGTTTCCTGAATCCAGATTCGATTTTGACAGAAGAACCCCTGACTTGCGGAGGCGAGCTCTGCCTGAGTCGTCGTATAATCTGATTGATAGAATTTGGAATGCTAAAAAAGAATTTCGTGATGATGGGCATCTCACTTATGGTCCACGTTAAAAATTATACGCAATGACAAAGTCATCGACAAAGGTGATGACGAAGCCATTGATCCTAAAATGAAGGATGAGCGGGAGGAAAAGATTATTAATTATCTCAACGATCAAAGATATTTTTAAAGAATAAAGTTTATTGTGCTATCAGAAACAGATTCCGCTGAGTGGATTATCCGTGACAAACGTGACCCTGTCTTTGCTAATGGAAAAACCGTTGTGCTTAGTAAACATTCCCAACCATGAATGTTGACTGATATTGACAGACCATATTACGCTCGAGCATATCCTATGACCGCGGTTATTTATGGAATGTATCAGCTAAATGATAACCCCAACATTATTGATCTTGCACCAATGAGATTATCAAAGCTGAATTGTGTAGCCGAACGAGTAATCGAACATTTTACAAAATCGATGCGTGGAAATGGGTTAACGGATCAGCGACGTGAAAACATAAACAAATGGGCTGAATTAGTCAAGGATACCGGAATAACAATAAATGATGTCGCTAAGTTTAAAAAAAAAAACCTAAAATTCCCAACAAAGTAAAAGCAATAACAAGAAAGAATTTATACGATAAGAAACATTATAGAAAGGGAGGAGCTCCGATAAATTTCGTTGATCATAATGCTCACGCGTGGACTAGCGCAAAAACAATATTTCCACAAGCTCGAACCGTAAGATTTTACCCTCAAGACTCTGGGAGAAATATGTTTGATTTTAATCACGAAATAAGTAAAAGCGATTCTGTATCAGTATGGCTATTTAAGAGTTAAGGTGATGAAATATATGATCAATTTGTACGACCTAACGGCGAAATATATCGTAAAGAATCTCTTCACGAAGAAATGAAAATCTTGCGCAGGCATTTTCAACAGAGAATACTGAACAATTGTTAAATAATTGTTTCACCGTTCCTCTATTGCTGCTCACTTTCCAAAAAAGAAAAATTCGTAGAAGCCAACACGATTTGAATTTCTCGAAGACGTACAACTAAGTTGCTGTCGATACGGATCCGGTGGATTGTGGAATACCAAGTATGACCGCAACGACATTATCTCGGTTGATATGGTCGCGTGTTATCCGGGAAGTTTTCTTGGTTATATAGAATGTTCTGGATATTTTAAAAGATTTGGACACACGAGATGATAAGAGCATCGATAAACGGACCACTACCCGATTTTACCCTGACCGGATTCGCTCCTATTGTATCATTTGAGTTTGCTAAGGGTCTTCATCCGATCTGTTATGTTAAGATTGGTAGACACTTTTTAAAAAAACACTGGGCGCCAATAGTTTTATTATGATATATGCTCGATGCAGAAATATTGATATCGTTGATTGTAAGTGAAGTAATTATATCATACCGTCCTCAGACCGAAGTTTGGTTACCACCACAGCAGAATTCTGATGATAAAACAGCAAAGGATCTCGGTAGAAGAATACTCGGCAAGTTTACTCAAGGCGGGTAATATGATCATAAGCGACATTGTGCACGATTAATCATGAATGATGTTGAATATGATTTTATAATCGCCGATGCAACAAAGAGAGAAATATTTGTAAGTCGAGGGAACGCTTAATTGTCTAACAGAACACGATTAGGTACAGTTGTTGGTTATATTGATGGTGAGTCACCTCAGTTTACTCATTTAAGAGCCTCAATGCCCGCTTATGTTTCGATAAATATATTGTTGATGATAAATGGATTCCCTATCACTGCAGTCAGAGTTGCAACGAATTCGTTTATATCGAAATAAAATATTCAGAATAACTGACATAATTTACAACCACTGATGCATCATGGGGTGAATGCAGAATAAAACAGGAAATGTTATATAATTATTTTGAATCCGTCGATGTTGAAACCAAAGATAATTATTACCAAATTAATCAGATATCATAATTATCATTTGCACCGTCCGTGTGTGATTCAGTATCCCGACACAAGACTGTTTATCTAAACGGACCAGGAAGTTCTGGTAAAACATCTCGAGTGATCGAATTATTTCGACAGAATTCAGATGCTATGGTTATTTTAACACCTACACACAGACTCGCAAGAGAAATGAGAGAACAAGAAGTACAATCATGTACTTATCATTGCTTTTTCCGATGGAAGGGAGACACATGGACTCCTGACCGAATGGGCGAGAAATATATTCCAAGGATCATCCTTTGGGATGAAGTATGCACAGTATATAGAGATACATTAAAAATGTTTCTCGATTAGCTATTATTGAACAATACATATGTGATCATGTGCGGCGATCATGTTCAACCACCGCCGTTTGTTGGGCCATCTCCACACGAATGGTTACACAACTTTGTGGATTTTTACGAGGAGATAACTGACGATAATAGATCTCTTGATCCAGAATTACGGGAGTTTAAGAAATTAATCAGACTACATCCGAATAAAATTCAGTGTGAAATAATGCGTGAAATAATTTCAGAAACAATATGAACTATTTTTCACAAGTGTGGAGACCAAATGATTTGATAGTGGCAAGTATAAAGATAGTTCTTGATGCACTTTAACAGCGGTTATTTCAGTTGCATAAAGAAAGGTTTTCAGATCTACGTGTACAATTTTGTTATAGACCAACTGATACACGACGACATAATATTGATGTTGATATACCAGCACAGACTGAGAAACAAAATATTGTGTTAAATGATATTGTTTAGGTTCCTCTCAATGTTGTTGAGAACGCAATATATATTGACAAATCTCAGTGGACGTTAGGATACGCAATGACGATTCACTCAGCTCACGGGTTAGCTATTTATGATACGCGAGTTTGGATTGTCGATGATCGTGTCGAATGGTCAAACTTAGTTCATCTCGCAGTATGTCGAGTCAGAAGAATATCTCAACTGCGGAGAATTATCATAGACACTTCAGAAAACATTGATGATGTTATTGACAGCGATATGGTAAGAAAGACATTAGCTGGTTATAAACAAAGTGACTAAAAATCGAAACTTTGATCTCGATATTGAATTTGTCACAGCGCTGAGAGAACAGCAGAACAATCACTGTGCAAGCTGTAAATACAGTAATCTTGTGGCGATATCCAACTAATGATCCAAGACAATTTAGCATGGATAGAAAATATAGTAGTCCTGGTCATACAAGTGAAAATGTAATGCTAACCTGTCTTAAGTGTAATCGACATACGGGCGCTAGTTACGTGATCGAGGTGATAATTGTATGTCTTCAGGAATTACTTGTAAATTTCACGTGTAAATCGACGTTGAGGAGCATTTGAAACCAAGCTATAGACTGCGGGTCGACCCGTGAATCTTGCCACACTGGAAATTGTATGTGTCGTAATACTCCAGAAAGGATCAGTTCCTCTTTGTTTTACCACATTCAATTTCACCGGGTTCATATAAATATCTTACAGTAACATTACCTAATATTTGTTGTTTTGAAAAATAACGTCGTTTAACGGGTATATGTTTTTCTTGTAATTGCATTGATTGGTTTCATGGCAGTTGTTCCAATAATTTCATTATTTAATGCAGCTATCACACTTGGCAATCTTGCAACCCACTCTCGAGAGCATTTGTCTTGAATTATTTCCGTCGAATACTGATATCCAAATGACGACTCTGCAAGTGTTCGATTAAATCATTCAACAATTGCCAGATCACGATGAATTGCAGTATGTCCTCGTCGTATTTTGACGTTATGTTGCTTAATCAACGATGATACTGCGCCCTGAAATTCTTTGCCAGGATCAACTTGTAGCAGCTGTGGCCATCGTAGACCACCACGTCGATGAATTCGTTCAAACACAGAAACTACTTCAGTTTCTGTCTTTGTTGATAGTTGCAGTTAACGCATATTTATATGTTAATCGACATCTTCCAAGTTTGATAGTATCATGTGATAAAAATAAAATATCAGCCTGATGAACTTCATTATGGACGCTAACATCAAAACGTGCGTACTGAATTGTTTTAGGTGGTGGTAGTTAATTTGCCATATTGCCTGTCCTGCTAACCGTTTTCGGCAGCAATACGTGTACCATTTGTTACGTCGGCGAGTTTATTAATCTCTGCTCTACCTTTCCAATATCCTTTTGGGCTATAATAAATCGACTCCATTATAATACTTATCGGTTAATTAGTTACCAGCTCCTAATACAAGCTTAATTTTCATCGCAGATCTCACCAACCAATTAGCTAATGATTCATTTGAAAGATTTATTTTTTACGGAATTTAACGCATGAATTAATTTCACATGTGCAATATGTCTATCTTGTAGCTCTTTACTTTTATAATCTACATCATGAGCGTGACACGCTTTATCAATAGCTTTCACCAGGCTTTGCTTGATCATGGTTATCAAGCTGGATATCAGGTCGAGTACCAGGATCGCAATTTTTATGTCCTGGAAGATGGTTTTCTCTTAAGTACTTAGCCCAAGGTGTTCCTGGTAAATTTGTTAACTGCACGGCAATAACACCACCTGTGTTTTAAAACTCCGCCTGTTAAGTAGACTTAAATTTCTTTGTACTACATCGTTCACACTTGTCCGTAAGTGCTTGTCGTTTGTTTTGTTTGTTGTAATATTTGTTAGTTCACTCGTGGTAGTACGCGTACTGCATTTCACACAATATAAATCCATATTATAAGTATATGGATGCAATTGATCTATCGGCAACAAAAAAGCGAGAGCAAGTCAAACATCATCCAGCATTACCAAAATCTATCCGAATGATCATAATAGGTCCATATGGGCCTAGTAAAACGCACGCAATTGTTACTTAATTTGATAAGGAGATCTCTCAAATGTGATAAGTTATATTTAGTAGCTCCGCCAGTTGATGATCAGCATTGCTACGATGTACTGAAAGACCTTAATAAAAACGCAACGAAGACGTTATTGAATTTATTACTGACATCGGTGAAGCACCATCAGTAGATGACCTTGATGGGTTCATTAATAATTTAGTTGTATACGATGATGTGATGCTGGAGAAACAGTTAAATCCAGCTCGGACATTTCTCGAGGTAGGTATAAAAAAGATATAATTTATGTTACTCTGCGGTATATACAAATAACAAAAGTGATCAGAGATAACTGCAATATTTTAGCTGTATTTAATGGTGTTGATACACATACTTTGAGAAATATTCATAAGACTTGGTGTAGCGGTGATATGGACATAATTAAGTTGAGAAATCTATTTAGTCAGGCTCAGTCAACCCCGCATGTATATATAACAATACACTTACATGACCCACGATCGCGTTATCGTATTGGTCTTCATAACATTTTTGGATAGCAACAGAGAGGGCGTCGTCTCGAATGATGCGTCAACGTAGTAAAACGCACGCGAATACCTTTTCGAAAACACTAACGCAAAGAAAATTAACAAAAACAAGTTAACTTTCAAAGTGTCTCTCTGGGAGTTAGAGGCTTCGGTTTCACGTTATCCGCATTTTTTTTTTTTGTATAAGCCTTAGTTTACCAAAATAACGCTCCTAAAACGAGGTGGGTTCAGACTCTGCTGCTAAACCTCTTCGAATGTTTTTAATGTTTAATCGACGAGCAAATTCAAGTAAGTCAAAATTGGATATAGGAAGCTTTACTTGTTGTTGTTTCAGCGAAACGGTCCCTATCTTAGACCCGGACCGTACTACCAATTTGGAGTTCTGGGCAATCCCATACCTCGCCCGAGGGGCCCCGATTGGCCAATTGGTCTAAAGCTCTCACCGTTACGGATCACTGACATCTCACCTCTGTCTGCGTGGGTTCGAGTCTCGGATTCGGCTAATGTGGGTATGTGAGAAAGCTTGCCAGTTGCTTCTCGACGGTCGGTGGTTCTTTCCGGGTGTTTGCCGGTTTCTTCCTCCACCATTAATACTGGCCGTCATGTATAGTCTATCGTGTGCTGCAAAATGGCGTTAAACCCTACAACAACAACAACAACAATACCTCGCCCGATCTTTTCTGCACCCCCCCCCCGGGCCCGTTTTTGGAAGAAGCAGTTTTTATCCGTGTATTGTAGCTTTCTTTAATGCCATTGCGGCAGCAGTTTCAGCTGCACCAACTTTAGTAGTTTTTGGAACAGCACGGGCTGCGGAGGATATTAATGCTGGTAAAGCTGCAAGAAATTGAAATATACCCCCAGTTCGTTCCGAGTCTTTAATGGCAGCTGGAGAAAGATCGAGTCGTACACAAGTTTGGCGTTATTAAAATGTGTGAGTTGACAGCCAGTCACTTACAGTTTATTTGGGCCTTGTAACGCCGATGATTTTAAAGATATTTTTCTTCCAGAATTTTCTGTTGCCGATTGTAGCTTTTTAATCTGGCTATGGGTCAGTGTAACATTCACGGGATGATATGAGATTATAAATATCATCAACGGAGATTTAATTACTGCCCGGATATGTTTATAAGTGTTCGAATTTCGCTGACAAGGGAATGTTTGCACTCTAGTTACACGTTTTCCACTGGAGCATCAAATGACTGTCATTCGTCCACCCACCATCTCAAGCAGCATTGTTTTGTCTGACAGTATAACAGCGATGGCTCTGTAATTTGCAAGAGGAGCTATTACAGCACGGGCTTCAGAGTGTATATCAAGAGCAGATTGCCTAAAAATCCAGATGTTCCAACGAGAAATAATAGATCGCATATAATGTTGTAAAATCCAGCTATGATATTTGAAGACCGAACTCAACATTTTGATCACGTCCTATGAATGTAATCAACCGATGATATGCGCCTGCAACATGATTATTTTCAAAATTCAAATAGTATGTCCTAGTATGGTTCTTTATGCCTGTATATCCTCAATAATACTTCAGTATCGCCAAATTTATCAAAGATCATTGCATTTCGTTCTTGTGAGTTTACTGATGCAGTATCTTGGAAAGCAATAACTATATGTCGCGGAGCAGAGACACCTTGCTGCGATGCTATTTGACATGTAAATAGACCTTTCGTTTTATTTTGATCACTATTGCTACTTATCGTCAACCATGATAATGTTGACTTATCATCTTGGTCCATAAATGATAACAACCGTTGCTGTTCGGTAAGCGAAGGTGTCATTGTTGGCATCCACAGTGAATGTTTTGTCAGTATTATTTTACCAGCATCACCATCAGGGTGCCAGATTGCAGCATCATCTGTAGCTTTTCTTACAAGTAGAATTCTTTGTTTGGCTCCGAAAATAACCCTTCTAAAACTTCTGCAAAATCCGAAAATGTGGGACTGTGGAATTGCAAATGAAAATGCTCTAAGCAATATTTTAGCATTGCTCGTCGTGTATTAAATCCTAAACTGAATTTCGGATTAGCACCATGAACCACTGGAGCCACATCGGCGGCGTCAGCAGCGGATGTGTGATTTCTTTATATTATTAGGATGTCTCGCCTGTAATTGTTGTTTGACATAATCACGGACAGGGATATATTTTTTAATTGCATTTAATCGCTGCCGAGCTAGTTTAGTTGTACCGGATTCTATAGTCGTTATTATTATTAGTAGTATTGATATATACTGATTCAATTACAGACCATATTCTCTCTCACCTTTTTCTATTTTCCCCTCGCACACACACACACTCACCCACTTCACTCATCGTCGCTACAGCAAGCCCAACCAAAAAAATCACTTAAAGGCTGAACGAGTTGTCGCTCCCCGATTGACATACATAATAATGACAACGTCACCAAACGTAGAACTGGCTCTAACGGTCGGTCAGTGAACTCTCTCAACGCGGTCGGTCGGCGGGAAATATTTAACCTATACTTGTACACAAACCCAGGGTGGCAGGCATTATTATAGTGGTGCAGGGACCGCCGCGTTTAGCTCACTCGTTGTACAGGCATTTGATTTCACTACCTCATATGACGTTGTAAGGTCCATCCCCACCCCTATGAAACATTTTTTTACTTCACTTTGGAGGATTGACAGAAAAGCAGTAAGGACGACAGATTGACAGAATAACTGTATCAAGATTATTACACAAACAGTCAATGGAAATTTATATCCCCAGTAGTGCATGCTAGCCATGGAATCGTGCCGCAAGGGCGAACAAACCCGGGACGTCCTTAGAATGTAGGGACATGGGAACCCCAATCACAATAATTACCCTATACTTTATCTACACAGTGGAGAAGCCGTTGTAGAGCGCATCGGAGGGCGTACCCATGCGGTAAAGAAGTCTTTGGAAGGTATAACATCAGTGAGTAATAAGTCAGAGCTGAAGTACCCGTCAACAAGAAGTGCACTTACGAACGTTGATAACATATAATATTTAAAACCGGTTTAACTGCGCTAATTGTTTGCTACTATTGTGTTTTGTTATTAATCATCATAATCATCTAATTAAATCATCCTAATTTTATGCGTGTTGTCTCGATGTTCTCAATCTGTAGTATTCTAACCATACATTCGTCCATTCTGTGACAGTCATCTAACACATCCCATCGCCGAATGCCAACCCACTGATGGATGAGCCGGTTTTGAGGGTGGTGATGGATCGAATTGGTCCGATAAAGTCTGCGTGGAAGCGTAAAAATCAATATACATTAACCATAGCTGATTACGCAACGCTGTACCCAGACGCTGTTGATTTGTAAAACATCGACTGTAGCTGAGGCCTTCTTAGATCAAGAATTGGTGTTCCTAAAGAGACAATATCTGACAAGGGACTGAGTTTGTGAGCCAGCTGATTTAAACCTTTAAATGTCCACTACTACCACCTTTCACACACTGTACAATGGCGTTGTGCTGGGATCTTGAAGAAATCTCTGGGAAAGCTTTGCAAAGTTTGAACTAGGAATTGGAACCGATTACTGCCCCCGCTATACGTTTCACATACGGTGCAGTACCTCAGGCTAGTTTAGGGTTTACACTTTTCGAATTAGTTTACGGAATGACAGTAACGGGACCCGTGGCTGTATTGAATCAGTTATGGATGGATGAAGAGGCATCAGCTGAAGTGCGTACACTATATCAATAAGTAGTCGATCTCTGCAATAACCTGGACTAGTTTTGTAACTAGGCCGAGAAGAATACTGAAGACGCTCTGCAATGTCAAGCCAAGTATTATAACAGAAAGACGAGGGAAGGACAGTTCGAGGTGGTTGACAGTGTGTTGCTGTTGCTACCATTAGATCACAGCAAACTTCCCGGAAGGAATCGTACGTTGAGAAAGAGAAGAAGGGTGGACAGGACTAATATATAAACGCAGGAGACCAATACAAACTGTGCCTCGTCACTTTACGTAAGCTTTATCGCGAAAGGGAAACACAAAGTTCGGGGTTGTTACAGTTGTGATGACCGAATAACCCTACGACATCATAGGAGAAGCGGAAGTACTCGAAGTTGTTCTTTGACGAGAGAAGAAACCTGCTTCGATGTTTTCCTCGATACGTTAAAGCAGGAGCAACGTAAGGAGGTGGTGTCGATACTCCAAGAGGACTCAAGCCTCTCGAAGGAACGTCGTAGCAAGATGGATTTGGAGTATTTCATTTTGAAGTTACTGGAAGAAAGACCCGTGAAATTGAAACCACATCCACTACGAGAAGCGAAATTTGATACTGTTCTATATGAAGTTCAAGACATGATTGACTTCAGAGACAGAGAGTAACTAAATCATCGTATAGCTATGTTGTTGGTGCAGAAAAGGGACGGCACTCATGGATTTTGTGCCGCGTATAAGAAATTAAACAGGAAAACAGAATTTCAGTTAGTAATGATACCAGAACCTAGTTCATATTTGCCGGAATGAACAGTTCGAATGCTGTTTCAAATATTGATCTGTCAAGAGGGTATTGACGAATTCCAGTCCATAGTGAAGACAGAACAAGACATGCCTTTGCGATTCTAGATGGAACTTACTATTGGTTATTCATGCCATTTGGAGTCCAGAATGGGCCACGTTTCTTATTACATACGACAAGAAAGTTACCGGAACCGTTAAGGCTAACTGGAGTTTCGAACTTCATGGAAGACTTCCTATTAGTCACAACTCCAACGGTAATTGTACGGACGTACGTTTATTTTGGTACCTATTCACCAACCACTCGCATATTTACCCAATGCTAAATTGACAAATATACGATTATTGGGGTGGTCATTACAAAGTATTCAGGACATGAAGTGAACTCTTTCAACCGAGAATCGATGGCATTAGCATTAGGAACTTGTGTCGACCGATATACATCTACTCGTTATTTATAGTACACAGCGGGAAGTAATGGTTTATCTAAGATATATAATTATATTGATTACATTGAAAATACATTGAGTTATGTCCTTAGGGTTGTGAGTGTGTCTTAGATTGAGAACTGACCATATTGGTTTGGTTCTTTCGAATTGCAAGAAGACATAACATAAAAAAGTGGGAATATTGTTCGCTCCAAGAGAGAGAGAACAAAACCCGATGAATATTTAGGTTGCCTATTATATTTTTACTGAAGAAGGGCAATAATTCCATACAAGAGTGGAAAAAGCGCAGATTGAAACAGTTCATAAGCCGAAGAGAATGGAAAACAAAACAATAAAGAGAAGACAAAAAACGGAAGATCAGATTTATCATCAGCAGTGATCTGAACATGAACGAAACCAGGAAGGTGACGTTGACATGCCGGCAATCGTTCAGTAACTCGATGATAATATGAAAATTGTTTTATTGGTATAACAGAACAACTAGTTTGAATTTAGCATAAGTTTTAGATACTATTTCTAAGAGAAAGTGTATCATTCAAATGTCACGTTCGTCTTTATTTGATTTATATAATTGATTAAATTGCTACATTTTGCTTACGGGTCTTGTGTTGTTCTGTGAATTATCTCTACTGAGTTCTGCGTTATTTCAGCCATTAATTTCATAATATTGCATGTTAGTATTAGATCCATCCGAGCAATAACACCATGGCCAATCATCTCCTAGATAACAATAGCCAAACCATATCAGACTCTGATATCATCTCATTTTCATACGAGCACTTCTAAATCTCAGTCTGGAACAACATTTAGAAATCGAATTTCTGATACCACTGTACATAAATCCCTATCTCATCATACATGCCTTATTGACAAAGAAAGTGAACGTTATTTCTGATTGCTACATATTGAAAAATAAGCAACAAAATCAAGACAGAACTATTTTAAATCCTCCTATTTTTAATACATTAAAGTAGCGGTGATGTTTTGAGAGAAATACATTCTTTCAATGTCAACCTTAGTGCAGACTGATTTTATTATGGATAATTATGAACCATTCATGTCGAAACGTTCTACATCACTTGTTGATAATTATACCAATCCCGACCCTATCCAAGTTGTAAGGGACATGACCTTCCCAGAGTCTTTATTAGCAGGTACTTTGTCGTAATCTGAGAAGTCCTCTAAAGAAAATGTTCGTATTCTGGGAATAGATTGTAGCCTTGCTAATGTTCTTCTCCATTGCGTAAATTTGTCATCAGGCTTAGTCTTGGGACCAGAGTTAGTTGGAACAGTAACGTATTTAACCATCTTGTGTATTCATTTATTACTCGACATTGACCTAATTGGAGATACCTTTGTGGTTAATCCAATCGTAACTAACACACTTTTGGAAACGAAGGTCGATCTAATTGCAATTAAATCTCTGATTTGTAACCAACATGTGCAGTTAATGCAGCTATGGGAAAATACTCTCTTGAGAATTGTCTTGATCAAGAGAGTATTCCTTCTGCTGATAGAATGTATTTGTCAGGCTTTTCATTAGGTCATTTGTACACCTCGTATTCCTGAATCAGGATGTAATGATCACAGTGGTCATATTTTTACTACTTATTCTCTTTACTCTAATCATGGTGAAGAAAGACAGTCACTCATGAAGATCATGAGATCTTCTATTTGTTTCAGAGCGCTATTAGCGAAACTGAAGCCAGGCAAGTACTTGCTTGTTTTTCTGTTTGCTAAGAATTGTGTCCTTATGATAAAATGACCAACTGAGGTACCCGCTGGTGACAATTGGTCAGTGAGCTATAAAATTGTTGTGCGTAAGTCGTATAGACAGGAAATTCTTAGTCTAGCCCTTGCGGCTCATTTGGTTCGTCATTTGGAGGCAAATAAGACTTATAAAAAATCTGGAATCATTTTTATTGCCCGAAATTTAGAAGTGATGTTTCTAAATATTGTCGATCTTGTCACACTTGTCAAATGGTAGAAATACCCAGTCAGAATATATACAAGGTTCATCTGCAACCTATTCATGCATTTGACTAACCATTTAATAGAAAACTAGTAGAATGTGTCGGACCCCTATCTGAGTCCATGACAGACAACAAATACATGCTCACCATAATGTTTGCGTACACAAGATTTGCAATGGCAATTTCTTTCAGGAAAATTAAAATCAAAAGCATAGTAAAGTCTTGTATAAGTTATTTTCTTTTCTTTCTTTTTCACACAATTTGATCTTTCCAATTCTCTCTAATTTGATTGGGGTAAAATTTTATGTCTGTATGTTTCCAGCAATTTATGCATCAAATAGGCATCCATCAATTTTTAAGTATTTTCCATATCCAAGGAGCTTTATAAAGATTTCATCAAACTTTTAAAAATAAGATTTGGTCATATAACTTTAATACTGAAAAGGATTCGGGTGAAGGCATTCATTTATTTTCGTTGCTGTTAAGGAATTATTTCAACAATTGTTAGAGTTTGGTCATTTTGAACTAGTTTTTGGACATACTGTCCTTGGATCATTAAATTTATTAAATTTCTTTCAACTGAAATTCCGAAAATTAACCTTCTTGATTATGAATCTGATTTCATATATAAGTTGTCAAAGGATTGTGCAATAGCAACTAGTATTCACTCCACTCAGTCAAACATGAAATTATGGTATGATAAAAAACAAAGGAAATGAATGTTCAGACTGGTGATAGAGTTATAGCTCTCTTGTCCGTAACCTGAACTTCCTCTTGAACCGAAGTACAATGGTCCTTAACCAGTGGAAAAGAAAGTAAGTGACTTAAATTATGTCATTAACAGTCTTGGAATACGTTTAGAAATACAACTTTGATATATAAATATGTTAAATGAGTATGTGATATAGACAGTCCTGTTAATCACGCAGAAAGTTTAGTTGTACCTATCCGGCAAACCGAAGATGTAATTGATGGAATGAAATGGGACAGTAGTAACTTTGGTGCGGCCTATTTTCGGAATTCAGAAATATTCAATAATCAAGATCTAGATCAGAGAATTTGCATCTACAGCCACACAACAATAATGAACAAAACAACTATTATTTTAATAGGAGCACTTGTTTACAGATATTCCAACTGAAATAAATAAAGTATACTATGATGCTGAAACTGTATATTGTACTGCTGTGAAACAACATCTGTACATTACAATCCTCTCAAGCATGAATTACGAAGAAAGAAATTCAGTAGTAGGAAGCAGCTGATGTGATTTTTGAATATGGATGGATATTATCGGAAATTTGTTTCCATTTTTGCATAATTATTTGAACCCTGAGCAATTTGTTGACTGAAGAAAAATATTTCAATTTTCATAAAAAATATGAGGAGGCTTATGATGCGTTAAGAACCATACCTAAGACAGCAACAGTACCTTCAGCTTAAAATGTGTCATTCATTTAAAACATTAGTTGACGGAAGTGATGCTGCTTTTGGTAAAGTACTGATCCAAGAAGACATACATTGTGTATGTCATCTTCAGTGTCCTATCTTTCAAACAAATTTTAAAAAATTGCTCCAGAGAAATAAGTACATCTCGGGAAGAAATGATTGTCATTAATGCTGACTGTGCAACACGGTGATGTATAGATTACTTCTCCGATTACTGTATTCAGTGATCACGACCACCTTATTGAACTTTCATGACACAGGAATAGAAAACTGACGACCGAGAGATCAAGGGAAATTGTAGATCAACTTTCATGTTTATAGAAGTATTATCTGGCTTCATGTTCATCTTTTGTCATTCATAAGACATCATCTTATGTACATTTAATTCCATGTATATTTGACTAATAGTTAAATGAAAGCTTTATTGCACACATATTGTAAAACATACATCACCACTTTCCAGACCATTAGCACATTACAAAATTCGAGACTAGAGACATGTCAACATATTTTATTATTGGAATTTATATGGAATACCAGTGGAATTCCATTGGAACTCAAATCAACTTGGCCCTATGAGAGACCCTTTAACGCTATGAATCATTTGTTTCAAATGATGTAGTTTATTTTATGGTTTCGTTTTGTATTCTGAGGAAATGAATTATTTCTTGCATTGTACAAAAAATTCATTGGTTTTGCTCTTTCTGTTCACTAGTTTAGGACAATAGAATGGAGAAAAAATCTTCTCAAATTGTAATTGAACACAATTAAATAACGGATTCAACTTGATTCAAAGGTAGGAATTAATAATTTTGATGTAAATAACTGTAGAAAACACCTTAGACATAATAAGAGGACATGACCAGAACAAGGGTCAAGTGATCATTTTCAGGACATTCTAAGTTGTAAACATGATCAGGTCCTTTACTGAAAAAATTAGCAAAGATCAAGACTACGATCGGTGGTTCAGTTTAATAGCTAGTGGAAGCTTATGTCTGAACTCAAATCCAAACGTTTTCTTACAAGTGAAAATTATATTTAAATATTATCTCTACTCGTATACAACAAATAGTTATGTAATATGTTATTTAAAAATGAACCTTAAAATATAGAAACAAGGGAGAAAATTAAACGGTCTTCAATTATATATATCACTTACAGCGATATACCTGCGAGGTAGTTTTGTACAGTTTTATTTTTTCGATTAATCTTACTAATAAAGTTCATATCCCAATATTGCACAAAGTTCTACAGCGTGTAAAAATGCTATAAGATATATAATCAGGCTGTCAACTCAAGACCATGATCTAGAGAGTAAATTATTTCCAGGCTGTCTTTAGTTAAACACATTTATGTTATTGTTAATTGATTGCATGATACCGTAAATTCAGAAAGGCAATTATATTATGAAAATCATAATTAAAGGTAGATAATTATTTAAAATCTGTAGAAGCAAGGCCCAACATTGGAATGACATTGGGATTTTCGTTCAAATTACCTCGCAGTCGCAATCGCTATAGGTCGGCTCGTATACATACAAACAGCAAGACACTGTATCAAAGCAGTAGGGTTAGTTACCAATTTTGTTATATCAATGTCTCTTTGTTATGTATATTTGTCAAATATAGTTACTACTTTTTTTAGTGTTGCTAACTTTAATTAAATCAATATAAATTTTTTGTCCTTCTTTCATGTCGGTATATTGTTTTAAATATAATACTGGCCTGATTTCGCTTTCATTGTTCATTATTTTCATTATTATTATCCTTTTACGGATTGTAAAGTGATGAAACATATTGTGCGCATGTTTAAACATGTATTTATTATCACCGGAACTCAGTCTTTCGCTTCGTTCAATTCTGCTTATTATGTTTGTGTGACCTTTTGATATCCGTTGGATGGTATCAAATATGAGACGCCAGGAACATATAAGAGACAGTGTGTAAAAATACAAACATTACCAACGAAAAGATTTGCATTGTTTCCAGCTGGAATAATGAATTACCAAAAACGTCATTGACAGATTATAAAAGATAGGGGAATTTTAAAAATTCATCATTGTGTAAACTGTACTTCATATAATACAGGTAAAAAGTGTTTCGACTGAGAAACATGTGGCATTTCCAGTCTATTCTTTTCTAGGAAATGTATTTAAAATGTTCGTATGCAGAGCATACAAATATTGATCGTCATATTCTATTAAGTATGTCAGACCTTAATTAATAACAGAGACAGAGCTATGTCATCTATATTTAAAAGTTTATATACATTGTAACTACTAAGTTAAGTACGGTAAAAGAAACAACTTAAATATCAATTACCCTTTTCGACCGTTATAGCCCCAACATTCACCAGACTGCATCCAACTTCTTTTTCTCTTCCTGTAGCCATAGTGTCGTTTTACTGTTCAGCGTTAACCAATGAAAGAAAAGTGAGCTGTCAACCTAAAACAATGATTACGTAAGGATTATAATATAAAATATGTAGAGTAAAATTTTTGCTACAGCAAGAAATTAAGATCACTAATATTTAGCTTAAATTATTGAAGATACAGCATGTAGTGGTATTAGTTTTGAAAGAGGATTAATGTGCCATAACTGATGGAGTTTTGTTGCGGTCATCATGACACTTCACAATTAACATTGACGTATGGGTTAGGCCGGCATTAAATCGTTAGTCAGTGATACGGAATGATGCTCTGGTTTGGGGTCATGAATGAATTTTAATTAGAGTCCGTTCGGATACCAGTCAGACATATAGCGAAACCAAGGGCAAAATGGGGTTAATTGACGGAAAACGGCAGTTGTTGAAATAATCCGGAGACAAATGTATGCCATTTTACATAAGTGTCATAAATAAAATGTTCCAGAAAAAAGCAATTGCAAAAGCGATAAAATATTAATTGATACTAAAACCTGCATAGACCTTCGTTAAAGTTTGGTGTGAGATAACTTTTAATTCTGATTGGCTAAGTTAAATAAGGTGCGTGGATGTTTCCGACACATATTAAATGTGCTAAGTTATTACCTCTGAAACTTACTCCTGTTGAGTAGGAAGGCTATTTGTCTGATTCCTTCAAATAAATTGTCGAAGGGACGAGTGTCTGGAATATGAGAGATACGGAAAAGACATAAATATCTGCGCCATGCAGCGGAATAATAGAGCAGCCAACCTAGTTACTGTTGATGACTCAAAGAGGTTGAAGAGATAGAGAGAGGAATAAGGAAACTCTGCCCTATCACCAACATAGACATTGAGATGACAGAAAGCAAACAGGGTATACTGGCATGCTTAGCAATGAGTTCTGTCATTCACTCGATTTTATGAAGAAATTTATTTGCATTTTCAAAGATTTTATAATTCTGTTTTGCACCTAGATAATGATACCCAAACAAAAGTGCCATATAATAAAGTGGGCACCCCTAAAATATCAGCTTATATGTAAATCGAAATGCCTAAAAGGTGGCATAAACAAATTCTTTCGTATAGAGGATGTAAAGAAAGCCAATCTTCTCTCTGCGTAGCTGCAAATTGACACACAGTCTTCTATTGTTTTGCACTCAAAATTGTCAAGGGTATAAAACTGTCCAATGGGGTATTAGTGGTGAGTGTAAAGATTGCAGATGATGAGGTGATTGGATGGTCTAAATTTAGTTGATGGTGAGATGTGGTGGTGTATCTACTGTGGATGTTGAGATTATTGATTGATGCAAATACTACGTACGATTCCTGTTGGAGAAACTTTATGTAGCATCGTTGAACTCACGCTGGCATCGTTGAACTCAGTCACAAAAAACGTTGTTCGTATGATATTATTTTCTTATTACTGCACTCTTTAGAAATTACTACTTGTCTGTGTATTACGTGACATAAGTGTTAACTGTTACTGAACACGTGAACATATAACACACTGATCTTGTCTTGTTCTCCGTGCATTTGGTAACAGAGATTTAAAAAAAAATAAACATGTGAAATAAATTATCAATATACCATTACGATTAACTACACATCTCTGGTTGCATTTAGTAACCTTGATAGGGGTGAACGTACGAGTCTACACATTCAGTACAACGGCAACTTTTTCTCAATTGAATCCAAAGATACGAGTATATATGTACGTGTAGTATGTGTCGATAGATTCATTACAACGTACTTCACATGTCATACACTAATATCAGTATTCGGAAGAGTGTACACATTCAGTATAACTTATGTATAATTTCAAACCTGATATGCATAAGTGTACAAATATACGCATTCAGTATAATGTTATGCCAATGTTATACATCTATCTGAGTAAAAGTACGAGTGTACACAATATTCCAATTTATAAGTTGATATCAATAACCGAGCGAGTCAACACATTCAACACAACGTATTCCAATTTCATTCCTTTATATGGATAAGTCTACGCATCCAATACAACGTTATTACTATTACATACCATGATTCGAATAAGATTTTTGGAGTCTATGAATGCAGGGGCATAATCCCATTTTATCACATGTTCTCATGACCACCCAAGATGTATGCCATTGTTGAATCTACCACCATCAATATTAGTATGCTATTTTATTTAACCCAGACTACCCATTCTAAATGAAGCCATCGTGGGCTGTCAAGAAGTTTACGGAGACATTCATATGATAAAGTATATGTGCATAGACACTGATTCCTGAGGAGTATCATATTATATTGACCTGCAGTGAGACGTTTGCGGAGAAGAATTTTAAAGCTCTCTGCTATGTGTTGACCTTTTCATGTGGTGGACAAAGTGAACGACCCATTTTAGGGCCACAAACATAGCGAGGTAAAATAGATATTAATTAGACCATTACCAAGTTTATGTGCATGTCTATGTCTATATCTGTGTTTACAGCTAAAACTAAAACCCTTGTCATCGTTTGTGTTTGCTAGAATGAATGTGTATGAGTATATTTCGTATACAAGCCTCCTATCCTTTCCTTGTTTGTTTATGATGGTATGTGTGTTTGTGGATGTAGTGTGTATATAAACAGTCATATCTTGCCTGCTTGTGTGTAATAGTATGTTCGTATGTTTGTAATTATTGGAGGGGTGTGGGGAATATTTTATCAATTAGCTGGAAAATATGGTGAAGTGGTTAATGAAATAATGTTACCGTCACATTTAACATCGAGATCATAAAGTTTAAAACATGGAAACGGTCTATAACACTCCACATGTTAGCATTATACTAGATGACTATAACGCCTGTCACAGATATGAAATTTACCATTTATACTCCCACAATGGGACTTACACTGGTTAACATGGAAACGGCTTTGAACACTCCACACAATAAATGTACATTTACCATAGGGGATATCGCCTGCTACATGCAAACCAACGTCGTAATAATTTAATTCCCTTAAGTTTCCATTCAGGGTTATATATCTAGTGATGTTAGGCTCTGTGCATAAACATGCTGAGGCTGTCTCAGATTGGTCTTGGCAGGGCTCGAACTAGCACACCTTTAGTCTGGACCCGGTCGCTCCAACACCTAAACCATTTCAGACACTATCAATGTTTTGTGCAAGTGTCGATGACCATTTAATTCGCAATCCAGATCATACACAGTCATTTTGTCTCGTTCCCAGAATTGCATATGCAACCTTCGTTGTACCTATTACCTAAAAATTAGTTTCAATTGCAATTATTGAACTGATTCAAATGAAATGCATTCATCTGTATCGGCCGGTAATATGATTGGTATTGTTCGTAAACTTATAAAATACCCCAAACATGCAGTTGTTTTCAAAATTATTTACAGAGAACTGATACTTACTAGCTTTCTACAAATCTTTTCAATAAACTCCCATCGATGTGGGTAACCTGTCGCATTTCAACAGACAGACAAGTCTTGTTTTTATACGAACTGATCATTCCCTATAAACGAGCTACAGCATAAAAAGCTGGCCTGCTTTGGTCTTATCAATGGAGGAAATTTAGTGCTAACATAAAGTGTCAACCTGGGAGAGCTAACGGGATTAGTATTGTTCATGATATGTCAGACGATTAAACTGTAGTGACAGTTATAGTTTATCAATTACTATCACAGAAAAGCACAATGCTTGCATTTATATCTTGCAAACTTCCATATGTCGGTTACTGTCTGCCTGGCTGTCTTTCTGTATGTCTCTTTTGAAGGCCCACAAAGCTAACTGGCTTGTTTAAATACACTATCTTTATAACTTGTATTACTGATATTACTTATATTACTGTTACTGCTACTACTGTTGCTGCTGTTGTTATTGCTAATTATATTACTTGTAATGTTATTACTGTTCCTATCATTTTCGTATCATGCTACTATTGCTGCTGCCACTGTTACTACTATTTAAATTACCTTTACTATTACTATGAATAATTTATTTATTGTCTACCACTACTATTACGGCTGTTGATAATGTTGTACCATAATTAATAGAATACATTATTGCTTTTGGTCTTTGACAGTGAGTGGGGATAAACAATCTGTGCCATCTGGAAAGTCGTATCTGGTGGAACTTCCGGTCGAGCACATATGCTCATCCCGTTGCAATGTTGTGAGATGGTAAAATCTGTGCGGACAGTCAGCGAAGGTGCAGTTGGAGGTTATGGCCATTCACTGCATCCAGACTTGTCTCCAGATGGTCCCACGTTAATCGTGCAACTAGATTCATACAAGCCTGGACTAGAGACTGAAGAACACTCTGCGCAAACTTGTAACATTTTAATTCAACTCGCGATCAAGTGATAGCACCCACTTCCTTAGCTGGTACATTTAAGTCCTGTTACAGTAGCAAAGTGGCAACGATGCAAATCTATATGTACGGCGAGTTTTATCTCCAGACCTAAACACTTGCGGATCAGGGCATAGGGTCGCTTGTCGCTAGACCGAAGCATCAGTGGAACTCGGATTTCAGCTTAAGGGTAACAATCAGACACAAAAACAAAGGCTACACCTCTCACCTTCGATCCCTGTAATGAGCCCATACTAATGGACAGTGTATTTACAAATGGATCCCAAACATGAAACACTTTGTTTGCCTATGGAAGGATAATGCCATCAAAGTAGGAGCAGGCAACATCTTCTTTTTGAGCGGCCGAAGATATGAAGATCGAGGAAGATAAAAACCTGGTATGTGGTTTGCTATCAAATCGCAGTTAGTCAGCAAGCTCACAAATCTCTCAAAATGCATGAATGTCCGAATAACACAATTCAGGTTGCCACTATCTGGTATCAACAACGCTTATGCGCCCACCTTGACAAATCTAGATGAGATCAGGCTCACATTTTAGGAAGGTGTGGAGTCTCTTATCTCAGAAGTACCGAAGGCAGAACACCTCATCATCTTTAATGACTTCAGTGGAAGAGTTTCCGCATATCACCAGCTATAATCAGGCGTCATAAACAATAACGGCATTGGCAAACGCAAGAACAACGATCTTCTACGGAGGAAACATGCTGAACACGACCTACAAATCGCCATCCCTGCCAGATTTCCGACTCACATACCGCAATATGACATTGTGAATGCGACCACACTCCAATCAGTAACAATTTATGACTACCTCATCGCCAGGAAAAGAGACAGACGGGTTGTCAGGAAAAAAAGCTATGAGATATGTGGAATGCTGAACTGACAACAGGCTTCTAATGTTTAAGCTCAATATCAGAAGACAACAGGTAAAACCAATCGCGCCAAAGTTTGAAAAAACTGAATGTTAAAAAGTGATTTGTTGAAGATATGTGGTGTCAACGAGAAACATCCAGAAAACATTGAGGAAAACCGAGACTCTATATACTCGGATGCATTTAAAATATTCGGTCTATTACACTTAAATATCGAAATTGGTTTCATGGAAAAATCTGAATGAGAAACGTAAGATGCCAAGGCATCGCCCAAGAACGAACCTTCAACTACATCAAGAAAGGACTAGCTAATGCAATCTAAATAAGGTGCAAGAATAATGGCTGAGAATCTAGGCAAATCATATTTAGTCCTATGCCTAAAGGAACGACATGCAATGCACCTATGACCCTTTGAAATTTATCTACAGGCAATAGTCATCGATAACATATGCAATACTAAGAGCTGGTGGCCATACACTGCTTGCTGTAAAATAATAGATAATACATAGAAGCACATAACACCTACAAAACATTATGAATCAACAATCACCTATCAATAAAGAGGCGACGGATCCACTGCCCCAAGTGGAAATCAACTCAGGTCTTGCTCACCGTCAATTACTGGGTGAAACAGAGAAAGCAATGGATGTGTTGATAAGTGGCAAACCACCTGGATCAGAAGATATCCCAGCAGACTTCCACGAAACCGATGGCTCACACATATCACAGAAACTGACCTAATTCGTCCAGTAAATACACTGAATTCCCACGTGCATCACATCGATCAAAGTGTTTTGTATCAGTTTTCACTGACCGGCATCACATCTATCCAGGGCTAATATAAGATAGTCAGTGTTGCTTCCGAGTTTGTGGAGTGATCACAGACATGATCTTTGCAGTTCATCCGCATCAAGAGAGAGAGAGAGAGAGAGAGAGAGACTTAAAACAAAACCTGACAAAAGCTTTTGACACAGTAGATTGTGCAGGTCTCTGGAAGTTAGTTGCAAGACCAAAGAAATTAAATGAACTTGGCTGGCTTTTCTGTAATGGTGCACTCACTTGCGTAGTGGATGACGTAGGGTCATCTGGACCATGTCTAGTCACCAACTGAGTCAAGCAAGTCTGTATATTATTCCCAATCCTTTCATTGTTACGTTATGCTATGCTTACAGCTGTATCCTGTAACTGTGATACCGTGATCGACATCAGATATCGAATTATGACAAATCTCTCCAGGTTCTTTAGAGTACGAGCAAAGGCGACGATACTGTAAGTGACTGTTTGTAACCACCGGCATGCTGAAGTCTGCTTCCTGTCAACTATAACTGAATGTGACATCTGACCGACTAGGGACCATTTTTTTAAGCTTGAGAAAATGTCAGCTCTAATCTAAATTTAGAATTAGTGTTGAAACGAGTGGGATTATGTACCTTGCCCAATAGACTGCCGGTTGATTCAAGTGGGCGTTATTGATTCAAAGCAAAGCATGTATGACGTCAATTATCTTCCTAGAATTCAAAAATGGGAAACAAGAAAAAAGCAGCGCAGCTGATACCTTGAAAGGTAAAATATTTTCATACACCATTCAAAATAGTTTGAAAATTTATTTGATATCGTTATAACAGAATTATATTTGTCAAACGTTTCACATAAGGATCAATATTCTTAATAATTTGCAAATTATAGAGCAATGTAATATATTAGCATAGTGGCTTTTCTCTCATAGAATTAGGCTATATTTGGTTATAAACCAAACTTGACTATCAATACTGTATACGTCATAAGCAAAAGACGTTATGCGTTAGAAAATCAACGTGATATATTTGAAAGGTAGCGCATTTAAATGAACTCGTAATATGTAGTTTGTATTAAAGAAAAGAGTTCAATAGTTTTCAAAGTTATTTTAATTTTGTAGGGATTTGTTGGGTGGCGGTGTCGGTGGTATGGGGCATGTAAAAACAGTTGAGTGTTACTGCTGACAAACGTTTTCACCGTTTTAATGAATAGAGTTTGAGCAATGAAACTTTAAGTTAGCCGCAATATCCAGTGTCTCTATGTAGGGTGAAAAATTACCGTTAAAGGTGTTAAAGGAAATAAATAACATAAGGCGAAATTAGTGCTCAATTACTCGAATTCATATTCCACCCCTAGCAATATGCCACCTGCAGTAAAGTATGCCACCTCCAGTATCATCTTTACTCGTTTAAGCCTACCACCCTAGCGACACCCTTACTCTGGAAATTATATCACCCTAGCATCCTCCCTACTCGGGTAAGTATACCACCACCAACTTCATCCTTATTACGCTATTATATTCTTCAACCCGTCAGTTAGTGTACAATATGACGTATTGTCCCAGAATGAAGATGTAAACTATAGGTACAAAAGCCATATATATTTATAAAATTTTGTGCAGAGAAGAGGGGAAACATAAATATCGCTGTAATTCGTTTTAAATTGGTAAACCAATATCATAGGCGGGTGACCAGTAACTCAGAATATTTAGATTCGTAAGTCAGGGACATCGCTTACAAATCAGCAACCTAGCAAATTTCCAAATAAAGATCAAAGATCCTATACTCAGCAGTCTCACAAGCACCGGAAGTGCAATGCAGGTGGTCTCAGAGACAGCTAATAGCAGTTAACGGCCTGCATTGGAGATGCTATCCGTAGGACTGTCCGTTGAGGTACGATTAAACCACTTTAGGAGGTCATAGTATTGCTATAAATGTTGACAGTTACCCAGAACACATTACGCGCATCTTCAAAATGTTTTCAAAAGTAAACGAAACAACTTTGAAGTTTATATAATACAGACGTTTGTGCAAAATCGTGACCTTTACTTTTTGTATTTACAAAGTGTGTGATAATATTTGAAATACTAGTGACTTTGCATTTGACATGTTATGGGGATAATAAAATTCTCGCTCTTACAAAAAGAGCAAAAGCAAGCAAAGAACAAAGGAAAATTAGGTGGATAAAGAAATATTGATACTATATGAAACAAATATTGGATGCCTTAAGTAGGGTTTTCATACACCATTATAACATAGTGTTACGTTTGTATCTGGTGCTTTAATGAAAATGACAACTCAAAGAAATTATGATACCGAAACACATTTGGATATATAATACAAATAAATATTATACTACCCTAACTAATTTTGGACACGTAACACAAAGAAATATTATACTAACGCAACAAATTTTGACACATAACACAAAGATTGGAAAGCGTCTACTCGGATATTTGTGGGAATGCCAAAGGCAAGATGCTTGAGCACCAGAGACAATAACTACAACAACACAATCATAAACAAATAACAACAAGAATATAAAATTCAAATTGACATTTACTATGAAACTGGAAAGCTAATGATCTTTTTTCATATACGTGAATCGACTTTAACATCTGAACTCAAATAAAAAAGAACAAATGATTTCACATATGTGCGACTCATTATGACACAAGTAAAATAGATTAGTTATATAATTACATATATACAAACAAGTTCACATATTTGAAGCAGATTATTTCAATAATAGACACGGATTTTACATGTACGGAAACGACAATGTATGTATGAAAAGCCTTTATTTTACAAATATCAAATTCATTTTTACGTATACAATGAAAAGACTTCAGCATGTGTGAAAAATATATATCTTATATATGTGCAGATCTCATTTCTGAAAATTAATCATAGATGCAAAATAGACATTAATTTCACATTTGAACATTATTTTTCATAGCTGTAAAATAGTCTTTCCAGAAATATATATTAATGCAAAATGTTTTGCCGTAGACACCCTTTGAAACGCAAGAAGCATTACTTAACGATATGAAAATATTGTGCACTTGTAAATATATGTTTACACTGTAACCAACATTTTCAATTCTATTCATGTGACTTTAGATTTAGCCTATGTACATTTTTGTGATTGACACTTATTCTGTAGAGTTGATCAATATTTAGTTCTGCCGCATTTACATGTGAAGTAATTATGCGTTTAGTCACATTTTTAAAACATTTGTAACATCCATTTTTGCATTAAATGAAACTGAGATAAAATCGATAAGAGTGAGATTAATATAAAGAATTAGGGCGGTCTTTTAAACCTTTCTTTCGAACAAGGAAACCAGAGGTTGCCCCCAAAAGTACATTTTGAATAGTTTACTAATCACGAGAGTTGTATTTGAGAGAAAATATATTTTGTTGGAAACTTTTTCATGTGGATCGTCTATGTGCACGATGTACGCATTGCACTAAATGCAGTGAGGTGTTATTTCCCAAAAGGTAACAATCAACCGACACTGCGTTACAGTTATTCATAGGAAAACCAACCAATCTCTTCATCCCTAATTTTGACTGTGAAAGCAGTGGACGCTGTTAGATCAGAATTGTCTCATATTAACGGGTGTTAGTTTATTTGGCTTATAAAATGTGGAAGTACACGGAATCAAATGTATATAATTATTCTGCTTTACTGCTTTCTTTTCCAATAACATTTTTATCTTCGAATTAGTCATGTACAGATATTATCATGACGGCCTACCTTATTTTAAGACTGCTATTGATTTTTCAAAGTAATATATTTCAGATTAAATGATTGAACTTCCTAGTTATTAGGGGAATTTTAGTTTGCTTCCGACATTATGTTTAATGTTAGCAGTCGTTGACAGAGATTGAAGTGTTTACGGGCTGGCTACCAGCGAACGTATTTTCGACAGTATGGATTATAATAAATGTTCCGATTTATGAAAGCTGGAGATATTAAAAATTGCATAGATTAAGCACGCAATTAAATAAAAGTTTTAATGAGAAAGGAATGATAGTTCTTAATCTTTCTGACAAAATAATATTAGCAACACCTCATAGCACTTGTGTAAATATGTAGCCTATCCACGTATTAGTAAACGATATGACGATTTATACTAAACCCAGGTACTGCAGATTTCTTCCCCGTTTAAATTGAACTTCGGGATACTTCATCGGGATGTCCGGAATTTAGGATCGACAAAGAAAAAAAAAGACCTTAGAAAATAAAAGTAAGAGAAGAGAGCTGTGGAAATTGTAATCCATAAGGTAAAAGTATAAAACGATCAGAGGTATTAATTGATATTGAAGGTTAACTTGTTGAACCATGTATTCTCTCCACCTGCTCTATTTCAGTCTATTTATTTTTCTAATACATTTTGATTTGGTTTCACAGCTAGTTTAAGATCAACGATTATATTGTCGGCTCATGTGTATCTTATTTTAAACAATTAGTAAGTAATAAGAAGGATGCTTATTATACAGACTAATAATAAATACTTCTCAATGCGTTATATTAACGGCACATACGTTTGTTGCTTTAAATAATCAACACCAGAAAAGATGGAGGGATGAAACACTGACGAACCAATTAAAACTAAACAATCGTAATCAAACTTTGCTTGATATAATTTTCCATAACACAATTTGAATATTGTGCTGTTGTTTTTGGGGGTGGACGTGTGGGTGGGCTTGTTCAAATTCCAGGATAAAGATTCGGTACCACTATAAATATTGTTTAACAAACAAATCAAAGGAGCGTTGGGCTGCGCAGACTATCTTCATTCTTAATGGACCATACATTTCATAATTTGCAGATATACAACCCCAGGTCTGATTTGTCTAGTGATATTCAAATTAGATTTGTATTTCTCGTATCCACTTAACTGGTTCCAAAACTCAGAAAATAAAGAAAAAATAAAGTTTAGAAACAATTATCGGTCCAGCATCAACCCATCTATGCTACTGGTATTTCTACAACCACTTCCTCTAATGCTTTTGCAGAGACCAACAACACTTCTCAACATCAATCACCATTTATACCTCAATTACTAATGCTGAATTTGCAACTGTTGCCATTAAATTGAATAGGCTGATCAACATTTTTAATTTTGTTGTGAAGTAAAGTCTAAATATTCCTAATTGTCTTATCATAAGTCAACAAAATGAACAATATTCCGAACGAACTCAGTTTAGTACAATGATGTAATCCAGAATAGCTTCGAATTCGTTAACATTAATCGAAAGTAGAATATATAAATAACAAACGCGAATAAACACTTTAATAATTCCAATGAATATATTGCGTAAAATAATTCTTCTCGAATCGCAATACATCTGGATTCCCACCTACAGGTCTTAGAAAAGCATATATTATTTGTTTACCATGTCCCTATTAATAAACTTTTTCACTCGACATATACTTGAATCTTTCCAATGAAAAAGTCGATTCAAACTGTAAGCAAGACCTGGCAAAGAATTCCCTAAATATAAAGAAAATGTCAACATTGTGTTTATAACATGCAGTCATAGACACAGGTTTGGTGTGTTGCTTACATTACCTACAACTTGCAATTACTATATGTATGATTCTTTAGTTTGTTAATCATTTGGCTACAAGTTTTAATTTGCGTATGTTTCCGAAAAATTGTGAAGGATTTTCGTCCTATGGTGAATAAATAATCATGAAAGCAGGCCCAATCATTTTGTAGAATGTACAGTTGCTTCTTCTAGACTAGGGCGTAGACAATAGTCACCGACAATTTATGTCAAGGTCTATAGAAGATTTGTTTCAATTGCTTATATTTCCCAGAACAAAAGAGATATTTTCTTCATATACACCATTATGAAGACTACGACAATTCAGTATTCGCCATGCTGGTTCAAAATAAATGCGTGTTGTTTGTTTTTCTGAGTATATTATAAAGTGTTATATTTCCAAGCAAATTAATAAATTTCATGTTTTAAACTCATTCCCTAAATCAAATTCTATATTTTCAGGCTTTCTCCATTTAACAATTTATCTTAGCTCATTTTGTATAAGGTCTTAATTTCTTTATGTTGTCATATCTTTTAGAATATATATTTATCACGTATAGATTTATGTTGCATACATTATTGTATTGTTTCTTAATTTTGAGTAAAAATAATCTACATGCAATAGATAAAACATGAAACAAAAGCTTCACTATCTTTGCTGTCTTGAAATAAATGGATTAGATCATACTAGTTGCATCTCTCTAAAGAAATATATTATGCATTCTCATTTGTATAATGATATCCTGTAAATATCTAATAATGTGGATTAATGGAACTCTCGCCTTAAAAATCACCCGTATTAAGTAATCATATATATTAAACTTACAGCGGATGTAGGTCCCTAGAAAAATTTAAGATATATATAAACTTAATTTAATCAATTTCCTGTCATAGAGGGTCATTTGCTCTATTTTTATCACCAGCTGGTGTGTAAAAATGTGTTCATATTTGCAAAATGTGTTCACATGTACTCTAAGAAAACAAATTATGAATGAATGTTATATAGAATAGAAGACACGCAGCCAGGAAGAATAAGCGTGCATATATGGTTGCGATTGTAATAATAAAATGAGTTTTATGACACATTAAGAGTCAAGGAATCTGAATATTTGATAGTGGCATTACTACGTTGTGGGCTTACTGCAAAGGAAAGGATACCGAAGAACTGTGGTTATGCCGTAGCTAACAGACGACTCAGTATCATCATCATAGTCGTCGTCACCGTCATCATTAAGACCTGTTGTCAAATTAATGAAGACGATGACAAAGAAACTTGTTAGGTTGTACCTGATTAACAGACAATAGTTTGATCTGCAAAGGAATAGGGCGAGTTGTGCGGCGGAATAAATACAAGAACAGCGACCATAAAGGTCATTTCCGAGACAATATGTATATAGTATCGTAATACTGTGCCGATATTTTCCACACACAAATCTGCATTATTGTATTCTTGTTTCAATATACATGTATTTAATACAATGGCTTTCACAAGCATATCAATTACGAACTGCTGGACGAAAGCTTTTGCAAATTTAAAGAAAAAATGACTGACATCGTTTGAAATCTCAGGTGGCTAAAGTGCTAACAGCGACCGGCGCTGATGCGGGAGGTGACGGTTTCGAACACCCGTCGGTAATACGAAAGACCTATAAAATGCTCCTAGAAACTGCCTCGTGTGGCTCTCGATATTAAGAGGTTAATGTTAGGACCGATCAGCCTGGTGTCAGTATAATGTGACTGTGACATGATGTAACATGTCTGCAGCATGATGCCTCCTTTGCTAGATAGCTCTATTAACTGCTACACTGCACACATCGTAGCGATATGACTAAAACTTTCGAAGCTACGTTAAAAATCCAAATCATTCGCAAACACACACACACGCACACACACACACACACACACACACACACACACACACACACACTGACAACGTTTATACTCTTATCTTACAAATATCTCAGCAACTGAAACAAATACCTTACATTACTTCTGCAATGTATGCGCCTTTTGCTGGAAATACTGGCGATATGAATTATTAAAGAATCGCGTGCATTGACTTAAATCTATAGATGCGCTTGTACCTGATTGAGGAGCTGTATGGGTTATCTCTTTTCAGACGCATAGCTACGTCTCGATTAAGAGCCCAGAGTTTTACCCGGATTTGTTATGGGTCATGCATTGGACCGGAAAACATCTGATATAAATGGGAATCTAGACCTTACCATAATAAATGTATTATCTGCATGCAAATTAGTGTTAACGACATGTGTCCTTGTAATTACACCCGAGTCGAGTAAATGAGTATAAGCTATACATCTTTGTTAAAGGCCGACTGTTATATAGATCTACATAAATATGTAATCTGCCCTGTGGTGTGCGAAACACAAGTGATGACTTGTGCTTGATCATTTAGCACTGTAGCATGCCATATGTTAATGATACATGCAGTTCTTTACAATTAAGTTTCGTTGTTAATTTGGTCTCACCTAAATAATAGTAAACCCTAAACTGCGATAAATTCATTCATTATAGGGCTTCTGTAGCTATTCAAATAGAGAAATATGTGTAAAATGTAACTCTTTTGTTATTTAGTACGTAATTATCAAAGTCTTACTCTTGTGTTATTTAGTATGTGACTGAAAAGATGTCACCCTTTTGATATTTAGTACATATTGGACAATGTACCACTCTTTGCTGTTTCACACGTAATTGACAAAGCAACGTATAACCTTTGCGTTATTTAGTACGTAATTGATAAGGTATCCCTCTTGTGATATTGATTAGGTGATTGACAAGGTATCACTATTGTGCTATTTAGTACGTTATTGACAAGATGTCAGTCTTTTGTTATTTAATACGTATTTGACAAGGTATCATTCCTGTGCTTTTTAGTATGTAATTGACTAGCCATCAATCTCTTACAGTCTGTAATGTAATTAACATGGTATCGTTTGTGGGATATTTAGTACGAAACTTTGCGCTACATGGTGTATCCAAAACGATTGAATTTCACATTAAAGTGAGTCTGTAATTTACAGGACATTAAAAGTCTGTGAATGAGAACTTTATATCTCGATATCCATGAATAGTTTATAAATTAATTAATATTTTGTTTCTCCTTTTAGTTCAATACCTGAGCAGCAAGGTAGCTAAACGTTTCAAGATGTATCTTCAAACAAAATTGTCATCACGAGCAAGTTCATTTTTCAAAACAACGCAGAAAATCACATTGCCGAGTAAATAGATTTAGTTTCATGGAAAACAATATGTTCAAGTTGTAATGATGACGTCGGTGAATCACTTTTAACGTGCTTAATGCATGGTCAAACCTTCCTTAAATAATCCACCTGTTAATGCATAGTGAAAGCTGGCTCTAATGCGTTCCACCTATTAATTTATGGTCAAACTTCCTTGAATGATCCGCCTGTAAATGCATTGTCAAAGCTGCCGTATATGTACTCCGTTTGCCAATGCATAGTCAAAACCGCATTAAATGGGCACAGTCTATCAATGCATAATCAAATCTGCATTAAATTGGCACAGTTTATCAATGCATAAGTAAAGCTGCATTAAATGTGCACCGTTTTCAATGCATAACCAAAACTGCATTAAATGATTCGTCTGTTAGTGAATAGTAACAGCTGGCTTAAATGTACATTGCCTGTCAGTGCATGTTAATTCATAGCCAAACTGCCTTAAAGGAAATACGTGAAGGAAACAGTGAGTAGTATATTGATACCCACTGTGGACTGTTTAGCAGTAACAATAGCAGGTTGAAATAATGTTAGAAAAAAAACAACAGTTTTTACCGTCGCGAATGATAAACAGGTATCTCTAGTGAATCTACGAGAAACATATAATACAGGCCGACATCTTACTTAACGAAACTAGAAGTAACGTTTGGTGCTCTCGCAATGGTTTGACGGTCAGTTTGTTACTTAAAGTGTACTTGCATTCAATAATTCTCAATTTACTGTTTGACAGCGAAGGGATATGTTATGTTGGGAAACATGGAGGAAATGAGTTAATGTATAGAGATTATTCTTAAAATCTGACAAAGATATACTAGTCTTATTACTAAGAAAATTACGCCATGGATATACCCACCAGCGAAGCAGTGTACAATTTGGACCAGTTAAAATGAAAGGATACAAAAGCAGTTGGAAGTATTCTTATCATCAACGTCTACTTGCATGATTTTTATTTGTAAATCGTAGTCTGTCAATTTCATCTTTATTTTATTCTCATTCTTTACTGTCATCACGTATGTCGTCCTTGTTTCTTTTGTTTTCTTTCTTATTATTTGTCAGCCGTCCGTCAAGAGTGATTTTTTGCGGGTGTGACAAGACCCTGTATTGTAATTAAAGAAGAAAAGGAATAAGGCGAATCTGACCAATCACCAACATTAACTCTGAGAGGACCGGAACCAAACAGGATATGCATGCATTGCTCCACACTTTAATAGCACATTTCCCATGTTAGATTTCGCCTCCTAAATATAAACCTACGTTGTAATGTTAATTACCTTACGGGGCCATTGCGGTTTGTAGGGTTATTCATGTTAACCTCTTTGCAGGTACACAACGAGGTCGCATCGTCTGAATCTTGCCAGGATTCGAACTAGCACACATATGGTCAATGGTTCGTTGCACTGAATCATTACAGATTCAAAACTGTTATTTTGCAAGTGCCGAAGACCATTTAATTCGCAATCTAGATACTACATAAGCATTTTTCCCGTTCCCTGAATTTCATATGTAGGTTTGGTTGTGACTATTTAGTAAAAGGTCATTTAGAATACAGGTTTGGGTGTCCAATTAGTACAAGGTCATATCATATACAGGTTTAACAGTGTATGTTAAAGACAACGTAGTTTCAATTTTAATTTAAAGATTGTCTCCATGGAAATCTACTAATTTTTTCTGCGCCGGCAACCTTAGTGGTATTGGTCTTACAAATATAACATACACAAAACACTGTTGTAAAATTATATGCATATAACTCATACTTACAAGCTTACTACAAATCTTCAAACAAAACAACCAGTCACGTTAAACCAGCTACACCACAAAATGTTGCCGTTTAGTCTTATCAACGGTGGGATTATTGTGCAAAGTTCAATTGTCAACCTGCGAGAGTTAAATCAATTAGCATTGTAATTGATAATAGAGACACGTAGACTTTAGTGACAAGCATTGCTTCTAAATTTCTGTCACAGCAAATCACAATGCATGCATATATATTTCGAAAAATTTCCTTATGTTGGACTCTGTCTTTCTTTATGTTTGTCTGTCTGGCATGTACTGGTACCTACGTTGCTAACATTTTCATATTCTGTTCTACTGCTTCTGCCGCTGGTTGTGCTACTCGTACACGTTTTGCTATTACTACTACTGATTTCGTCTTGTTCTACCTCTACTAACCAGTGCTACCACTACGGCTCCTCGTAGCATTGTGATATAATTAACTCTATATAGTATTGCCTTTTGTTGTTGACCCTCAGTGGTCATTTAATAATGTACACACAGTAAAGTCTTATCTGGTAGATCTTGCGCAGGGAAATCAGGTGAAAAGGACTGTGTTGACAATCAGTTAATGAACAGTAGATGTTTTCACATTATCGTGCAACATTATTCATACAAGCCTGAACTAGAGAATAAAGAACACTCTGCGCAACATTGTCTCATTTTAATTCAACTCATACCTAAGTCACATCATCATCATCAATAGCTGCTACCTTCAAGTCCTGTTGCAATAGCAAGGCATTAAAGCAGCATGAGAACATACACTGAGTGCTTGATCTGCAAGCCAATACAATGGTGGCTCAGGATATAGGGTCGCCTTTTGCTGGACCGAAGTATAAGTGGAACTCGTATTCCTGCTTAGGGTTAAAATATCTCACTTGAGAATTAGGACTATGACATTCACCATCAATGCATGGAATGTGCGAAAATACTAATAAACCGTATTTCTG
Source organism: Sinohyriopsis cumingii (assembly GCA_028554795.2). Taxonomy (NCBI): domain Eukaryota; kingdom Metazoa; phylum Mollusca; class Bivalvia; order Unionida; family Unionidae; genus Sinohyriopsis; species Sinohyriopsis cumingii. The sequence goes on from CM068837.1 coordinate 56,120,333, forward strand.
CAAATGGATCACAAAACATAATAGCTTGACTTGGCAGAGAAATTAACATCCATACTCCAACGTGAGTGTAATCTCCTAGCTCTGGAAGATTAACTCATCAAAATAGGATTACCTTTATTAAGAGTGGCCAAATCAAAGGAAAAAGAGGTTCAGCTTTTCAGTGTTTCGTTTGCCACCAAAGTATAGTTATTCAGCATTTTCAAAAATCCTGCAAAGGGCTTGACTGGCTGATTAATGCAAATGAGGTTTCCAAAGTCTGGAAGAAGACCTGCAAATATCAACATCGTCCAACGTGCCAGATCTAGATGAGATCAAGTTCACATTTTCTAAAGGCCAGAGTCACCTATCGGAAACGTACCGAAAGCATAATAGCTCATCATGTTTGACGACTTTCATGCAAGAGGTGGCATTTCACTAAACGTAACCCGCTGTCATAAAGGATAACGGCATCGGCAAACGAAAGAAAAAAGGAGTTCTACCGAGGAAATTTGCTGAACAAAATAAACCAATCAGTATTCAGCCGATGCACCCACACTCCAACCACTAGCGTCTCAATGACTATTTCATCCTCAGGAAAAGAGACAGACAGGTTGTTAGTGTGAAGAAGGCCATGCGAATTATTGAATGTTGAACTGAGCTAAGGCTTATAATCTCCACGCTCAATATCAGACGAGAACAAGGTAAAACAAGACGTGACAAAAGTTGAAACAGGTGAACGGTAAAAAGTCATTTGTTGAACAGATGCGAAGTCAACTGGATACATTCAAAGAGAACATCGAGGAAAACTGATACTCTGTGTACTCTGATGCATTGGAAATACTCTGTCACTGCACACGTAAAACGTCGAAATTGGTTTCATGAGAACTATGATGTCGTACGGAAAATACTGAACGAGAAACATTGGCTGCAATAGTCCGATTTAAAGACAGCATTTCATCCCCTAAGAACACAGTCTTCAACAACATCAAAAGATCTATGTAGTACAACCTAAATGAGCTGCAAGACTTATGGCTGAGAATAACGGCAGATCAGAGTTTGTCTGATGCAAGCAGGAACTACATGAAATGCGTCTGTGATGCTTTTCATATTATTTACCAGTCACAGGTATTGGGAACATAATGCAGTACCTACAGCGGACGACAATACACCTCTTGCTGTCAAAGACCAAATACTCAAAACAAACTCACATCTTATCAACATTATAAGTCCACAACCAACTATCAATATAGAAGGATCTGGTCGACTGCCCAAAGTGGAAATCAACATATGTCTTGCTAACCGTCCCGTACGGATTGAAACTGAGAAAGCACTGCATTTGCTGATTCGTGACAAAGTACGTGGAGCAGACGATTTGTCAAGGAATTGTATAAATCTCTTTAAACACATGTACTCGGGTTTCGTCTTTTGTGTACAATGATACCTGTGGGTCATTTATGTAAATTGTACAATGTTTCGAAACTGTGAGTTATGTTCATTCTATGCCGCACGTGCGAAGTGCTTTCCATGAGAAAAACCGATACTCATCAAAGGGCACAGACAATGTAGGGCAACATCGTCTACGTATAAACACCTCACTGAAGGAAGATATCTTTACACTACGAAATCGTCTTGTCAGTTAGCAGTCTAATTAAAGACTTGCATTTTCAGCTGTAGAGCTGGTCAGAGTTGTCGGATAGCATCTGTAGAGCTGACCATAGACGTAGACCATAGCAGCTATAAAGCTGGCCATAGCAGCCGTAGAGCTGACTGAACAGTGTTTTAATCATCGAATAGCAGGTGATCGGGCGTTGCTGTCCCATTGGTGGACTCTGAGTCCCTGATTGACCCAGTGATTGAATGGTTGTCGGTGCCTACCTGTAATTCTGATTGCTTGGTTGACCAGTGTGACTGGTAGGCAATTATTCTAGTGACGAAGTGTTTTATCTAGCTCCATTCATGCATTATGTTAGCCTTGGGCGATATTTCGGGTTTGTTGTACCCATTTTATTGGGGCTGTAAAGATATATTGTATGATATCTGCCCCGTTGTTTCACCATTTTACTTTTTGAGCAAAGTACATTATTTTTTAATATTTGAATGCAAACATCATTTTACTATATGAGTAAAGTAAATCATGCTTACTATTTGAGTAAAACACATTATTCCTTTCGTCGTGTGCAATTACTGTCAATCAACCTTTGTCCTTGTACTGTGTAAGGTTATTTACTTGTATTCACATTTATGTTACATTTGTCCAACATATGGATCTTATAAGCGCACGTATTAATCAAAATTCTTTTTCATTCAAGTCATTCATTAATAAACATTGTATTTTTATCACCATCAAAATTGTTCTAATATAAATCCGAACCCAACCCGCCTTCTTGTAACACATGGTGTCACAAGTGGGATCTCGGATTTAACGGGGTACTAATGTTATTGTTCCATTAGTCTTGTATGATATTTTGTGTCTTTCAGACGTCCCTGTCAAGACAGAGAGGTTAAGTGCCATACAACATTATGTTATTACATGCACACATTTCGTGTTTTTGCTGCCTTCTGAGTGGGAAAATACGGTTTGTTTGTTGAAAATATAGTAACTACGCATTTTTGCATAGCTGTGCACTTTAGACTAGTCATGTCAGCTCTTTAAAATGTCTTTAAAATGTCTTCAGTGAAAGAACTTGTGGAACTGGGAAATCAGTTTGGCTACGATGGAAAGTCCCATAAAAAGTTAGTCTGTAAAGAACAGGTTATGGAAGGGGATCAAAGGTTAAAATGAGAAAGGGATAAAGTAGAGTTTGAAAGAGAAACCTAGGAGTTGATAGAATTAGAAAGAAAGAAACAGGCCGAAGAAGAAAATGGTAGAATGGGAACGGGAAGTAGAGAGGGAAACGGTAATATTAGAGAAGTGGAAGATAGAGTTAGAAAAGCAAGCAGAGAGAGAGAGAGAGAGAGAGAGAGAGAGAGAGAGAGAGCAAAGATAGAACTGCTTAGAGAAGCAGAGGATTGGAAGTTTGAAAGGGTAAAACAAATGAGGTGAGACGATTTTGAGCTAGAAAAAATAACCGATTTGTCGCTTCATCTTAGCTTGTTGCTAAAGGGTAAATCATTTGACGTGTATTCTCGTTTATCCGCGACCGAAACGCTAAATTGCTGGAAGAAGCTATTCGAGTTAACCGAGCAAGAGTTTCGTCAGACATCCACGCACGTATTAATCATAATTCATTTTCATTTAAGTCATTCATCAATAAATATTGTATTTTTGTCACCATAGAATTGTTATGTTATAAATCCGAACATGACCCGGTTTTCTTGTTACACGGTTTACCAGTAGAGATACACAAAACTGAAAACTGACACTTATCACAGAATGAACCTTAATGAATTCTTCCAGTAAATGTGCTGAATCTCTGTTTGCATCATATCGATCAAAGGGTCGTGTCACAGCGATCACTAGGCCGGTAAACGGCTGCCAGAATTCTCCTAAGACAGCTTGTACATAACATCTATCCCGGGATCCAACAATATAGTCAGCGTGGTTTAAGAGGAGGTATTTGTATCGCAAACATGTTTGCAGTTCGTCAGCATCAAGAGAAATACCTAGAACAGAATCTGTACACGACAAAACATCGACCGGACGAAAGCCTTTGACACAATCGGTTGTGGAGGTGTCTGGAAGTATGTTGCAAACGTTGGTTGCTCAGAAAATTCATCGCAGTGGTTCGACGATTCCGTGATTTTCTGCCCACTGGCGTAGTAAATAACACACACATAATATATATATATATATATATATATATATATATATATATATATATATATATATATATATATATATATATATATATATATATATATATATATATATATATATATATATATGTGTGTGTGTGTGTGTGTGTGTGTGTGTATGTGTGTGTGTATGTGTGTGTGTACAAGCTTTATGAGAAAAAGGATACTACCGAAACAAATTTGGATACAACGCAAAGAAAATATATACAACCGTACCAAATTTAGACACTTAACAAAGATGGGAAAACGTTTTATCGAGATTTAGGGATGCGATGGAATGACATAAACTTGTTGCTTGACTGGCAGAGTCACTAGCAACAGCAACACAATCACATGCAAATAATAGCAACAATATAAAATGACATTTGCTATGAAACTGGAAAGCTAAGGATTTTATTTTGATGGACGTCTACAAGAATTTAACATGTGAAAATAAGTAAAAACTTAAAACAAATTATTTTTCACATGCATAATTCATGTTGACATATGCTACATAAATTAGCTACATTACACACATGAATCACATTTTACATATTTGAACAGATTATTTTATAAAGTACAAAATGATTTACATATGCGAGGAAAGATAATATATGTATAAAATACTTTAATTTATAAATATAAAATTCGTTTATGCGTTTAGGAGGGAAAGACTTCTGCATGTGCGAAAACTATGCAATCGATACATGCAGTGATTTCACACCTAAGAATCCATTATACAAGAGAAATAGAATTCAGTTCACAGAGGTACATTATGGTTCGCGGATATATAATGGTCCTTCCGGCAATGTCAGAAAACGAATTAATGCCAAATGGCTCTCTGTAAACACCAATGAGGAGCAAAAACACTATTTATTATTTAATGACATTAAAATACTTTTGACATGTAAATATAACATCACATTGTAGATACCTCTTTCAGTTGTACAAATCTGACTTAAATTTAACTTGTGAACATTTGTTGGATTGACACTTTTCTGCAGAGGTAAACGATGTCCACTGCTGTACAATTTTTTGTGTGAAATAAACACGCGTTTCATCAAATCGTCATAATTTGTAAATGCCCATCTTTGAATTAAAATAAAGTAAGACAGACTTTATAACAGAAGAATATCAAATTGAATTAGGCTGGTTTTAAGGCTTTCTTCTGAACAGGAAAACAGAGCTTGCCGACAAAATGTAGGTTTTAAATAGTTTCATATTAAGGAGGTTAGTACAGGATAATAGGTGGAATTCATGGGAACTTTCATCGGCACTTATTACTCTAAAACTCACTGAGGTATTAAGTTTGCCAAGAGATATCAATCAACAAGAATGCGCTCTTTGATTACCGTATGGTGATAAGGTAACTTTGATTGGCTTACTAACCAATTTATTAATCTATAATTTTGACTTTCAAAGCACCCATGGCTGTTAAATCAGAATTGTCACATATTTACGGGCACTAGTTTATTTCGCGTATAAAGTGTGGAAATACAAGGGATCGAATGTGTATATCTCATCTGATTTACGTCTTTCTCTTCCAATAACATTTCTTCTTCGAAACCTGTCCTGTGCAGACTTGCCACGATATCACATTTTATTTTAAGACTCCTATTGATTTGGAAAGTATAATATTTTCAGACTCAATGATTGAATTTCCCAGTTACTATGAAGTTTCAGTTTTTAAACGACCTTAAGTACCAAGCTTGGCAGTCGTTGACAGAGACTGATGTGTTTACCGTCTGGCTACGAAACATCTTAGTTTCGAAAAGTATGGATTATGTTAGTTTTGTAAGGTAAGAACGCGATAGATATTACAAATTATACACATTAAAACGTACTATACAGTAAAATTTAAATTGCAAAAGGAAATATGTCTTAATATGTATGACACAATACTAATACCAACGCCCGTTAGCACTTGTAAAAACAGGTAGAGTATGCAAGTATCAGTGAATCATATGACGATCATGCTATACCAATGTGTAACAGATATCTTCCCCATTCATCTTGACCTGCGCATGGCGCGATAATTTAGAAGAGACATATACAAAAATGATTGGGTGAAATGTAATACAACCAGATAAAATTATTGTAAAAAGGAGAGAAAATAGCTGATATTTGATGCTAAATTTTAGCCCATGTATTCTCAATTAGCAAGTAATAAGAAGGACAACTGTAATACAGTCTAATAATATAATTCTTCTCAATGTGTACTATTAACGGCAAGTACACTTGTTGATTCAATACGGATTATCAGTAAATAGTAATCAAAACGTGCTTGGGATTTATTCATAACGCAGGGGAACACCATGTTTGGAGGGATTTGATGGGTGGGTAGGGATGTGGATTGCTAACTTCCAGGATAAACATTATGAACGAAGTGCGTTTAGTTAGTGACTAATGTTTCTTACATTAAAGTAAATGACATAACGTATATCTAGAAGTGGAAATATGCGGATATGTTAAAATATTACTTCAGAGCAACAAGTTAACCTAATCTATCTATCTATCTATCTATCATCTATCTATCTATCTATCTATCTATCTATCTATCTGTCTATATATGTATCTATCTATCTATCTGTCTATCTATCTATCTATCTATCTATCTATCTATGAACTGCGTATTCATGCAACATGTTATAACATACCTGTGATATTTTCCAACCTTCAAGTATATAATGTTAAGTTTAAGTTACAATAAGGTGCAATTTGGAGTAAGCAGTATACGTATTTTAAATAGCTCATTCGTGTCTTTCAATATCATCATACTTATAATGGGGTTTAGTTTAGGCGGACACATTTTCAATATTGTTGCCAATACTGCCTGGTTGCAAGACACGGGTAAAATATTCATTATGTCAGTCGTAAGTCTGTTTTTAGAACAAGGAAGAAAAATACATATATTGGCTATGTGCCAAGTAGCCGAACTGGAGGTGTCGATTTGTTCTCCATAAATTAAGTTTCTGCTTTTCTCAACTCTCATTCAAACTTGTAAATAAATGCATATTAATCACTTGATACTGTCATTGATTATACCATGCAATATCGTGAAATAGCTCTGTCACCTTTGTAAAATCCGTCGAACTCAATCATATGTAGATTTGCGCCAATATATATGCTTTTTAAAAAACAAATAAAAAGGGCTGCGTTGTGACGACTGTCTCCATTGTAAATGAGATATTTATTGTCATTATTTTCAAATATACTACCCGAAGTCGGATTTGTCTAGTGATCTTCAAATTTGAATCGTATTTCTCATATTCAATTAACTGGTCCCAAAGCGTAGAAAATAAATAGCAAATACCGTTTAGAAATCATTATTGGTCCAGAATCGACCTGTCTTAGATAATTACCAGTTAAAATACCAATTCCACTAATGTTTTTGTATCAAAGCAACACAGCTTCACAACTTCAAGTAGTGGATCACATAAACCTCCATTATTAATGCTAGTTATGCAAGTGTTGCCATTTAATTGAATAGGTTGATCCACACGTTTGATTTTGGTACGAATCTAGGTCTTAAACTATATAAGATAAGGAAGTAAAAACAGCAATTTAAGTAAAATCATCAAGCAATTTGTCTCTACAATAAACAATGAATATTCAATAGACACTTACTGTGTTTGTGAAGTAAATTATAAATGTTCCTAACTGTGTTATTGTAACTCCAAAAACTACAAAATGTTCCGAATGAACTTTAACAGTCTTGAATATCCTAATATAATAGAATGTTTTAGAATTAGCTAATAGTAATCAAAAGTAGTGTATATCAATAACAAAATTGAAAGAAACCCACTTTAATAATTAAAATGAACATTTGTGCAAATAATTCCTCTCGAATCGCAACACATCTGGATTCGCTACCTACTGATCTTACAATAGGAGTGAATTGTTTCTTTATCATGTCCCAATTGATAAACATTTTCACCTGACATAGACGTGAATATTTCCAGTGAGAAAACTCCATTCTAACTGTAAACTAGAATGGGTTTAGAATTTTCTAAACTCAAAATTATGTCAACATTTTAATTACAACTTACAATCATGGACACAAGTTTGATATTTAAACATGTTGGTTTACATTATCTACGATTTACAATTGCTATCTATATTTAATTTGTGCACTTCTTAATTGTTTGCTTACAGGTCTTAATTTGCATATATTTCCTAACCCAGTGACGTATTTGCGTCCAACTTTGAATAAGCAATAATGAAGCCAAGAAAATTCATTATGTATACTATCTTATTTTCCTGATTGAGTTCCGTTTCCAGCAAATCGGTAAATTGGATGCAGGAAAACCTATACATCGATGACATTGTGTATTTTCAGGCACTCTCCATTCAAGGATTTAACTTAATACGTTTTGTATATGGTCTTAACATCTTTCTGTTGTGCTATATTATATTATATTATATTATATTATATTATATTTTATATATATATATATATATATATATATATATATATATATATATATATATATATATATATATATATATATATATATATATATATGTGTGTGTGTGTGTGTGTGTGTGTGTGTGTGTCGTATTTGATGGGAGAAGATAAAGTTGTGTTGAACAGGTATCAAGATTGAGTAGTTTTGTTGAAGTAGGTTTAGCACGAGTAAAGATCATTTATAAAGTTAACTTCAGTCTTGCGTCTCTCCATAACTTGATTTACAGCTTAATTGTATTTAATCTTCTGGAAAACAAATAACGTGAAATCGTAATCCTTGCAAGAAAGATTTGTTAGAACTTAGAAACTGTCGAGTACGTAATCGGTTAGTGTAGTAAATCTTAACAGAGACATGGCGTCATAAGTACTTGTCTTTTTAATATGTTAGTACTCTATTGCACACGCTAGTCCGACCGTCATTTGTCTTCTTTTTCCTTTACTTCTGACCAACGTTTTAATCGAAACGTAGCAGATGAAACATTTTACAGTTTATTATGTTTTCTCTTGATCAAAAATTCCAGGGGACACTACACAACTAAAGGTGATTCGGTTTATTTCGGTAGCATGTTTACAATCATTGCTACACATGAAATTAGATTATAAATTCCGCTGTCCAAGGACCACCATCGAGACTGGTTTTTGCTGCCCGTATAATCCAAATAAAACCCTACCCTTCTGACCCTAAGTCCACTCATTAACTACGAGTCATACCTTGCTCTTCCGTCTATATCTGAAAACGTCTGATTCCCTACCACGAATAAAGGAAAATATATCAAGCACAATTTTAACCTCGACACGTTGTACCTTAAAATCCCAATTAAATTTATAAAATTAGAAACGTGTTTTGTTTGTCACATTCATTAATGTTACACATGCGTATGAACAGTGTAGAATATTGAAATTAAGATTTATTAAACATTTGTTAATAATACTACATCTGTATGTGATCATTACATAAATTGCTTGTATGTACCAAGTGTAATGCATTGCCCACTTTATACCGAGATAACTCAGTATTCGCGGCCTACAATCCAAAATAACGCAGTATATGTGGTGTACAAACTAACAATTACGCAATATCTTTCGTGTACAATCAAACATAACGCAATATGTGTGGAATGGAATCCATAATAATGCAGTACCTGTGATGTACAGTATAATACTTATACAGTATCAGTGGTGTACAGTCACAACAACGCTGTATCTATAGCTTACAATCCAAAATTTGACTTTGTCAGTGGAGTACAAAAAATTAACGTAGTATCTGTGGTGTACAACTGAAAATAAATCAGTACCAGTGGTGCACAATCCAACATAATGCATTATGTATGGTATACAATCCGAAATAAGGTAGTATATGTGGTGTACACCAGATGTCTTTTAACGTTAAATTTTGGCCGTAAATGTGCTTGCTTTCCTAGACAGTCGAACAATGTTTGGAAACAAATCAACAATGGTCATTTTTAGATCAAGGGACTGACATTTTAAATGACTAGTCATTGAATTTAACTAACTGTATTCCAATTATACATTATCGGTACAAACATGTCATAACATCATAAGCTCAAAATAATTTGGAAATCAATTATTAGTCAATGTGAGGTAAGATAATTGAGACATAAGTACGGGAAGTGAGTGTTACATGTCCCTAGAACTATATCCTGAGTTTAATAATGGCTGAAATATGGGATGATTTAACCTGCATTTGAGTTGTGTACCTTTTCCGTACATTCTCCGAACTTTGTGAATTTTGTATGATTTATTATAGACTTGCATATGTGATGTGATCCTTTTCGGTAAATTCAGCATTGTGAACTTTCATATGATCAATTATAAGCCTGCATTTGAGATGTGTACCTTTTCCTAAAATTGGGGCCCCGAGTGGCCGAGTGATCTAAAGCGCTCTCCGTTACGGATCATTGCCATATCACCTCAGTCTGCGTGGGTTCGAGGCTCGGATTAAGCCAATGTGGGTATGTGAGAACGCTTGCCAGTAGCTTCTCGTGGGTCGGTGGTTCTTTCAGGGGTTTTCCCGGGTTCTTCCTCCACCATTAATACTGGCCGCCATGTATAGCCTTTCGTGTGCTGAAAAATGGCGTTATACACTACAACAAAAAACACCAACAAATTCCTAAAATTGTATGAGCATTATGAAATTTCAAACGATCTGTTACAAACTGCATATCGTTTACGTAAATTATTTGAACATTGTGAACATTCACCAGTTATTGATTTGTACATGAGACATGTACCTTTTACATTGTTTGAGTATTGTGTACTTTCATATAATTTAGAAACAATATTTTAAACTTCTTGGAAAATAACAAATTTCTCTCGTTTCAAGTCCAAAGTGGTCTCGTTTAACGTATAAAATCTGAGCCAGTCTTCGAGTTGTCAAGAGAAAAGACTGAGTTGATTATATGAATCAGATGAGTAATTTTATTGAATTTGAACCACACAAGATAAAGGACTTTTGACCTTCTGATCTTCTAACCTGTCAGACTTTCATCAGAAAGCACATTTCACTATTACGTATAAATCTACCTCAAACTTAAACCACAATACACGTTTACTATTACGTATCAATCTATATGAAACTAGATTCACAATACACGTTGTACTCTGTTATATCACAAACTTATATCTCAATACACATTTTACTATTACATCCCAAATTTGAATTTCAATATACATTTTAGTGTTACCTAACTACCTAGAGCAAATTAACATCACAATCTACGTTTTACTATTAACTAAAAACCTATCGCTAATTTGAAAACATTCTACGTTTTATTATTACACACCAAACTAGGATCACACTACACACTTTATTATAAATCTGCGGCATGATGCCCCAGTGCTAGACATCACTATAAAACTGCCACATTGCAGGCATCTTAGCGATATGACTGAAAAATTATTAAAGCTACGTTAAAACTCCAAATCACATCACATCACACAAAATCGAAGCTGTACCGGAATACGTGATCTTAGATATGCAAATAGCTTCTAGACTGTTCTGGAATATGATCACGTGACCTCATCCGGGCATCCGATTTGCGCAGCATTCAGATTTCATACCGATGTCTATAAAGAATTTAGTTTGTTCTTTTACATTGGACACTAGACAGTGTTTCGTTGTGAACAGTTTGGAGTTACATTTTAATATTCATTCACATTTTTTGGATTCTAAAAGATTAATTCTTTTTCCCAGAAATATTTGAGTGCTCATACAGAATTTTTGGACAAAGACATTTCTTTAAGTTGTATTAGGAATTCAAACACCGGAATATTATTTTCTGTGGTTCACAAAGAACTGTACACACATCAGCGCTATACTGACTACAGTATACGTCATCGCCTTCCATTTTGGATTTTCCGTCGGGACTCGAACTTGACTTCATTAGAACATTTCATTACTAGGACTTCTAAAATTTAATTCGTTGATTATTCTTGGATTATATCTGGATTTGATTTCTTAAAATCAGAAGTTCTTTTTTCTTCTTCACTTTTACAGTATTTTACCAGAGAAATAAATTAGTTGTTAAATTATTCAAAGCTTATTGTTTTCACTCTTTCTTAGATACTTTTTGTTAGAGCCTAAACACGTAACATAAGACCCATCCCAAGTTTGAATTAAAATTAACGTTTTACTACCATGTATCAACCGATCCTAAACATGCATCGCAGTACAATTTAAAACAAAATACTTATCAACCTAACTCGCACTTGAATAGCTATACATGTTTTAATATGTCATCGCGAACTTGAATCCAAATACAGGTTTTGCTTTTAGTTATCAATCAATGCCAAGCTTGATCCAAACTATACGTTTTAATATTACTTATCAACCTGCCCCATACTCGAATCATTATACAGTTTATACCGTTACGTCCAAACTCTAATCCCAAAACACGTTTTAATATTACATCCTAAATAGGAATCTCAGTATACGTTTTACGTTTACGTATCAGTATTTCCTAAACATGAATCATCTCGCTTGCATTGTCTGTCGCAATTATATCGAGTACATCTCGCGTGTACATTTCTTGCACAACATTCTACAGTTGTGCAATATGTACAGGGCATACTATTTTGTTTCTAATAATAATTCAACCGGACAGGATGTGTTGATCGGTAGTGTTAGAAAATATAATTTAAATTTGTATTACTGAGCACAGCCTTCTCTCATCTGCAGTTCTGTCTTCATATCATGTGCGCATGCACTTGCATGAACGTCACACACTGGTCCCCGGCTAGAGGAAAGTCATTAGGGATATAAGACAATCATTAATCAACCAAAACGATAATGAAAACACCACGCACACGGTCTACAAGACGTACACGATTCATGACCATGGTTCAAAGTTATGATAGGTACATACACACAATTTGCATCTCTGTTATTGTGGACAATCAATACATGTGTGATTATACATGATTTGCTTCCATATTGCTTGCATTATATATCGTAATTACCTCGAGCACACCTAGCATGCATAATGCTTGCACAACATTCTACTGTTTTATTAGCTGAAATGTAATCAACAAAACCGCAATTATGACACTACTACATGCATAGTTCAATAGTACCATAAAATTCGCAACCACAGTTCACGGCCACAATAAATGGATACATGATTTGCATTACTGATAGTGTGGACATTGAATACATACGTGAAAATACATGACTTGCATCAACTTTGACCTTTCTAAAAGAACTGTCATCCCAGCAGTTCTTCATCTGTTCCTTGGTTAGCATCATCTACTAATTTTTATGTCAAGCGACTGCCTCCATTGGACCATCATTATTCAATAAATGCTCTATGATTTTAAAACGAACCGTTCTGGTTCTCCTGAAGGCAGTGAAATTGTTATGAGCTTTTATATGGATATCAGTGTCTTCGTCAATGGCTGCTGGATTTTAATCCAGCTCTGTATGTGTTTCTGCCACAAATGTGAATCCATATCATTGTAATTTGGTGAGTGTCCAATATAGTCTGCATATACGTTTCTTTTATGGACCAAATACATTCAAATTATCGATTGTAGGTTGATGCCATACCTTTTAGAGCTGGGCAATGTTTGAGACCATTCCATCTCTAATAGAATTTAATTGAGATGATTCCATACGTTTCATCGATCTCTTTTTACAGGAATGGAGCTATGCAGGCGTCATGTTTTTATAACAGATTGAAGTGGAAGGTCTGCTTGTTGTCTTGGCATCTTTATACGCTTTCATTTCTAAAAGGAAAGTTCTGTCTAGAAAATTTTATTTCCGAATTCTTTCTCTATGCTAAGATTTGGCAGATGTTTCCCATTTTCGCCAACACAGTGTCACACTTTCCTTGCCAATCCTTTTGTTCTTATAGATATCGAACACTGTTCGGTAATTATATTCAGACTGCTTTGTGACTCAGTGAGGAACTCTGATCATGCACGTATTCCCGAATGCCATGACAAGATACATTTTCAAAATAATGATATCACAATGATTTTATAAACACACTAATCTCGTGCATTAGGTAAAATGTAACAAATTCAGCTCATTTTACCTGCATAAATTGTATGGAAGAAAATATCAGTAACAAGTACAGCAATTGAGTACACTATTTTTAAAGTAGGCCTAGATGACATTACCCATGGTGGCTTTATTTGTAAGCCACTCGAAAATTAGATTTACAACCTATGCCTTACTGAAAGTCTTCCAAACAAAAAGCAATTTAAATGACAACTATTTACTGGAAAGATTTATAACTACTTCAGTTGGTACAAACTACAGAGAGTGTTACGTTTTTAGTCTGAAAATCGATATGCTCAAACTAGCGAGTGCAACCTTTGTTCATACGTTTCCTTAGAAAGGAACGTAAATTACTCTCGTGTATGTTCATACACTTAAATGTCACGTTAGAAAACCACGATACCTATCCATTCTTATAACCTTCTGCGGTCAAGGTTACATACTTAAAATTCACGCTGAAAAGCATGATAATCGGTCCATATATATGTGCCCCGGCAGTCTGGACTAATGACGTAAGCATCATGCTGTAATAAACTCAGGTAATTTCGTCTAAGAACCGCAACATCGGTCTGAAAATCATGATTCTCTTCTATTTTTACAAACCCATGCAACTTGGATTAAAAATCGGCTAAGAACCTAAGATCGCACAGTGAAGACACGATTCTCCATACATTCTGACACACCTCTGTAGTCTATTCTAAGGACCGAAAAGATGAAAATGACAAAACATGATTTCATGAAGTGTTGCTTCTTATCAAATGGCCAAAAAGTGGTGTCAAATGGTGTAAAGTGTTGAAAGTAAATTTAAGAATAATCCGTTCTTTTAGGTAACTGTGAGTAAGCAAGAATTAAGAGCTATTGGCACTTGTACCAGTGAAGGATGAATAGTTTACAAGATAATTTACTCCATATTGTAGGAATAACTTTACATGTACTTAAGAAAAATAGTCTAAGGAAATATTTGAACGCTCCAAACCAGTGTTTTCGTAGGTATATTATGGACCTTATTTTAAAATTTGTAATTGATGAAGTATGGGAATTGACCGAACCTACAGAAAAATGTACACAAGTATGCAATTGCGTGATACATTTGCCCTTATACCAGTATAAATTTGTGCATGATAAAAGCAAGACTGCTTTAAACTGTGATGCTGCATACAGAGTCCCTCATTAAAATGTTGTTCAGGAAGTCATTAAAGGTTAGCATGATATAGAGAAGGATGCCTTACCCTGGGATACAGTATACAGCGTCCCTCATTATAACCTTGTTCAGGAAGTAATTAAAGTGTAGCTTGATAAAGACAAGGTTGCCTTACCGAGGGATGCATTATATAGCCCCTCCTTATCACGTTGTTTAGGGAGTCGTATATGTTTGCCATAATATAAACAAGGTTACAGTAGACTGGAATAAAGAATAAAGACGACCGTTACGGTAACATTATGCTTACTTAATTTGTATTGTGTGATTAACCTTTGTGCATAATTGATCATAGAAGTTTGGGCCTACCTGACTAATGTCATTCTTAGACATACTTAGTTGGATATGAGTTCAGGACATTGCTTTTCCACTTGGAAATTCCTAGCCTTCCTGATATTTGTTATGTTTTTTGTTGTTGTTATTGTTGTTGTTGTTGTGGGGTTTAACGCCATTCTTCAGCACAAGATAAACTATACCTGGCGGCCAATATAACTGGTGGAAGAAGAACCCGGTAAAAATCCTGAAAGAACTATCGACCCAAGGGTGACTGTTAGCAAGCTTTCTCACATACTCACATTGGCTGAACCTGAGACTCGAAACCACGTAGACAGAGATGAGACGGCATTGATCCGTAACGGTGAGCGCTTTAGAACACTCGGCCACCCGGGATCTCTGTTCTTTATTAAATGTAAGTAAAATGCATGACTTCGTTTACTACCTAGAATGTTCTAGAAATGGACTTTTGCTCCCTATTATTGTTCTCTTAATAATTTAGGTATTTATATTAAGCTTGTGCACATCCGAATTATTCATTCCTATCTTAACACTTGCAGTGGAAACAACTTTTAGTTGTATTTAGTGTATGCATTTATTTAAATTATTCATAGGAATTATAAGGTGCCCATTGACACTTTTGGACTAAATAACGTTTGAAATTATTTTGAATGCATTGAAGAACATTTCCGACTATGGCATTGAGATGCATTGAGACTGTTGGCACAAAATCATGTTTAAGAGTATTTGCACATCAGCAATTTCAAGATTGACTTTTTCGGAAAACTTAATTTATTTTATACTTTTATCTTAAGGACTAGTTGAGATTTAATTCGCAATACTGTACGTTTCTTTAAAATGGTCTCATTGTAATATAGGGAAATAAGTTATTTATTGGTTTCTGTATTTGTTTTAAAAGGGATAATTATTACATGACTTCAGTAACTATGGGGAAGGCAAGCAATGACAAAGGTTTCTCCCATTTCTTTTGAATTGATTGAACTCAAGATATATACTGGAGCATATTTCGCAGAATATCATTCAGTCAGATCACCAGAAGGTTGTTTCCTTTACTGGCGTAATGTACTAATAAAATTAATAAAACAAGAAGTTAAGACAACTGGGTTTTAAAATGGCGAAGTAAAACTGATTCCTTATACATCACCATCAAAATGCAAGGCATACAACACATTCCTTGTATTTTGCAATACATATATACAGGATTATTTTCTCCTTTGCACATTACCCATCAATATCAAATGAAATCTTCTGTACACCTATGCTTCTTTATCTTGTAACTCTTCATTTTCCGCGTCTTACATATTATTTACCCATATTATAACTCTTCTTTAATTATAATTGTACAATACATTTCTCTACAGTAACACTTTTCTCTGTCGACATGATTTTTAGCCCGTCTATAACAAACTACCTAAATTTCTCTAGGTACCCAATGATACTCACTTCGGTCTGACACTGGTCTGACTGACACGTCTGCAACAAACTACCTAAATTTCTCTAGGTACCCAGTGAGACTCACTTCGGTCTGACACTGGTCTGGCTGACACGTCTACAGCAACTAAAAGTTCCCTTTTTAATTACACACCCAGGATATTAAGAGGTTAGTGCTAGGACTTGTCGGCATGTTGTCAGGATAACGTGACAGGGTCGGACAGGATGCTACGTGTCTGCGGTATGATGTCCCAGTACTAGATATCACAATAGACTGCCGCACTGCAGACATGAGTAGTGAATGGGGCCACACCAGGGCTAATGGGACTTACTATGCGAAAACGGGCCATGCACTCTGGGGACAATGGGAATTTAACATGGTGGGCTTGTCTAGGGACAATGGGACTTTAACGTTGGAAAAGGGTATATCAGTTCTGGGGACAATGGGACTTTAACATGGATGGGAGTATAAAGGGACAAAAGGCATTGGGTCTGTCTAGGGACAATGAGAAAAATATATTACAGTAGAGATAATACAGAAAATACACAAACACTGATACAACATGAAACATAATTTTTTTGGGGGGAGAAAAGAAAGTCATTTATTTTCGAGGCCAATGAGAGGCCCTGAAAAGGTCCTTTGGCTTCTTCTTCTTCTTCTATTTTCTCCACCTCTTCAGCCATCTCCTGACCTTTTCCACTCTTCCTGCCCTCTTCTCCTTCTTTTGGGACTCTGGTATCCAGTCAGGGTGGCCCATGGCTCTACACTTTGTTGTGGATTTTGATCCAGTTGTGGTTCGGCGTCTCAAACTCTTCCTTTTTCTTTATATTTTCTCTTTCTTTTCTCTCCGTTAACCAACTTTCCTTGATCTTCTTCACTTCAACATATATCACCTTTCTCATCTGTTCTTCAGCTTTTTTAAGTTGTCCACGACCCCTTTTGACAAAGGGCCACTCTGACCATTGCTCGATCTCTTCCAAATAACATCTTCCTTCTATTACCTTATCCATAGCTTCTTGTCTTGTCCCCACTCTGACATGGGGGGGATTAATTAATCCTGTCAACATCTTCACGTCTTCTTCTATTATCCCATCTATCATCTCCCTGGCTAAAAACAGCTGGTTACCATAGTCAAGGCTCTTTGTTAACATCCATTCTCTTTCAGTCTTTGAACTGCATATTCAACATCCGCCACCCAAAAGTAACTATTTCTTAAATCATTTAACAAAGCTGACACTGCCATCTTCTCTGCTTATTCCGTAGAATGGCGCGAACGACGAACGCTTTGAGTTTTTATACCAAAAGCACCGACGTGAAGGAAAACATCCCTATTTTTTCTCTTCTCATATTATTTACTATCCACAAAGAGGTGAGAAGACAAATAACTAACCACAATCTACTATCCACACACGCGAAGAAGCCAAATCAAACCCCAAAATCTACAATCCACACACAGGAGAAGCTAAAACCATAACACAATGTGCTATCCAAACACGCCTAGAAACATAACAAACCCAAAATATACTATCCACTCACGCCAAGAAGCAAAATTATAACCATAATCTACTATCCACACACTTGAAGAAGCAAACCACTAAACACACATTTACTATCCACGCACGCGAAGGAGCCAAAACTAAACACCAATCTACTATCCACACACGCGGAGAAGCAAAACATAAACTCCATCTACTATCCACACACGCGGAGAAGCAAAATCTAACCCTTATTATATTATCCACACACGCGTCGAAGCCAAATCATAATCATAATATATATCCACATCCGCGAGAAGCAAAAAACCCAAAATCTACCATCCACACAGACGGGAAGGTTAAATAACCACACACTCTACTATCCGCACAAAAGTACGTGAGCGCTTACAAAACCCAATAATCCACTATCCACACAAACGTACGTGGGCGCTTACAAAACCCAATAATCTACTATCCAGACACTAGAGAAGCAGAAACATAACCGAAATCTACTATCCACATACCCGAAGAAGCGAAAACATAACCACCAATATACTATCCACACATGGAGTAGCAGGAACATAACCATAATATACTATACACACACGAGAAGGTTTAAAAAACCATATTCTCTACTGTTTACACAAACGTATTTCAGCGCTTACAAAACCCAATAATATATCATCCTTACAAACGTATGTGAGCACTTACAAACACATACACACACAAACACAATCACATCAGGAAAGGAGCAAGTGTTTATAGTCACACTACTCCACATTCGCACATTGGCAAATTGAATAGTGCTTCCTTTCTAGATTTTTGGTTAGCCCTGAAAAGGGCTGTTTTTCTGGAACTCAAGAGGCACCTGGCTAATGGTGGCACCTTCCGGGTCCGGCACCACAGACACAACGTCGACTCCAATCATTGTTCCAATTCACTCGAGTGGTTGGAAAAGCAGACGGGGGTTGAGTGGCTTCACTATCCCACTCCTCCGTTTGTAGAATAATGAACACTTGTTGTTCCCTCTGCCTTCTTTGTCTTCTGTGCCACACTCGAGGATGAACTGGTCTCATTGCCTCCTGTGGGTCCTATACTGGTTGTTGTTGTTGTTATTATTGTTCACGTTGTCGCTGTGGTGCAGCCATTGTCTGTGTAGGTACCCGCACCATAGGCTTCACCTCACAACTTGGCATCATGAACAGGTGAGGTCGGATCCCTGTCTTCCTCCTCCATCTCTATCCTGGCTTCTTCCACAATAGTCTCCACTGCCAGCTCGTCCAGAATTCGCCTGGCATACTCCAGGTGCATCTGAAGTTCCATTAACTTAGTCAGTCTGCTGCTCATTCTACTCATTCTGTACTGATTACCAAAAAAACGCTCGGACAAAAAGAAAAACTCATTCACTTTTTTGTACTGACATTCACTCATTCAACATTTTTTGACAAGCGACGGAAACGAAGGACTTAGAGTCACACTTTCTAACCAAGATAAAGAAATCATGTGCTTATAGACGCACTTCTTTTTTTCTAACTGACTAAAGTATCATAGGCAATGGAATTATTATTTCTTTTCGAAAGGATGTGGTTGCCCTGAAAAGGGCTGTTCTTTTTTTGTGAACGAGGAGTTATGGCATTCTTTTAGGATCTAAGATTGTGGCCTTGTTTGCTGCCAGAATTTCTCACAGGATAAGGTCTGCTTCTTCCGAAAGAGGAGAACTCTTTGGTGTCAACACGGCAGTCAACAAAACCTCTATTAGCTTCCTGTTGATGCTGCTGTTGCTGTTGCTCTCCCTGTTCTCTCTGTTGTTTCTGAAGTCTGTACTGTTCTCTCTGTTGTTTCTGAAGTCTGTACTTCTCAGCCCATTCTTCTTTCTTACTGTTTATTTCATCTCTGAAGAGGTCTTGTATCAGGTCTTCAGTGACTTTTAACATTCTGACATTCTCTATCTCTTCAGGCGTCCGTATCAGGCCTGCCTGACACGATGCAAATTCACATAAGCTTCGTTCAGCTTGGCTAATCTTGTGCATATCTTCGTAGGAGGATGAGTCGACAATGGATGGCCAGACTGGAGAATTCCCCGCATTTATTATAGAAGTGCGGACGCGAAGGAAAACATCCCTACACGGTTTCGAGTCGGAACGCTAAAATAGTGTGATGTGAGTGATAGAGAGAAGTCAAAGACCATGGTTCATGATATCCATAGCAAAACAAACGAAAACGCATTTTTTTTTTCAAAACACAACATTTTTTATTCAAGTAACTCAGAAGTAACAATGAACAATTTTTTTTTTTAGATTAGCAATTCAATTCAACATGAAACATTTTTTTTTTCAAGAACTATCTATTTTGGACAAGGTTGACAACGTTGTGAATGAAATTGAGACTTCCACTGTTGGAAGTCATTGGGCCATTGATGTACACTACATTTCCTAGCTAAAGACAAAAGATAACCATAAAGACCTATGTAAATGGATAACTGTCTTCCATGGCTTCTAATAGTCTAGAATGACTTCTTTCAAACTATTGATTTATATGGTATTATCGAATTCTGCATACAAGAGGACGTACACCGTCTCAGGTAGATGTTTAGCAAACTGAAGTTCCACTCGCAGTTGACCAGATTTTATAGGTTGGAAATGTTCCTCGTCGCTCCTTTGGTCTTGAGTGAAAGCAAAAGCCCACAAAGCGTAGCGCCCTGCATAATCCTCGTACGTAATAACATGACTGGTGTTGCTTCCTAACTGTTCCGCGGCTTCGTACAGGGATAAGTACGACCTCAAGTAATCCATCTTGACACTAAAGTCAGGTTCTAAAGGTCGGGTACACAATGTCGTGCCATCTCGACTGACTTCGATCTTGGACACATCGTAGTTCTTGAACTGGAAAGGATTTTGATTGCGGAC
Organism: Sinohyriopsis cumingii; assembly: GCA_028554795.2. NCBI lineage: Eukaryota > Metazoa > Mollusca > Bivalvia > Unionida > Unionidae > Sinohyriopsis > Sinohyriopsis cumingii. The sequence continues at coordinate 56,141,380 of CM068837.1, forward strand.
TCCGTTGAAGGCTGCATTGCTCACGATACCAAGGTAACTGTATTTGGAACAGATGATCTTCGATCTTGGATCGGAGTCCAGTGGCAATGGTGAAAGTTTTCATTTCCACGCGTCGTATCGGATACTTAGCAGTCGTTCTGCTCAAAGTGTGACTGATGTCATTTCCCACTTTTGGTAACACGTCCACACGTCGCACGTAGAGTCTGTCTTCCTCGATGTAGGTTTTGTAACCGGCTGCACCAGCCATCAAATGGAAAGTAGTACTGCTGATACTCAGTCTCAGGAAAACATCTACGCCGTTCAGCAAATACTTTTCTTGAAACCACATATCCAAATGCAATCGTTCCATCAGTTCTACACTTCGGCTTCCAGCAATTTTCTTTTGACGTGCGTCAAATCCCTTATTGGTACAATCGTTATCTGCCACTTCATCGAACATGTTCGCTGTGTCAGGTTTCCATACGACGCAAGCATCTAGATGAGTGTTTTTTGGCTTCTTTTCCGTATGTCAAGAGATTTTCCAGGTACGCTCGGTAAGGGTAAGTATCCATGCTGCTGCTGACCAGTTTGTTATTCAAGTACAAGTCCACTTCGCTGAACAAGGAATGCATGAAATTGTTGACAGGAGCTACTGGCTCATCTGCATCTAGATCGCTACCATCCGAATCGTTCACTTTGACTTTCAAATACAAGTAACTACTGTTCAGATCGATGTAATCTTCGGGCTCTCCTTTGATTTCAAACTCGATGGGAGCTGAGGCTGACAAAGAGGAAATGGGATGTAATTCGACCCATTGGGATTCTTGCATCGTCATCATGGTAGGCGGCATGGTAAACAGATTCAGTTCCGACTTGGAACAAGCGCAAGACTCTCGGTGCATCATTTCTGTATCTCTATAGCTTAATAATCAAAAACGTCTAAGTCTCGAGCAGTTCTTTTCTTTGTCTTTCTAGCTTTACAAACTTGAAAATTTGTGAAGAGGTGTTTTCTTCGTCGTCTCTTTATGCCTTGTCTTTGCTGTGTCGTCATGGAAGCAGGAATGCTTGACTCGGTAGCGTTCAAGGTTTTTATAGGAGTATCTCGTCGGCCGGTCCAAAATATCTTTCCCCGTTTTCAGCAAGACATTTTTGCCTGCCCTCAAGAATGGGTTTTGTTTGTCAATGATGGTAAGATTGGTTGTACGCTTGAACCAGGTACGGTAAGATGTCGATGTACTTGAAAGTGTGGTGATGCGTAAAGTTTTTCCACATGCGTTCTTTCAAGGTGCGTTGAAAACGTTTCACGATGCTGCCTTTGGTTTCGGGATTCTCGTTGGTGAAAAAATGAAAGTCATGTTTCTTTAATTCCTTTTGGAAAGCTTGGTTCAGAAAGTCGGTCCCTTTATCCGTTTGTCATCGAAGAGGGTGACGACCATTCTGTTTCAACACAAGTTGCAGGGATCGCACTAACTCGCTGATCGATTTGTTAGTCAATGGCACGACCCAGGCAAATTTGGAAAAGACGTCAATGACACAAAACAAATATTTGTAGCCCAGACTGTAGCTGGCCAAATGAGAGACATCAGCTACATCGGCGTACCATTGATGATCGATGCCTTCCACTTGGGTGCGACTTCTGGAAAACTTTCGTCGAATGGGTTTGTGCAAAGTGTAGGTAGTTTGTTCTTGTAACCATCTTTGCACTTGAGGTAAACGGAGACTTTTCAGTCTAGTTTTGGCAGCATGATACAATTTCTGAACTCCTCCGTAACCTGCAGGATGGGATGGGTCGTAGTAAATGCTGGCTAACACCTTCTCCATTTTTTGTGTTTGTTAATAAGTCATCGACTCTTCGCTGATGATACTTTGGACGGGGCGAAAGGGTGGTTTGGAAACGGATTTACGTGTCCGATGGGCCACGAGAGTAGAAGTCGAAGCTAGTGGTGGAGGTGGTAATGGTATAGCTTTGGTCTTCTTTTCTTTTTCTTGTCGAAGTAGGAGTGGACATCATCTTTTTAACCCAAGTTTTCATTTCTTCTCGTTGGGGTGAGGGGGAAGGGGTCAACAAGGACGCCGCAATCTTACTGGAAATAGGAGCTGCTGACGGTGTTTGAAAAACTTCTCGTATCTCTTCTTCCTCAGACTTTCGTGGGATGGCGTCTCTCATCATCATTGGGATGGTGGTGGTGGTGGTGGTGGTAGTGGTGGTGTGGGGGATGGACTTTTCATCAAGGTCTTGAAATCTTTCAGAGTGGGAAGAGCTGTTTCGTCCAAAGTTTTCTGGTGAAACAGTTGCAGTCGTTGCACGAGTTGACAGTACTTTTGCGATTTTTCTGTTTCGGACAAATCGTGGCGATCCATCTATGACGGCAATTCGTGTTGTAACTGGGACATCTCGCTCAAATTGGGATTGGGAGGTAAATGCGGGGTCCGCTGTTCTTGCCAACGATGGTATTCCATCCATCGTTTGTAAGGCACTAAAGCTAGTTTTCATCCTTCCATTTGATGTCAAGGGTTACGTCTGAGATCTTGGGACTCCAGAGGTCATTTTTATCTTGCTCCCACGAGTCCTTTTAACATGGTTCCCAAGACTCCTTTCAGCAAAGGTCCTAACAATAGAGGCAAAATTCCTCCACGTTGGACCAACATCTTCTTCTTTTGACGAATTTTCTTTTGAACCATTTGGTGAAGAACGTGACGATATTAGCCTAAGCATTGTTTCTGGTGTTTTGACAAAGGGATCGTACCTTTCAAGACGTTCAAATAACATTCGCACACGGTATCGATGACATCTTTGGAGGTCGTTTGAATGAGTTTTTTTCGCATGAGTGGAGAAGCTTTGGACAGGACAGACAACCTGTCCCCATGTTTAGCTAAACCAGGAGGCAGTCCTTTCCTTTTCTTTCCTTTGGATTTAGAAGAATGATGTTTTCTGGGGGGTGACATCTTTGAGTCTTCAGGAGCACAAAAACACTGATGCCCATGCTTTGTCTCAGACCTTTTTTTATACTGGAACGCGTCGCCACTGATAGTCTTTATCAACTTGATGACAGGCATCATACTTCGTGGAGGGGTTCGCAACGGACTAAATCGAGTCAGTTCTTGCTTGGACAAATCCAGTAAACTCTGTAACATGCCCGATCTCTCTTGGACTTGGATTTTGGGTGTAGTTACTTTGTGAGTAGCTGCCACTGCGGCTAAAAAGAAGGAGGGTGTCACCAATGGAGAAGTTCTTGGAGACACGGGTTTCCATGGGGTCATGAACGGAGAAGTGGATGAACCTGAGGCTAACGGAGACGCGGTCACCGTCGATGCAGGTCGTGGTTTGCGAATGTAAGGTTACGTCCTTGCCGAAGTGCCTCTCTTGCGGGTAGAAGCTGTTTTCATTGGGCTTTTCTTTTTCTGGGGTTGTTACCTGGTCTTGACACCGTTTCCCTTTATTTTCTTAGGGCTTCGTTTGGCTTTTTGGGGGGGTGACTTTTTTCTTGGCGAGAACTTTGGGGCATTAGGATCCCGTGTTAAGAGGGAGCGAATGATAATACCTCCTAGAGTACCGCTCCCTCCAGGTTTCAACATGATTTGCTTTTTGGCTTGAGTGTCTATACGGGAATAGGCCAGTTGGGTCAAGGCTACTTTGTTTCTATCAAAAAAGCGTTTCGTTTGATGATGAATCTGAATGATGCCTTGCAGTAATTGACGTACTGTCACCGTAAACCATCGCTAGACTTCTTTGAGACTGGCTTCTAAGACACGAGCATGTATTTGTGTACTTTTTTGGCTGATGCCATACAAGGCACGAATCAATTTCAAAGGAAGATGAGACTGAAGGGACGTCATGTTGATACTATATATGATAGACGAAAAGTGTCTGAGGTTTTTAAACATTTTTTGGGTCAAGTCGAGGACGGAGAGACATGTATAGGACAGTCCCTCCGTCTTGACACGAGTGGTGAAACAAATGGCTACGATATCGCAAATAATCGGGGGTAGTGGGTTTCAAATCGACAAGTACATAGGCGTGTGGAGTTTGAGTGGCATCGTCGTACGCCTGAGTCAGCCAAGGCGTTCCTAACTGTTTGGCTAAGACTTGCACTTGAGATTTATCTCTAGGGCTTTTGAATAAGACCACGTAATGAGCGTTGAGACTGATGGTACGATGGGCTTTACTTCGCTGAAACAAATTTTGAGTGATGTAAATGCCACTGGCAATACGATGATGCCCTTTGCGCGTAAACCACAGTTTAATTTCTTCTTCGTCTTCTCCTAACATGTCGTCGTAAATGACCAGATGGGTTTGACGGGGGGGGGGGGGTCAGATACGATTCCGTCGTCTTCGTTCGGAATGCCTTCCACAAACACGATGGAATCGCCTTGATTTTCTCGCAAGAGGCTGTACGCCGATTACCACACTTTGTAAAACCACACGGTTCGTTGAGGTAGACGATCGATCAAATGATGTTTATGTTCGATCAAACGTTTGACAAATTCGGTTTTGCCTGAACCGCTAGGTCCAGCCGTGAGCATGTTAAAGGGATAGCGAACATACAAAGCCACCCAACTGGCACGATCTTAGTGTTCTTCGATAACTTTGAAAGTAGAGGAAGAGGGAGCAGAGACAACAGAGGTAGCCATAGTGTCAGGAGTGTCACTTGTGACACGAAGACAGACAAGAAAAGAGTTTATATACTTACTTTTTAAGGTCACGTTTATTAATGTTTCAAAAATAAACCACGAAAGACTAAAATACATAAAAGCCAAATAGTTATGTACAGCGATAAAATGCACATTGAAACGATCAAAGTGGAATAAAAACAAGTCTCTGTACAACATGTGTTTAGTCACTAAGATGTCCTAGGGACAGGGTGTAATGTTCTGACAGGTTCTACATGGGGTTATGTCACACAAGTGTCCTCCCGAAATGGTCTTTCAGGAATGTCCATGACAGTCCTCTGAACTTCTTTTCTGCTTCTCTGAATGAATTCATCTTGTTTGCTTGGCCTTGGTACTCGCAAAGATCTATTGACCTTGGTTATTGTCCTTTTCTATTTGCTGACCAATATCGACGTGACCGTATGGCAAAGTGAAGTGATTCGGAAGCCGCACTCGCTGCTGGTACATGATTTGATAGACTTTTTCCAAGGGTCGACTGACGATTTGGTGAGTGGGTAAACGTTCAATCTTGTTCGGTTGGTGAGTGGTCAGTTTACAGTTTTCATCCTCTCCAGATTGAAAGGCTTCTTTCAATACCTCAACGTTGACTACCACTCGACTGGTACGATAATTCAGAGTCAATCCTTTCACTTTACACTCCGAGTGCACTTCTCCTTGTTTGTCACAGTATTTGTAGCCGTAACTTTTAGGACCGCCACTGGCAAAACTTAGAATCTTGTCGTCTGGGTGCTCGTCTGTCCAGCCTCCTAAACGGTCTCCTTTGATGTCAGGGTGACGTTGACCTGGGCGATCGATGTAGATGCAACAGTCCGTGTCAAAGTACAGGACACGATCCCCTAAAGCTTCGTACAATTTTAAGCGAGCATGGGCTGTAACGTAAGCCGTAATGATGTCATTTTCAAAATCCTCGGCTTGTACAAAGTCCAGATCATCTTCGTAATTGACTAAGATCAAATCCTCACGAACGAGGTCCACGTGTTTCATGAATCGTGAATCATCTGGAAGTAGCGGGAAGGTTCATTTAAATATTCGGTCTTGGGTAAACACGGTCGTTGTGCCATTTTGCCTCACAAGCATTAACATTACTTTGGCAAACGATCGCTTGCCTTCGTTTTTCTCGATGTGGTCCAAAGTGATGCCTTCTTGTTCCCGGTATTTCTCTTTGAATGTCTTTTCGTCTTCGAGAGTGTCACACCAAGAAGGATAGTCGCTGGCTTCTTGTTTCAGTTTCAAAAAGGCATCCACGTAGTCTGCGAAAATGCCTTTCTGAGTTGGGTCACCCTTGTGGCATTGTTGTGTCTTGAGAAAGTGGTAAATTTCATACACTTCTAACATTTGGTACCACAAGTCCAGAGCCTTGAACAATTTCACGCTGACCCACGTTCCCGTCAAGGCGCGTTCTTACTGGTTGTGCTGACAAGGCTGGTCTTGGTTGCACGTTTCGGCACAAGTACGGCACAAAGGAAACATCAGTTTGCCTTGACAATGGTGAGGTAACACGGGATGGTACAAGTCCGTGGAGGCAAGACTTTGCACTTGGGCAACCCTTCGTTTTGTCAAATGTGGTCCAGGTCGATGTGTTCCGTCAACAATTGTGGATGTCCTGCAGGAAAGCGACAATATTTGCACACGTAATAATGCAGTGAGCACACGTCCAGGTATTTGATTTCTTCTCTTCTCTTTTCGTCAGAGTGGTACAACAAACAGGTGGCATTTGTCCTTCCTCCGTACAAACTGTCCCTTGGGTTCAGGGGGTCCATCAACTTGTAACTTTCCACGATGCGCTTAAACTCGGGATCGGTTTTCAAACAGTGATCGTACTCGTGTTCCCACAATTCCACCACTTGGTATCCTTGCTGTTCTAACTTCAATCGCCTCTGACATGTGGCCTGGTACAAGTCTTCCACAGTTCGTTGTACAAACTGATTTTTAGTGGCACGTTCAGAGTATCAGACGGGACATCCGTGAAATAAGCAACTGTTCAACTCGAACACGATCTTGGGGTTTTCTATGTCCCAGCCATCTACCGAATACGTTCCCATGGTCTTTTCGCCCCCTCCGTTGCGGACGTGCTGAATCCATTTGTCTTCTTTGTCGCACAAGTAATGTAACCAGCGTAGGGCTTTGACCGAGCATTGACGTTTGACAAAGTTGGTCGTTTGAGGACTGATGACAGCCAGGGTGTTTTCAGGTATGCACTGTTGTCGGTACACTAAGGAACACCCTTTGGCAATGCTGCAGTCGTCCGTGTTCCATGAACAGTTCTCGAAATTTTCCACAGCAACGCCGTAAAATGTCCACGTCGGAACGACAAAACTTTAACATTTCTTCCTGAAAGTCGAAAGGGTCCGAGGCGTGAGTCTCGTACCAAGCGTAGAAAGCTTCCCGTTGTTCGGTACGCATGTTGACGGGGTCGTAGTCACTAGCCTCAGGAAAATGGGGTAGATCGGCATGTTGATTGGCTTCCGGATTGAAAAAGTGTGGAAAGTAGCCTTTGGTCATTTCTGTCATTCCAAACGTTTTAGGCATTCAGCTCAAAGGCATGACTAAGTAACTCATCGAATCTTTAAACTGTACTTGTCTCACTTGCATGGAAATGATTTTAGCTACGTTCAAAGTGACTTTAGGACGCTCGGTGCCTTGTTCCGTATAGCACCTCAAAAGAAACTGTCCGTCGTATCCCGAGACATTTTGGGCCATGACTGTGGCATGGCGATGACAATCTCCGTAACGTTCGACGTCCTCTTGGCTGCACGTCTCGTCGATGGCGTCTAAAATCCATCGGGCGAAATTGGCCAGTGTGCATGTATTTGAAATCGAAAAAGATGAAATTGCCTTTTATCTTCTTGTCGTCATCTGCCTCTTGTTGGGGCTGTATTTTTGAATGTAGCATTGGTGTTCCAAGTCTACGATTTGGTGACAAATGTGACATTTTTTCTTTACTGAACATACTGTGCCTTGGCACTGTTGGTACGTATGCCTTGTCCACACGTAGGTCACAATCTCGGCAGTTGACAAGCACATATTTGCTGTGATCCTTGCGTCTTTAGATGTTGTTGGTAACAGGCACGGCTGACAAAAGTGCGCTGACAAGCTGGACAATGTACTCGTTCTTGTCCTTCGTCCCGACAGGGTTAAGAGGCCAAACATCATGAGCATTTCGATCCACGATGTTTGTGTTGCTCTCGATTGTTATAGCCATAACCACATTTCTCACAATAATATCTGTATCCCGAGAATCAGGTAATACTGGTAATGGCATCGAAATCTTCATGGTTATTATAAACGTGAATGTACTTTCCATCTTTAAAATATTGGCCACGAAACAAGAAAGATCCGTGCACTTGTTGAGGATGCACATTCAAGGTGTAGCGTGGAGCTAGGACATCTTGCAATTTTTGCATTTCAGGAATGCCACAGGGTGTGTCTTTGGACAGGCCGGCTTGTTGGAACAGGAGTTCTGCTTCACTTCGTTGTTTGGCCCGGTTCGATTTTCGAATGTTCTCCCAGGCTCTTTTCCATTCTGTCGTGTCGTTCTTGTTGGCATATGTTCGTTCCAACACGATGGCTCGGGCTAATCACATCTGGTCATGAGGGTTATTAATTCGGACGAGGCTTGTTTTGATGTTACGAAGGTCGTCCACCAACAAGACCTTTTTGCGTTGAGTCACTTGAGGAGAAGAGACGTGGGTCATAAGTAGTGTCGCTTTTCCATCGGTGATGTGAAATTGGTCACTGGATTGTTGTATCTGTTGTATCTTGTCCATGACTTTGGAAGGTGTAAATTCTGTGGGTTTGCTAAACTCGATCCAGTCAGAGGATTTCAAGCTGTCGTGATGTCTGGAAAGTCTCCAGCAATCGTCTTCTTTGGCTTGATATTGTCGCTTCAGTGTGGTTAACAAAGAATCCCACACCTCGGTGATGAACCCTTCTGCTTTCTCCAACGATACGTCGGACTTGAAATCTTTAATCTTCACCCTGTAAGTGTAAGCCGTGGTTCTAAATTTTATAGAGGAGCGCTTTTCCGTCTCTTGAATATGATAGTACTTTTTAGGATTTACTGGTGAACTTTGGCTAGAACTCCGACTCTCTGGGCCTGGATTCTAGTTCACTCATGTCATCTTCAAAATCACTGGCATGAATTTGTGCCAAGACTTCAGCTATTGTACGAGGCGATAGATCACGTTTCTGCCTCTTACTTTCTTCTCCTTTCTTCACGAATGGATGCGATCGTTTCATCTTGACTGCAAAAAGTCAAATTACTACTTGTTAAACTCCATGGGTCACTTTATATCCATGACAGACCAGCGTGTATAAAGGGTGCGTGTCTTGCCCTTCCACTATTCATTTCACTCTCAAACCGAGCAGAATAATGGAAGAGCCTACCCAGATCGCATTTTTGATCAGAGCTTTGCGAGGGGTCATCAGAAAATTTTCTTCAGACAAGCCAACGGACTACTCACCCTTCTTTCGAGATAAAAGTCAAGATACTTGCTATATCTGTAAGAAGAAAACACATTGGTCTTCAGAGTGTCCCGACCGTCATAAAAGCAAAACAAGGGTTAGAAGAGACAAAAATCAAGATACCTGTTATCACTGTCAAGAAAAAGGACATTGGTCTTCAGATTGCCCCAAGAAACAACAGAAGCAAGAAGAAGAGGAAGAAGAAGAAGAAGAGAGAGGTTATGGACAGGAAGAAGAAGAAGCACACTCCCCCAAGGAAGAACCCAGACACGTGCAGAAAGAGAAACAGAAGAAGAAAAGAAGACATGGAGAAAGTGAGGAAGAAGTGGAGAAAACAACTGTGATTGAAGAAATTTAAAAAACAAAGACAGTGAAGAGAGACGAAGAAGAAGCTTATGAACTTTTTAAAGTGATATGTTGTGAATTGGAATGTAAAATTTGGACCAGAATAGAGCAGGCATAAAACGTAAGTATCTCTTAGTTTTGATTTTTAGAATAAGAACCTACATTCACGCACTCATACATTCACACATACACACATACCATGGGGGTAAAAAATGGCTTTTTGAGTTTCAATTGATATTGGCAATTGAAATACTATCTCTTTTCGAGAGAAGTGAGTGGCCCTGAAAAGGGTCTTTGTGTATTTATTTGTTTAAATCAACTTTAACTGCCTTAAGCCTTTGCCACGGCCAAGGCCTACTTGTGGTTTGCTTCCTGTCGATGATGATTGAGTAGAAATCAATGTCTGCAGCAGGCGTAGTCACAGGGTTGGGATATTTAGCTCGGGAAGGTTTTATTCTCTTCTATCGTAATAAAGAAGTCTGATACATTTGTTTCAGACTTCTTAACTCTGCTAAAATGTCTAAGAGTACCATGACCGTTTGACTTTCACTACCTTGTTTCTTCGCTGCTCCTTCTTCCTGTTGTTTCCTTCTTGCCTCTTCTTCTCACTGCTGTTGAAGAAGAAAAGCTTGTTCTGCTTCCTTTTGCTGCTGTATAATTTTCTTCAATTCTTCTTTCTGTCTCTGTTTGAAATGATCAGTGAGTGGTAAAGAAGGAGAAGGTACTGGCAAAGGTACTGGTACTGGAACAAATTCTTGCGAGGTAAGAAAATCCACAACATTTTAATTAAAAGTAGCCTCTTCTGGAAGTAGGTCCGTGCTCACTTGGGTAGTGGCTGCTATTTCATCGCTTCTCGTCTCCACGACCGGTACACCCACATTCATTGTCTTCTGAGTTTGCTTCATGATTGAAAACGGTGGTGCACGGACTGACTGCACACAAAGCTTGCGCCTCTATATAGGGGATGTGACGTCGCAGAATGCTCTCTTCGAATTGGACGTGGGGTGACTGAATTTTGTAACACGTGTTTGGATTGGTCAACCAACTCAATCAGTTTCGATCCTCCCTTCCCCTATAAATAACCGCAGTTCGCTGCATTCCTTCACCTGTTCTCGTCACCAACTTGTGGACTGACGTAGAATCCTCTGTTCTCGTATCGTCAATGCTGTTCCGTATACATACTCATGTATGTCAGATCATCGTGGATCATTTTCAGGAGGACAGATACAAGCGTTTGGAAAAGAAGAATTTATGTGGAGAGACAAAGCTGTTTAAAGGGAGTTATGATCTATAGACCGGAAGTCAGACAAAGTTTGATAAAATGAAGGAGACCAATGCAATGCCCTCTGTATTACTGAAAGGATGTTAACATAAACCCAAGACCCTTTTCAGGGCCCCTCATAGGCCTCGAAAAGAAATGCCTTTCTTGCCTCCCCCCAAACATTTTTGTTTCATGTTGTATCAGTGTTTGTGTATTGTCTGTAATGTATTTTTCCCATTGTCTCTAGACAGACCCAATACCTTTTGTCACTCTATAGTCCCACCCATGTTAAAGTCCCATTGTCCCTAGACAAGCCCACCATGTTTAAGTCACATTGTCCCCAGAAGTGATGGCCCGTTTTTGCATTGTAAGTCCCATTATCCCTAGGGTGGCCCCGTTCACTACTGACATGGTAGCTTTATGAATAACACATTTCAAAGCTACATTAAAATTCCAAATCACAAACAACCAAACACACACACGCATACACACACATATTCAGTTCAGTCTGATACTAATCTACCGGAAAAACAAACGCTTGCGGATTTTATGCTAACAACAGACGTTCTCTTCTAAGTGAACTCTACGTAAACCTGTAAGCACAGACTAAAATACGATTGTCACTACAATATAACAATCAAATGGCATGCATTTATATTCAATAAGTTGAACAATACCTCTTCAAAGCTACATGCTATTTTCAATTCTACCGAGAATACAGATTTTACCGCAGGAATTTCTCTTATACGATTTTCGTTACAATGTCTAGCATACTCGTACCGCAGAAAAATTGATAACCATAGACCGATAGCAATATACTATTAAGTAAGTATAACGCTGAATGAGGTCAAATGATAAGGACAGATGTACCGACGCACCGTTTTCGAAGCAATGAAAACTGCATTGTTGTTAAAGATTAATGAGGATGACATAAAACATAAATAACAATACTGGATGGCTTAAAAGTGTAATAATACGGTCCAGCAACTATAGAAGGCGAAGCTCCTCATATGTAAGCATATATCTATGATATTGCCATCGACTTTACAATACTGATTCGTGTACATGTGCTATCCAATGCATACAGATCCAGAAGTTAAATTGTATATTGTGCATCAATTAATGCAGCACTATGTAATATATATATATATATATATATATATATATATATATATATATATATATATATATATATATATATATATATATATATATCTATATATGTGTGTGTGTGTGTGTGTGTGTGTGTGTTTAAAAGCGAGTACAGATTCACTAACTTTTTTAACATGTTTTTAATTCATTATGCAATTGTAACAACTTCACATATTTTACTTAGTTTTAATGTTACCTTAAGGATTTACAACCTATGGTTACACTCGTCACAAACGTGAATATGTATACAAATATAAAACTTCCAGACATTTGTCCTATGGAATTATGTTTCCATTTATAAGAAGATTATCAAAATCCCTAGTCTGGGTTGCATCATTTGGGTAAATTAAAGGATTTGAATGCAATTACTTTCATTGTACGATTATGAGAGGATTTCAAATGGGCATTTTGATTGTATGACTACAAAAGGATTAAAATGTGAATAATTTTACTGTACGACTAAGAATGGATTCGAGTGGATTATTTTTATTGTATGACTACGGAAGGATTCGAATCTAAGTATTCTTATTGTATGACTACGAAAGGATTCAAATGCGAAACTGTGCCTTAAGAATATATGCTCGGTAAGAAAAAAGTGGAACACATCCTAGATGAAATTAACAAACTCCACTCAAAGCACTATAGGTGTTGGGAAACTTTGCTGTGAGAACGGGGACTAGGAATACAGTACCGAATTTATAATTTGTTAAGGGATTATTTAATCGATCACTATTAGGTGTTAAATTAATGTTGAATTCCGAGACATGAGACAAGAATATTGCAATTGTTTTGGGAAACACTTGCGATCGTTTGGATGTAGAATAGACTAGGGATAGGCTACTACATGTCGTAAAAAGTTAGCAATACATGCAGAAGTAATGGTATGTTACTGGTTAATGAGCAAATCTCAAGAATCAAAGGGCGCGTTTTCGAATCTTTCTTTTGAATCAGCTCGTGTCAGCTACGTGGTGTGTCCTTGGGCCAGGCACTTTACTTAAATTGCCTTGGCACTAAATAATCTACTTGTGTTGCTGTAACGTTAAAGATTAAACACTAAACACCAAATATTTGGAAGACATCAAGGAAAAACTGCAGGTGAAGCAGATGACATGCGTGGGAGGATCTGAAAAAGGGTGGAGTACAACTGAAGGAATTTGGCTATGGATTTAAATTGTATGTCCAGCAAACACTAAATTTGTCAAACTGTGTCTTATCTTTATATTTTCCTCACTTCGATTGGTTTATGATTCGTGATAATATCGCTCAGTTTATACATTGTGGCTGCGGTTCGCAAATGGATCTGATAGGATGAGTGCGACCTGACCTAAGTCCGAGTTCGAAATATTGTACTGAAATGTCACTTAATAATCCTAAGTCTTAATCTTTCATTTTCATGTTTAAGATTAGGCTTAAAACATTCAGTTGGTCTGATTCAGTCAGATTTAAACTTTCATCCATATTCGGAACTCGCATTATTATAAGGATAAAATCGTTACCTTGGAAAAGTACCAAGAGAGGACGTGAGTAAAATCATGTGAAACAGATTTGTTAATGTGTTTCCAATCCTTATATTATCAACTCTTTCACGTTTAAGATTTATATACATCCGACTCTTCCGCTTGTATGCAGAACCGAACCAATGAAAGATCATAATTTCACTAACGTTTTTAGTAAGATGTGGATCTAAACTCAAGACATTGTACTAATCATATTTAAGTCAAGCGTAGATTTCAGTCGAGATACTGGAATTTAGAGAAACTTTAAATCCTGATATGTAGATCTGATGGTAAAATAAAAACTGTTTAAAATTCAGTACTGAATTAAATTTGACCAATCAAATATCCTATGTACAGATTTCAATTTAAGGCATGTTTACAAAACTAGGGCATGATCTTCTATGAGCAGCAATTTGTTTATTTTTGTTTTCTACTAAAGAAAATGATGCTGCGCTATTATTTTCTTATCCAAAGTAATTTAAATTTCCGCAAAAAGTGGGAAAATGAATATATCAGATCAAAACCTAACCCTCTATGTGAAGATACCAACTAAATGGACTTAGTGGTGCTATGTAACTAGCTCCAGTCCCTGAGAAAAACAAAGCCCTGACATCTGCAGAAGATATGCTGATTTGAAATATTCATCTGTGGTCTTAAATCCCGAATTATTCGCCATATTTCTGAATGGAAAACCTGCACGTGATTGTGATAAAGTCGGTGTGAAAACGTTGCGTGTAATACACACCACCGAGGTAAGGTCATAGCGATATAATATCATGACGTGGTAATGGAGGTCATGTGAGACGAGATAGCCGTCATACCGTTGTAAGAGTAACATTGATACGTTGGAAAAGTACCAAGAAGGACAACACAAAATCACATGAATCAGAGCTATAACTGTATTTCCTATCCATGGAATTTTCACCTCATTCACCTGAACAATTTAAAAAAAATAAGATTCTTGTGTTTTTATCCGGAATCGAGCAAATCAATGACCCGAATTTATATAACCTTCTTAGAATGTGCGTCTAGACTAATTAAATGTTATATATCATATTTAAATCAAACTTAGATTTCTGTCAGTAAAATTATCTGGCTTTAATATGAAGACTGCATAAAATTCAAGTCTGAACTAAAGTTGACCATCACTTATCTTAAATTAACGTTTCTCTAACTAGTGCATTATCTTCTATGACCCTAAAATTTGTTTAGTGTTGCTTACTACTAAGGGCAACGATGTCGCGGTATTATTGTCTTATCCAAATATATCTGAATTTCCAGAAACCTTGTGAATATGAGCATATCAGGTCAATTTAAATTTCCAAACATTTGGGAAAACGAACATATCAGATTTAAGCCTAACGTTTTGGTATGAAAATACCGGCTAATTCGATTCAGTGGCATAACTAACCCTTTTCCCTGAGATAAACGAAGTCCTGCCATCAGCAGAAGATTTGCTCCCTTCACATATTCATCTGAGATAAGAGATCAGAGTTACTTGCTAAATTTGTGAATAAGAGAATCAAAAAGTCGCTTTGAATACGCTGCGTAAAATACACATCAGTGGAGTAAGGCTATGACCACGTGACGTCATGACGTGATAATGGAGGTCATGTGACTCTAATAGCCGCCATACTGCTAAAAGAGTAATATTGTGCTACATAATTATGTGTCATCTTTTGAAATTTATAATATAATTTTGTTTATGTCTTTGAGACTATGAATTTATATTTTATGTTGTCTAAATTGAATGGTTAGTGCTATCGTAAAGATCACTTGTTCTACGTAGTAGAATTCTTTCACAAGGTCTCAGTGATTTAAACAGTTAGTACTTTTGGAATCATGTGATTATTTTTCAAGGATTTGAATATCTAAATAATTTCTATCAGATTATGCGAAACGTTTGAGGAACTCAACGATAGTCTACATTCATGATATTACACTGAAGCAGAAACATTTGGATTAATACTTTTGTTGAATTCAGTAATGTTCTCACTGTGAGACACAAGCACTATACAAGCCAAATTCGGATTACCTTAGAACATTTTCCGGATTAGTGAGAACTTGATAGAACACTTTAAGATTATATGATTACATGCTAGGGATTCATACAATGTAAGTTAGTTTTAATTCTTTTTCATTGTTTGATTATCCTATTTGATTTAACATCAATTCGTATGTTGAAAACTTGAATGCTTGGTGGGTTGCCTTACCCTGTTATATAAGGTTATCTGTGTGGGCTCCTTGCACGTTCCCAGCTCTATAAACTGGTAGCCTTTGAGGACCCCCACTCCACTTTGTTTCCGAAAAAAATAAAGGCTTTTTTCTGTTAGTATGTCAACCTAAGGTATATAGTGTTGTATTTCCGTAACAAATCAGAAAGGATTTTGACCCAAAAAATATTTAGAATTTGGGGTTGATCTTCCTACTCTTATTACTAGTCGGAGTTACCGGTTTGGTTTCCCAACATTCCCAATTTGCCATGAGATTAAAGGGTACGTACGTTCTACGAAATACAGCTCTATAGGGTTGTTTTTTTTCCCCGCGTCTCTTGTGACTTTTTACAAGAAGCTCGCCCTAATGTCCTGCGTACTATATGGTGCGTATGCATGAAGTTTATATTAGGACGGAATGTATACCAAAAAAAAAAAAAATGAATGCAGATGGATAATACAGGCCCATCTGAGACGAGACCTGTAAACAGGAGAGACAGGAACGTACAAATATCATACAAACAATATGAGAAAAAAATGCAGAAGATTATGTCAGCTTGTTTCCGGCAAAATGTAATGTTTTGCCTATCATCTTGGAGAGACATTTATTGTGTACTAGTCCCAAAACAATTACAAAATATAATAAAAGAAAAAGAATCTTCCGTGATTTTCCTCTGATGTTTTGTGTTTGCTATTTGTATTTTCCTGCCTCTCCTATGTACAGGTCTCGTCTCACAAGGACATGGATTATCCATCTTTACTTGCCCTTTCTTCGACATAACATGTTTGTTATTAGCACTGTCGAAATCGACACTAAAAAGGACTAAAGAGACAAAAATATATTAAAAAAAGAGTTTATTTGGTTACGTTATTGTTATGTACTTTTGTTTACTTGGTTGATGTTTTGGTAAACATATTATTAAAGAGCGTTATTGTCACCCCTAGTCTGTGTGGTGGTTAGCTTATATTCTGCCACCTTGATTTCACAGGCTCCCCCATAGGCATGTCCACTTCACGTTGCGCCATGTGGATTAGCCCTATGATGTCCACACCCAGAGCTATTCAAGGGTCGCAGATTCTTTTCCTGTCTGTATTCATTTTTTGTACCTAAGGTACTAAGTTATTTCTAGGTTAACTACGTGAGTTTTCCAATTTTGAAAAGCATTATTAAATTTAGTTGTTGTAATCAAGTTAGGTAGATTGTAAGGGGGATATCATAAGTGTTGTATAATGTTGTTCCTCCAATACCCCTATGGGGACTCAGATACGTGAGAGAGGAGCTTCCAGCCTGCGCACAGGCTGGAACTGCCCCCTATGTAGGGCTGTGTACTGGATCCAATCTCCCACACTGGTTATATCTTCTAGAGGTCCGAAAGGCGATTTGAGGTGTTTTCTATATAAAATATGCCTGCTGGATTTCTCTGAAATGATCACTTGGCCACAATGCATCATAGTTTTGTTAATGAAGTCAAATGTCTTATTCTGAATTTCCTTATTTGATATCCTCTCCAGGTATAATAAACTATTTTCATGATATCTCTGTTTGGTATCGAATAATTTCTTTATATCGACCCTTTACTTTTCATTTGCCTGGCATTGTACAATAACATGTTTTTTTTGTAAAACTTCCCTTTTTGCATAAGGGGCACTTCGGCTTGAGTTTAATCATGTGTCTGCGTAAAACTACTGCCACTGTAAGCCATACATCATGTAGACATGTGAGTAACATGCTCTGTACGTTTAGTGATTTTAATTTGGCCCATGTGTTCTATACTTCCATCCCACCCCCTACCCCACCTCCATTGCACCTGACTATTCCGCTATTGTAACTTAACCATAGCATTCTTTTTATATTCCTCCTGTATGATGTGGATGTTTTGAGCCTTTTTCCCCTCCCATGTATTTTTTTATTTTCCCTATATTTTAAAATTGTTTGCCAAACATGCATATGTATCCCTGTGCTTCTATTACTCGTTTAAAACTATTGTTTCTCTATATGTCTGGTTTCCTTTTAAGGATAAACCCAAACCAGTATGTGTATAGCGCTTCCCATGCCTATTCAGGCTGACCTGTCAGTTTCCGGATTCTATTGATTTCTGTATTTATGGTTACGTAAATTTCACCCCCCTACCTTCTGTGTTTCCCTGAATAAATATTCTTTTGGAAGGTCATGGAATTTCTTTTCCAGGTTTAACTGATTATTAACATATCTTTTTCCAGTAATGTATCGATCGTATGCATTATGTAGTTTATGTTATTACATATGTAGGCTTTTTGCAACCTGCTTAGGGGCTTTATGCTCAAATATGTTTCTATTTGTTTATAGTTTTATCATTCCATAGGGTTTTTACTTTATTTATAACAAGATGGGTTGGAGGCCAGAGTGGTTCACTTTCTAGCTGCATAATAACAATATATTTGTCTTATCGTCGTGGTTTATTTTAAACCCTGATGCGTGTAAAAAAATTTCAAACTCGTGTGTAAGTGTTTAAAAGACGTTGAATCAGTTATGGAGCATGTGCAATCATCAGCATGCGCCACTATTTTCAAATCATTTTTTCCAGTTCGGTGTAGGAATTCCTTCTATGTTGTTATTATATCTAATTTTGGAGCATACAATTTATACTGAGATTACGTATAATAGCATGGACAAGGAGCATCACTCTCGTACTCATCTCTCAACATCAAATGTTTGAATTCACGCTCCATCTACATGTACACTTAAAAAGATTTTTGGTGTAATGGATTTGAGTCCATTTTTGGAAATTGTCCCCGAAATCGAATTTTTCCAATACTTTTTCAGTATAGTCGTGTGCAAGTCGGTCACAAGCTTTCTCTTGATCGAATAATAATAATGCTCCTTTGTATCCTTGTATTTGTAAATAGTCAATCGTCGTTTTAATAGTTAGAATGTTATTTTGTATATCATGTCCTCCTCGATCCCCACATCTTTGATGTGTGTTTATAACTGTAGACATCCCCCTCATAATTCTCTAGGCTAGTAATCTACTTAAAATCTTATAGTCAACATTTAAAAGAGAAATTGGCATTCAGTTTCTAAGACCGTCCTTTTCTCCTTTTCTCTTTTAAACAAATTGATATCACTCCTTCTCTTATTGATACCGGCATTTCTTCTTGTAAAACAATATTAGTGTAAAGCGATTATAGTATAGGTATAAGTTCCTTCCTAAATATCATGTAAAACTGCTGTAATCCCATCTGACCGAGGTGATTTCCCCTTGGGCAACGTTTTAATGATTCGGTCAATGTCGTGTCCCCTGATGAATCCCTCACTTTCCACTTTATGCTCTAAAGGTACCTTATATACTTGTAGATATCCTGTAATGCCTTCATCTTCCGCGTGTTGAGTTGTGTATAAGTCTTGATAATAGGTTCATCATTTTTTTAACACCTTTTCCTTTCCCTTAATGATTATGTTTCCCTCCCTAATTTCCTCAATATTCTTCTCTACCACTCCACTTCTGATCTCTTCTCTCTTATATAAGCCTTCTGCTTTATCATATTGTATTAAATTTGGATTATGCACATTTGTTCATATCTCTCCGTTTTAAATATTTCTAGATTTTTGTGATTACGTGTTTGATTATGGGCAATCTGTGCTGGGAATATAGTACTCAGACCGAAATAATTAGCCAATTACTAGGAGCAAACGTCACGGAGTGAAGTGTTAGTGTGTTTCCATGAATGTATGGTTTACTATTGGCGAATTCAGGTTAGAGCCGCCCTGTGGTTCTGTTGTGACTCCAGATGCTGTATCTATGATTGGAGACTTAAACTATACAACAGAATCAGCTCGAAGGGACTGTTCCGCCGTTGCTGGAGCCGTTTATTGTTACTATGGTGGTAAATATGGTGTATAGTTACAGACGAAATGTGTCTTAAAATCATGATTTGACTGGTCTAAGGTGGCGTAGTAAAAAGAGTTCCCTGTAGTAGGCGGTTGAGTTACATAGTTTCACGGCGTGAAATTTAGGCTGTACGTTACGGAAAGTTAATGAAGAGAAACCATGCAGTTATGCGATTGACAGACAATTGGGAAGTTGTGAGATTTGTGGTCTTGTATTAATTAGGGTAAAATTATCTATAAAATGGAAACGGTTAGACTTTCTGGTTTACAACAGTAGTTGTAACTCATGACTACTAACGGGATAATCGCCAGCGTTTGACATCGCTCAGTCAAAGAAAAACAACATTGGATGTTACAATACGTATCTCCATATTTCCCCGCTTTTATTATTTTTCTCTAAATTTCTTCTTTATCGATAAGTTACAGCTCTCGTTTTGCATTCGATTTGTTTTGATTTCCCATTTTGTCGTCTTTAATCAACTTCTTAAGCTCTTCTTTCTTCTTTATTAGTCGTACTATCATAATGTTGCAAT
Source organism: Sinohyriopsis cumingii (assembly GCA_028554795.2). Taxonomy (NCBI): domain Eukaryota; kingdom Metazoa; phylum Mollusca; class Bivalvia; order Unionida; family Unionidae; genus Sinohyriopsis; species Sinohyriopsis cumingii. Next base: position 56,161,362 of record CM068837.1, read on the forward strand.
AGTACTTGGTTCCTTTTCTAATATTCCCTTTTAATGTGTCCCACTCTATTCTTATATCTGTTTGTTCGTTTCCCGTACAATTATAAGATTTCCCATTATCATTTCTATGTAGTCTACATAATTTAATATATTATTGTTTAATTTCCAAAATCCAGGCCCCCCCCCCGTCTATTTTAATGTTAAATCAAGCATGAAGTTGTCTGAAATCTTAGTAGGGCATACATTACATCTGTCAATATATATTGCATGCCTGATTCTGAGACAAAGAATCTGTCTAACCTACTCGCTTGTACGTTTCTTTTTTACCTCATGCGTACATCTAATTATTAAAAGACTGAGGTTTATGTATCCATCAGTCAAATTGTTTGCCCCATAAATTTCCGAAATCGCTGTTTTAAAAGAATATATTCAAACGAAAGACCAGATTTCCTGTTAATTTCCATCTCAACCCAGTCTACTCCCCACTCCCAAAAATAAATGTTTCGATAGTGTGTTATTGAATACGTTCTGTGAGTTTTTCTACAAACTGTACTTTTTAGCATTATATTGGGAGGGTATGGAGACAATTACGACGTGTCAATCCTTAATTTTGATATGTATAAGTCTTCCCTTAAAGACTTTCCCTACTTCTATTTGTTCCCAATGTTTAAATCAATCCTTTAGTTTTATTATTATTGCGACTCCTGATTTAACTTCAGTTTTATTATTGTTTATTAATATTATTGCATTTAGCTTATCTTCTATCAGAGCCTTCATTTCATATTATATTTTTAAATCGCATACAAACAATTTACGTGCGTTTAACATAATTACCATTGACCAGTGGCGTCACTAGGGTTGGTGTCACCCAGTGCGGTAAACCCATGGTGTCACCCCCATGGAACACTTTCTGCACAAAAATTCTAAATGTTTATAGACAGTCATGTACAGTAACTCATAGTGTCACCCCCATGGAACACTTCCTGCACAAAAGTCGAAAATTTTATAGACAGTCATTTGGGTGTCAACCCCTCTGATGGTGTCACCCGGTGCGTTCCGCATGCCCCGCACCCCCTCCCCCCTCCCCAGTGACGCCACTGCCATTGACTACAGGCAAATAAATATGTATTGACCCAGTGAATGAATTTCTCACATTCCGGACCAGTGCGTCAGCTAAAAAATAATGTAGTTATGTGTCTTTTTTGGCTATTCACAATCCCCACTGCAAATTCATAAGTTGCTTTTTTATATTTGAGTTTCTTTTTTCACTCACGTTGATTAAATAAATATAAGACAAATATATGGTTTAAACACAAAAGATGGTTGAATGTTGAGCTATTCATGTATCAACAAATGTAAGGAAATGAGTAAGGAATATAAGGTAAGCGAAATGAGGTCCAAAAAGAGCTAATTCAAGCATTTCAATATACTTAAGCTGATCTAAGTCATTACTGTGCTTTAATTAACATACAACTGTTTTTAAGCTACATGTCTCTCTTTGTCTATCTGTCTGTCTCTTTCTCTCTCTTCGTTGGCCGGTTTGAATTGACGCATTTGTGCACGTTTTTCTCCATTGATTTTAGTCCGTATCTTGTTACTATGGTCCACAGAGAGAGGGGGTGGGGGGTGGGGGTAAAATTTGATATGCTGACAGAGCAACCAACAGTTAGAGTGAGAGAGCGAGACAATGTAGCATAATCGATATACTGACAGACAAACAGAAGAGAGAGAGAGAGAGAGAGAGAGAGAGAGAGAGAGAGAGAGAGAGAAAGAGAGAGAGATGTTGTTTGCGGGTTAGGGTGAGAATTAAGGATATTTTCGTTATTGTTAAATCACCATGTTTCTCTTTTGGTCGATTAGTCTGCTGCCTGACCAACCAATACAGTGAAACAATGGGATGGACTCCTTTCCGACATTTTCATATTTAATTAATAAAAAAACATTAATCTAATTACAATATTGCATAATTTATATTTTGAACCCTTTAGATAAATCCCATGGAAAGTGTACACATGCCGTTACTACGAACCAGATTAATGTGGGTTACTTGGTGCAAATTCAGTTCAATAGTTTCATCAAGTCTTTATCTCTCTATATCTAGATTTCGGCGCATTTCGTCAATTATACATAGAGTGGGATGAACAAGAATAGGAAAGCAGAAAGAATTGCGATGAAATCGTGTACCTTGTTAAATTAATTTATAAAGCATGGATTATTTGTATATTTTATTCTTAATCTCTCCAATGATTAATCGGTGGAATTCATCATTGATTTGTAAAAGCGATATCATACATTAGAAACTGTTTATATATGCGTATTTATGCGCTGCAGGAAGATCACAAGTTGATATACCAATACTGTTGGTGAAACAAATTTATTTTTACCGCACTTTAAAAGCCATTTATTGTTAATGTATATATGTGTGTGTGTTTTGTCAGGGACTGAAGTTAATCATATAGCATGCCAGGGACGGAAGTTATTACTATAGCATCTCAGGGACGGAAGTTAGTACTATAGCATCTCAGGGACGGAAGTTAGTACTATAACATCTCAGGGACGGAAGTTAGTCGTACTGCATGTCAGCGACTGAAGTTAGTCATATAGTATCTCAGAGACTGAGTTAGTCATATAACATGTCAGGGACTAAAGTTAGTCGTATGGCTTCCTGTTCGTATAGGTTGACAGCCATCAGATGTTATACCAATTTTGACAAATAAACATGAATGATACCAATAAATTAGATAGAGTCAAAAACATATATCAAATAAATATGGTTGCCACGAATTGTATAATTTAATTCTTCTGTTTTGGTTACTCTAGCATGATTTCTGAAAGCACTTATATAAAACAATGAAGTCACTGAATTTTACCAGGTTTCAGCGAAGGCAATTTTCTGATATTTTTGAAAACCCTATTTTGCAGATCCCTTATAGAATTATGCATCTTTTAATTCCCCTGTACAACTAATTATCTATTACTCCAGCTGCTATGCTCCCGCTCACATTCTTCAGGTCACCTTCTATCTCACCTGCTCACAATAGGATCTCTACAGTTTGCCTTCTCCAGCTAACCGAGCGATCTCTTTAGATCATCTGTTTTGAACGATTTGGCGTACCATACGCCGACATGAGAGAGAGAGAGAGAGAGAGAGAGAGAGAGAGACAGTTCACTGGGGAAACTTATTGTTGTGATTGTATTGGTATTATGCTTTGCGGAAATATGCGCAAAACCTTCCACTGATATTATTTCTAAAACATTTTTAGCATTTTTCATAAGTTCATTAGAACTTTTTTTTTGTATTAATGTCCACATTCTATCTTTAATGAAGACTGAAGTTGGGAATAATGCACTTGCCAATTTAGTCAAGTGTGTGTGTGTGTGTGTGTGTGTGTGTATATATACTGTTGCGCTAAGTATCGTAGACTTTTTTTGCACTTCTTTTAACACAACTTAGATATGGACTAGGTGGCGTAGTTACGATAACCGACTAATATCATATGATCAAGCATTTCGAATTTGAAATCGACTATTGTGCTTCCTTTGCGTATTGATAAAGTGTGTTCGCGCCATTATAGATTTCGCGGCTAAAACATAACAATATATGCATTTTTGGGGTAGGATGGGGGTGGTCCTTTTACGCATTACCATCCATATTTCGCAAAGTATGCAAAAATGACAAAAGTGTTGGTGTAAGGGATATTAAATATTGCATGGCATTCGCATTAATATGCTTACAAATATATAGTTCATAAACGGATCATAGACTGAATAGAGGCTACATCAAAGGGTATGAAAGTAAAGGTATTTATATTTATTTCTGCTATAGACTGAAACATGTGTGAGTGTGTGTGTGTTATATTGCCATGAAAATATGAGGATAAAAATACATAAAGAACACTTGTTATTCCAGTGAAGGTACAAACATATATTCGGTGAAGAAGGAACATATTGGCCCCTGTTATTGCCTCTATATAGTCATAGCATTCAATAATATTAAACAATAATTACAATAATTCAATAATATTAAACATGGATCAATAATGTTAATCAATATTTCATGTTGGAACATTTTTTAAATTATATTATAGTTAAGTACCTTTTTTGTCAATGTAGTTTAGGTGTAGTATTCAGTTGATGTATACGTTAACTATATATATATATATATATATATATATATATATATATATATATATATATATATATATATATATATATATATATATAATTTGTACTTTTTTATTTCAATATATGATAATTGATAATTTATCATTATATTTTGGACTTGAATGTTTCCAACATCAAGTACATTTTCTACCTAACCTGCATTATTGATTTTGATTTCATATTAAATATGTTTATCTCAGTCTGAATCTAGAACTTTAGTAATCCTCTACGAACTGCAACTTGTTCTCTACTGTACAATTTGTATTATAATTTTAGCAATACATTTATAATTATAACTAAGATTCTATAAGGTTATCTTTCATTAGTTAGTGTTTGTGTTTTAGAAAATTTTAATTCTGACCTGACCCCACGGAGAAGACTAATATTTCTACTGAAGAGATTTTTCATTGATGCTTCCTAATCTTGCAGAAATAATTTCTATTATTTTGTCACAAGAAGTTCAGGCGGGCTGGAATTTGTTTCTTTAAATGACTTAATTCAAGTATTATTTTTTTTTTGTTCTCAGGAAATAAGTTTGCTCTTCACAAATAATAGTCTTGGACATTGATATGACTAGGCGTACAAGTGTATAGATTCATTTTGTTTTCTCCTTTAACTTTACATTGTCAGAATCGTGCAGTATTCCATGATATTGCACTCACGTGTACTTCATATTGTCTTAACGTGTGCCCAATAGTGAATTAGGAAATACTTTGTAAACAAATCATGTACGCTCACCGCTAGCGAAACGCTAGACAGGCTCATACAATTGCTGAGTCCCTTCAAATACCATGTAAGTGACAAAGCATCAACTGTCTTCTCTAGCTATTAATAAGAATGACAAAAATATACTTACAGTATTACGCCGTGAATTTCCTCAAATGTACTTTCTTAGTTCTCCAAATCTGAATTACACGATCCATGTCATAGGTTCTCAAGCTTGATTACACATTTCGATGCTGTACAGTGATTTCGACTATCGTCCACGTGCAATTACATCCTCCTTACTGCACTCACAATGAAAAAACCTTAAATTTCGCAGTATTTTTTTGATAACTGCAATTGGAAGACTTCATATTTTTCCCACATTATGATTTCAAACAGTCAATGACAGAACACAAACACACTTGCAGATGTCATCACGTTGCTCCCTCGCTGCTGAAATCAAAGGTACTTCATGTAGAATTGACACAGATACACCAAGTCATTATCACAAAATTTAGCAGAATCGTCAAACATAAAAAAACTACTCATTCCGGACTAAGTGGAAAATTTTTATCAATGAGCATTCATTCACAATATGAATCTAAATTTCAATTTTAAATAGAACAAAACGCCATTTTCTTTCGAAAGTGATGTCGAACGCGCGACTAAATTCAAATTTATCTGGGCAGAGTTATGTGCGCATTAATAATGCGTTTGTTATCCACTGATGAATCTGCTTTTGTGTATTTAGTTTGGAATACGAAATAAATTCAGTTACTTTGTTTCTTGTAGTGTATTTTTGTTTACATAACTAAGCCTTAGGTAGAATAAGAAAATAAACATACAATAAAATGGTTACTGTATTTGTATGGGAAAATATTAACTTGTTTTTTAGGATGGATATACAGCACCTTTTGCAAAGGCAAATATTCCTGACGAGGATCTTAGTATACGAACCCTGCAGGGAAAAGTTTGCGGAGAAGAACTGTAAAGCTGCGTTTATCTTTTTCTCTGCTGTGGACAATGACAACGGCCCATTTAAGGCCACACGGTAAAAAAATATTAATCATACGATCGCCAAGTTTGGATGTACGTGTGTATGTCTTTGTCTATGCTTACAACTAGAACTTGAAACCCCTTATCCTTGTTTGTGTGTACTGACATTTTTGTTTATGGGGATAGTGTGAAATACAAACGCTCCTTCTCTTGCCTTTTCGTGTATGATGCCATGTTTGTGCATGGATGTAGTGTGCCTATAAATACTCCTACTGTGTCTCCTCTTGTGTGAAATTATGTTCGTATGTGTGTAATTATAGAGTGTGCATACATACTCGTACAGTTTTCTACAGAGTGTATGCGTGTGGTGCTGGATAGTATGTTCTGTATTTGATTGGAATACAAAACAGGCGTAAGGTAGAAGAGTGTGCTTTAGATTTCAATCAAAAATCGGTGCCTAAATGGTAAGAGGGTGGAGGAATTGTATAACAAGAAGCTAGTGCTGACTAATGGGGCGTAGTGGTTATCGAAATAATTTTACCGTTACATTTAACATAGGGATAATAACGTTTAGTTAGTCTTATCAACGGAGGAATTTTAGTGCAAACGTAAAGTGTCAACCTGGGAGATCTGATGAGATTAGTATCGTATATGATAAGACAGATAAATATACAGAAATGACAAGCATAGCTTATAAATTACTGTCACTGCAAATAACATTGCTTGGATTTATATCAAACTTAATTTTCATATGCGGTCTTTTTCTGTATGTCCGTCTTTCTGGCTCTCTCTATTTTTATGCTCATAAAGCAAAATGAATTGTTTAGATACATTATCATTATTGCTTTTTCCACTTCTACATCTACTGTTTCTGCTTCTACTGCTGACACCGCTGTTATTACTACTCACATTACTTTTACCATTACTACTACTAACATCTTCCTTTAATACTACCACTGACCAGTGCAGCCACTACTTTTCATGATAATTTTGCAACGTAGTTAACAGTATACGGTATTGCCTTAGACCATTGACCTTGATTGGCACATACACCCCGTACTTTCTGGAAAGTCTTATATTGTGAATCTTGCGGCCGAGTAGATATGCTCATCCTCCTAGCCGTGAATGCAGATGTCAAGAGTTATGTGGACAATCAACTAAGGTGCAATAGATGTCTCCACAATATTGTGTAGCTGGATTCATACATAAGACTGGACTAGAGATTGAAGAACACTCTGAGTAACTTTCTCTCATTTTAATTGAACTGAGGCTGATACCTAACTGGTACCTACAAGTCCTGTTATGATAGCCCAGCAGCAATGCAGCAAGTTTGCATACAGTGGGAGCTTTATCTGCAGTCAAGAACACTGACCGCTCAAGTACAGGGTCTCTTTTCGCTGGACCGAAACATCAGTGGAACTCGACTTCCAACTGTAGGGTAAAATATCTGACACGAAGTGAAAGTCTACACCACTCACTATCGTTGGCTGGAATGTGTGCATACTAATATACAGTATATAAGCAAATGAATCGAAAGGAATAACAGTTTTTTGTTCGGAATATGTCATCATATGATAGTAACCAACATATTATCTAACACAGTGACTAGCGAAAACCTGAACATATATGGTCCAAACAAATCGTGCAAAACCGAATATAATTTATCTCATCACATTGACGATCTCAAGCCTTCTGTATGTCGGAGAAACTGAAAAGCTACCTCGAAGGATCAACCTTCACAGGTCTGATGGGATGGCAGAGAAGATGTAAGGTCCAGACGCAGAACACTTCTTATCCCGTGACCACGTTTTCAGTGTAATATTACTTATTGCAATTGCTCACAACCCCAACTGGGGTTCAGATACCATAAAACAAAATGAATCTAACAGGATACTCCAGCTTGACTTCGAATTCGTGAACAGTAATCGAAAGTAGAATATATAAATAACAAATGTGAATAAACACTTCAATAATTCCTATAAATATTTTTAAAAAAAAAAAAAACAAATTCCTCTTGAAACAAAACACATCTGGATTCCCACCTACAGATCTTAAAACAGAATGATATTTTAATTTATCATGTTCCTATTGATACATATTTTCACTTGACATGTACTTGAATCTTTTGAATGACAAAAATTCCATTATACTTGTAAGAAAGTCTGGGCCAAAAACGCTCTAGACGTAATGGTATGTCAACATTTTATTTATTACTTAGTCATGGACAGAAGTTTGCAATTCAATTAATGTATGTTGTTTACATTATCAACGACTTACAATGATAATATTTAATTTTCAAGCTTGTTAATTATTTCGCAACAACTTATAATTTCTATACATGTCTTTAACTAATGAAGGATTTTCGTCCTAATTTGAAAAAAATAATAATTATGAAACCAGTCCAAAGCATTTAGTACAATGTACTCTCCTTTAAGACTAGTGTGTAGATCAGTCATATAAAATTTATGTCAAGGTCTATATCGAAGATTTGTTTCAATTGCTTATATTTCCCAGAACAAAATGATGGATTTTCTTCATATGCAACATTATGAATGCTACGACAATTTATTATTCGCCATGCTGGTTGAAATAAAATGCGTTTCTTGCTTTTCTTAGTAAATTATAAAGCGTTCTTTCTCCAGCGAATCACTAAATTTCATGTTGTTAGCCCCTTTCCTCCATCAAATTGCATCTTTTCCGGCTTTCTCCTAAACTCAATTTGTATATGTATATATATTGTCTTATTTCTTGTTTTTAAACCACATACAAAAGGTCATATATGAAACATAAAGCTTCACATCTCTGCCTTCCTGAAATGAATTGATTAGATCATAATATGCGTATTTCTCCAAATAAATTAATTCTGCTTCTCATTTGTACATTGATGTCTTTCTTGTTAATATCAAAGAATGTTTCCAATTTTAATGCATTGACCGCGCTTTCTACAATTTGATTGGATGCAAACGGTCACGTGATACTGATCTGTAACCTTTTACATATTGATAAATTCTGCGCACTACTTTAGAGTCCTCTTTCCATATAATTGTATGTGAAGTTTTATCTGCATCAACGCCTTACATCATAATAATAACAACAAGGCCCCAACAACATACTCCTGTGATTTCCGATCGAATGTACAAAACCCCAGATTAAAATCGCCCATTAGAAACCTAATATAAGCAAACGCCTGTCCTAGAGACTAATTTTCATCTATCTTCTTCACCAGGTGGATTCTTGAAACGTTTTTATATGTGACAAATGTTCACGTGTAATATAAGAAAAAAAATAGATTATGAATGATTGTTATATAAAATAAAGGACATGCAAGCAAAAATGAATGGTTTCGTATACATGAATGCAATTGTAATAATAAAATAATAATTTCAGTGACACAGTAACAAACCTGGAATCTGAATAATTGCTAGGGTATGACTACGGCGTGTGCTTACTGGACAAGAAAGGACACCGAATAACTGTGGTGATGACGTAGTTATCAGGAAATTCGGCATCATCGTTGTCGTTAGTGTCGTCGTTTTCATTAAGATCAACATACAAGAGTTTGGTCTTCAAAGGGTGGAGTTAGGTGTGGGACAAAGTAACGACAAGAACAGCTAGCATACAAGTCCTGCTCCAACACTATATGTATGTTCTATTTTAATAATGTACCTACATTTACCACTCACAGATCCGCATTATTGTATTCGCATTTTCATTATTCGTGTATTATGCAATGGCTTTTAAAAAATAAATTACGAACTTTTGGACGAAAGCTTGTTGCAAATTTAAAGAAAAGATGACTGACATCGTTGACATCTCCGGTTGCCAAAGTGATTACAGCGATTTCTTCATATGAGGTAGGTTGCGGATTTGAACCTCGGCCGAGTAATGTCAAAGACCTATACAAAATGTGACTAGCAACTGCTCTTTTGGCTGTCGACATTAAGACGTTAATGTTAAGAATGGTCCGCCTGGTGTCAGGATAATGTGACTATTCCTTCTTGCAATGGTAGCGCCTTCAACTGGAAACACTGGCGATATGAATGATTAAAGACTTGCGTGCTTTAGTTAAATCTAGAGATGCGCATGTACCTGATTTAGGAGCTGAATGGGTTATCACTTTTTTAGACGCCTACCTACGTCTCAAGCAAGGGTCCTGAGGTTTAACCGGATGATTTGTGTTATGGTCTCGCGCATTGAACAGTATGACATCTGGTATCAGAGGGTATCCAGACCTTTCAATTTTTTTATGTTTGTTATCATCATGTATTTCTTCCTTGTTTCTTTTTATTGTTTCTTTCTTATAACTTGTCACATGTCAGTCCATGATGATTTATTCCCGTGAGACAAGACATTGTAGCAAATTATTGTATCACAGCTATTTATGTATGACCAGTTAATATACATGGAAACGTGTAAGCCTGTTACAGACTTTCTTCCCAACGACCTTGCGCCTCGAATACATGGAAAAGCGCAGACCTGTTAAAGGCACTCTTCCCAACGACGTAGAGCTTGAAATACATGGAAATATGGAGACCTGTTAAAAGCATTCATTTCAGCGACGTCGCGCACGAAATACATAGAAACGTGTAGACCTGTTGATTTATTTAATCCGATGTTATGCATGGAATACATGGAATACATGGAAACGGCTGCTGGCACAATGCTAGTTTATCACCGAACTGGAAAATGAAAAGAGAGAATCGTTTCCATAGAAAAGTAACCGATCCTCGGAAAGCACAAAGAGAAACATGTACACCATGCGGCAGAAAAGAGCGTAGCCAACCAAGTTACAGTTGATGATAAGAAGACGCTGGATATCAAGTGAAAAGACGAAAAGGATTAAGGGGATTCTAACCTATCAGCAACATTGACTTTAAGAAGACCGGAACCAACCAGGTTATGCTGTTTTTGTGAGCATAGATTTAGATCATGATTATATGATTTCTTTCATTTCCTATAGATTTTATACTGGTATGTACAATTTCTTTAGTTTATATAATTGCTTAAATTATTATATTTTTTCATACGGCGGCTCTTATTCTTCTGAACTCTATCCCTGTTCAGATTTCGTTTATTCCGTCCATTAATTGCATATTTATATTAGTATTTACTCATTCGGGCAATATCACCGTGGTCGATCGCCTCCTTTATAACTTCAACCAAACAAAAGTGGCAAAATCAAGTTGGGCACCCATAACATATCAGCTTACATGTAAGTTAAACCGCCTAAAATGTTGTATGAACAAATTTCTTTCTTAAAGAGGTTGTGAAGAAAACCAGTTTTTCTTTGTGTAGCTGCAAACTATCACACCTTTGTCTGTTATTTTACACTCAAAATTGTCAAGAGTGTTCGGGAATTATTATTAATATCATAACGTTGTGCAGCTCCTATGTAATTCTCCAGGTGTACAACAAACTGTATTGTGAAGCAGAATGCAGGCAAGAGGTGACATTTATACCTTCACACCGCAAAAGAGAGAGATACTTGGTCCAGAATGTTGTATATGTATACAAATCAATTACCTTTAACTCCTATAGTCACCTTAGAGGTATCACTGAGTATAACTAATTGGAATATTAGTGGTCTGTGTAAATGTCGTAGATGGGAAGATTAGTGGTCGGTGTAATGTCGTAGATGAATAGATGTGTGGTCAGCATAAATGTCGTAGATGAGAAGATTAGAAGTCGGTGTAAATGTCGTAGATTAAGAGAATAGTGGTCAGTGTAAATATCGTAGATGAGACGATTAGCGGTCCGTGTAAATGTCGTAGATGAGGAGATTATCAGTCGGTATAAATGTCGCATATGAGGAGATTATCAGTGAGTATTTAAACATAGGATTAAAAGCCTCTAGACATGTGAATTCAATTAATAATCTACTGTTAACTGCACAAGTCTTGGCACATTTAGTAACCTTGATAGGATTGAAAGTACGAGTCTAAACATTAAGTACAAAGCTTTTCTAATTTCATACATTGATACTTTTCGATAAATTCAGTACAACGTTCTCCCAACGTCATGCATTGATATCAGTAAACGGACGAATCTAAGTATTCAGTATAACGTATTACAATTTCGTACTGTGATATTATTAATTGGTACAAGTTTACGCATTCAATAAGACGTTAAGCCGATTTCATACATTGATATGAATAAACTTACGATTGTACATATTCCAATTTCATATCTTAATATGAGCAACCGCAATAGAATACGCATTCAGGACAAAGTATTCCAATTTCACACCTTAATAAGGGTAAAGAGCACATTTGTCCGTATTCAGTATAATGTTATGCTGATTTCGTACATTTATATCAGCAAACGCACGATTCTTCACATTCAGTACCAATTTTATACTTCGATAGAAGTCCACGCATTCAGTGCAATGTTCTTTAAATTTCGTATAATGATATGAGTAAACGTACAACTTATGCATTCAGCACAACGTTATGACAATTGCGTTCATTGTTACTAATCAAAGAAGTAATCTATACATTTAGTAAAACGATATTTCAGTTTCATATATTGATAGGAGTAAAAGTACGACTGTGCATGCCCAGCAAACCATTCCAGTTTCACACTATAATATATGTACAAACCAAAACATTACATGCAACGGTATGTCAATTTAATGAGTTAACGTACAGGTAGACACTTTTCATTAAACTTTATTCCAATTTCACACCTTGATAAAAGTAAGCGTTCAAGCCTATGCATTCATGCCCTTGGTCCGATCGTATTACCTGTTCTCAAGACAACCCAAGATGTGTGTCAGTCTTGAAACGTTCACCATCGTTAGCAGCATGCTATTTTATATAACCCAGTTTAACCATTTCTTTAAAAGGTTATCCTGGGCTGTCGCGAAGATAAAACGAAACTAGTCCTATGAAAAATTATATGTGCAGAGACAAAGATTCCTGAAGACGATCTAAGTCTACGGCCTAGCAGAGAGAAGTTTGCGGAGAAGAACTGTAAACTTCTATGTTATGAATCTACCCTCTTCGATGGTGCACAACCACAAGGGCCCATTTTAGGGCCACATACATATCGAGTATTACAGAGATGTTAATTGAACATTTGCCAATCTTGTATGTGAGTGTGTCTCTATTTCTATTTTTGCAACTAAAATTTAAAATTCCATACTTTTCTTCGTGTGTGCTTGCATGATTTGTTTAGGTATAGTGTGTATACAAACATTCCTACACTTGCCTTCTTTGTGTATGATGGTACATTTGTGTGCGACCTCGTGTGTCTAAAGATGCTCCTGCAGTAACTGCTCATGAGTATGTTCGTATGTATGTAATTACAGTGTTTCTACACCCTCGTTCACCTTTTGATAGTATGAATGAGGTTCTGGATATTGGGGTATGAGCTTGATTGTCTCTTGATAATAGGTTATGTGTTAGATTTCAATCAAAAAGCGGGTCCTGGATAGTAGGGAATGTGGAGGTTTGGATGTCATGTAACAAGTGCTGATTAGTCGGGCGTAGAGGTTAATGAATAACTTTACCGTTAGATTGAATTTAGGATAATAATGTTTACAATGTGGAAACGGCCTATAACACTAAACAAGTCAGCATTACATTAGAGGACTATAACGCCTCCCACAGATATAAATTTCATTGGTTAACATGGAAACGGTTTATAGCACTGCACAGCTTAACAGTACATTTCCCATGGGGCTTTCGCCTCCTGTATATAAACCTACGTCGCAATGCTAATTTTCTTAATGGACCATTTAAGTTTATATAACTATTCATGCTAGGCTCATAGCAGATACACAACGAGGTCGTCTAGGTAGGATCTTGCCAGGATCCCAATTTGCACCCAGTTGGTTAACAGTCCGTCGCGCTGAATCATTACAGACGATACTCAGAACTGTTATTTTGCAAATGCCGATGATCATTTAATTTGCAATCAAGGCACAATACAAGCCTTTTCCCCGTTCCTAGGGTGTCAAATGCAGATTTGTTTATGCCTGTTTAGTAAAGAATCATTTCTTATACAACTTTGGCTCTGTCCATTTAGTACAAGGTCGTTTCATAAATGGTTAGGCTTATCCTATAGAGAACAACGTAATTTGATATATAGATTTAACAATGCCTATTAAGTACCACGTTGTTTCAACTTCAATTTATACATTGACTCAATGGAAATTCACGGATTTGTCTGCCCCGACAATCATATTGGTATTGGCCTTACAAACATAACATACCCAACACACTTTTATTGTAAAATTATATACAGAAAACTCATACTTACAAGCTTTCTATAATTCGTCTCATATAAAATCGTGTACAAACTTCGATGTGGGATACTTGTCTCATATTATTGTTGTAAACAAAACCACCAGTCTTTTTAAACCCGCTACATCATAAAATGTTGGCCTACTTTAGTCTTATCAACGGTGGAATTTTAGTGCAAATGTAAAGTATCTGCCTGCGAGAGCTAAGGCAATTATCATTGTACTTGATAATATAGATAAGTAGACTGTAGTGACAGGGCTAGCTTATAAGTTACTGTCACAGCAAGTCACAATTTGTGTATTTATATTTTGCAAAACTTTCCAAATATCCGTCTCTGTCTCTCTGTCTGTCTGTCTCTCTTGCTGTCTCTCTCTCTCTCTGTAGATTCACAATGCTAGCTTGTTTGCTTAAATAAACTATCATTATTCCTTCTACCGCTTCTACTACTACTACTTTTACCGCTGCAACTACTATTGCTGCTACTACTACTATTACTACTATTACTACTACTACCACTATTACTACTGCTTCTGTTGCTGTTACTGTTAGTACCAGTGTTATAACTTGTACTGTTTTTGACGTTGCTAAAAGTTTCATAATCTGCTAATACGGCTGCTGCCGCTACTCGTATAAGCTTTTACGTTACTATTCATAATTTCTTATTGTTTTACCACTACCAACCAGTGCTACCACTACGGCTGTTCATAACATGTACCATAATTAACAGTATTCAGTATTGCCTTTGACGGTTGACACTGGGTGGTCATATACACCATGTATCCCCTTGGAAAGTCTTATTTGGTGGATCTTGCGCATATCAGTGAAATGAGATGAAATGAGCTGTGTTGACAATCAATTAATGTGCAGTAGATCTTTCCTCAGTATTGTGCAACTGGATTCATACAAGCCTGTGCTGGAGACTAAAGAATACTCTACGCAGCTTTCACTCATTTTAGTTCAACTCACGCTCAAGTCTTGCCATCCTCATCCATAGCTGCTACATTCAGTCCTGCTACGACAGCCAAGCAGTAAAGCAGCAAGTGTGCATATCTGCAGACCTGTACACTGGCGGCTCAGGATATAGGGTCGCTTTTTACTGGAAGGAAGTATCAGTGGAACTAGGATTACCGCTTAAGGATAAAATATCTGACACGAGGACAAAGGCTACGCCACTCACCGTCGGTGCCTGGAATGTGCGCATGCTAATGAACAGTATATCTACTAATGAATCACAGTATAGAACACCTTTAATTAACATCCAGACAGCGAACATCGCGTAGGTCTGGATAACGAATCAAAAAAGGAGCAGGCACCATCTTCTTTTTGACTGACCGAAGTAAAAGAGAGACAGGTTCAGCTTGTGTTTGGCTTGCCATCAAATCATAGCTAGTCAGCTATTTCACAAATCTCCCAGAGGGCTTGAATGACCGACTAATGCAAATGATATTGCCACTGTTTGGATAAAGACCTGCAACTAAAAACATCGCCCACCATGCCAGATTAAGATGAGATCAAGTTCACACGAAACAGAGTAAACAAATAATGGTGCCAAAAGTTGAAACAGGCGAGCGATAAAATAGATTTGTTGAACATACGGGAAGCCAACTGGAAATATTCAAGGAGAATGTCGAGCAAAACTGATACTCTTGTTATTTGGATGCTTCCTAAATACATGTTCCCTGCACATTTAAAACTCTTGAATCGGTTTCATGGGAACGAAGATGTCATACGGAAAATAGTGAACGAGGAACACTGGCTGCAATGGTCTGATTTAAAGACAGCATTTCATCCCTTAAGAACAACAAAATGGAAAGGTCTATGTAATAAAACCAAATAATCTGCACGACTTGTGTCTGAGAATCAGTGCAACTCACGTTTTGTCCTAGGCAAGCAGTAACAACATGAAATGCGTCTGTGACGATTTTCAGATGTTATACTGTTTACAGTCATCGGAAACATATGCAATACCTAGTGCTGACAGAAATACTAGGAAACAAACCTATGTCGTGCAAACCGTCCAATACGAGGTGAAACTGTGAGGACAATAGAGCTGCTGATACGTAGCAAAAGAACCTTGAACAGGCGATGTACTAGGACAAGTCCACAAAACCAAAGACTTGCACATAATGCAGAAAAAGCATAAAGAAATCTTTCAATAAATGTGCTGAATCCCCATGTAAAATCACATCGTTCAAAGGGTCTTGTCGTACCGGTCAATAGGCAGACAAACGCCTGCCAGAATTCTCCTGAATCGTCTTCTGCATCACATTTATCCCGGGATACTTCGAGATAGCCAGTGTGGCATCAAAGAAGATAGAAGGATCACAAACAATATTGATTGTTGTTCGTCAGCATTAATAGAAATAACTAGAACATAAACTGTACACGACAAAAATAGACCAGACACAAGCCATTGACACAATCGCTTGTGGAGGTCCCTGAAAGTTCTTTGCAAACGTTGGTTGCTCTGAGAAGTTCATCGCAATGGTTCTGCGATTCCGTGATGGTGTTACCTCTGGCGTAGTGAATAACGGTGAGGAATCTGAACCATTTCCAGCCATCAATTGAGTCAAGTAAGACTGCTAATTGACCCTAATCCCATTCAGTGTTATGTTATGCCATTCTTACGCCGTGATAGACATCAGATATGAGATTATGGCAAAACTCTTTAATTTGTTTATAATTCGGGCTAAGAAGATTATAATGAAAGCGATTGGTTGCAATCTCCTGTTTGATGAGGCCTGCTCGCTGAAATCGATATCTGAGTTTGACATGCAACCCAGTAAGGATCATTTATCTCATAAATGTGAAAGTCTTCTGCAATCTAAATTCAGAGGTAGTGTTTAAGTGGGTGGGAATATGTGCCTTGCCTGATATACTGGCGACTGATTCAAGTGGACTTATCGATACACTCAAAATAAGTATAATGTCAGTTTCTTTCTTAGAAGTCAAAACTTTAAAAAAAAGAAAGAGCATAGCAGCGGGAACCTAACAAGGCTAATATTTTCAAACTGACATTCAAAATAGTCTGACAATTTCATTGATGTCGTTATATCTGAATTATATCTGCCAAACGTTTTAACTTAATGATTATATTCTAAATAATGTATAGTTTATAAGCCAATGCAATACATTAGCATAAAGGCATTTCATTCACAGATTGAGACTCTATTTGGCTATGAATGAAACTCGACTATTAATTTCGTTTAAGTGATAAGTGGCAAAGGTAACGCAGTTTAAAATCAACCCGATGCATTTGAAATGCAACGCGTTGCAAACAAGCATTTAATATGTAGTTTATATTAAAGAAAAGAGCTCCTTTCACTTAAAGACTTGCTAGATAGTTAATTAGTTTTCTAATTTACTTTTGTTTTTGGTGGGTTATTTTCTTTGGGGCGCATGGTAGATGTAACAAAAGTTGCCTGTTACTTTTGACAAAAGGTTTCACACTCTTAATGAATAAATTTCGGGCAATGAAACTTGAAATTATTCGCAATTACCTGTGTCTCTGTGTAGGGTAGGACTTGGCAGTAAAAATTTATTAAAACATATAGGTAATACAAGGAAACATTAGTTGTGAAATACTTGGGTAAGTATGCCACCTTTGCATTGTTCTTCCTGCGGACTATTCTTCACCCGTCAGTTAGTGTATGTATCTTCCCGATATCAAGATATAAACTATGAGTACAAAAGTTCTAAAAGTGATCAAAGGTTTGCGCAGAGCAGACAAGGGTAACATTCTTTAAGTCTCGCTGGTCATCGACCTAAATTGGCAAGCAAGTATATTTGGCTAATAAGTAGTAACTTGTATATCCAGACTGGTAAATCAGTGACGTCGTTTCCAAAACAACCACTTAGGAAACTTACTACTAAAGCTGGAAGATTCACCGCAAGTGCAACGTAGGTGGTCTGAAACACTAGTAATTGCAGCTAATGGCCATTTGAGATTTGATCCGAAGGATTTACCTTGAAGTTACGAATAAGCCAAATTTTGGTAAGTCGCTCTGTTGCTATTCATGTTGACATTTACCCAGAACGCCTTGCGCGTACCGTCATATTGTTTCAGAATAAAACAAAAAGCTTCCAAGTTTAAATAGTAGAGACGTTTGCTCTAGATTGTGTAATTTATATTAGCAGCTGTTAGCCTACATTTTAGATTCTATCCGTAGTATTTACCTTGACGGTACGAATAAGTCCACATTAGGAAGTTATTATATTGCAATAAATGGTTTATTTACCCAGAACACCTTGCGCGCACTGTTATATTGTTTTCAGAATCAATCGAAACAACTTCGAAGTTTAAATAGCAGAGGCATTTGTTCTGTATTGTGTTATCTTTATATTTTGTATTACCAAAGTTTGCTATACTAGTTGAAATGATCGTGATTTATTATGGGACTTGTTATTGTGGTAATAAAATCATCACCCTTCACGAAATGAGCAGGGGAAAAAATGAACACTACAGCAAAACAAACAAATGAATAACGATACCAGTGAAATGAATATTGGATAATGTATGTATTATACTCATCGTTTACATACACCACTATAACACAGTGTTACGTTTGTACCTGCCGCTTAAATACAAATGGCAATACAGACACTGAGATATATATACAAGATGTGTGAGAAAATGCATACCACCGAAACAGATTTGGTCACAACACAAAGAAAAACTCTACTAATATAAAAATTGGACACTTAACACAAAGATGGTAAAACATCTGTATCGATATTTGTGAGATGCGTTGGAATGACTAAAATATGTTGCTCGAGTAACAGAGATACTAACAACAGAAATACGACCATAAACAAATAACATCAATATACATTGACAATTGCTATCAGACTGGTAAGCTAAGGATTTTGTTTTCATATACCTCGAAGCGAATTTAGCACGTGAAAACAACTAGAAAATGGAACATATGATTTTGATTTGCGCAATTGATCTTGCAAAATAAATTGTTAGGAGACATTAGTGGTCAAATACTAGAGTAGATAAACCGGCCCTAGTGTTATCCTTCCTGCGGATCTTTAATCCTTAACCCGTCGGTTAGTATACAATATGACGTTTTGTCCCGATATGAAGATATAAACCATGATTAAAAAAGCGCTAACATTGATCAACGTTTTGTACAGAGCAGTTAAGGGAGAAATTCGTTAAGCATCGCTGGTAATTGACCAAAATTAACAGAGTAAGTATACCACCCTTAGTATCATCCTTCCGGCGGCATTATACTCACAAAACCAGCTCTTAAAAATGAGCAAAATCAAACAAAAACACCCCCAAACAGGAAAATAGATACAGAAATATTGATAGCAGTGAAAAACTATTTGATGCCTTTTGTTTTAAAATAACAGCTTATACACAACATATAAAACAGTGCTACTTTTGCATCTGCTGCTTGAATGAAAATGGCAATTTTAGACACTGCGGTATATATACAAGCTGTGTGAGAAAAAATATACTACCATAACAAATTTGTACCTAAACACAGAGACAATGTACAATACCGTTGCAAATTTAGATACTTAACACAAAGATAACGTATACTAACGTAATAAATTTGGACTCTTAACACAAAATGGGAAACCGTCTTTACCGATATTTGTGGAACGCCTCAAAATGACAAAAACCTGTTGCTTGAGTAACCGAGACAGTAACAACAACAACAACAACACCATTACGAACAAATAACAGCGACAATACAAAATTTAAACTGACATTTACTATGACACTGGAAAGCTGAAGATTTTTTCCATATACATCAGCACGAATTTAGCATGTGAAAACAAATAGAAAATGGAACAAATGATTTTGCATATCTGCAATTCATATCGATACATGAAAAATAAATTAGTTATATTACATATATGCATAAAAGTTTACATATATGAACAGATTATTTCACATAATAGTAAATGAATAGACATGTGCGAGGAAAGATAACTATATGTATGAAAAGACTATTTTATAAATACAACATTCATTTATACTTATATGGGGAAACGACTTATGCATGTGTGAAAAATATGTCGTTTATATGTTTATATATATATATATATATATATATATATATATATATATATATATATATATATATATATATATATATATATATATATATATATATATTTCACATCTGAAAAATAACCATACATGAGAAATAAACGTTCAAGTCACATTTGTACATTATTTTTCACAGAAGTAAAGTCGTCATTCCGGAAATGTCAAAACGTGAATTAATGCTAAAAGGCTTGCCGTAAACACCTGTTGGACGCAAGAATGGTTATTGGATAACATCAAAACACTTTCCACTTGTAAAGACACCATGACATGGTAATCCTTTTTTCAGTTGTACAACTGACTTAATCTAAAGATTTGATTGATTGACACTTCTTATGTAGAGGTGAACAGCGTCCACACCTGTTCCATTTTCACGTGAAGTAATTACGCGTTTAAGTATATTGCCTTAATATGTAACATGGATGCAATTGAACTGACATCAAATTTACAACATTGAGAAATCTTTATTGAATTCGGGAACCTTTAAGGCTTTCTTTCGAATAGGACAAACAGATCTTGGCGCCAAAAGATAAGTTTTGAATATTTCCATAACTACGAGAATGGTATTGGACACTGAATAGAATTCGCTGGGAACTTTCTTTGTACTCATTGAGCTAAACTCACTGAGATATTGTTTCCTGAAAAGATAACAATCAACCAAAATGCGCTCTTTCATTTCAGTTTTGTAATAAGAAATCGTCAGTGGATTTAATAACCAATTTTTGGGTCACTAATTTTGTGTTTGATACCATCCACTGTTGTTAAATCAGGATATCCTCATATTAACGGACACAACTTTGTTTCGCTCTAAAATTAAGAAAAACAAGATATCGAAAGTGTAAAGTTAATATGATTTACGTCTTTCATTTCCAGTAACAAGTTTAACTCCGTAAACAGTGTCCAGAATTATGTCATGATGACACATTTTACTTTGAGACTCTTATTGATTTTCTAAGTATTATAATTTCAGATTAAATTATTGAATTTCCCATTTGCTAGGAAATTTAAATTTGTAAACAACCTTTATTTTCATGTTGGCAGCCGTTGACAGTGATTAATGTGTCTAAGGGTTGGCTACAAAACAACTTAGTCTGGAAACTTATGTATTATAGTTAACGTTTTAATTTATGAATACGACATATATTACAAATGAAGCACATTAAAAGGTACAAAGAAGTAAAAACTAATTGTGCAAAATTAAATATATTTCTTAATATTTATGACATAATAATATCAGCAAGACACCTTCAAACTTTTAAAAACAGGTAGGGTATTCAAGTATCAGTAAGTCATATGAAAATGTATGCTGTACCCCAGTGCTACACATATCTTCCCCGTTAATATTGACCTGCGAGAGAACCGATAAAAGATGTCCGGAATTTGAGATCAAAAAGGAAGAGAGAAAATTCAGAAGATAGAAATAAGAAAAGAGAATGCAATAAATCAAAATATTTTAAAAATTCAGAGAATATAACTGATATCGGAGATTATCTTTTAGACCATGCATTCTCTCCACATGCTCTATTTCCGTCTATTTATTTTTTCTGACACATTATACTTGGTTTGGAACTACTTTAAGGATAACAGTTCTATTAAAGGCGCATGTGCATCCTGTTTTAAACATGTAGCAAGTAATAAGAAGGACACTTTTAGCATTGTCTAATAATAAAAGACTTCACATTGTGTTCCATTGACGGCACAAACTTTTGTTTAAATAATCAACTTGTGATACGAATGAGGGATAAGACACAGACGAAATAATTATCACTAAAGAATATCTATCTATCTATCTATCTATCTATCTATCTATATATATATATATATATATATATATATATATATATATATATATATATATATATATATCAACTCAATAATCAAGCAACATGTTATAATATACTTGTGATCATTTCCACCCTTGAAGTACATGATGTTAAGTCCGTTTGTTATAATGTGCAACTCAGAGTAAGATATCCAATTTAAAGAGTTTAAAGTCTTTTAATGACAACATACTTAGCCCAGGCATCAATTTAGGCAGACATATTTTCACTATTTTTGTGAAGTCCTACTGGCTTTAAGACTCGGATAAGACTGGCATTGTATCAGTCGTATGTATTTTGTTATTATTAGAAAGACAATTAATACGTATAGTGGCTAAGTGCCAGTCAACCAAACTGTAGGTGTGGATTTGTTCTATATAAATCTATTTCTGCTTTTGTCAACTCTCATTCACACTTTGAAATAAATGCATATTAGTCTGTTGATATTGTCATTGTTGCTATCATGCAAAATTGTGGAATTCCGCCGTCACCTATGTGAACGCCATCGATCTTAATCGGATGTAGCTTTGTGTCATTATATATGTTAGTTTAAGAAGGATCAAAGAAGCGCTGTGTTGTGCCGATATATATATATATATATATATATATATATATATATATATATATATATATATATATATATATATATATATATATACAGATAACTCATGCTTTCAAGCTTTCTACAAATGTTCTCTGATAAACTTACTTACGCCCTTCGATTCGGGGCTCCTGTCTCGTTTTCACAGACAAGTCTTGTTGTTATAATGAAAACGACCAGACACCCAGACACTTTATGCGAGCTACCTCATATATTGGTTGGCCTACTTTAATCTTTTCAACGGAAGTGTTTTAGTGCAAATTTAAGTGTCAACCTGGGAGTGCTAAGGAGATTAGTATCGTACATGATAGGGCAGATATGTAGACTGTAGAGACGCGAATAGCTTATAAATTACTGTCGCAAAAAAATCCTGATGCTTGCTTTTATATCTTGCAAACTTTCCATATGTCGTTCTCTGTCTGTCTCTCTGTGCCTGTCTCTATGTCTCTGTATCTCTGTTGGCTCACAAATCTAACTGGCTAGTTTAAATACACTAGCATTATTACTTTCATTGCTATTACTACTGCTACTGTTGCTGATGCTGTTACTACAAGTCCATTTACTTGTACTGCTGACCGTTCCGGGGACCTGGTAGTTAAAGTGTCCGTCTCGGATGGGGGAGATCGTGGGTTCAATCCCCGGTCGAGTCATAAAGACTTACAAAAATGGTACTAGCAGCTGCCTCGCTTAGCGCTCAGCATTAAGAGGTTAGTGTTAGGACTGGTTGGCCTGTTGGCAGGAGAATGTGACTGGGTGGGTGGAACATCATGCTACATGTCTGCGCCATGATGCCCCAGTACTAGACATCACTATAATACTGTTATACTGCCGACATCGTAGCGATATGACTGCAAAATTGTTAAAGCTACGTAACAAATCCAAATCACACAGTCACACACACTTTCACAAACCTCCCAGAGGGCATAAATGACCGACTAATGAAAATGAGATTGTCACTGTCTTGATAAGAATTTGCAACTATCAACATCGCCTCTGCACCCATCCTGACAAATCTAGATTAGGTCAGGTTCAAGTTTTATGAAAGTATGTGGTATCGTATCGCAGACATATCGAAGGAAGAGTGAAACTGAGAAAGCAATTGATCTGCTTTTTAATTGCAAAGCACCTGGAGCAGACAATATACTAACAGTAGCCTACAAATGCGAAGACACTAACATATCACAGAAACCGACGCAATTCCCCCAGTAAATGTACTGAATCACCATGTGCATTTTGTCTCAGCGGTCAATAGCCTTCCAAACATGTGCAAGAATTATCCTGAAGAGTCTTGTGCATCATTTATATCCTGGGCTTCGAACAAACTGGCAATGTGGCTTCGGGGAATATGGAAAAACCACAGACTTAGTATTTGCAGTTCGTCCGCATCAAGATAAATACCTAGAACGGAACCTCACAAAAGCCTTTGTCACATTTTGTTGACGAAGTCTCTGAGGGCTAGTTGTAAAACCAGAGAAATTTATCGTCATTCTTCGGCGATTCTGTGATGGTGCGCTCTCTCATGCCGTGGATGACGTTGAGGGATCTGGCCCATTTCCAGTCTCCAATTCAGCCAAGCAGGACTAGGTATTGGCCCCAGTCCTTTTCCTGTTATCTTATACCACGCTTACAAATGTTTCTCATAACTATGGCACAGTGATCGACATCAGATACCGGATTATGGCAATAGTCTTGCTTGCTGAAGTCTTTTCCCTTAAAACGTTATCTGAGATTGACAGGTCGGTACCATTCTGTTCAAACTTATGAAACTGACAATTGTAATCAAAATGCAGAATAAATTTTGAAGTGGGTGTGATTATGTCCCTTGTCATAGCGACTATGTTGATTCAAGTGGACGTTATTGATACAAAGCATAGCAAGTATGATGGCAATTATGTTTGTTAGAATTCAAAAACTTGAAAAGAACTACGAGTTGCTGCTTTTAAAGTCAAAAGGGTTTCATATCAGCATTCAAAATTATCTGACAATTTCATTGATGCCGTTAAACTTTGTATATTATACGCCAATGCAATAAAGTATCATAGGGGCATTTAAATCAAGCAAATAGTATTTGGCATAAACGAGAGGCGACTCTTAATTTCATTTACGTCATAAGTAGCGTTAGAAAATCAAAATAGTTTATATTAAAGAAAAGAGTTACTTGCACTACAAGGCTCACTAGAAAGTTTTCTAGTTTTCTAATTTGTTTTGTTGCTTGGTGGGATTTGTTTGTTTTTGTTGCTTGGAGGGTTTTTCTGGGAGATGGTGGTATGGTACTTGTAACAAAAGTTACGTGTTACCTTTGAAAAATGTTTCATCGCTTTAATGAATAGATATCTAGCAATGAAATTTAAATCAACCGCAAGAGTTTGTCTCCCTGTGTAGGGTGTAAATTGTCAATAAAATTCTTCAAACCAATAGATAATTAGTTGCCAATTACTCGAGTAAGTATACCTCTCCTAGCATCATCCTTACTCATTAAGTATGCCACTCACCACATCATCTTTACTCGTAATTTATACCACCCTAACATGATCCTTACTCGGGTAAGTACATCACCCTAGCATCATCCCTCCGCTTTTAAATATACCACTCTAGCATCATCACTACTCATTTATGTATACAGCCCACAACATCATCCATACACGTTAAATATACCAACCATACCATCATCCTTCCTGTAGTCCCTCTACTCCTCACCCGTTTGTTAGTATACATTATGACTTATGGTCCCGGTATGAATATATAAACTGTGCGTACAAAAGCGTTAAAATTGATCAAACTTTTGTGCAGAGCAAATAGGATACATTTTAAATGTCGCTGGTAATCGACCTAAATATTATAGGCGGGTCACCAGAAACTCTATCTCCAATCTGACGAATTGTCATTTAGTTTTTGTATGTTTCCAAAATCTGTAATAATATTTGAAATGTTTGTGACTTATTATCTGACTTCTTGTGGGGAAAATAAAATCCTCATTTTCAAAAATGAGAAATCAAACAAACAAAACAGGAGCAAAATAGAGAAATAAATAATGGTATCAGTAAGACTAATACTTGAAAACTTATTATTAAAATCATTTCCATACACCAATATAATAAGGGCCCCGATTGGCCCAGTGGTCTTAAGCACTCTCCATTACCTGTCACCTCACCTCTGCGTGGATTCGAGTTTCTGATTCGGCTAATGTGGGTATGTGAGAAAGCTTGCCAGTAGCTTCTCGTGGGTCGGTGGTTCTTTCCGGGGTTTTCCTGGCTTCTTCCTCCGCAATTAATATTGGCCGCCATGTATGGCCTATCGTGTGCTGAAAAATGGCGTTAAACCCTACAACAACAACAAAAACAACAACAACCGATATTATATAATGTTATATGTTCTATTTGCTGCTTGAATGAGAATGATAACTCACACATGGAGTTACATGTAGGAGAAAAATTATATTGCCGTTGCAAATTTGAACACTTAACACAAAGATGGGAAAACGTCTGTACTAATATTTATGGGATCGTTGGAATGACAAAGGCTTTTTGTTTTGTGTACTCGAGACAATAACAACAGTAACACCATCACGAACAACTAACAGCAACCAATATAAAATTGAAACTGACATTTGCTATGAAACTGTAAAGCTAAGCATTTTTTCCATATGCATGAACACAAATTTAACATATGCAAAAAAATATTTTAAAAATGTGGAATTCTTGTTGTCACGAGTACAATACATTATATATGCAAAAGGATTTACATATTTGAAACAGGTTATTTCACATAATAGAAAAGGAGTTTACATAAGCGAGAAAAAATAATATATGTATGAAAAGACTTTATTTCACCAATATTAAATTTACTTATGCGTATACGACGAAAATGTGTGAAAAATATGTACAAATTTCACATCCGAAAAATTATCAAACATGAAAAGTATACCTTCATTTCAAATATTTACATCTATTATTTTTCAAACATGTAAAAAGCCTTTTCGGAAATGTGAGATTATGAATTAATGTTTAAAGGCATGCAGTATTTGACAACATAAACATACTTTGCACTTGTAAATAAATATATCATCACACTGTAACAACCTTTTTCAGTTATACAAATGTGATGTCCAGTGATTATGTGTTTGATTGAGACTTTTTCTGCAGAGGTGAACAGTGTCCATTCCTGCTCCATTTGCATATGACATAATTTTACCCGCTTCCTCAAATGTTCTTAATTTGTAACATGTTCCCTTTTGGATTAAATTCAACTGACACAAAATTTTCAACAGGGAGAATATTATATTGAATTAGGGTAGTCTTAAATACTTTCCTTCGAACAGAAAAATAAAAACAACAGAATTTGGCCCTAACAGTAAATTTTGAGATTTACATAATTACGAGAGCTGTATTGGATCATGAAAGAAATTTGTGGGAAACTTTTTATGTGGATTGCATATGCACGATGTATTCATTGCACTATACGCACTGAAGTATTAAGTTGCACGAAATATAACAGCCATCCATCAACGTAACCTCTCTTACAATTGTTGTTTTAAAAAAAGCGTCGGTGGGTTTACCAACCAATTAGTTGATCCATAATTTTGACTATGAAAGAGTCTGGTATTCACCGGTATTTGTTTAGTTCGCTTCTGTAATGTAGAAATACACGGGATGGAATATACATGTTTAATCTGCTTTACTTTTTTCTTTTCCAGTGAACATTTTGTCTTCCAAAATAGTCGTAGGCAGATTTGCATAACAATGAGGTACCTTATTTTTGAAACTCTTATTGATGTCTCTCTCTCTCTCTCTCTCTCTCTCTCTCTCTCTCTCTCTATATATATATATATATATATATATATATATATAAATTTTTTTTACGAGTCTATGCTCTTAAAATAAGTGACATATATTGTTAGGAGTCTATGCTTTTAAAATAAGTAACAGAAAAGAGTGAAAGACAACAAGCTTTGTCAAATTTAACAATAGAGTTATTTCCCTAGAAAACAATGTGTAAAAGAAAAGAAATTTGAACTTATGGTACTGCGAATTAAATCCCAAACTAATCTAATACTTACATGAGACAGAAGTCCTAGCAATTTAATGTCCTGAATAAAATTCAGTAAAAGTCCCGAATAAATCTAAAACTAAAGACAACTTGTCTATGCTAGGTTATGGAGTGCTGATGTGTTAACAGTCTTTTGTTGGATGACAATAATATAATTCCAGGTTTGAATTTAGTATAAATTCCAGCGAATGTCTCAACTCCCTTTTGTATTTCCAGAAAAAAACAAAAGAACTTGAATTTAATAATTTGAACAAAAAGGATTCCAGGCCGAAATAAATAAAAATACTGGTCACAACATATAATACAACTTAAACGTGCTAGATGTTAAAGAACGAATCACCAAATACTCACAATCACATGTTTATATAGTTCTCTTTTTGACCTCACGTAACAATTTACATTTTCTAAAAATAACAATCATTACTTAATGGAAAATAACCTTCTAGAATGATTATGATGTTTACAAAATAAAAACCATAGCATGTAAAATTCTCTAAAATAAAATTCCAAAATCCCTGACCCGATTAAATATTATTACTTCTTCTGTTAATAATAACTCTGATATTAAGTTCATTAACATAGAGATAAATTTAGCAATGTATTAATTGTTGACATAAAAATGAAAAAACAAAATAAAAAGTCAATCAGGTCAAGCAGAAATGAATTCAATTGTGGACAAAGTCAAGTCTCACATACAATAGTACATTGCAACAGCATGTAATGAATATGTTTTAAACAATCTAAGAAACAAACAATTAAATTATATATACATAACAAGATAGATAGATAGATAGATAGATAGATAGATAGATAGATAGATAGATAGACACTAGAAATGGAGATATGTGGATATATCTGAATATTTCTTCCAAGGTAGAGATACGATTAACCACTCTATCTATCTATCTGTCTATCTATCTATCTATCTATCTATCTATCTATCTATCTATCTATCTATCTATCTATCTATCTATCAACTCAGTACTCATACTACATGTTATAATATACTTGGGAATAGTACAGACCTTAAAGCATGTTAAGTTCAAATTACAACAAATTACAATTCGGAGTAGGTAAGATACGTATTTTAGACAGCTCATATTTGTCTTTGGATCTCATCATGCTTATATAGGGCATCAATTTAGGTTGACACATCTTCAATATGTTTGTCAACACTTCTTGGATAAGTGCCAAGCAGTCGAACTGGATGAATAGATTTGTTTTTCTTAATTATATTTCTGTTTTTTTCCCGCTCTCATTCAATCATTGAAATAATGCCTATTAGTCCATTGTTGGGGGCCCCGAGTGGCCGAGTGGTCTAAAGCGCTATCCGTTACGGATCACTGCCATCTCACCTCTGTCTGCGTGGGTTCGAGTCGAAGGATTCGACTAATGTGGGTATGTGAGAAAGCTCGCCAGTAGCTTTTTGTGAGTCGGTGGTTCTTTACAGGGTTTTCCCGGGTTCTTCCTCCACCATTAGTACTGTTAGCCATGTATAGCCTATGTGTGCTGAAAAATGGCGTTAAACCCTACAACAACAATTAGTCCATTAGTCCATTCTTGCTGCCATTGATAGCATGATGCAAAAAGCGTTAAGTACCTCTGTCACCTCTATGAAAACTGTCGAACTCAATAAAGGACTAAATGTAGTTTTGCACCGTTATATATGTTGTTTATAAAACAAATCGAGCTGCGCTGTTCTGACAGTCTTCATTCGGAGTAGACTATATATTTTCATGATTTAATAATATATCCCCGCAAGTCTGATTTGACTGATGATCTTCAAGCATGACTTTTATTCCATGTATCCATAAAACTGGACGTAAAATTCAGTAAATAAATTTATCACAAAGCTTCGAAGCAATGCTAAGTCCAGCATCGACCTATCTATGCTACTATTATATCTACTACGACTTCCTCTAATGCAGAGACCAGCAACACAACTCAGGATCATGCACCATTTGTTCGTCTGTTGCTAATGATATATTTGCAACTGTTGCCATTTAATCAAATAGATTGATCCAGACATTTGATTTTGTTATGATTCATCGACTCAAGATATATAACATAAATAAGTGAAAACAACAATTTAAGTAAAATCAACAAGCAATTTGTTTCTCTACAATAAACAGTGCATTTACAGTAGATATTTACAGTAGTGGTGGGGTAATAACAAATATTGCTAATTTTCTTAAGTCCAAAAATACAGAATGTTCTGAATGAACTCTAATTGTCCTGAATATCCCCATATATAACAATGATGTAATTCAGAATGTCCACAAATTAGTTAACAATACTCCAAAATAGTGTTTATCAATAACAAATGTGAGAAAACACTTTAAAGATTCCAATTCATTTTTTGTATAAATAAATCCTCTCGAATCAGAATACATCTGGACTCCCACAGACAGATCTTAAAATATGAATGAATTATTTATTTATCATGTCTCTATCGATAAACGTTTCACTTTATATGTCCGTGAATCTGCCAATGAACTCTTCCATTATAATTGTCCTCAACACTGGGACTAGAATGTTCTAAACATAAAACTATGTCAACATTTTATGTACATACTACAATCATGGAATTAAGTTTCCTATGTAAATACTGAGTATTATTTACATTATCTACAACTTGCTATCTATATTAAACATTTAAGTTTGTTAATTATTTAGCTATATGTTTTAATATTTACTAATCCTTAACCTTCTAGGTCGTACCTGATTAAAAGACAAGAGCTTTGTCCGCAAAGGTGGAGGGGTGAGGGGGAATATACAAGAACAGCTACCACACAAGTGCGTCTCAGAGACAATACGTATATGCAGTTATAATATTTTGTCTCTATTTGCCACATACAAATCCGAATTATTGTATTTGCATTTTCAGTATACATGTATTTGATGCAATGCTTTGAAAAAAGCAATTACGGACTTTGGACGAAAGTTTGCAAATGTCAAGAAAAGATTACTGACAACATTTTACCTCTCCAGTAGTCTAATTGGTTACAAAGCTGCCGGAGGTTTGATCCCCCGCTGAGTAACACCAAAGACCTATATAAATAGTATTTGCATCTGCTTTACTTTGCTCTCGGCATTAAGAGATCAGTGTTCGGACCTGTCCACTTGGTGTCAGGATAATGTGGGACATGATGCTACATATATACATCATGATGCCTCAGTACAAAATATCACTATAAACTGCCGCACGACAGACATCGTAGCTGTATGACTAAACAATTGTCGAGGTACGTTAACAATCCAAATCGCACAAACACACACATACACACACTGACAGACAACGTTTAAAATCTTACCTTACAAGCATCCCGGCAGCTGAACGAAATAAATTAGGTTCAGTCTTGCATTGCATGCTTTCTTAGTTGAAAACGCTAGTGATATAAATCATCAAAGCGCCACGTACATTGACTAAAATCTATAAGTGCGCATGTGCTGAGGAGCTATATCCATTATCTCTGTTCAGATGCCTACCTTATATCTGAACCAAGGGCTCGGAGTTTTACACGATTGGACAGATCAATATCTGGGGTAAGAGGGAATCCAGACTTTGCAATACTTAAGGCACTATGAGCATGCAAACATGTGCTGATGTAACAAAGCATGAATCACGTGAATACGTACAAGCTATGCAACTTTGCTAAATGCAGACATCTATATATATCTATATATATATATATATATATATATATATATATATATATATATATATATATATATATATATATATATATATATATATATTTATATATATATATATATATATATATATGTATGTGTGTGTGTGTGTGTGTGTGTGTGTGTGTGAGTGTATGTGTGTAAACTGCCCTGTCATAATCTGGTGTAGGAAAACAATAGAGGTGAATTGTGCTTGATCATTAGAAATGCTACAATGTTACTGATGCCTGCAGTTCTTTAAGTTCTTTACAATTACATTTCTTTTTTAATTTGCTCTTACCTAAACAACGGTAAACACTACACTGCGATAAAATATTTTCTTATAAGAGCTTCTGTAACCGTTCAACTAGAGAAATACGCGTAAGGTATCACACTTGTGCTATTTAGTACGGAATTGACAAGATGTTACCCGTTTGTTATATGGTACTTATTTGACAATGTACCACTATTATGCTATTTAGCACGCAATTGACAATGCATGAATTTGGGGTGTTTTAATACGTAATAGACTAGATGTGAGTCTTCTAATGGTTTCTGACAATGGATCGGGCCTATGACATTCTATCACTCTAACATTATACGTAATTAACAAGGTATACATTTTGTGTCACTTAGTACGTAATGGCCCTTGTGCTGTCTACTACGTAATTGACAAGGGATCACTCTTGGGCTATTTGGTAAGTGATTGACAAGGTATTGTTGTTGCACTATTTAGTACATAATTGACAAGGTATCGCTGTTGTGCTATTTAGAACGAAACTGTGTGTCACCGTTGTATCACAATGGAGTGGATTTCGCATTAATATGGATTCTTAATTACAGGATATCGAAAGTGCATTGAATGAAAACGTTTTTTTTTTTTTTACTTGATATGCACTAGCATTTTATAAATTGTGATGTTCTGTCTCCTTTTAATACAATAACTGAACAGCATGTTGATTACAAGTTTTAAGAAGTATCTTGCAAAACAAATATCTTCAAGATAAAGTCCATTCTTCAAACAACGCAGGAAACCACCTTGCTGTGAATGATATAGTTTCATTGAAAACAATGTTCTTACGTTGCAATCATGACGTCGGTATATCACTTCTAAAGTGATTGATCCCCTGTTAATGCATGGCCAAACCTTCCTTAAAGAATCCACCTGTTAATGCATAGTTAAAGCAGCCTTTAATGTGCTCCACCTGTTAATTTAAGGTGAAATCTGCCTTCAATAGTCTCCCTGTCAAAGCATAGAGAAATCAAATGTAATCCGTCTGTTAATACGTAGTCAAATCTGCCTTAAATGTACATCGCCTGTCAATGCATGTGAATTCATAGCCAAACTGCCTTAAAGGAGATGCGTGAAGGAAACAGTGGGCAGTATATTGATACCCACTGTGGACTGTTTAGCAGTAACAATATCAGGTTGAAATAATGTTAACAAAAACTACAGTTTTTTAACGTCGCAATGAGAAACATGTATCTCTAGAGAACATACGAGAAACATAATATAGGACGAAAAATTACTTAACAAATCTAGAAATAAAGTTTGGTATTCTCGCAATGGTGTGTCGGTCAATTTAGTACTTACATTATACTTTTATTAAATAATTCTCAATTCACTGTTTGAGATCACAGATACATGTAACGTAGGAATACAAGGAGATAACGGGTTGATTAATAGAGATTATTAGTAAAATCTTGAAAATCTTACGAATTAGAAAACCACGCCATGGATTTACCCATCAGCGAAGCAGTATAAAATATTGGACCAATTTAAATGAAAGGATACAAAAGCACTTGGAACTATTCATATCATTAACTTACATTTGCTTGATTTATATTTGCATCTCGTAGTCTGTCCATTTCGTCTTTATTCTATTCTCTTTCTTTACTGTCATTATGTATTTCTTCTTTCTTTATTTTTAGTTTTTTCTTTCTGAAAACGTAACATCCAACAAACCTGGATGGATATTTGCGGGTTTGACATGACTTTGTATCAAAATGTTTGAATGACAGCTTTGAATGCATGACCTTTCAATATACCTGGAATCAATTAGACCTGTTAAATGCACTCAGCCCAACGACGTTGTGCATGTAATACATGGAAACACGTAGGACTGTTAAAGGCATCCACGTAGACGACGTTGTGCAAGGACTACATAGAAATGTGTAACCCTGATACAGTCATCCATACCAACGAGATTGTGCATTGAATACATGGAAACGTGCAGGACTGTTCAAGGCACTCTTCCAAATGACGTTGTGCATGAAATACATGGAAATGTGTAGACCTGTTAAATGCACCCATCCCGACTACGTTGCATGCTGAATACATAGAAACATATGAGAGTGATAAAGTCATCCATTCCAACTACATTGAGCATGGGATACATGGAAAAGTTGTATATACTTCTACATGTGACGCTTGGCAGAATACTAGTTTATCACTGACCCGGAACACGAAAAAGAGAGCTTAGTCTCCATAGAAAAGAAATCGAGTCTCGGAAAGCACAAGAAGATATATCTGCACCATATAGAGGAAATGAGAGCAGCCAAGGAAGGTACGGTTCATGACTTTAAAAGGCTGGCGAGATAGAGAAAAGAGGAAAAAGGCGACTCTAACATATTACCAACATTGATTTTGAGAGTATCGGAAGAAAGAAGGTTACGCTGACATTCTGAGCAGTAAGTTATATAATTCACTCAATTTTATTATTCATATTTTTTCTACTGCGGCTCGTATTGTTCTATTCTATATCTCTGCTTAGAGTTTCTTTTATTCCAGTCATTTCATATTTGATATTATTATTAACTCTATTCGGGCAATAACGTTGTGGTCGATCACCTTCTTGATAAATGACATCAAAATAAAAGTGCCACACAACACGTTGGGCACCCGTAACATACCAGTTTACATGTAAATTAAAATGTCTAAAATGTCGCATGAAATTTTTGTTTTATAAAGATTTTGTGAAGATAACCATGCTTCTCTCTGTGTAGCTGCAAATTGACTTACCCTCTTCTATTAATTTAGATTAACAATTGTCAAAAAGGGTTCAGGAATCAATATTAATATCACAACGTTGTTCAGCTCCTATGTGATTCTCCAGGTATATTATAAACTGTATTGTTGAAAAGATTGCAGGTTAAAGGTGATACCGTCACACCAAGAAAGACAGAGAGAGAGAGAGAGAGAGAGAGAGATGCTTGGTCCAGATTGCTCTATATGCAAGGAAGTTAATTACCTTTCAATCATATAGTCACCTTAGAGGTATCGTCTCTCTAATGCCGTGGCATCTTAGAGAAATTAATGATTATAATGACTGTGAAGATTAGCCGTCGGTGTAAATATCGTAGATATAAAGCATATGGGTGAGGAATTTATGATATGGAGTCAGTGATTGGTGTAAATGCTGCAGGTGGAGAGATTAGTCGTAAATGAGACGATTAGCAATGAGTGTAAATGTAGAGGAGGAGATTAGTGGTCGGTATAAATATCCTAGACGAGATTAGCAGTGGGTATGATGGATGTGGGGTTAATAGTTTGCGTAAATACTGTGGATTTGGAGTCAGTTGTGAGTTTACATGCTGCAGATTTACAGATTAGTGGTGGGTGTAAGTAATGCAGATTGGGAGGTGACTGGGTGGTCTAAATATAGTGGATGGAAAGATTTGGTGGTGTAACTACTGCGAAAGGAGAGGTTATTAATTGGTGCAAATACTGTGCATGATTCCTAATGAAGAAACTTATCTAGTTAAGCTGACCTCAAAGCCACAGGAAACTACGTTCGTATGGTAATGTTTCCTTATAATTGCTCTCGCTGAAAATTATTAATTGTTATGCATTACATGACCTAAGTGTCAATTGTCAGTGAATACGTACAAATTCGACTCGGTGAGCTTGTCTTCTTCTCGGTATAAAAGTCAGTGAACATGTTAATTTAATCACCAATACACTATTAACAGTACAACCCTTGGCGCATTTGTTAACCTTAATAAGAATGAACGTTCGAGTCTACACATTCAGTACAACGCTTTTCTAATTTCATACATTGATAAGAGTAAATGTACGTTTCGATATATTCAGTAGAAGCTTCTTCCAATGTAATACATTGATATTCGGTAAACGGACAAGCCTAATCATTCCTTATAACATATTTTATTTTCATACTCTGAAACGAATAAGAGGTACACGTCTACGCATTAAATACAATGTTATGACGAATTCATACATTCATATGAATAAATGTTCGACTATAAACATTTAGTGAAACAAATTCCAATTTCGTATCTTGATACGAGTAACCGTGCTAGTGTATGCATTTATTACAAGGTATTTGAATTTCATACCATGATATAGGTCGGCGTACAAGTCCACGCATCCATTATAATGTTTGGCCAATTTATTACATTTATATAAGTAACCGCACCTGTCTAAACGTTCAGAACAACAATATATAAATTTCACACCTTGACAAAAGTCTACGCATTCAGTGCAGCAATATTCCATTTTCATACATTGATGTGAGTGAATGTACGACTTTACGAATATATCACAATGTATGACAATTGCATTCATTTTTATGAGCAAATGTACGAATCTACACATTCAGTACAAAGATATTCTCATTTCATTTATCTATAGGGTAACTACATACGACATTGAACACTCAGTAAAACGTTATTCCAGTTTCACAAATAAATGTGAGCATATGTACAACTTTTGGAATACAGTACAACTTTTTGACAATTTCATCCATTGTTATAAATAAATGTACGAAACTACAAATTCAGTACAATGCTATAGCAGTTTTATCATTGAGAGGGGTAAACTAAAGATACTGTACACTCAGTAAAACGTTATTCCAGTTTCATACCATGATATGAGTATAATCCAATGCATTAAATACAATGTTATGCCAATTTAATAAATTGTTATGCGTAAACGTACCAATCTACACATCTATAACAATATTATTATTCCGATTTCACATCTTCATATGAGTGTGTTTTCTAGTCTAGGCATTCAGGCACATTTTCCACCGTATCACCTGTTCTCAAGACAATCCAAGATGTATGCACGTGTTGAATTGTCTACAATCATTCGCTGCATGCTATTATATTTAACCCAGTATATCTAATCTATATGAGGTCATCGTGGGATGTCACGAATATTACGGGGACAGGCATATAAAGAATATATGTGCAGAGACAAATATTCCTGAAAAGGAATTATCCCACTGTCTTGCAGTGAGACTTTTGCGGAGAAGAACTGTATAGCTGTCTGGTATATGTTTACCCTCTTCTGGACAACTACAAAGGCCTATTTAAGTGTCACGTACATCTCGTGGACAAACCAAGATGTTAATAAAACATTGCCTTGTTTCCATGAGTGTGCGTTGTCGATGTCTATGTTTACAACTAAAAAATAAAATCTCTTACGTTTGTCTGTGTGTTACATTTTATGTATGGGTATAGTATGCATGCAAACACTACTACCCTTGCCAAGTGTATGATGGCATGTTTGTGTGTTGATGTAATGTATATATGAATACTCTCGTATTACCTGCTAATGTGTGATAGTATGTTCGTATGTATCTAATTAAAGAGTCGGTATACAGACTCGTATAGTTTTTGACGGATAGTATAAATGTGGTGCTGGATAGTAGGTTTTCTGATTGCAATCAAACAGAGCACGCTGAGTAGAAGGGTGCCTGTTATACTTTAATAAAAAACAGATCCTTGGAGGTAGAAAGGGTCTGAGTGACAGTATATTATGAAACAAGTACTGAATATTAGAGAGTACTGCTTAGTGAAACAAAGTCACCATTACATTTAGCATAGGGTTCATAACATTTATAACATCGTAACGGTCTATAGCACTCCACAGGCCAGCATTACATTAGTGGGCTAAAACGCCTCTGACAGATATAAATTTTAGCATTACCATTCCCACAGTGTGTCTTGCTTTGTGTAACATGAAAACGCTTATCACACTTCACAACCAAACAGTATATCTCCCATGGGGGCATTCGCCTCCTACAAATAAACCTACGTTGAAATGTTAATTTCCTTAAGGAGAAACTGAGGTTTATATTACTATTCATGATAGGTTCTTTGCAGATTCACAACGAGGTTGCCCCGGCTTAGTCTTACAGGATTTAACTAGCAAACATTTAGTTGAGAGTCCGTCACGCTGAACCACTATAGATGATACTTAAGTCAATTTGCAATTGCCGAAAACCACTTAATTCACAATCTATATTATGAACAATTATTTTCCCTGTTCCCAGAATTTCATCTATATGTTTGATTGTGCCTATTAGGTCTAACGCCATTTAACATACACGTTTTGTTGTGCCTATGTTTTAACGTTATTTGATATACAGGTTTGGCTATGCATTTAATGTACAAGGTCATTTCATACACAGGTTTGGCTGTGTCAATGAAGTCCAACGTCATTTCATATACATGTGTGGCTGTGCCTATTTATTACAACTTCTTTTTGTATACATGTTTGGCTGTGCCTATTTCTTAAAACGTAATTTCGTATACAGGTTTAGCAGTCCCTATGAAGTACAACGTTGTTTCAAGTTCGATGTATACAATGAGTCCATGAAAATTCATGCATTCGTGTGCACCGCCAATCTTATTTGTACTTGTATTATAAGTAAATCATACAATATAGCACACCCAAGACAAACTTCCTATACTATTTGTACGAATAAACTTGTGTACGTCATTCTACATGGGATACGGTTCTCCTTCTCACAGACAAGTTTTGTTGTTATAAAAGAACGACCGAACACCTTAAATAAGCTACACCATCAAGTGTTGGCCTACTTTAGTCGTATAAACCGTGGGATTTTATTGCAAACTTAAATTGTCAAGTTGCGAGAGC
Source organism: Sinohyriopsis cumingii (assembly GCA_028554795.2). Classification (NCBI taxonomy): domain Eukaryota; kingdom Metazoa; phylum Mollusca; class Bivalvia; order Unionida; family Unionidae; genus Sinohyriopsis; species Sinohyriopsis cumingii. Next base: position 56,199,565 of record CM068837.1, read on the forward strand.
TAAGGCAATTAGCATCGTAATTGATAAGAGAGATACGTAGACTGAAGTGACAAGCATAGCTTATAAGTTACTGCCACAGCAAATTACAACGCTTGCATTTATATTTTGCACAAGTTCCATATGTCGGTCATAGTATGTCTGTCTGTTTTTCTGTCTGTCTTTCTTACTGTCTGTCTCTGTGTAGGCTCACAAAGCTAACTGGCGTACACTATCACTATTACTTTTACCGCTTCTTCTTCTATTACTACTACTTCTAATGTGACTGCTACCACTGATGCTGCTGTTGTTATTACGGTTTTGCCTCTGACACTTGACCCTGAGTGGTCATATACACACTGTACCCTCTGGAAATTCTGATCTGGTGGATCTTTCGTTCGAGCCGATATGATCTCCCTAGCTGTGAAGGCAGATGGTAACAACTATGTGAACAATGAGCTAAGTTGAAGTAATGTTTGAACATTATCGTGTGTGTTTGTGTGTGTGTGTGTGTGTGTGTGTGTGTGTGTGATTATGATTTTTAACGTAGCTTTAACAATTTGCCAGTTATATCGCTACGATGTCTGCAGTGTGGCAGTTTATAGTGATGTCTAGCACTGGGGCATCATGCCGCAGACATATGCAGATACGAATGGACAGTATATCTACAAATGAATCGCAAAGAATGTCAGCTTTATTTGGCAAAGAACTGGTCAGAATTAACATCCAGACAGCGACCTTTACTGAAATGTGCCTAGCTCTGTATGTACAACTCATCACAATATCGAGGTAAAGCTTGTGTTTGGTTTGCAAAAAAAAACATAGCTAGTCAGCAGCTTCACAAAACTCCCCGAGGGCGTGAATAACCGACTAATGCACATGAAATTGCCACTGTATGGATAAAGACCTGCAACTATCAACAACACCCACTGTGACAAATTAAGATGACACAAATTCACATTTTATGACGTCCTGGATACTCTTATCGGTTAAGTCCCCAAGGTAGAATATCTCATCGTCGTTGATGATTTCAATGGAACAGCTGATGTAAATCACCAGACATAATCAGAGTCATAAACAATAACAGCATTGGCAAACACAAGAGCAGCGGAGTTCTACAGAGAAATTATCCTGAACAACATATACCAAGTATTCCGACTCAGATAACGCAGTAAGACGTCTTGAGTGATCCCACATTCCATGCACTGGCATCTCCATGACTACGTCGTCGTCAAGAGAAGACACTGATAATTCGTAAGTGTGAAGAAAGCCATGAGAGGTGAGAAATGCTAAACTGACCACCTGCTTATGATCTCTAAACTAAAAAAACAAACAAAATCGCGCCAAAAGCTCAAACAGTCTAAAACGTAATTTGTTGAAGATATGGCAACATTCAAAAAGAACGTTGTGGAAACCTGAGACTCTATGCAGTCGAAATACTCGGTCACTGCACACTTAAATCATCCAAATTGTCTTTGTGAGGACAAATATCTCGTACGAAAAATAATGAACGAGAAATATTGGCTGCTATGGCCCGTTTTAAAGACAGCATTTCATGGCCTAAGAACGCAGCCTTTATATATATCAAAAGGTCTCGCTATTGATACATCATTGAGATGCATGACTTATGGCTGAGAATCAAGAAAATGCAGATGTAGTCCAGGAATAACGTGAAATGCATATATGACTCTTGTCAGATCATCTACTGGTCAAATTCATCGGTAAAATTTGCAATATTGAGTGCTGACTGACATAAACTGCATGCGGACAAAAATAAAACCTACAAACAAGCACAGCTCCTATCAACAACTCCTTTGTTGTGCGTATAGATGTTTATTATACCTATTATATCGTGATCGAATCAGATACGAGATTGTAATAAAGCTCTTCAATTTGTTTAGACTTCGGGCGAACGGGAAGATGGTGGAAGCAACTTCATGGAATCTCCTGCTTGCTGACGACTGCTTCCTGAAAACAGTAACCGAGGGTGACATGCAACCGAGTAGGAATCATTTCTCTCAAGCCTGTAAAATGTCTGCTGTAATCTAAATTCAGAATTAGTGTTAAACATGGTTCGAATATGTGCCTTGAGTGAACAACTGTTGACTGAATCAAGTGGGCGTTATTGATACAAAGGAAAATAAGAATGATATCAATTACTTTCAATGAATAAAACACTGGAAAAGAAGAAAGAGGTATTTCCAAAGGCAAAAACACTTTCAAATAAACATTTCATTGATATCATTATAATATTGTTATATTTGCCAAAAGCTTTCACTTAAGGATTATATTCTGAATAATCTATAGTTTATACTCCAGTGAGTTCATTTAGGGTAAAGGCATTTCACACATAGAAATGAGGTTCTATTTGGTTATAAATGAAACTGAATTATGGCTTTCGCTTATGCCATGAGTAGAAAAAGTAACGCGTTAGAAAATCAATCCGATACATTTGAAAGGCAGCACGTTATAAACAAACGTTTTATATGCAATTCATATTAAAGAAGAGAGTCACTTTCACTAAATGGCACGCTAGATAGTTCATTAGTTTTCAAATTTGTTTTCCTTTTCTGGTGGGGGTTGCATGGGAGTATGGTACATGTAACAAATGTAACGAGTTTCTTTTAATAAAAGCTTTCATATTTTTAATGAATACATTTCGGGCAATACAACTTGAAATTACTTGTCCTACTGTGTAAGGCATGAATTTGCATTAAAAATGTTATTAAAACAAATCGATAATACATGCAGACATTAGTGGTCAATTATTAGGACAAGTAAACCACCTTAGTATCATCCTTCATGCGGTATTATACAGTTTATCCCGTCAGTTAGTGTACAATATCACGTACCCTACCGGGCATGAAGATAAAATCTATGAGTACAAAAGAGCTAGAATTGATCTACGTTTTCTGCAGAACAAACAGGGAAAACATTCTTTAACTTTCGCAAGTAATCAGACTGGATTGCCAAGAAAGTAGTTGAGGCTCGTTTCTAGCAACCTGTATCTCGAGACTGGTAAGATAGTGACGTCTTATTCCAAAACAACCACTCAGGAAACTCACCACTAAAGCTGGAAGATATTACATTATGCAGTCTCACGAGCACCGGAAGTGCAAAGCAGACGGTCTGAAAGACAACTAACAGCGGCTATTGGCCTACATTTGAGATGTGATCCGTAGGATTGACCTTGAAGTTACGAATAGCCCATTTTAGGAAGTCACTCTTTTGTTATAAATGTTATCATTTACTCAGAACACCTTGCACGCACCGTTTTCGAACTAAAACGAAACAGCTTCGAAGTTTAAATAGTAAAGAAGTTTTTCTCTCACTGTGGCATTTCCAAACTCTGCGATAATGTTTGAAATGATCGTGACTAATCTTGTGGTAATAATAAAATCCTCATTCTTAAAACAATGAGCAAAATTAAAAGAAAAGACAAAAAGACAACAGTAAAATGCATTGTAAAATTGTAAAAATATTGGTACCAATGAAATGAATATTGTATAACTTATTTATTAAAGTCATATTTTACAAACACAATTATTACGATGTATTATCTTTGTATCTACCGCATGAATTAAAATGGCAATTTAGAAATTGAGACATATTTTCATATTGACAATGTGCCAGGGAGCCGAACTGGAGGTATCGATTTGTTTTCCATAAACTATATTTCTGCTTTTGCTGACTCCCATTCAAAGGTTTGAATAAATGTATATTAATATCTTGATACTGACATTCATTCTACCATGCAAGATCGTGAAATACCTCTGTCACCTTTGTGAAAACCGTCAAGCGCAATCAAATGCAGCTTTGTGCCATTACATATATTGTTTACCACTCAAATATAAAGAGTGGTGTGCTGTGAATGATGTCTTCATTATGAATGGACTATACATTGTTATGATTTTCAAATATACTACCCCAAGTCTGATATGACTAGTGAGCTTCAAATTCGCTTTATTTTTCTCGTATCCAAATAACTGTTTCTTAAGCGCAGAAAATAAAGAGGAAATACAGTTTAGAAACAATTCTTTGTCAGCGTCGACCCATCTGTGCTACTACCAGTTCTATTACCACTTCGTCTAATGATATTGAACTGACCAACACTACTTCACAGCATGGTACAGGAAGTTCTTGAGAATGATGTTGCTCAGGAAAGTATTCCTTTAGCCGACAGTTGGTCAGGCCTTTATGATGCCACTTTTACTCTTTTGTTTGGCTCATTCGAAATGTATTGATTACGGTGATTCTCTTTCAACTACACATTCTCTTTATTCTAATCAGGGTGACAAATGACAATACCTTGTCGTCGAAAAGGAAAAAGATCATGAGATCTTCTGTTTGTTTCAAAAGGCCGTTAGTGAAACTGAGGCCACATAAGTATATGTCTGTTATTTCATTTAAAATGTGATTCTTATGAGAAAATGGAGACTACCCGAGGTAGATACTGGTGAGGTGTGGTCAGCGAACTATCAAATTGTAGTTCCAAAATAGTACAGAGAGGAAATACTTAGTCTGGCCAATGGAACTCCTTCGGCTGGTTATTTAGAGATTGATAAGACTTATCAAAGATCTTGAATCACTTCTATTGGCCACAAATTAAAAGTGGTGTTTGTAAATACTGCACATCTTGCCATACTTGTCTAATGGTAGGAAAACCAAATAAGAATATACATAAGGCTCATCTGCAACCTATTCCTGCATTTGATGAACCATTTAGTAGGATAATGGTAGATTGTGTCGGTCCCTTACCTAAGACCAAGTCAGATAACCAATAATTGTTGACCATGATGTGTGCGTCAACAAGATTCCCAGAGGCGATTTCTTTGACGAATATTGAAAAAAGAACAATAGCAAAAGCTTTGATAAAGTTTTTCTCATTTTTGCCTTCCAAAAATCTGTCCAATCTGATCAAGGGTCAATTTTTATGTCTGGAATATTCCGACACATTATGCTCGAATTTGATATTCGACAAGTCAATGCAAAAGTGAAATCATGGTTTGACAGAACTACAATGGAGAGAACGTTTTAGTATGGTGATGGGTTTCTGTCTCTCTTGTTCATTCTTCAAAATTTTCTTCAGAGTAGGTATCACGGTCCATAGAAAGTTGAGAAGAACATGAATGAGTTAAATTATTCTAGCATTACTCCTGTGAGATAAATACCTAAAACGGGTACATTATGTTGAGAGATATAGCCAGGTTAATCGTGCAAGTAATTTAGTTGTACTTGTCACACTCTGTGAGGATTTTAGTGAAGAAATGCAATAGGAACAACAAGAAAGGAATGAACTTAAACAGTTATTATTTTTGAATATGAGCACTCATTTCCAGATATTCCTACAATACCAACAAATCTACCATGACGTTGAAATTGTAAACTCCACTCCTGTAAAACAACACCCGTACAGGATGAATCCTCTCAAACGGAAATGCTTGAAAAAAGAAATTCAGTATTTGCTGGAAAATGATTGCATACAGCCGAGTAAAAGCGACTGGATTTCATCATGTATACTTGTTCCAAAACCAAATAATACTTTCAGGATGTGAACTGATTATAGAAAGGTGAATGGTGTGACTAAAACATATTCATTTATATTACCAGGAAACGGTGTATACATTGATGCAATTGGAAATGCAAATTATGTCACCAAATATTTCCTTCAGAAAGGAATCTGGCAAATTCCACTTACGGAATTGGTATATGAAATTTCGGTATTCATGACTCCAAATGGACTTTATCAGTATAAAGTGATGCCATTTGGGATGAATGGGTCGCCAAGTACTTTTCAACGTTTAATGAACATGATTACATCTGATCTGGATAATTGTGATGCTTATATATCGATGATGTCATCACCTACAACGACACTTGGGAAGAACATTAAGCGACTATTCGGAACTTCCTTGACAGACTTACTGATGCAAGTTTGACAATTAATTTATCTAAACGTGAGTTCTGTCGTGCTTGTTTAACATTTCTAGGACCTTTCCTGGGACATGGACAAGTTAAACCTATAGATGCGAAGGTCAATGTTATCTCTGAATTATCCCTGCCTGTCAGCAAAAAGCAAATGATTTGATCTATGGGTATGGCTGGATACTATTGGAATTTTACTCCATTTTTTTATAATTGCTGAAACCCTGACAAATGTATTCAGCAAGAAAACCAAGTTTCATTAGACTGAAAATGTCAGGAGGCTTTTGCTAAAGCGCGCCAGTTCTTACAGCTCCAAATTTCAGTCAATCATTTAAACTTTCTGTTCATGCAAGTGATGTTGGTGTGGGAGAACTATTGATTTAAGAAGATACAAATGGCGTTAATCATCCAGTGTGCTATTTTTCTAAGAAATTAAATAAGCACAAGAGAAAGTATTCTACAACAGAGAAATAATGTTTGGCTTTGATATTGGCATCACAACACTTTGAAGTTTACATTAATTCAGCTCCTTTTCCGATTATTCCGATTATTGAGTTTAGTAATCACAACTAACGTACTTTCATCGGCAAGATGAAAAACAAAACTCAGAGCTTATTAAGGTCGCGTTTGTTGTTACAGGAATATAATATTGACATCAGGCACATCAAGGGAAAATATAATTCGATAGCAGATGCACTTTCACGTATATATATAAATATCGTTTCATGTATACTTTATGTTATTCATAATATTTCATCTTATGTTTTTTGCCATATGCATTTTTGACTTATAGTAAACAAAACAAGGCATTGTAGAAGTCTTTCTTTTTATGAGGGGAAGTGTTATGTGAATTTCATAGTCTGTCTGTTAGTTTTATTGTTTTCATTACGTTACATTTTATTGTGATGTAACAATAATTGCTTGACTTGACCTTGTCTAAAATTAAGTTCGGTTCTGATCGACTTTTTAATTATTTTTTATTCCATTGATGTAAACAATTAATAATAGCTTCATTACTCTCTATGAGTATAAGCCATATATCAGAATTATTAATAAAGAAACATGTTGATATATGTCAAGGCTTTTTGAGATTCCAAAGTGAATTTACTAGGCTATTCTGCTTTAAATTAACAAGGCTCGTTAGATCATTCAAGAAGGTTATTTTCTATTAGGTAATTGTCATTTTTTTTGTTTTAAAAATGCTAATTTCTGACATTAGGTCAAACAGAGAACTATATTATATTGTGACTGTCAAAATTTTGCCAGTTATGCTTTAACATCTAGCACTTTAAGTTCCATTATGGTGTGTCCAGTTTGTGTTGAATTAAATTTTCTTCAAATTATTTTATTAAAGTCATTATCTTCTTTAGAAATACAAATGTGTTCTAACAATATGCTTAGATTGAAACATTCATTGGAATTTATTCTGAATTTGTATCTGGAATAATATTTATGTGATTGAGCAACAAACTGTTGACACATCAGTACGACGCAGACCATAACTGACACGTCATCGTCTTCAATTCTAGATCTCGTCTAAACTTGAAATTAGTTTTATTCAGGACTTTTTATTACTAGGACTTGTGTCTGTAATTCTTGGATTATATTTGGATCTAATTTACAATACCGTAAGTTATTGTTTCTCATTTTTCACTTTGCATTCTAGGGAATAAAATGTTTTATTAAATTTTACAAAGCGTGTTGTCTTCACTTTTTCTGTTACTTATTTTAAGAGCATAAACTCGTAACAATGTATGTAACTATACTGCTGAATGGTTGTGTATGAATGCATGAAATTGTAATATTGCACTAATAATTTTAGTTGTATGTCACATAGAAGGTCCCGGAATTTAAGCAATCGCTAAAGTCAGTAAGGTGTGGACTTACTGGACTGGAAATGATAAAGAAGACAGGAGGCGAAGATGTAGCAATCAAAATAATCGGCGTCATCATCATCATCATCATCATCATCATCATCATCATCATTATCATCATCATCATCATCATCATCTAGACCTGTGGTCAAAGTAATGACGACGATCAAAACGAAAACTTGTAGGTCGTATCTGATCAACAGACAAGAGACAAACGGGTGGAGTGGGAGAAGGAGGAGGAAGATAAATCAGCACAGCTACCGTACAAGTCAGTCTCCGAGACTATACGTATATGCTATTATGATAATGTAATACCAATTACTTCACACAAATCAGCCTTGCTGTATTCTCATTTGCAGTATATTTGGCACAGTTCTGTCACAACATATATTGCTGTATATTTGAAGTACGGTTTAATGACAACGTTTAAAATCTTACCTTAGAAACAGCCCAGCAACTGAAGAAATTACAGATGTGTTTTCTGTTGGTTATACAAGCGTTAGGAATGTTTAGAGATTCACGTTTATTGACATAAATCAACAAATGTGGAGGCACAAGGGACAAGGGTTTAGCAACTGTATGGGCCCTTCAAAGGAATACCGTTTAAACAACTGTGTGGTCCTTTCCAAAGGATACAGTTTTAACAACTTTAGAAGCCCCCAGAAAGGACACGTGTTTAACAACTTTATGAGCCCTTTTTAGAGATAAAGGTTTAACAACTGATCGAACCCTTCTAAAGGACAAGGGTAAAACAACTGTATGAGTCCTTACGGCTTATTAACCTCATTTGACCTTACAAGTGACATGGGTTTAACAAATGCATAAGCCCTTACAAGGGACACAGGTTTGAAAGCTTTTGAGTTCATACACTCAACACGGTTTTTGAGATGTTATGTGTCCTTTCAAGGGAAACAACTTTGTAGGCCATTACAAGAGATATAATTTAACAATTTTGAGTACTTACATATAACACTTACTTGACAAATTTATGAGCCCTTCTAAGGGACATGGGTTTGGCAACATTATAAGTGTTTACAACGAATACAAATTTAACAAATATATTAGTAGTTTCAAACAATAAATTATCTGCAGTATCAGAATACTAGTCACCCGATCGATTCAAATAGACGCAACCAGGTAAAGTAATAAACGGTAAGACGTATTCATGTTTAAATAGGTTATCGTCGCAACACTAGCTAGGTCATTTGTACATAAGATTATAGGACGTGGTGTCACAAGGCATATAATATTGTTAATACGTGAATGTTGTATGACTCTAATATACAGGCTGTCCCTTTATAAAGTCATACACTAATGAAAATCAATTCTTACTCTCACGATTTTATAACTAAGGGACATTTATAATTCCGGATAACTATAGTATTTTTTGCTCTTTTAGATTAAACGGCACTTTTTAACACATTATTGGCTTCGTCATGACCGGGACATTGGAGCTAAGTGCCTTTTTCTAAACATATGCCTAGTCAGTATAGCTTGGCTTACATGGAAGGGCATCGAAACCATTACCCATCGATTAAGAATAGGACGTTCTATCAACTTAGCTACTACGGTTATGTCCCCATGTTGTTCCTTTGTAAGACTTGTTGTAATGTGCATATATAACCAAGAAATGAACAGGATCAACTAATAAAGGGTACTCACGTAGTTGAAGATAAACTAAATGACAGGGTAATGGAGTACTAGCATTATTTGGTGATAAAGCAAATGACAGACTAATGGACTACTCGCATAGTTTGGTGATAAAATAAACAACAGACTAATGGAGTACTCATATTTTTTGGTGATAATGTAAGAGACTGAACAATAAATTGTACTAGCATAGCTTGGCGAACAAAGGAAATGACAGACTAATAAAGAGTACTCGTTAGATTTGATGTTAAAGTAAATGAATGACATATCTTCTCTACCAGCCGCCTCATGAACAAATCATGAAGCGCATACCTGAAAGCTTATATAATGTGGGTCAAGCAAATAATATTATCATCAGTTTATTATCACTTATGTTTATTTTGCCGGTAACAGGATGTACGAGGTAAAATAATATCGCTGATGAATATAATAAAAGTAGAAATATCGGCCACTTCAGGGTCAAAAAGGCCACTTGGTATTCAGACATGAAATCGTATGCTACATCAGCTTATAGTTTAACATGGGGGGAGACTTGGGTGTCCAAAGTATTTATAGGGTCAATTGGGACAATTTGGGATCAAACGGTAAATCTAATAGTAAATAAGGCCGTAGGGATGGCATGCGAGGGACACCGGGGATCTAACGTGCCCATGGGTTCACGCGGGACACTTGTAGGTCATCCGACAAATCCTATGTTAAAGTGATCCATAGGGTTATCTTGCGGGGGACACAATAGGGTCACATCTGACCCTATACACCCTTTCGACGCACTTTTGACACCATAAAACCTTTTGACCATATCAACCATATTGACTTTTTGTACCGTTTCTGACCCTATCAACATATTTGACTCTTTAAACTCTTTTGACACCATAAACACGTCAGACCCATATAAACTTAGTGCATTTGCTAGTACTGTTAAAATATATATTTGCTGAAGACAGAAAGATTCCTTTAAATTTGGGACGCCATATTATATATGTGTTAGCATCCATTTACCAACATATTATTTGTGGTAAATGTATCAAAAGTACGTACAAAGATATGACAAACATTTTGACTTTATTTGTTTGAATTAAACAGATAAATGCAAACCGTCATTCTAAATTTTCAGGAAGTCACCTTCTAGTAGCTCGAATATGAACAATATTCAGTAGCTGCAGGACGAGTTACTTTCTTGTCTCATTTTCGTGGGTCTGCCAGCCTATCATTTTGATTACAGTTTTCTCTCTCATCCTATCTGGCTCACTCTGCAGTGGATGTATATGGCATAGGATATGAGACGACCAAGTCTCCTTCAAGATCGCTAGAGAGAACTTCTGCCAACACGTTTTGAAGAGTGTTGGGTGACATGAATCGCCATCGTCGCTTGGTTTCTGATTTTACTATGGAGAGATAAAACCGTTGCACAGGATATGATCAAGATGATGTTCACTGACATTGATTCGCTGCTGGTGTATATCACAACCAACAATATATATGCGGACATGGCTGAACCAAGTCTGGGTAATGAATTTGATGCCAGCGATAATCCGAAAGAACATTCGCTGTTTAGTAGCGCCTATACAAATATTATTTTTGGTACGTTTAAACACGGGTAAGCAATTCGAAGAGTATGTGGGACTGCGATCTAAATTGTATTCAATTTTAGCGGGACCACACGCCTCCGAAAATAAAAGCGTAAAAGTTGTTCCACGAGTTTTTGTGCAGAATGATCACAAACACGAACTGTGAGTTTGCGCATACGGCAAATTTGAGACTGTGTCCGACACATCGAATGGATGTTTACCGGTGCATCGTAAACACATCGACAGACTATACTGGGTCCATTATACGACGTTGCCCATCCTTTACTTTCCTGGCGCATACAGATACCGCACATACTTGTAACAGTCTTGAGTGGCTGTAGCAGTACTGGCAGTAGAAAATCATTTTCTGAGTAAATTAAGCTGTCTTTGTAAAATAGAACTCGCTGGTTTTAATCTAATCGTGCGTATGACTTGAACTTTTAGTGCTTTTATGAATAATGTAAGTCGTGCCACTCATTCGTGATACCGGGCACTTGAGAGGCCAGCATTCCAAAAGACGTTAACAATTCCTGCGTGTAATGATGACGGAATAACCATTCTGCATGTGTGCGATTAAATCGTGACACATCTTAGTCACGATGAATGTTGACATGGCCAGCACAAACTCGCATACGGTGTTTGCTAAACACCGAGGTAACAGCTCCGAGAAATTATTTATCTTTTGTAACAGATGTGAGAGGTCTGTATGCATACATGTGTTCAAGTAAGTATTTTGACGTTAACGGTTCCGCTTCTTTGTATCTGCTTCCAACATCGATAATGGTCAAAGCACACTTGTAGGTGCGGACACGACAGTGTCGCTCAAAGACATGATCATGTGGAAAAAACAACAAATCTGCCTGATGGACCTCGTTTGGTATTTGACATCAAACCAACCACGGGAAATCTTTCTTGGCATAAACCGGTAACTTTACCACAACGCTTATATGGCCGATTATTATCGGGTAATCCCATGCATGACTTTTGACGCAAATACCAACTTTTCCAAGTCATCTTCAACTCTCCAATCCCCACTCGGACTGTCAAATAGTTTTGATAACATTCGGTATTTCTATCCATTGTTTGTATAAGTATAATTTACTTTTAATGAATATACTTGTGCAGTCATGGCTTTCATACTTACTTTGACGACCCATCTTGCGATTCTTACTTCAGCACCTGGTCCTGCAATCGCATTCAAGTTTTTGATAAGATCCACGGCAGCGATGTGACGTGCAAGGATATAATTTTGATGCATTATGAATAAGGTCTAGCCGGTAATACGCAGCATCGACACAATTTTAAGGTGCTTCACAAGGCTTTAGTCGGTTATTCGAATCGAGTCATCTATTTCACCGCGAGCCAGGCCCACATAATTTCTATTTAGGAATGTGTTTTTCACGGAATATTTACTCCACGGTGTTTCTGGTAGCTTTGATATTGCATATGTGATATCACCGCCGACTTATTTTGTAAACCGAATCCTGCACGTGAGACTTCTTTAAGTCCGCGCGGAACGACGGAACTAGAAGTTCGCGCAGACGTGAACTTCTTTGCTACAAAAGGAACACAGGTTCCAGTAATATCTACTCGTGCTTTAGTGAGCTGGATTTATGGTACGTGTTTCCCCAACTGTATTGTTCAGTGGCATCATGTAAAGAAAATAGGCAAGCAACACTTAAACTGGCCAAGTATCGTGAATTCACTGTATTTCCAAACTAAAACATGCCCTGATCATTGTCTCTGCTGGATCTAGCAAAACTCAACTGTTGTAGAACTTGATTTTCAGATGATTGAGGTGGATTCGGTTGTATATGATTACCCCATCGGCTGATGATCCCCCGTGATATGATGTTTTAAAGATTTTCAAAAAGCTTAGAGTGACGACACCGTTAGTTTATTTTTACACAATTGATGCGCCTTCCATTGACGGTTTGGATGCAAACGAAATCTCTCTTGTTGTGTACGATGATGTGATGCTTTAGCACCAAGACGACCCCTCACAAATATTTTCATGCCGCTGACACAAAAGCGCCAATGGCATATATTTGACTCAACAATATGCACATGTACCTAAGGTGACTCGTAAGAACTGTAACATTTGATAATATTTCGTAGTACTGATGCACGTGGTTTTGGAAATATTCATTAGAATTGGTGTAGCGCCTACCAATACGAATCAGCATCGTTTTCTCACCATTGAAATGGCTGGGGTAAATATCTTGCGGGTTTGTACAAGCCTTAAACGTGAATTAAACAATGACAACAATCATACAGAAGGTCTGTCAGTGACGTCATTAAAAGACTGTCACAAGCGACGTCGTAAAGCCCACCGTGAAAGCAGGAAATGATTCGTAACGTAAGGAAGACCGCACAAATGTCAATGATAAGTTACAGTTCTGACAAACTGCACTACATCACCTCAGATACCAGCACACCCTGTAGTCCCGAGGTCCAAGAAGAAGAGGCGACGACACCATCCAAATACAAGTCAAAGTTACCACTTGCTAAAATATTTAACGAGTTTGGCTGCCTGCAAATCTAACAGGATACTGTAGCATTTGCAGCTGATTAGCCAGACCATTGGTCGAACTAAGTAGAGCTAAGCTTTGGGATTATTTCGTAAAAGACATCAATTGACAATTGGGTCAAGTGTGTTAATCGGGAAAGGTATAATTTGGAAATAGCAAGAGATGAAGAGTGGAACTAGTTTGAACGTGAAGTGACAAACAATCATGGACATAAATCTTGGAGAAAAGGAAGAATCAAGTTGCTGAATTTTGTTGGATTGATCGCATACACATTTCTGATTAGGAAGAATCGCATACACCTGAATATCGCTAAATCAAAGAACAATTAAATGAACATAAGAAGAGGCACAAAGGTCGGCCAATAAAAGGTTATTCAATCATATACCCCGAAGCAATGAGAAGGCCTTAGTGACTATGTGATTATTACGACCTTGCCGATTGATTAGAAATACTCGTGTGGTTTGTTCGTGCGGGCATCAACGCACCAGAAATATGTAATGTAATGAAGTTACATCGATTTGCCAGCGACTGATCGCCAATGACGCCCTGGACATACATACATATCGAGCGTTGATACATAAATTTCTTGAAGACATCAATGATGTTTGCGACGAACGAAGTTCGTACACCAATGTTAAGTTCTGAAGCGATTCTGACACAACCCTTACTTCTTGATATATATGCTACGATGCAACGGGTTGTTCTAAATGTACCAAGAGCATTACCTCGATAATTACAATCTCATCAACAAAAGCCAGAATTCAGAATGACTATTTATATACCTTTGTCAACTGGTGAATAACACACACTTGGATTCTCACCAGCGTTGTTACGAGTGTATTACAGTTGGCCTAATATCCAATCGCAATATTTCATCTGCTTGCCAATAACTCATTGATGTTTTCAGCGCACGCTGTTGCTAACTGTAATAATATTAAACTTCCTTCCGGCGCGTACGAAATGAAGAAATTCGACAAATGATCACATTGTGACCGGCAAAAATTATATAATTTCTATACGTGTTAACGTGAGCGGTGTGCACTGCATGGACATTAATAAAATCAGTTTTAGGTCGGCCTGACGACATAAGTTGATAAAGGATTTATTCGCACGGAATATCGCAAGACATTGCAAATAATACCTCAACAACGCAGGTGATTTTATTCTGGCAGTGATAGTCATGAAAGCAGGTCTGAAACTACAGGCGTATTTGTTTAGCGTTATATTATGGTTGAGTTTTTGTGAACTGTGGAGACAGGTCATTTAATTTCAATTACGTCTGCAGCTCCTGTTTGTCTTACATGCTATAATAATCGACGGATGCATATGTGTTTAACCCTTGTGGATCAAGACGGGCATGTTGTTGATCTGCGCGTTAGAAAATTGAGTATGCATCTGTACGCTAGAGATCGACCTGGCATTTAACTTAATAACGACAGCCTTACATGGACATGAGAGACCTGTGATTTTTGCTAGAGTGAGAAAACCCGTTGAATGGACATATTATGGAACAGTCCTCTGTGATGTTGTTTATGAATTTGTTCGCAGGTGCTCGTTGCTTGTAGATTGCTCACCATAAGTGATCATGGCTCTGGCTTCGTGCGTTGCACCAATCACTAAGCGAGCTGTAATGTAACAATAATTTGAATGTAATTGATGGTGTATCAAAAACGTTGCTCCGGATAGGATGAAACAGCTAGGATCGTTGGTGGCTCGATCTCATCGATATTGGCTTTGGCTATCAGTGTCTCGAACACCAATGGGATCGATTACACTACCATCGACATGAACTGTTTCTTACTATTATTAACTTTGGATTTTAGCAATATCGATCATAAGTTATTATTAATTAATTGAGGTTTTCATATGTAATTCATCACAGTCAAATATTTCGTTTTTGTAGAGGTGTACGTAAAGTTATTTTGTTCCTGGTATTTCAACTAACATAGCTAATAAACAAGAGCGTAACAAAATGGTATTTGACACTTTAAGAATGACTTAAGTTTCTTTGCGGTTGCACGGTCATCAGGAACTTTATTTCTTGGAGTATTACCCATCATATTAAGTTATTTTTCCATATTATCAAAGACTGTTCTACAACGGGTGCAGATTAAATCAAAAGAACTTATCTTTCTTTGAATTTAAAGGTGCTCAAGATCGGCCGTTATGATATAATTGTAGATGTAATTGCACTGCATGCTTGATATAGTCTGGGCAAGTATTAATCAATCCAGCACCGATTCTCTAGCGACTGATGTTTGCAAATACCGTATATGGTCTGCTCTGCGTACTAATTATTCAATGGGATGTACATGGTGTAAATAATGTTAATTTTTCCCGGTTTCACATTTTTACATATTGGGCTATATTACACGTCATAAGCCTATATCCCCCATGACTTTTCACTGTCGTGCATTGTTAACGCTAATCAGCTGTAAGCTGCGAATAGTATGCTGCATGATTGACAAAGTCATTGAGGGATAGAGGCTGTGACGTGTATCTAGGCCCAATAGGTAGAAAATAAAAATCCTGCATGACGACACTGATGCCAGTTAAGGTCATTTTATGAAGGCATTAATGCTGAGTTGAGTATACACAAAGATTGAGTGGTTTTGTTAAAATGGGTCAAGAATGTTAGAGAACCCTTTAAAACGTTACCTTTATTATGAAGCGTCTCCAAAAGTTGATTTACAGTTTCATTTTGCTACTCTTCTGGTAAACAAACAGCTTCAACCCGACATATTTACAAGAAAGATATATTAAGATTCAGAACTTCCTGATCAGGTATCAGGTATCAGATATTTAATAATGTTAACCGCGAAATGGCGCCATAAGCACTTGTATAATTTAATTTGCATGCTAGTGCGTCCTCTCGTCATTTTATGTTTAATTTTTGACTAACCTGTACATCTGAGCAATGCAGATGAAAAACCTTTGATCACATGCGATATATATTGTAAATTTCTCTGCCGAAGGATCATCACCGCAACCGTCACTGGCTGATCCAGCTTGACAATGAGACCAGCACCTTCCCGTTCACGAATCCGATGCCTTAACAACTGACCAACCACTGATTCTTTGGTTACTTTTTAGATTAAATTCTCTACCACATTTACGGAAAAGACAAATATCAGGCAATAAATATTAACATTTGACACGCAGTACAAAATACCTAAAAATCACAATAAAGTTAGAAGGCATTTTTCCTTGCATGTTCACACTTATATACATATGTATCAAGAGAGTGCTGAATATTTAAAATAAAAATTGATAGAAATGTGTTAATTTTCACATGACCCGCTGTGAATTCTACATAAATTGTTAGTATGTACCATATATTATTCACTACCCATTTTTGGTAGAGAAATAACGCAATAGCTCTGGTTCAGAATCCATTGTTTACCTAATCTGTGCAGGACATTCCTAGTAATCACAAGACAATATTTTTGAATGTATTTGTATTGTGGTGGTGACAGTCAGGTATTCTGAGAAATATTTTTTCTCCGTAACTCTGCCTGAAAGTGTGCATTAATGGGAATCTTTCAAGTGTAGGTGACAATTAAGGGCAAACGTTTCAATATGGGATAAGGTAAAGGGAAACTTCAGCACGTTTTTACCGCCGAAAACAAATTTATCTTTAGTACTTGTGAACAAAATGTATGTGCCATATCAATTATACTGTTTATAGTGATATATGGATATGTTCGATTTCTAGAAGACGCATCTCGATTCAAACGTTGCAAAATTATAGTCGCTAAAATGGAAGTTCCAAATGACTTTTTGAAGTTAAAAGATTCTTCTTTGTAGAAAACGTGCTTTCTTTTCCAGGTAGTGTGTAAAATGTCAAGATATTTGTAGTATATTTATTTTGCATTGGATGTTAGTTAGGGGATTTTTTATATTTCATTATATACTATGGGTAATGAAACATTGTATCTAAAAGCTGACCGTATCCAAAATCAGTGAGAGTTTTGGTAAACTGGTAAGCATTTTTTTTTCTCTCAGAGTGATGATCATAATCGTTCCCGAAGTCAAGGACATTGTATATATCTATCTATCTATCTATCTATCTATATATATATATATATATATATATATATATATATATATATATATATATATATATATATATATATATATATATATATATATATCACTTGATGATTGATATATGTTTTATGTGACTTTCGTGATGGACTTTCTAATTATAACTATGATCCTTCTAGAACAATGTACTTTTGACCCTTATTTGAGTCTCCTTTTACGTTTTAGTTTACTATATTAGTCCTGAGAAGTTTACATCCGTGCGTTAAGATCTTTTTGCAGATTTGGTTTTATTAAATTGTGGTCAGGAATTCATTTGGGCTGGAATTTATTTCTTGAAATTATTTCATTCTTCTCTGGAGCTTTTCAAATATACGATTCTTGAAAATAGATTTGAATTTGTAGTGAAATTTCAAATAAGGATTATCTTAGATGATATTTTTGAGATCCAATAAAAGACTGTTCGCACATCAGTAATATACGGGCCACAGCTGAGTCATCAACACATGTTGTTGGATTTAATTTGGATTTATATTAAATGTGGCTAGAAATTGAATTATTTGAACTTCTCAATGTAATTCTAGGATTATTTTGAATTTAATTTGCAAGTTCTTTTTCGTTATTTTTCACTTTGTATTTTAGGGAAATAAATTATTTGTTAAATTTTAAAAAGCTTGTTGCTTCTCACTCTTTTCTATTACGTATTTTAAGCCCATAAAATCGTCATATGGGAATGCTAACTTTTCGGATTTATAGATCAAGTGAATATTACCTTTGTAAAAGAATAGTCTTTGAACTTAACTAACTGTATTCCAACGTCGGTGTATACCTGTCTTCACACAGACTTAAATCATAAAGCCATCTTGTTGAGATCAATATCAAATAATGCTGCTTGAAAGCATTTATTATTCCATGTGAAATAAGAAACTTTAAACAAAATAACGTTCAGAAAGTACGAAACGGCCCTATAACCTGTTTCCAGTTGTTTTAGAATCGCCAAAACATGCGTGACACAGCCAATAGCTGGTTTTCCAGATGTATAAGAATCAATAAAACGCGTGTGGCATTAGCATGTGACTGGTCTCCCAGTTGTTTAATAATCACTAAAGGAAGATGTCATCATTTTGAATCCCTTATATGAGATGAGTACCATGTCCTTTAATTGTCTCAGGATTGTGAATTTTGATCTCATTTAGAGGTATTTCAAATGTGTACCTTTTCCTAAATTGTATATGCATTGTACACTTTGATCTCATATAGAGGTATATGATCACGTGTTGAAAAATAAGACTTGATCGTTCGTGCAAGGAATCTACACACATAAGTCATTTGCACATTTACTTTTGGCACAAAAGTCATCAAAAGACCTTTTGATATTTATATAGTTGTACAATCCAATTGTGAACATTTTCTCTATAAATATGTAGACAGAGAGGTAAATGTCTAAGATCTCTATTTGAGAGAGATATAATCCACAATGAAACGCTGTTACCCATGCTAACCACAATACTATAACGAAAAAACATATTAGTTTTGACTAGAACCGCATTTTTATCGCTTAATCCTTTGTCATTGGCTTTATATAAAATTGCGCCTAATTCAGTGATTGAAGTGCATGCACTAAATTCATTGCTTCAAATATATTACCTTCCCACTTAACCTTTCGATGCAATATTCTCGAGGGCTAAGTAGAATTCGAAATAGATATTGCTTTGCATACATCTTATTTGTTTTAATAATAATAGATCGAACGGACAATATATTCATGTTGACATATAATACACTTTAAGGCCACATGTGTACAGGTAAACGGACAGGCTCTTTATTTGGGTGTGTGAGTGTGTGTGTGTGTGTGTGATTTTGATTTTTAACGTAGCTTTAACATTTGTTCAGTCATATCGCTACGATTTCTGCAGTGTCGCAGTTTATAGTCATGTCTATCACTGGAACATCATGCCGCACACATGTAGCATGATGTCTCACCCAGTCGCATTATCTTTATTTGGACATATAACACAGTCTAATGATATATGTACAGGTGAACCAATAGGCTTTTAGTGTTGACATATAACACAATCAAACGTCACTTTTGTACAGGTACACCGATAAGATTTTTTATGTTATCATATAATATAATCTAAGGTCACATGTGTACAGGTACGCCGATAGTGTTTTTAAATTCCGTCATATAACACTTTCTAAGGTGGCGTGTTGAAAATATTAGCAGTACTTATAAAGAACGTTTTGACAAACCCCATCTAGCTATTGACAAGATGACAAGTTCGGGGTCTATTTCCTTCTGCTTTGCGATTTACCTTTCGATTGAGTGGATTTTCTTTTTGTACTACATTTATAGAAAGTGCATAGTAATGTTAATTATACTATAAATGGTTCCTTTCGTTTATTTTCTGAATGCGTATTAATACCGATAAATACAAAATGACATTTCTAAATTGATCTTCTAGTTACAAATACAAGTAACATGACACGCTAAGATGTTTTAGACGGTTTGTTTGTGTTTTTCCATTTAAGGAATCCAAATGGCATGCTTTCTTGATTTCTTGCCTTGTCTGCTAAATCTTGTAGAAATAATATGCTGCTCTCGGGCTCTTTTACTAATTTGACATCTTTCGCACATCAGTAAATTCTGTCAAATACCTTTTCATTTTTATTTTCCATGTCATTTTATGTGAGGCCTATCATTCCAATACCTTACAAAATAAAAAAACCCACGCACCTTTTGATGTCCAATGAAACTTTGCCAACCCACTTAAAGTTAAATGCATGCAATCGAATGGAACGCCAGAGCTGTCTTAAGATTATAAGTTTTATTATATGATGTGCAAACCTCTATGATGTGTTTTGTCCTTACATGATGTGCAAACTCCTTTATATGCGGTGATTTCGTCTTTATATAATGTTCAAACGTCTTCATGGTGATGCGCAGAGATGCTGTTTCATTAAACAAGGATTGTGTGATTTCTGATCTTAGAGACCGTGTGTCCGCTTGCACTTCTCATGTAGCAGATTATACACATAAAGAACCTCTGTAGTATGAGCTACATTCAGAACACACACAAGATGAAACAGGGGAACGAAATGAACTTGCCGAAATTCAGCCAAATCATAACGCTGATCATAAAGATCAGTTACAGTAAACATCCATTCTTGTTGATGGGTTGGAAAATAAGCTACCGTAAAATGTGGAACATAGTTAAATGCTCTGCTTATCATTGCGCAGATAACAACATGCATGAAACAATTGTATCCTTTAATATTTGCAAAGCCAGATCGTAAAGGGGAGAAAATTGGAACTGGAAAATGAAAAGTCAAAGACTGAAGGTGATACAAATTTCATCAGATAGGAGCAATCTAATTGAAATAGCTTTAGACGAAATAAAAGGCATTTAAAAGTCATAGTTGGTACTAGAGGACCAATGTGATTTATTGATAGTTTATTAATAATGTTACGTTACAATGTCAAAGTAATTGTAATAATACACAATGAAAAGCCCTATATATTTAGGGCTGGATTACAGCTAGTGCTAATTTTTATTTCGTGCTAGTAAAATCTACTTCCAAACCAGAGGGAACAGGATGAAACTCAATTTAGAGGTGGGCAAAATAGTGCATCACCATGGATATAGAAATTCATCACTGAAAAAGACAAAGTTGAAACTACATAAAGTCGTAATAGGTTATATATATATATATATATATATATATATATATATATATATATATATATATATATATATATATATATATATATATATATATATATATATATATATATATATATATATATATATATATATATATCTATATATATATATATATATATACATATATATGTATGATATAACTCGTAATCGATTTTTTTCAATGTGTCTGCAATTATCCCAAAGTAGTGTTTAGTCCAAAAGGTAAATGGGCATTCTGTAAATGCAATGACAAATTTTAATAATTATTCTCAACTAAAACTGATTCCACAGACAGCAGCAGGTAGGGTGAACAGACCAGATTCGTTTTCCATATAAAAAGCTCTACAGAAAATATTGTTCGCAGAAGGGCTGAATTCCAGAATAAAACGCTTCTACGATGATTAAAAGTCGCTAAAAAATCTGAAAATAACTATAGGATATTCCCTCGTTGCTGCCATGGTAATTAAAATTATTTTTTTATAAATTAATCTTTATCAGGTAGGGCGAATAGACCATATTCGTTTTCCATATAAAAACCTCTACAGAAAATATTGTTCGCAGAAGGGCTGAATTTCAGAATAAAACGCTTCTACGATGATTAACGATTATTAAAAAATCCGAAACAACAACAGGTATTTGCCCCCGTTGCTGCCATGGTAATATCAGATTTTTATCCAAATATTTTGTCAAGACCAATTCGATATCGTGTTATAGGATCATGTAGGTTTATTGTTACAAATCCGTGCGGGGTTGATTGACCGCGGCTGAAAAAGTTTCTGAATTTATTTATATTCATGTCACCGCTATACCACGTTTGATAAATTTTTCTCAGCGTTTGTGTATCTACGCCGTTAAAAACAGCTAAAACATTACAGTTATCTCTAATTACTTTTGGAATCTGCGTATATCGTTGAGTCACATAAATAATATCAATATTGTTATGTTTGCCTCGAGAAAATATTCTTGCAGGATTAGCTTGCTTGTCCAACATCACGTCGTCATAAACAACTAAATTATTAATAGATCCATCGATGGAATCAACTGATGGTGCTTCTTCAAAGTCAGTAATAAATTCAATAATATTTTCACCGTCATTCAACAACGATGCATTTTCATTAAAATCTTTTAATACCTGATAACATCGCTGATCATCAACAGATGGTGCAACTAAATAGAATTTTTCCCATTTCAACCACTCATTATCAAATGTAACAACAATTGTGTTTTTCCACTACCAGATTGACCTATTATTATCATTCTTATAGAATTTGGTAATGCAGAATGATGTTTAACAGGTTCATGTTTCTTTGTGGCGGAAAAATCAATTACATTCATGGTATAATTATATTATGGATTTATATTGTGTGAAATGTAAAACACGTACACCAACAAAAGACCTAACTACGGTTGTTACACGCAACAGTAGATCAGCCGTTACTGGTATATGTGAAAAATGTGGTACAAAAAATTTAGATTTACTTCATCTGGTCAAAAGCCCATCAAAGTGAAATTAGTTGGAAAAAAGAAACCACGGCGGTGATATTGCCGCAAAATTAACATCGCTGCCAGGATTTGTTTGGGTCTAAATATCAAGGAGAAAAACATGTTCCCGGGTATAATTACTGTGGACCAGGAACTCGACTAGATATTAGACTTAATAATCAGGATCAACCGAAATCTGGTGAAAATCCGATAAATTTAATTGATCAGGCGTGTCTAGCTCATGATTTAGCTTATCGAAGTAATGATCGGCAACAACGACATCTTGCTGATGTAAAATTAATTCATTCGTTAAATTCTATAAAAAAAAAATATCTATCAAAGAAAGATTAGCTAGTTGGATAATTAACACCGCAATGAAAGGCAAATTAGTTTTAGGTGCTGATAATTAATATTATGGAGGCAATTTATTATTCTCCGGTTGGATTTTGGAAAGGTCAAACAGCGATTAAAAAACTCGCTAGTGCTGCTTGAGTAAAACCTGCTACGGCAGCGGCGTGGTTATCCAAGCAGGCTGTTTGGCAACTGTATTTACCACCACCTAAACGAGTTGAATACGCACATTTTGATGTTAGTGTTCCTAATGAAGTTCATCAGGCTGATATTATGTTTTTGCCACACGACACCGTTGACGATATCACGTACAAGTATGTGTCAACGATAGTTGACGTCGCAAGCAGATACAAAGAAGCAGAACCACTAATAACTAAAACAGCTACGGAAGTTGCTGATGTATTTAGAAAAAATTATCAACGAGGACCATTCAAATGGGCAAATTTACTTCAGGTTGATCCTGGCAGAGAATTTCTTGGTGCGGTATCATCGTTGATGAAACAAAATAGTGTTAAAATAAGACGCGGAAAAGTTAATATTCATAACGATCAAGCAATTGTTGAGCGATTCAATAAAACACTTGCTGAAAGATTATTTGGTTATCAGTACGCGAGAGAATTTATTCAAGATAAGTGATCTCAGGAATGGGTTACAACATTACCAAGTGTTGTATCAGCAATACATAATGAACTAACACGAGCAATATCAATGAAACCATCTATCGCGATCACAAAAAAAAAATTATACCAATCCGATGACTTGATTTTTCAACACGGCCAGTGTTAGGTAATATTGTTGTGCGATATTTATATAAACCAGGTGAGGCTGAGGGCGGAAGAAAAAGAGCAACAGATCCAATCTGGAGTACAAGAACACACAAAATATCAACCGTGACAAGATCATCAGGTAGACCAGCAATTTATATACATGATTCACTTGCTCCTCAACGTGGATTTACTCGTGAAGAATTACAAGTAATTCCCGCCGATACTCAATTACCTCCTCAATCACTTAGGTAATCAATTCCACGTCGGTTACACTCCAAACACGCCAAAGTAACGTTTTCTCGGTTATGACCGTAATTATTATTTTTCCTGTCTACGGTAAACTTCCTTGAATCATTTTTCTGATATTTCCATGTCATAATACAATTACAACTGGAACAGTGATTATTTTGTTGTTGTCGAATCAACATTATATCATCGACATCTAAGTCAAATTCGTAATTATTTTTTTAATCAAATTGTTTGTAACTGAATAATTTTTTCTTTATCATGTAGTTGTCGTCGTCGCCAGCTACTGATCCATCTAAAACGATTCGCCCTAACTGAGATATTTTTCTAACTCTAGACACAGCTAAATAAACTAAGTTAGACCATTCTATGCGATTATCAACAATCCAAACCCGAGTATCAGTTATAGTTAATCCTTGTGAAGAATGAATAGTCATAGCATATCTTAGCGTCCAAGGTGATTTTTCTGCGTTAATTGCTTCTTCAACGAAATTAATGTCAACTGCGACAATATCCTTTAATACTAAAAAAAAAATTCCTGTCCTGGTACATCAACGTCAATATTTTGTCGTCGAGTATCTGCTGGTCGATAACATAACGGTACTTCCAGCAATGGAAATTTTCCTTGTAATTTAAATAATTTTTGTTGAAGTAAATCACGAACTACTTGTCTACTAGCAACTATTAAATCATTTGGCGTCCATGTTGATAAAAAAATCTTTAATTGATGTTTCTGATATTATTTCTCTCATTATACCGCATTGAGTTTTATTTAATTGTAATCGAATTAATTTTTTTAATTCAACTAATTTTTCATCAAGAGATCTGTAATCGGCGTTAACGTCTTCATAATAATCAACAAAATTCTTCAACCGCTCATGAGGAGATTCTCCATCAATAGGATTTGGTTGACCGTAATCGTCACACATTATCACGGCGGTTTTTCGTTGATAACCAATCAAGAAATATTTTTAATGTATCAAATTAAACAGTACAAATTTCATCCCATATTATAACTTTATTGATGTATATATCACCCATTCGTTAAGAATTCCATGTTCCACCGCTATATTTCAAATAACTATGATATGAGCAGCAGAGGGGGCGAATCCGACATTTTGTCCAATCGTTATTTGGTTTAATTAATACTTTCTGCACTCAACGATCTAGCGTCGTCAGCGCCTGGTAAAAAAAAAACGACGTCGTCGTCGGGGGATCGTCCAATCGTCATTTGGTTTAATTAACACCTTCTGCGCGTCGATCCCCAGCGTCGTCAGCGTCCGGTAAACACAGCGACGACCGCGTCGATGTCATCGCCCCCTCTGCTGCTAAGTGGTTATTTACAATTTAACCGAATATTTGGTCGAGTCCGATACGATATCGTGTCCGAGGATCATGTAAATTTATCGTTACAAATCCATGTGGGGTCGACTGAGCATGACTAAAAAAGTTTCGAAAAACATTAAAGTCCATGTCACCGCCGCACCATGTCTGACAAATATTTCGTAGCGTGTGTGTATCAACGCCGTTGAATACAGCAAGAATATTACAGTTGTCTCTGATTACTTTTGGAATCTGAGTGTATCGTTGAGTGACATATATCACGTCGGTGTTTTTATGCCTGCCTCTGGAAAATATCCTAGCTGGTTTTTTTTGATTGTCTAACATAACATCATCGTACACGACTAGATTGTTAACGTCGCCATCAATATCATCGATACCTGGTGCATCATTGATATCTGTAATAAACTCAATAACATTTTTTTTAGCGATCGCTGATGCATTCTCGTTAAAATCTTTCAACACCTCGTAGCATCGTTGATCATCTACGCTAGGAGCAACCAAATACAACTTATCCCACTTCATCCATCTCATTATTAAATTGAGTAACAATTGCGTCTTGCCGGATCCAGATGGTCCGATGATAATCATCCGGATCGAAATTGGTAACGCTGCAACATGCTTAACTGGTTCTCTTGTTTTAGTCGCCGAAAAATCAATTATATTCATATCTCTATACATAAATTATGGATCTATATTGTGTGAAGTGTAGAGTACGTACTGGCACAAATGATATGACAACCGTTACAACAAGAAATAACAGATCGGCCCTTACTGGTAAGTGTGTACAATGCGGTACAAAGAAATTTAGATTTATTTCTATTAGACCCGGAGATGTTTTAAAAAAAAGCGAGGAGGTGACATCGCAGCCAAGTTATCAAAACTCCCCGGAACTCCGTGGGCAAAGTATCCAGGAGAAAAACACCTCCCAGGATACAGCTACTGTGGCCCCGGAACACGATTAGATATCAGACTCGATGATCAAAATCAGCCCAAACCCGGTGAGTATCCAATAAACGCTATCGATAAGGCGTGTCATGTTCATGATGTTGCTTACAAAAGTAGCGATCTGCAACAGCGTCATATCGCGGACGTAAAATTAATTCACGCGTTAAATGCTATTCCTGATAAATCCGTCAAAGAAAAATTGGCCTCATGGTTGGTAAAATCGGCTATGAAAGGTAAATTAATGATGGGCGCTGGTAATTAATAACAATATGGAATCCATCTATTATTCTCCGAGAGGATACTGGAAGGGGAAGGCCGCAATTGGTAAGCTTGCAAGCGCTGCAAAGGTAACAAAGGCCACTGCGGCTAATTGGTTATCCAAACAGGCTATATGGCAAATTTATCTACCACCGCCTAAACAAATCAACTTCTCGCGCTTTGATGTCAGCGTACCTAATGAAGTTCATCAGGCTGATATACTATTTTTGCCGCATGACAACGGTTACAAATACGCGCTAACCGTAGTTGATGTTGCGAGTCGATACAAACAAGCGGAGCCGTTAAAAACAAAGTCAGCAACTGAAGTAGCCGCTGCGTTTGAAAGAATTTATCAAAGAGGTCCTCTGCGCTGGCCAAATCTATTACAAGTTGATCCCGGTAGTGAATTTCGCGGCGCTGTTTTATCAACGCTGAAACATCATAGCGTCGCGATACGACGAGGTCATACTGCGCTACATCGTGATCAGGCAATTGTTGAACGATTCAATCGGACTCTTGCTGAACAGTTATTTGGATATCAATACGCGAAGGAATTCATCCAAGAAAAACGATCTCGTGAATGGGTTAAAAGGTTGCCAGGCGTAATTGCAGCGTTAAATAACGAGATTACCCGAGCAATCAACATGAAGCCCAGCGACGCGATTAAATACGAGTATATACCCGGAAAATCAAAAATAAATAGCGTTTCCAAGCCGATTCTTGGCGATGTCACTGTTAGATATCTATATGAACCAGGAGAGCTTGAAGGCGGTAAAAAAAGAGCTACTGATCCTATTTGGAGTGTTACCACACATAACATATCAACGATAACACGATCAACTGGTAGACCACCGATCTATAGACTGGATTCAACTGCTCCTCAGCGCGGATTTACACGCGAGCAACTACAAGTGATACCTAACGATACTCAATTGCCCCCACGTGGTCTTAACTAGCGCCGTTGCGTCTATTGCACTCAAGACAGGTCAACCACACATTGTTTTTGACATGACCGAGACTGTTATCGATCCTATCCACGGTAAATTGGCGAGTGTCTTTATCCGAATAACGCCAACTCATTATACAATTGCAACTCGCGCAGTGATTATTCTGTTGTTGTCGTAGCGAGATTATTAATTCGGCATCAATATCAAAACGCCGCTGTTTTTTTTATCCTGTTGGCGGTAACCCGAGAGTTTTCTATTAATGACGCTTGCATCGATGATGTCGTTGGTGACTCCGTCAATGACTCCGTCAGTGACTCCGTCAGTGACTCCGTCAATAACAATTCTTCGAAGCTGATTTATCCTCCGTACTCGGGACACTGCAAGATAGACTAGATTTGACCATTCGATGCGATTATCAACCATCCAAACAATTGTGTCCGCGATAGTCAGTCCCTGCGAGGAATGTATTGTTGTTGCGTATCCTAGCGTCCACGGGGATTTATCAGCACGTAGCGCGTCCTCAACGACGCTGATATCAACGAGCACAATATCATTCAGCACGAGAATTTGTTTTTTTGTTCCTGACGCTGTCGGGCCCGGGATTTCAACTTCAATGTTCTGCCACAGTGTGTCCGCGGGTCTGTAACATAACGGCACTGGACGCGTTGGAAACTTTTCCTTATGCAACGTAAACAACCTCCGCTGAAGTGTGTCCCTGACTATCTTTCTACTCGCTACAATCAAATCGTTTGGTCTCCATGTTTCCCAGAATTCATTTAACGGCGTTTCCGGAATCACCTCGCGGATTATTTCACATTGAATTCTATCCGGCTGTAATCTGATCAATTTTTTAACCTCACGCAGTTGTTCATCAAGTGCTCGGTAATCAGTATCGGTTTCTTCATAATAGTCCACAAAACCCTTTAACCAATCATGTGGACCCTAGCCGACAAATGGTGGTGGTTGGCCATGATCCCCACACATGATTACCGCTGTATTCGCGAGCAGCAACCACTCAAGAAACATTTGTAAAACGTCTAACGAAACAGTACATATCTCATCCCAGATGATAACCTCAGGAATAAATTTTTCACCCATTCGATCAGGAGTCCACTCACCACCGCTGTATCGAAAAAAGCTGTGATAAGTAACGGCGTCAACATTTCGTTGTTTTATTTCTCGCGCTAGTCTACGGGTCGGTGTAAGCACGATTATACTTGCCCGCGTTCGAAATAATTCAATTGCCCGAGTCGTCTTTCCTGACCCGCCACAGCCGCTTAAATAAACCGTCTTGTGCCTAAAAATTGGATCAGAACACGGTGGTGCATCAGACCATTCTGACAATTTATCACCGCGTAAGTAGTCGTTCTCAACGGTGACATCTGCTGATGGTGAATAATCGCGTCGTATTTCATTTTTAATTCTCCATGTACCCCAACTCTCGTCCGGACTAGTAAACTCGGCTACGTTTTCCTTATACTTTACGTCTATATAAAATGAATCAACGGCTACTCTAACCGCGGTGTCGGGAAATCTATTTATCATCGAGAATAAATTGATAGCGGCATAACCCAGCATAGACGCCCTCAAATGCGGGTATGCCGGGCTGTCTCCATCGCTGTAGGTAACAACTGTACCCAACCTTGTTCCATTGGACAAGAAAGCTGTTTTGCAGTTCACGTATCTATTTTTCGCCACTGCGTCCTTGATTACGAAATCATATTCTGCGTCATCTATAATCAGCCGTGAGCAATATCGTTTGTAATCGCAGTTTTTTCCACCTTGTGTGAACTTACCAATTATTCTTCTACCGAGATCTTTTGCCTCTCTGTTTCGTTGGTTGAATATCCTCCTGGACCATTCGATGATATATTCCTCGTCGGCATCAATGTTTTTTCTGGACTCGTCAATTATGCTATCTAGACGCTCCGGTTCTGGTAACCAGACTTCAGTCTGCGCTCGATATGATATGATCGCGTCACTGACAATCAACGAAACTAGCATGCTACAATCAATGATATACCGTAGCAGCGCTATTGGCAGCCACTTCTTTTCAGACATGTGTCTACCGATCCAAATATAGCAACAGCGATGGAGTCCTGCCGCGAATTCAAATGATACTATGCGAGCGAATCCGGCTAAATCAAAATCAGGCAGTGGTCCATTAATAGCAACACGAGTCATTTCATGTCTGGGGTGTCCAAATCGTCTAAAGTACTCAGCGGCGGATCCATACCCGAGAAAACTCGCTGGATAACAGGCAACCATATCAATCGAGATCATAGCGTCGCGGTTGTATTCAGTGTTCCATAGTCCACCGTGATAATATTCCAAACAACTGGATTGTACATCCGGTAGAAATTCCTTGCGCGTTGGTCTCCACGCATTTTTCCTCGCTGCAACATGAGCCGCAACCGATGGAATCGTAAAACAATTTGTTAGCAGTTGTTCATCATGCTCTTCAAATTCTATGGCGGTTTTTTTCATCTTGTTGTGAAACGCTTCAGTGCGATATAATTCACCGTTTGGTTTTACAAACTGATCAAAGGTATCCGCATCGTTTTCAGCGCTGCGAAGTAACCACATTGATACAGGGTCGTTTTTACACAAACAAGCAATAGCATCAAATAGTTTCCTCTCCGCGAGAAAACCATCCTTGGAGAATTCTTCGGGTATATACTTTACTGTTCTATCCCGTGGAAATATTGTGATCGCGGGCGTCCATGCGTGTTCGTTATGATCAATAATTTTGATTGGGGCTCCATTTGATTTATACTTTGATTCGTATAATACTTCACCGGTTATCGTTGTAACGGTTATTGGAAATCTCAGCGATGTTTCTAATCTCGCTATGTCGCTGATGGTTGCTCCACGCTCTTTTACGGTTAGTTCCCACTGGTTGATTTTGCTACGTCGTAAATCAGTCAATTTGTTTCCTCGACATGCATTTGTAAAATGCTCTATTACTCGTTCTGCTACACAATTTATCCCCGTTGACTGTTTCATCGGTTTCAGTTTTCCGATATCAGGTTTCTTATTTAACGGGTATATTCCATAAACAACTGCTGTTTCAGGATACGCTCGTTCATAGTATGGTCTGTCAATTCCGGTTAACAACCCCGGCTTGGAGTCGCGGCTGACAATGACTGTTTTCTTGTCGCTGAGAACTGGTTCAAATTTATCACGTATGATCCAATCACCTGATTCCACCCGGACAATAAATTTTACTCTGAAGAAATACTTGCTGGAGCCAAGTTGTGATATTATCGTTGCTGCGCGGTTGTCGTTCATGGTAGCATCAACAACGCCATCAATTCGAAATGTTGACCAACTATGAGATGCACCATCACGCTTGAATTCATTGATACAATCGCGTATTTTACTCAACAGGGTTCTATCGTTTATTAACGCTTTTGGTACGTCCTTGAGGACTCTATCGAGATTAAACCTAATATTTTTCCAGGGCTTAATTGCTGCTAATCTCTCGAACTCATCCATATAATTAAAACAAGTATTTAAATAAAAGAATATAGTATAATGAATAAATGCAAATGGTTGATGATTGGGTCGACAACCCCGTGCAATACATCATGCAGAGGTGAATTCTCCGGGTATCATTTACAAAGCGTTCGTAATGGTTCTCTTGGCCCCCTCCCGTGCTTGGTTTGCCACGTTGGTGTAAGAGGAAAATCGCAGTTGTGTATCAATTGTGGCGGAAAGCGATACAGGGAACTAAAACGCTATTATGACAAGCGAATTAAAAACGCCGTCATTGACCCCACCGCCGACTTCGTCATCAAAACCCCCCAAGACTACGTTGAAAGATTTATAATTAAACCAAATAATAAATTAGACAAGTAGTATTATTATACAAATGGACCAAGAGTTCAGACCTCACCCTGTGCTCGTCAATTACGAGGCATCTCGCGACGGCATTGTTAGAAACCGCAGACTAAAAAACCCAGTTGGTACCGTAAATAATCACGGGTATTTGATGTTTGGTGCCGGGGGGAAAATTTATCTTGTTCACAGGGTGGTATTTGAAGCATTTAACGGATTAATCGAGAATGGGCTTGTGATTGATCATATTAATAATAATAAGACTGATAATTCTCTTATAAACCTGCAAGCCATCTCTCAGAGTGAGAATAATAAAAAAGGCCAAACTGGTAAGTTTTCAAAGCAAGCAAGGGGTGTTAAATCGTTTGATACAACAACGCACGAAGAAAAAATATTTCAGCCGATGAATGAGGCAGGAAAATATTTCGATATTTGTAGAGCCTCAGTTCGAGATGTTGCAGAGAATATAACTAAAACAGCGATCTCAAAAAAGACGGGTCACAGAATTCGATTTTCATATATAGATACGAAGTCACCGTGACAAGGCCACCGGCACCCATGGCGCTGACGAAGTCGCCATGACAGTGTGAAACGTTATAATCAATAAATTGTCTGTTCCGGAAGAAAACAAAGTATTCAGTGTTGTTAAACACCTCGGGATTGATACGCGGGGTTTCATTTTTTTTAAATTTAAAAATAAGATGTTTTATAAGAATAATGAATATCGAAGACATCAATAATATATTAGACGAGATTTCAAAATTAAAAAATCAAGGAATTGAATTATCTGATGGTCTCGACAGTGAAAAAATATTATCCGATTATGAGATTATTAACGAACAATCGAAACGGGGGCGTTTTACCCTGGCCCGCGAGTATTTTTTTATAAAACGATTACAACATACGATTAATGAGAACCTGTACCACAATGACGCAAATGCATTCATTGGACTATTTACTGCCGTTGAAATAATACGAAAAAAACTCGGACGTGTTTATGAACGACGCCGGGAGATTTCTAGTAAGATCAAAAACATTAGAAGGATTATAGACGGAGCCTCCGATGGCACACTCGGCGAGAAATTAGAAATTGCGGAGCAATTGCAATAATGGTAGGCGAATCACTTACTACTCGGCTAGCCAGAGAGTGGCTAGCGGCGCTTAAAAAGTTCATATCGTTACGAGACAGAGTGAGAGAGAAACTTCAAACGCGACAACAACTACAAACTGATTTTGCTGTTGGAAGCGAACAACTCTTTGCCCCGGTAACTAAAGCGACCAAAGATGTTACGGCGGCAACTGTACCCGTTCTCGATGCGCTTGAAAAGATAGCGGCTCAAACCAAACAAACAAAAAGGTCTTTAGAAACACTCCCTGCAAAAATAGCGGCTGCTACAACACGGAGGCCACCACCACTCGCTATAACGGAACCACAAGAACCTTATGTTACAATGGCCGACGAGGAAGAACTAGGCGCCACCGCAAGAGAACCAGAAGAAGAAATACCAGAAGAAGAAATACCAGAAGAAGAAATACCGGAAGAAAA
Source organism: Sinohyriopsis cumingii (assembly GCA_028554795.2). NCBI lineage: Eukaryota > Metazoa > Mollusca > Bivalvia > Unionida > Unionidae > Sinohyriopsis > Sinohyriopsis cumingii. The sequence continues at coordinate 56,232,563 of CM068837.1, forward strand.
AGAGAAAGAGGGGAATATACCCCGTAATGTGCTTAGAAAGTCCGCAATAGATCAAATCAGGGCCTTCAGCGATGAAGAATTAGTTGATTTTGCCGATAAAAATTTTACTAAGAAAATACGAGATAAGAAGCATATCAATAGCGGTTACGAGAAAAATATAAAGTCGTTAAAGGATTGGACAAGAATAGTGTATTTAGCGAGTAAACATAAAGATGCATTACCACATCGTGGTGATCCCGATTACGACGCATTCCACAATAAAGTTGAAAACAGAAGACTAAAAAAAGGAAAAGGATACTCTGTTGGTAAAGAATCCTACGGCGTTACCTGTCCTGGTAGTGTTCTCAGTGATATATCACGGCTGGAAGTACTAATTGGAGGAAAACGAGCCGGAAATAACTCTCCGGAAATAATCAATGAGGCCGCTGATATTTGCAAGCGGTTATTTACAGGCGGTATTATGGACATTAATGCATATCGAACGCTCATAGACGAACTCGTGGATGATTAAAAAAATTATAAAATTATAAAATTATAAAATTATAAAATTATCGTTTTTGTTAATTTTTGACCGTTTTTTGCCATTTTTTGACTGTTTTTTGCAATTTTTTGCCATTTTTTGACTGTTTTTGGCCATTTTTTGACTGTTTTTTGCCATTTTTTGAGGGCAAAAACCCAAGGAAATCATTTAGAGAAAATCGATGTTTTTCTGAAAAATCGAGAAAAAAACGACTATAGGCAACAAAAAACGACCAAAAATGACTAAAAATCAAGAAAAAACCAGAAAAAAACCAGATTTTTATAGAGGGCAAAAACCCAAAGAAATTTTGATAAAATTTATTCCGGTTTTTGATTCGGTGGGGGGGGGGGAGTGATCAATCACTGGTGATCACAATCACTAATTGGAAAACTGGTGTTTTTATAATAAGGATGATCATACACTACAACCACGATAAACCAGTACTCGTCTACGTGGTAAACTCGCGATTGCCTGTTTACCGCGCGTACTATGGAGATGGTCTCGGTAGCACCATTGCGGGGTTATTTGCAAGAATGGCTCCAAAAGTAGCGCCGTTAGCCAAACAATTAGGAATGAAGGCTATTGATGTTATTCGTGATAAGGGTATTAGTGCTATTGGAGATGTTGCCGGAAAGGCGCTTTCAGCCGCGCGGGACAAACTAATGTCGTTGGTGAGGAGAAAAAAACAAAAACCACCGGTGATGCCATCAACGACAGTGATGCCTGCAAATGTCAGTAAAGTAATAAATAACGCCGTGGAAGAAAAACTAGAGTCGTTGGCGGCGACGACTCCGCCAATGGCGACTTCGCCATCCGCCGATGAGGCAACCAACGCGCTCATGAACGCGATAGCGGGAAGTGGTCTACGATTAAAAAATCGCAATTGAAAACATCAACATGATAAATAATAAAATGTTTGCGCGTACCGCTGATCCCGCGTTTGATATGGACGCCCCAGTGCGCAGGGACGATTCTGTCCGCGATTATCAATATTATTCTTATTATGCAGCGCAACCCGACCTACGATCGCGAATTGAACTTCAAGTCCAAGATACAGGTAAATACTTTCTGCCGTGTGAGGCGTTTATCGAAATTGAGGGAGAACTCGTGACAAATGCTGCCGATAATGCACCATACGCAGATGACGATCGTGTTCGAGTTGGCTTCGTTAACAACGGTATCATGGAGTTATTTGAGAGTGCCAGATATCTTATTGACGGGCGAGAAATTGAATCAATAGAACGCGAGGTTGATGTTGCAACGACGATAATTGGGTTAGCGAGATACTCGGATGATTATACAAGATCGGCGGGCACATCTATGATGTTTGCGAAGGACACCACTAATAACGCTGACCATGTTCAGTACGTTAACGTGCTGGTGGAAAGAGATACCGCAGTTGACCCACAGGCTGAAGCAAATAACCCAGACCGCAGAGCAAGACCAGGCGCTAATTTCAATATTATAAAAAGTCTTAACGATAATTACAATATGGGATTCGCAACACGAGTAGGGATGTTGCAAAGACCACGCCGACAGTTTTCATGCGCGATTCGACTCAATCACATATTTGGATTCTGCAGAAATGTTAGAAAAGTCATCTATGGGGCTAAGCATACAATCGCGCTGACGCGAAGGGGCGATGATAACAATGCAATATGGCGTGCTGCTGGCGTCGCTGCCGGTAAAGTCATTTTAACTAAAATGGCATTGTGGATGCCGGTGCTGACTCCATCAGTTACCACGGAAGCACGATTGTTAGCATTTATGGAACAGGGAGGGAAATCGTTGTTGAGTTGGCTAGCGGTAACAACTGATGCTAAAGAGGATAACGTCGCCGATACGTTTACATGGCACTTGGCATCAAAACAGGGTGTTTCAGCCCCGCGTCATATATTTGTTGCGTTACAGAATAGGGAACGATTGGGTAATCAAGAACGCAGCCATATGATATTTGATCAATTAGGAGTCAGGGATGTTTCGCTGAGAATAAACGGACAACAGGAACCATCCGAGGATATACAGCTTAATTACGGCGACAACCATATCGCACGTGTGTACCATCGATTGCTGTCATATATGGGTCGTGATCAAAACGTCGACACCGGTTTGCAAATATCACAACTTGATTTTAAAAACCTGTATCCGATTTATTATTTTTCGCTGGAACATCTTGATTTAACGAGACAATCCGTCGTTGATATACACTTCCGAGCTCGTATAGCCCCGGCTGGTGCCGATTATAGAGCGGTTGCTGTCATTCTCAGCGATAAATCAATGCTGCTAGAAGGTGTTGGTGGACGAATGAGAATCGTTGATGCGCCAGTGGAAAACATGTAATTGAAAGCACAAAACGCGTTTACAATAAATGTCGTATAGTGTCGTCAGTGTAGAGTTGACTGATGGTCAAGTCAAGAAATTGCGATCAAAGTCGGCTAAACAATGCGGGACCACAATAACGCTGAAGCCGTCACAGATGGTAGGTGGTAATCATAAGATATCGTTGACGGCGCGTCAAATAAAACATTTCAATGATGCGATGAAGAATAAAAAGGGTGTTCAAGTAAATTTCTCGGCCGCAGCGATTAAAAACATGGAAAAGACCGGTGGGATATTTCCGCTGTTAGCTGCGATTCCAGCGTTGATTGCCGCGGCCGCACCAGCAGTGGCTAAGGCGGCGGCGTTGGGGGCCGTTGGCACCGCGGCGGGGATGGCATTGAAGAAGGCAACCGGGAAAGGCTACAAAAAAAAACGACCCGTGGCCGGAAAGGGTCTAAGACTACCGGGAACTCCGTATTCATGGTACTCGGGAAAGGGTCTAAGACTACCGGGAACCGTTTATTGACTCAGGAGTCAATGACTCCCATGTCTAATTTTGATTTAATAGACGCCGCAAACGCGCTAGCGATAAAAAACTTCAGAGGTGTTTTTATGAGGGATCAATTACCGGCGGCACCAAGGAATATTGAAACCGGCATAATTAACCTCGATGGGTCCTCCGGAGCGGGAACTCATTGGGTTGCATACGCGATTGATCCGCGTGCGATCGTCTATTTTGATTCATACGGGTTAGCCCCGCCAAACGAGTTCATGCGGTATATCCGGGCGTGCTCAGCCCGGGCGTGTTCAGCCCGGGTTTTTTATTCCACGCTGCCAACACAGCAGTTAAGTGACCCACCGATATGTGGCCGTGAGGTATTGAACGTACTTGCGGCGATTTCATCATCGCGAAAACCACCTCATGTGGTTGTAAACGAATACACTAGTGGGGTCGTAGAGGCCCGGCGGGTTAATTAAAAACACCGTTTTTTTTACAATAACGATGATTGATATTTGGGGACGACCGGTTTCGGCGCTGAAAGAATCCACGAAAACGCCCGCCACCGATGACATAAAAAAACTAATTGAGGATGAAATCGCTGATACGTTGAATTTAACCAGTGTTGACCCAGGCGAAATAGTTGTATTTCAAGACCGCCAGGGTAAATTGAAATCCAGTAATGTGTCGCTGGATGACGTTTTAACACGACAGCGTGATGCGACGGACGACTTAAACCGGGTGAACATCTGTCGACGGTGACGGATAGGGTAACATTAGTCCAGGACGGTTTTACAAGGTTAGATAGATCGGTGACCGAACTTGACGCGCAGGTGAAAAAATCTGTCGCCGAGGTGAAAAAATCTGTCGCCGATATACAACTCACTACTGCTAGTTTTTTTGGGGACCCGACGGTAACCGAACCGAATCTTGCGGGGATAAAAACTACTATTTCGGAGTTTACAACGCTGTCGGGCCAATTTTACACGTTACGAAAAAATGTTAACAGGATCGATGACAACTTTGATAAATTCTTTGGTAAAAAAAATACCAAGCTGGATGAGATTACAACAACTATAAATGATATCACTGCGTATGGAGGGGAAATAAAAACGATCAAAACTGATGTTGCAACGAACAAAAGGAGTGTAGACTCGCATGAACGGGAAATAGAAACAATCGGCGCTAATGTTGCAACGATCATAAATAATGTAGACTCGCATGGACGGAAAATAGAAACAATCAAAGCTGATGTTACAACGATCATAAATAATATGGCCGCGAATACACAGGACATATTAATAATCAAAGATAATGTTGAAGAGAACAGAAGGGGTGTAGACGCGTATTGGCGGGGAATAGGAATAATCAAAACTGATGTTGCAACGACCATAAGTAGTGTAGACTCGTATACACAGGAAATAAAAATAATCAAAACTGATATTGAAGCGAACAAAAAAAATATAGACGCGTATTGGCGGGGAATAGGAATAATCAAAACTGATGTTGCAGCGAACAAAAAAGGTATAGACGTGCATACATATGAAATAGGAACAATCAAACTTGATGTTGCAGCGAACAAAAAAAGTATGACCGAGAATACACGAGAAATAGAAACAATCAAAACTAATGTTGCAGCGAACAAAAAAAATATAGACGCGAATTTACTGAGAATAGAAATAATCGGAACTGATGTTGAAGCGATTAAAGACGGACTACCGAGAGTAGCAGAGCAATTCGAAAAAATAAAAACCCCTCATGAGAACATCATCAACACAGTATACACAATTCGGCATGGATCATTCGATTGGACTCCTACACAGAATACAGTAAATATCACCGCAACTGTTAAGGGTATTTATCGATTGACACTGGTTTCAATGATGCAGTTTAATATATTATCGTCAAGTTCATCCGGGTTTAACAATACAATATCAACAATTATAGACAAGGACGCAACCGAACAGTTTACAATTTATGCCGTTGATAGAAATCTAGCCGGGGCAAACATCACATGGTATGTGGAATTTGTAGCGAATCTAAGTAATTAAAAACACTAGCTCTTTTAAAATAAAAATGACCACCAAGGAAATTGAATCAGAGGTATCACCGACGTCACATCAATATCGATTCGATACCGCAAAAGAATTCTCCGCGAACTTGAAAACGCTTTCCGAACAATACCGTGTAAAAATAAAAAAATACCGCCGAAAAATAACCGCCATCGACGCGGTCGTGTACTCGGTGTCGGGTATAGTAGCCGGTACCGGTGTTATTTTATCCACGGTGACCACGATAGCCCCGATCGCTGTTCCAATCGCTGTCTCCGCGATGACAACAGTTGCTGGAGTTGCCAACGCAATCACTAGGAAGATATCATCGTGTTTTCAGAAAAAACTCAACGAGTATACAGTAAAACATCAAATAGTATCCGACGAGTACTCGAAATTATCCGGGTTGATCTCGTTGTCGATGGATAATTTGTTCGTATCCGATGTTGAATTCTCCACGATGGTCCAGTTGTATAGCTCCGCGATGTCAAAAATCGAGGATTTTCAACTGGAAGCCGGAACCACTTCGATGACCTAAAAACAAGCAGGTTGTTAATACTCGGTGTCAAAATTAAACACTAAAAACAACGAATAATAATAATGTCGCTGAACCCCGAAGGGTTTCAATTACTTCAGCGGATCGCGGAGAATACCACTCCGGTACAAACAAGTATGATATCAGTGACATCAACGAAACCCGAATTCAGTGTGAACTTCCCATCGCCGGTTCCAGTGAAGGAAATAGCGCTGGCAAAATTGCGAATATATCACAGTTGGCCTAATATCCGAGCGGACGCATTTAACGGACAACAACCTAATAACTCGCTGGTTTTTGCATGGACAAATAAACCCGATGGAACCCCAGACTGGAAGGAGGTTACAATACCAACTGGGTCATACCAAATAGAACAAATCAATGGAGAATTTCAGCGCAGGATAAAATCGATCACAGGAAAAGAATCAAAAATCGCTATTACGGTTCATGAACCGACGTTATCGTCGACGATTGAAATAAGCACACCGGGGTATATGGTTGATATTTATGGCAGTTCAATAAGAACCATACTAGGTTGGCCCAAGAATCCACCTCATGAAATCCCCGCGGACAAGCAATCGTATCATGAGATTACCCCCCGGTATCGAACTGATTGGTCTATTATAAAAGGCGCGTTATTACCCAGCAAGTTTATATTTCGAGACAGGAATATCATGCAATGGGAGTTTCCGCATAAGGAAACTCCTAAATTGTTCGCGTCGACCACAGTTGGTTTAAATGATATCACTGATGCGTTTGCCGAGATTAATCGTATTTACCAATCACAACTAGAACAGCTACGGGAAACAAAAACACGAAAACACGTTGAGGTGTTAAATCAACTTATATCAGACATGGAATATATCAATAAACGAATCGTTAAAACAATATCCGATAGCAGCGATGATAATAAACAACGATTCCTAACCGAGTATAATATCGCAGAAGCCGATTTACCCGATTTCAGGTTTCCAGGATACAACGCGCCAGAACCAAGAAAGTCTCTTAATGATTTTCTCAGTCCATCAACTTATATCCTCAAACACGATAACGGAGATGATGGTAGGCATATTGCCCCGTACAACGTAAATATCGCATCGGTGATAGCGATTAATCTAGTGTGTGATGTTATCGAAGGAAGTTACCAGGTGGATACCAAGCAATCAAATCAAGCTCAACAGGGATATATTCTTTATTCATTTTCACCAACAGCCCCTCCGGGATTTTTAATCTTTGAGAGTCCGATTAATCCGGTCTATATGCGATGCCATAATCGGTTTTTAACGAGAATTAATTTTAGACTTACCGATCAGTCAAATAACCTAATTGATCTACAAGAGGAGGAGTTAGTGATCACTCTGTTTGTAAGATCATGAGGATCTTCATTGTAACCATTTAGCAGCAGAGGGGGCGATGACATCGACGCGGTCGTCGCTGTGTTTACCGGACGCTGACGACGCTGGGGATCGACGCGCAGAAGGTGTTAATTAAACCAAATGACGATTGGACGATCCCCCGACGACGACGTCGTTTTTTTTTTACCAGGCGCTGACGACGCTAGATCGTTGAGTGCAGAAAGTATTAATTAAACCAAATAACGTTTGGACAAAATGTCGGATTCGCCCCCTCTGCTGCTATATGTGCATGAATTAACACCGCGTTGCTTCATTTCTCGCGCTAATCGATGTGTTGGCGTTAACACAACAACGTCAGAGTTTTTAAATAATTCTATTATTCTTGTTGTTTTTTCCGGATCCACCTGACGCGTTCACGTAGACGGTTTTATATAGTGATACCGGATCATTCACGGATGGTTCTGTTGAAATTTCTAATACGGTATCAGAATAATATTTATCTTCCACGGCAACATCGGATGGTATACAATAATTAAGGATATTTTCATCTTTGGTTCTCCACGTGTCCCATGAACCATCACCGGTTAAATTTTCCAGCGTTGATAACTGTTTTCTGTTAACTAACTACGGTGCCTAATTTTAGTTCGTCGGATAGATAAATATTTTCTCGGTTAAAAAATATACCTTTCTCGGCGGTATCAGCGATTATAAAATCTAATTGGGCTTCGTCGATTATTAATCTACAATGATGTCGTTGATCATCATATGCACCGCCCTGAGTAAATTTACCAATTATATTTCTACCGAAGTCTTTTGTGTCGTCGTGTTCCGTTGGTAACCAAATTGTATTTTGTTTTTTATATGAAATAATTGCTTCACTGACTGTCAACGACGGTAGCGTCGCAGAATCCAGCATATATCGCATCAGCACTACTGGAACCCATTATTGTTCTGAAAAGTTTTTACCAAACCAAACATAACAGATTTTATGTATATTAGGAGCGAGTTTAAACGAAACAATACGAGCAAATCCAGTCATGGGAAAATCTGGCAGCGGGCCATTAATTGATACACGAGTCATCTCGTCGGTAGGATGACTAAACTGTTTAAAATATTTAGCACACTCACCCATCTCTAAAAAACTTCCAGGATAACACGCGATCATGTCAAATGATATCATGTCAAAGTAATTATATTTAGTATTCCATAATCCGCCGTGTCCGTATTCAATACAACTCGCCTGAACATCTTTGAGAAATTCTCGTCGCGTTGGTTTCCATGATTTTTTTCCCTAGCAGCGTGAGCAACAACAGATGGAACAGTAAAACAATTAAGTAATAGCTGCTCGGGATTCATCGAATATTTTTCAGCTAATTCTTCCATGAATTATGTAATGATTGACTTCTGTACACGTCTCCGTTAGGTCGCACAAATTGATCATATTGCTCATCGCTTTAAAATAACCAAACTGATACCGGATCGGATTTACTTATTTCATGAATAAACAAACATTTTCGTAGCAGAATGTTCTGTAGCAGAATTTTCTGTAGCAGAATTTTCTGCTGGTTAGAATTTAACAGTACGATCTCGAGGAAATATCGTTACCGCGTTAGTCCACGCATGAGAATTATGATCAACAATTGCAATAGGTGCTCCTTTGGATTTATACGCAGATGAATATAAAATCTCCCCCGATATCGTTTTTACCATCATGGGAAATTTTAACCTCGTTGATAGCGTGGCAACATCATTAACTGATGCACCAGCAGCAACTGATTCCACCCATGTTGTTATTTTTTCTCGTCGTAAATCAGTTAAACCATTTCCGCATTTCGCGTTTGTAACATGTTATATTACTCGTTCAGCTACACAATTTATTTTTGTTGAAATTTTCATCAGCGCGAGCTCGCCAACGTCAGGTTTATCACGAAGTTGATCAATTCCATAAACAACAGCGGTAACAGGATAAGCGCGAATATAATAAGGTTTATCAATACCTGTCAGTAGGCCCGGTTTATATTTTCCGCTTACTACGACAGATTTTTTTCCACCAATTACAGGATCTCGTTTATCACGAGTTATCCATACGTCATTGTCGTTGTAAACGATAAATTTCATCCTGAAAATAAATTTTTTATCACCTAGCGAATTAATTATTTTTTTAGCTCGCACGTCATTCATTGTGTTATCAACGGTGTTAATTTTCCACGTTGACCACACATGAGCCGCACCGTCATCGTAAAATTCTTCCTTGGCGCGATTTACTTCAGGTAAATCATATTCAGCATCATCAAGGTCGAATAAACTCATGTCATATTTCAGACAAATATCTAAATATAATGAATCAGTTCAAATGGCTAATGGTTGGTTCATTTACTTGCTGTTAAAAATTATGCCGAGGTGAATTCTGCTGGGCACATTTACAATCTATTCGTAGAACCTGCCCAGGACCTGCTAGATGCGTCCAATGTAGCATCGGGAATTCGCGGAAAAACACGAATATGCAAGCAATGTGGTGGAAAACGCTATCGAAAACTAAAAAGATATTACGATAAAAAGTCTGCTGATAGTGATATCGCTATTAGGCGCGAAGAAGATTATCTAAACAGGTTTTCAAGCAAACTATTATTTAGAGAGATAATAATTGCTATATGGATACAATCTTCAAGAATCATCCAATCATCGATAACTATGAAGCATCATGCAACGGCATAATCAGGCATTATAAACTAAAAAATCCAGTTGGTAACGTCAATAAATTTGGTTATCTTCATTTTATAGCCGGAAAGAAACATTATCTTAATCATGGATTTGTATTTGAGTGTTTCAACGGACTAATCGAAGACGGGCTTGTAATTGATCACATTGACGGAAACAGACTAAATAATTCTATATCTAATCTTCAGGCGATCACGCCAAGTGAAAATTATGTAAAAGGAAATACCGGAATAAACTCAAAATATCCCAATGGTGTTAAATCAGTAAATCTAAGTACCAACGAAGAGATAATATTTCTGTCAATGAATTCCGCCGGTAACTATTTTGATATTAACTCAGCCTCGGTATGACGAGTTGCAGAAAAATAATTAATTCAACATTTTCTTATCGGTTTGGAGACTGGATCAAATTTAGTTATGTTCCAATATAGGATTAAAATTACCTTTGATTTTAAAATCAAAATAATTATAAAATCAAATTATATTATTTTTTTACTTTTAGAAACATAAATTAATATATAATGAATGAAGAAAATATCAACTACGTAATTAAATCCAATGAGGCATTAAAATTAAAGAAATAAAATTATCAGCCGATTTAGACTCGGACAAAATCATTGACGATTTTGATTTCCTAGCACAAAATAAGCAGGAAGGTCGATACGTGTTGTCATCTGAGTATAAATTTATAAAGAAAATTCAATCAGCGATGTATCAGTCGCTGGCTGACAACGATGAATCAGCGATAAAAGAATTTGCCGCGTTAGCTAACGCGGTTGAACAAATCCGATCGGAATTGTCTGACGAATACGAGGCTAAAAGTGATTAATACTCGTGTGCAACAACTAAGAAAGTTGCTTAATGAAGAAAAGCAATATAATAATATTATTTTTAATAAAACTAAAACAAAATTATACGTTGTCAGGTTTTTACCTATTTGTTGTGTTATTTTTTCAGGTATACAGGAAAAGTATTTTTTATGATCGCACCAATAAATGAATGCTTAGTGTTTCGCCGCGTAAATAAAGTAGGTTTCCAGACTGATCTGTTAATCTGAAATTTATTCTTGATAATATACTATTATGGCATCGTAGGTAAACCGGATTGATTGGTTCCTGCACGATCAAAAAACCAGGTGGTTCTTTCGGTATAAATGTATAAAGAATAAAACCCTGCCTGGCTTGATTTGACACTGACGAATCCGTGCTGTAGCTGTTTTCGACGATGTCACAATTAAGATTAATTGCAACAACGTTAGTTATATTTACAACCTCCGGTGAGCTATGCCTGCCACCGCCAGATTGATCATAATCGCGCATTAAAATAGCTTCTGGCGGCAGAGATTTTCTCCACGCGGTTACCATCGTAGAAAATAACTCATCAACGGTGTCAGTGACGGATTTTTTTAATACATCTACGTTATAACCGGAAAATTTAAAATTTGGTAATGTTGCTTCGGTCAGTGAATACGCGGTTAAAAAATTTTGTTTATTAAGTGTTTTATTATAAATTCTTCCTTGAATTAATCGTGTGTGTATATATTCCATGTCGGATGCGAGCTGATTTAGTAATTCTACGCGTTTAGTAACCTCATCGCATGAACTTTATACATTAAAAATACACTCTTGAAAATACTGCCTTAGCAGCTGTATTTGTTTTTTATGTTCCTGATTAATTTCTCCAAACCACGTAATGTCATCACTTAGAAAAAAAAATGTTTTCCCCACTCTAATAAAGATTATTAAAACTATAATAATACCCGCTACCACCATGAAATATCCACTATAAATTGTTTTTATCAAATATAAGAAATTTACCACCTGAAGTATAATCTTTTATCTTACTTAAAATACTTTTGTAACTCGGATCAAATTCATGATAAGATTTTCTGTCTGTGACATAGGCGGATTTTTTAGGTTCTGGCGGCGCTGGTGGTTGTTCTGGCTGAATTACTGGCCATCCTAGAACGGTTCTTGTTGAACTCGCATAAATATCAACGACGTAATCTGAACTTACTTCGATAATCGAAGTTAACCTTGGGTCGTGTGCGGATATTTTTATTCCTTATTCTTCTCCGGTTATATTTTTTATTCAACGTGTTAACTCATTATTGATTTCTTCGATCTGGTAACTACCTGTTGGTACGTCAACAACAGTACAATTGTGTACTCCGTCGGTGTTATTTTAATTTGTAAAAAAAGAGAATTATTTGATAATAATCCTCCGAATGATTTGGATCTGATATTGGGCCAGCTGAGATATACTTGCAATTGTGATAGCGCTATTTCGTCAATAGAAATAGCTGTTGGAAAATTAATACTAAATTCCGGGTTAGTCGAGCTCTCCGAAATCATCGTGGTCTTGTGTGGTGTTGTGTTTTCACGATCTGCTGAAGTAATTATGTCATTATTATTATCCGTTACTTTAATCGTTTCGAAAATTTTTATCATCGTGAAAAATTCGGTGTCAGATATATTCCCGTCGCTGAGACTTTGTGATAACAACGAAGATAATTTTGAATACGCGGCCGTTGCTGTGTTCAATTTAATCACGTAATCGGATAATTTTTCACTGGTACACGAATATATTTTATTGTAATCGTATTAAGAACACCTGCAACCGTTGCAGCGCTGGAAACGCAGATAGTTACTGTTATCGGAGCCATTTTTGTCATCGCGGATAATATTATTCCAGCACCAGCAACAGCCGCGGATACCGAATAAACAACAACGTCAATGATAACTAACTGGCGTTGATATTTTTTTATCTTTATTGTACACGTCAATGATATTTTTCAACGACGACTGCCACGTACGCGCCTGATTATACCTGTACTTGGATGCGCTCATTATATTTTATACGGTGAATAATTGAGGTGTTTCAGTGATAAATTCCATAGCCCACCAGTATGATATTGGTAATATTCTTTCGAGTTCCAATGTAAATACTTCTTGGACATCTTTATTCAGTAAAATATTTAAGAATCCGAGTTGTCTAACGGTTTGTTGTCTCCAGTCATATTCTTTAGTTAAAATTCTGAATCTTGTTTTAGAAAATGTATATAACCGGTACACTCCAGTAATTGTTGCAATGTATTTGAGAGTGTTATTTTCTGGCGTCCACGTTGATGATCCTGTTGCAGTGATACATATCATGTCTTTGACCTGTGATGATGTTACCGTCGGTGGAATCTTAACAAAGCTGGTTTTCTCGATAATTCCAGGATGTAGTAAACTAGTTGCTTCAAATAGATGAACGGTGGTTTTAATATCAGCGAGTTTTGTATTAATTTCATCTATTTATTTAGTTGTTTCAGTGGAAAATCCTTGGAATCCCGGATTCCATTGATTGATTCTTACAATAGTGTTATTTATTCTTTCATTAATTTCTTCATTGATTTTTCTGATATTTTTATCAGCTCTTGTAGTTGTTTCCGTAGCTGTTAGATTAATTTGTCTAATAGCCTCATTAATATTTCTGATATCTTCAGCGGTGTTTCAAACAACTTCAGCGGCGTTTCCATTAATTTTTGTGGCATCTTCATTAGTTACTCTGATAGCTTCTTGAAGAGTATTAAAGCCACCTACGTGAGTGTCGTATTCTATTCGTCGGAATATATCGGCTAGTTTAATATTACGCGTTTTTAGTTTTCCGTGTTGATCCTGAAAAATAATAACCTCGTCAGGATTTATTCCTGATATCGCTAAGAGAATATTAACGTCGTCCTTTGTTGCGTATTTAGATAAATCAATATCAACAGATTTTTTTCTTGATGTGAGAGATCTTCCATAAATGTCAACCATTATTTATAATTGATTGATTTAATTTTTCAGATGTATACTCGTGGACAGCTTTATGATATGATTTAGTTGATTTAGATATTGCTGTAAGAAGATTAATTGCTTCACGGCCACATATAGGAGGATCGGTTAACGTCTGCGTTGGTAACGTAGAATACCACGTTGGCGTAATTGCGCTACATAATTTAGAAACTCATGTGGTGGAGCTAACCCATACGAGTCAGCGTAAACAAGTTCACGCGGATTAATAGCGTAAGCTACCCAGTGAGTGCCAGGATCGTTACTATGATCGAGATTTATAATTCCTGTTTCATCACGGTTTGGACTCGCCGGTAATTGATCTCGCATAAATACTCCTCTAAAGAATTTTAGTTTTAGTTTTTTAGCGGCGTCGATTAAATCAAAATTTGACATTGGTGTAAGACTCGCTGCGTCTAAAAACGTTTTGGATACCATGACGAAGGTGTTCCTGGCAGTCGAAGGCCTTTTCTGTACCACGACGGAGGTGTTTCTGGCAACCTTAGGCCGAATCATTTGTGTTGCTATATTTCCCCCCTAACATTTTTTTGTAGCCATTCCAGATGCTGTTCCAATAGCACCTAGCGCGGCTGCTATTGCCGCGACAGGAGCAGCTGACGCTGATTTAGCTTTACTAAAGTGTTTATGTTGTGTTTTAGTTATTGACAGTTTATTTGGACCACCTTGAATCTGGTTACTTTTTAATGTTAATTTCACACCGCAAACTTTTGCGGTATTTGATTGAAGTTTTTTCATCTGACCCGGAGTCAGACTTACGCTAGCGTGATCGTATGGCATTGTTTATAATAACGCAGTTGATCTAAATTTAGATTACATTTTTTCCACAGTAGCATCAATGATTCTCATTCGGCCGCCAATACCTTCAAGAAGCATAGTTCTATCGCTGAGTATAACAGCAACTGCTCTAAATTGAATAGCGCCTGCATTAGCTACCCTGGCTTTGAAATGTATATCAATTGCAGACTGTTTTAATAAATCAATATGTTCTAATGAAAAATAATGGATCGGATTATAATTTCTGAAATCTAACTGTAATATTTGTAATCCGGTATCAATATTTTGATCTCGCCCTAGAAAACTTAACAGACGATGATATCCACGCGCTATTGATTTACCATCAAAATCTAACGAGATTTCTTCAGATGGTTCTTGACGCCCATTTATTCGTAATGATATTTCACTAGCATTGTAACTATCAAATATTATATGACTAGCTGTTTGATTATTTGATCGATTAGCAGCATGAAGAACAATAAAGATATGTCTTGGTGCAGAAACACTCTGCTGTGATGCTATGTGCCAGGTAAAATTACCATTAATGTTCATAGGTATACTATCAGTAGTTGTTGTCAACCATGACATTACTGATTTACCATCCTGATTCATAAAAGAATGTAATTTATTTTCTTCAGTTATTGATGGCGTTACTGATGACATCCACAATGTGAGTTTACAAAATACCACCTTACCATTATCGCCAGCACCAACACCAGCCTCTCTTCAGATGGCATCGTTGCTATCACCTTTTCGATAAAGGACAACAGTGTTTAGCCCCAAAAATAACTTTTCTATAATCTCTACAGAATCCAAATATATGCGATAATGGAATCGCACATGAAAATCTTCTACGATTACCTGATAACATATTTTTACGCGTAGTATATCCTAGATTAAAATTATTATTAGAACCAAAAACTACTGGTTCAACATCAACATCGGCGGCAGCAACAAAATTTTTTGGCCGTCTAATATTATACGGATTATTATCAGCGTGATTAGAATTATCTTTAGAAAACATCATACTCGGACCAGCCGCTATAGTACAATCGTCTGAATACCTAGCTAAGTCTATAATTGTTGTAGCAACATCAACATTATCGTTAATTGATTCGATTGCTTTTCCATCAATTATGTATGTGGCGCTCTTGAATAACGCCATAATACCATTCTTAAGAAAACCAACATTAAAACCGGCTCCATACTCGGTATTATCATTCTTTATAATTTCACCGACAACCTCAATAAATGCCTCACATGGTAGAAAATATATACTAGTGTAATGTACCTGTAATTCGATTCGACTATCACTATTTGGTGTTATTGCATCATATGAATAATGCTGATAATCACGTACTGATTCGTCTTTACTTACAGGTTCATCCATGTCAAAAGCAGCATTAGATATTCTCGAAAACATTTTATTGTAATTGTTATCTTCTAAAACAAAGACCACTTCCTGATACCATACTAGTATTTACTATTTCATTTCCTTGATTTATCAACGCAGTTAGTTTTTTATTTGCTGCCTCATTTATTACCTTACTAACATCGTTGGGCATCACTGCTGTACTTGGTAACGTGATAGGTTTTTTCGGCGTACTAAATTTAATATTCTGTCTTTGACGGTACTAAATACCTTACTGGCAGCGCTACCAATAGCAGCGGTAGCTTTATCACGAATACAGGCCATTGCCTTCATTGATAATTGTTTTGCAATTGGTCCCGCCGTAGGAGCTATTCGTGTAACAAAACCCTTAACGATGTCACCTATTCCGTTCCCTTAAGTAACTTTGTATACTGGTAACCGTGAGTTTACCACGCGGACAGGTACAGGTCTACGATATTTTTTTATGTACTATCATATTATTTAATTATTTGTCTTTATCTAGTCGCTATAATCGTCAATAAGTTCATCAATTAGATCACGATATACAGCGACGTCAATAATGTTACCTTGAAACAATCTTCGGCAGATATCAGTTGCCTTGTTGATTATTTCTGATGAGGTATTTCCTGCTCGTTCTCCTCCAATAAGAACCTCTAGCCGCGATACATCATTGACAACGTTGTCGGGGCAGACAGAATTATAACCGCTGCCGGTAGCACCAGGTGATTGCAGTGGAGAATAAAATTCTTCTTCAGGAGATTCTGGTCGTTGAGATTTTTTTTTTCTCCTCAGCTACAAGTTTTACAAATTCTTTATATCCGGGATCTTTAGTATTAATATATTTCTTGTAGCAGCAAAATATAATACAGAATTCCAATTATTAGGTCTTATTATACCAATATATTCTGGTTTTACATATTTTTCTTTTTTATCATAACCATATGCAGCAATATTAACTAAATTTTCTCTGTCTTCAAAAACATCAAGAACATCATCGGTAAAACATTTACTAGGTTGTAGCATAGATTGCGGTGAAGGTTGTTGTTCAGGTTGAGGTTGTGGAGATAGTAACGTCTGTTTTCTTTGTATTTGCACAGGTGGAGGTTGTTGTCTGGATTGTTGTTTTTATAATTGTCTAAATTTATTTATTGCTTCAACAAATGCATTATATTTAAGATCGGATTTTCTAGCTTGACTAGTTTCATAATGGATATTATATATCCACTTGTTCCATGTTTCACGAAATATAGGTTTATCGGCGTATTCAGGTTTTAAAACATTTTTTCGTTGATCAAAAGATAACACAGCAATTGAAACTAAATTATCAAAATCTTTGGCTTTTTTATGGCTTTAATAATATCTTCGGTAAATTTGTCAATTGCAGCAACCCTAGCAACGGTTTGTTCTTCATCATCATCAATTATATCTGCGTCATCATCAGGTGTTTCTTCAATTTCAGCTTCAACTTCAGATACAATTTTAGGCTTATATTTGATTTTAGATTTAGATTTAAATTTAGGTTTAAATCTAGGTTTAAGTACAGGTACAGATGCAGGAACAGGTACAGGTGCAGGAACAGGCTGAGATCGAGTTTGTTCTTCAATTTGTTTTAACACCGGAAGAATACCTCGCTTTCTCACATCAGGATCTTCAATATCTCCCAGAAGGATTTTTTCAGTTGTTGCAGTTACTGGTTTAAATAATAACTCAGGTGACTCAGCAAAACCCTCCTTTGCATCTTCAATTGCTCGTATGTTTCGTTTAACATACTCTCTTAATGGAAGATACTTTTTTATTGTTTCTTGTCGTTCTCGTGCTAATCTAGTCGTGTATGCTTCTCCAACATCCATGAATTTTAATATATTAATGATTTTAGTTTATATGATAATATTTTTTAAATCATGAAATTAAAAAATATTTTGATAAAAAATCCATTACTACCATGGCATCAACTAGGGCAAATACCTGTAGTTGTTTCAGATTTTTTAATAATTTTTAATCATTGTAGAAGCGTTTAATTCTGAAATTAAGCCCTTCTGCGAACAATATTTTCTGTAGAGGTTTTTTATATGGAAAACGAATCTGGTCTGTTCGCCCTACCTGATTAAGATTAATTTATAAAAATAATTTTAATTACCATGGCAGCAACGAGGGAATATCCTATAGTTATTTTCAGATTCTTCAGCGATTTTTAATCATCGTAGAAGCGTTTTATTCTGGAATTCAGCCTTTCTGCGAACAATATTTTCTGTAGAGCTTTTTATATGGAAAACGAGTCTGGTCTGTTCACCCTACCTGCTGCTCACAGACTCATTTGAATACAGGAATAATGACTTTGTTTTACAAAGCCTTTATGTATAAACAAACATTCACCTGACCTATGAGGGAAAAGAGTGCTCTGGAAACTGACCATTGGTAATGAACAAGTTGATTACTTCAAAGACAAGGGCAGATCGTGTACTTAAATTCAAGTCAAAGTCTTCTTTACTTCTTAGTACCATGACTAAACTCATGTACGTACAATCCTCAGTCAGGGGCAGAAATTAAGCATGCGCAGTTACATGCACCCACTATATATGATCCCGCTGGAGTGAATATTAATAGCGAACACCGTGCAATAAGATTTGCGATTCATACAAGCCCTCTGTTCCAGCCATTTGTCATGTATTTGCTAGTAGGGTGTGGGATGGGTAGGTACTTTTGTATGGGCCTAATATTGGCAGAAACCTACATTTATTGCTGTATGCATATACTGCATGTGTGATTTGAGATAGCTGAAAAATGATTATTGCAATATATTGTAGTACTTGCAAATCACATGTTAGATTTCATTTAACTTGTACAAATTGATGATTATATTTTTCAGACTGCATTAGACATTGTGTACTCAGAAACGAATTCTTTTTCATGGTATTACAATACATATTTCGACCCGTTGAAGGAGTTGTCAAATGACTATGAAGTAATTGGAAAGATATTTGGCAAATCAATCTTAATGTTTATCCCAAAAGTGGCATAATTTACGGAACGACGTGATAAATAATTATTGTGCGTTTAAATTATGTGAATGTAAACTTTTAGAATTGTGCTATATTTTCTGCAAAACATGTGAATGTGAACGTGGAACCCTCTGCCAATATAACAAAATTACACCAAGAATATTCAGCAACCTTCAACAATCAATCACTGATCATGTACTTCAGAACTTGAAAAAATACGTACTTTTCATGAAGGTGCAAGAAGCCTTCTTGTCAATATCGTCATTTGTTGGATTATATGGTATCATTATGTCATTGCAAAACAATAAACTTTAATGTAATCTTAGCTAAACTTTTAAATCATATTGACCTTGCCCATAGGTGGGTGAGACTGGGTGCATTTAAACTGGTATGGCCTTAGGGTGGTACTGATTAATTGTATTGATTATCTCATTTAATGGATATCGATGTAGAGCAATCATTAACAGACTCGAATGTAAACCTTGAACTGTCGCATAACCACTGGCACCACTGACACCAGAATTGGTACAACTATAGTCGCTCCTGCCAGGCATGGTATAAGTAGCCTTTTCCATCAAGGAACAAAGTTTGTCAGTGTTTATGTGTGTGCATAGATTTTCTCATTATGTTATACTTTCAGATCTGCTCAAGAGAACTTTTACATTAATAGACTATTTTAAATACGCCATTTATGCTGGATGAGTTGAAATGGTCGTGTATTAAGAGACAACATGTCTTTACTGACCTCTTTTTCTCATTTCCTGGTGTTACCTATCAATACGTGGTTGAATATAGATTGTTTATTTTCAAAAGTCGTAACAATCTAATAGCAGCAAAACAAGCGAATTATGTGTATGTAAATATTATGTTGTTGAAGTAAATTTTGCAAGATTAATTCCTTCTGCAATGCAAATAAAATGAAATGTAATTTACATCACATTGTTCTTTTAGTAGTGTCTCTGCTTTAACAGAATACACCCCATCAGTCTCTTTCTCTCTCTCTCTCTCAATTTATCTCTTTAACTCTCTCTCTCTCTCTCTCTCTCTTACCTCACTAATGATTAAGCCAAGGTAATATTTGTGTATGTATTATATCTTCATAATTATTTCAATTTCATTTTGAAATAAAGCAATCATTGTTTTCATATGATAAACATAATGTTACTTTGTTCTCACTTGGAAAGAAAGTTCAGAAAATGACATTAAAACTGTATTATCTTTTCAAATTATTTTATTCATACCGTTCGTCTGAAAAGATCCACCTACAGACCTAGAACTGAAAATATATCTCTCTGTAGCTATAAGAACTAATAGAGTGAGAACTTTACTTGTCCTGCTGAACTTTTATCACAACACACTGCCAGACAGGTATCGCGATAAATTAGCCATTGAACTATTAAAGACCAGATGAGCTTTTAGGACGTGTTACGAGTTTATGCTCTTAAAATAAGTATCATAAAAGAGTGAAAGACAACAAGCTTTGTAAAATAAAACAAATGTAATTTATTTCCCTGGAATGCAAATTGAAAATGAGAAAAAGAACTTACGGTATTGCTAATTGAATAAAAAAATAATAAAAAAATTACAGACACAAGTCCTAATAATTTAAAGTCCTGAATTAAACTTACAAGTAGTCCAGAAGAAATCCAAACACTGAAGGCCATGATGTGCCTAAATAAAAATAATAATAATAATAATAATGGAGTTTTAGTATTTTTATTATATGCAGACGTATTGATTCAATTGTCATTTATTCAACTGTAACTGATTTAACCGATCTATCAGTGTATCATAATTTCACTAAAGATAATCATAGTTTTAATGTTGGCAACCAAATTATAATTTGCAGCATACAATTAAGGCCATACAAAAAACAGTCAGATTAAAACCTTACTTTTGTAACTGGAAATTTCAACGATAATCATCATGCCCGCCACTGGTAACACTGAAACCTGAATTGCACGTCTTCCAAAACGCTGTATGTTTAACATTTCCATGAGACAGGCATGGACATTCCATACTATAAGAAGCTTGGAAAGACGTTTTATATGCTTTCAGCTTTTCAACTTAATCTGAATCGCCCTTTCTTTTAGACATTGTAGAAAAAATCACCAAACATATGGATTCAAGTCTGTGCGCTTTTGAATAAACTTCTGCGCACTTCCGGTCTTACAGGCTGGGGAATTTCCAAAACAGTTATCGTGAAATGAAACAAATTTTTCCCGTTTATTTTTTTGACAAAATGATTTTTTGTTTCCAGATGTAAAAATAATAATGCAGGAGTGTGGGATGTGCAGTTGAATTCAGGGAGTCTCCTACGAAAAATGAAGGGATGGTATGTCTGCAGTTATATATGCTGTTGTTTAGAAAATAAATGAATTTTATTTAATAAGGTCAAACAAAGAGCTTTCATACATCAAATATAGTCAAGGGCAAAAACCTAAGAAAACAAATCAAATACATAACATTATAAAAAGACTCATTTTACCAACAGTCTTTATTAGCTGACAAATAGTGTCATAAAGGTGATAAGGACAACTGCAAGAGCATGTTCAATGAACAAAGCTCTTTACAAAGGTTCAGTCTCAATCATTTTATTTGGCCTGAGCTTGTGTGTGTGTGTGTGTGTGTGTATGATTTGGATTTTTTACGTAGCTTTAAATTGTTTTAGTCATGTCGCTACGATGTCTGCAGTGTGGCAGATTTTAGTGATCTCTAGGACCGGGTTATCATGTCGCAGACCTGTAGCGTGATGTCCCATCCAGTCACATTATCCTGACACCAGGCCAACCAGTCCTAACACTAACCTCTTAATACTAAGCGCCAAACAAGGCTGCTGTTAATACCATTTTAATAAGTCTTTGGTATGACTCGTCCAGGGATTGAACCCATCAACTCCCGTATCTGAGGCAGACGCTCTAACCACTAGGCTACCAGAGCGGTCTGAAAGGATATTATACTACTACTGACTAACAGGTGAAATATACAGGATTCTTACCTTCATTATTTTCTTTCCAATTCTTTTTACAACATGCCATATGTGTTTGATGGTATGATAGGACATTTTTGAAATTAATAACATTAACACAGTAAGAAAAAACAGTGCCTAATGAGGAGAAAACTGTAAAATCCAGTACATTATCCTCTCAAACAAATTTTGCAATTTTGTTTGCAAATACACTTTAATGAATATTTTTAAAAAAAGACAAGTCAATATAATCAGGAGTTTATATAAGTGTATGGATTTAGAACTTGTACTATAAAGTAGGGTTGTCAAAACTGAAAAGTATGGTGATATTTGGAAACAAAACAAAATAACTCACTCAAAACTGATCCAATTTCTACATGAGTATGTCACCACCTCCTTGATTTTTATTCCTCCCTCAGTCAGTTCTGGCATAGCCTTCTTAAAACCTGCCTTTTTTGAGCCTGATGATTTTCTCTGGACCATCCTTTTGTCCACTGTATGAATAGTCCATACTGTTTTGCTGTTACCCCCATTTTTGTATAGGAACAATACTGGGCTGACTGGCCCGGAGAGTCATTGCACCCATTATCTTAAGCAAAGAAATCGCAGACAACAGTTAAACTAAAGAGAGAAAAATTAAAAGTCATCTTTCAAACATTATTTAATAGACCAAATATGAACTAACTTGCACTTGTATCATTTGTATGGATTTCAAACAAAATAGTCTTCAACAATTTCATCTCTAATTTTATATTAACCATAGGTCGTTGGATGCCTGAATGTGATGTAATATCTATGAAACCTTATAAACCAGTTAAAAAGACAGGAAAAGTAAACTGATATTTTTTATATTTTGTACTATCACTAACAAGATGACCATTAAAAAGTACTGTATCAAAAGTTCAATGAAACTATTTATTACCTATTCAAAATTATGGCCACTTTCAGAAAAGTTGAAAGCAATCTACACCACTCCCTCGATAACTCACGAACCCAATTATAACGTGGGGTCGGGCATGGTTCCCATTTTTAAAACCAGAAAATGCCCTAACAATTGATCACTATTTGTTGAAAAAAATCACAATCAGAATTGGTAACGGAAACTTTGATGTATCGCTCTTTTTATCGTTGAAAACGGTATATAAGACCTAAAAGTTTATTCAAAATTTTGAAATATCAAATTTAAAAATAGGTCATACAATTTTGTTTATATTTTCTTTCCAAACGACATTACTAGTACACTGCAATTAATGTTATGTAAGACAATTTCTGTAAGGAAAATGACACTTAATTTGTGTAGAGTCATTACTTTAATAAATAAATACAAATTAAATATTTTTTGTATCATTTGAAATTTGTGTTTCAGTTCTATCTTAAAGTAAAGTTTGTCGATCTACCATAACAGCTATGTCCATGACCATTTCTCTGAGAATCTAATTAAGTGCCGATCGTGATTTGATAACTGACTTCCGGAAGTATTTGTTGCATCGTTGAAATGAATTAAAAGCTGGCCTCCATTGTATTACCACGTTATAATTAAGCCGTTTGAATCAAATAAAGGAGGTGGAATAAAATAAAAGTTAAAAGGTACCAAAATCCTAAAAACTTAAAATCTAGCAGCCCTGACTTCATTTGATCAATCGAACACTTATACATATTATTGTGTATGCAACATAAATTAACTTAAATTAACCAACTCTTTCATAACTGTGATTAAAGATAACAAGACAGTCAAGCGAAATGAATACTTCATAAAAATAAAGAGCTTGATTTCACAGATACAGACCATTGGGGCAAGCGGGTGTCAGAGAATTCTTGAACTGGCACTAATTTAAAGATATCCTCAAGGATGGAAAGAAGTTTCATTATTACTTCCAAATTTATCACGACATCAATATTGTACTAACTGAACAATAAAAAAATGAGTTTTGACGTAGACACTTGTCTCACGAAATAAATTTCGCGTGTTTAAAAAAAGGAATCTTGTTTGATGGTGTATCAACAGTTAGTCTAGTCCCCTGCTCTGTGGACTCCCGATTTAGCAGGATAATATTAAACACCACTACGGGAACCAGACTTATCAAGAAAACACAAAGCAGTGATGTAATACACATTTTTTTGCGTACACATGATGATTGTTGAAACCAGTTGAACGACCTTTCATATGATGGACTTTTTTAAAATAAATGTTATTTAAACAGAATAACGAGCAACTTTATTAGAAAATGCACGTTATTAAAAAGTATTATCGACGTGAAAGTAAAATGAGGATTCAGTCAATAAACAACACAGTTTCCTAAGGCTACTCGCACGCCCCCCCCCCCCGCTGTCTCGATGTCTAAGCAATTTATTTCAATTTTGGAGGTCCCTCGGTAACTCGCGCCTCGCTTATTTTGCGATCTATGTTTGTGGACCCCGTTGTGCACGAGTTATCGAGAGAGAGGTGTACTTGGATGATACAAATCCAAAAGTTATTTTTACTTTCTAATCATTACCAGTATCAAATTTTAAATGGGGTTTATTCCCGGTCGGAAAGTAACAAGGTTGAAGTGAGTGTTAAAACTAAGTGGTTTATGATGCCACCAGCGTCCAAATTTGAATTGGATGGCTACAATACAAGAACTTTAATTATTCTGAATTAACTCTAGAGCTTTTACTAAAAAGAATAATTATTATATGCTCATTTTTCCCCCGTTAACTTTTCATTGTCAGAATCGTTCAATATTCCCCGATACTGAAGGCGAGCGACAATACACATATAGCATTCACGTGAACAAAGGAACCACTTTCTGTTGTAAATAAACAATGATGCAGACGCACTTTTGATTTGTAAACAAATCATATACACTCGCGTAAGAGGCTCTTTACTTTGTGGTTGTTTAAATTTGTTTCTGAATGAACTAAAACATGTTTCTTGGACTGCCATAAAACCAAGCTGTTTTAGCACATTCCGCGTTGATACACTATTATGGATTTAGGCTAGCTACATTATACAAAAGACCGAACATTAGGTCCTTACAAATAACATACAAGTGACAAGGCATATACTGTCTTCTTTATCTGGTGATAAGAATGGCAAAATAAAATATACTTACAATTTTACATCCTGAATTTCCTCAAAATGTTTTTTTTTGAATTCTGCAAACCGAATTACATGAGCCATGTCCTAGGTTTTCAATCTGGTTTACACATTTCGAAATTATGCTGTAATTTCGATGATAAGTGCCATTGCATCCGCCTTACTGCACTCAAAGTGAAATAAGCATTAAATTCCATAGCGTCTTTTTGATAATTGCAATTGAAAGACTTAATAATTTTCCCACATTATGTTTTCAAACATTAAATGACAGAAACAGACACATTTGCAGACGTAAACACGCTTCTCCCGCGCCACTTCAATCTGATGTATTTCATGTATAATTTGCACAGATGAATTCAATCCAAAATCACAAACATTCGTCGAATCGAAACAAAATACCAAAATATATTCATTCCAGATGAAATGGAACAGGTGTTGCAATGTGAATTCATTCGCAATATGACTGCAAATTTCAATTTTAACTAGACATCCCATTTTCTTTTGAAAGTTATGTCGAGCGCGCGACTAAGTTTAAATTTATCTGGGCAGAGTTATGTGCTCATTAATAATGATGTCATTGAGTAATAACACATCTGCACTTGTGTATTTAGTTTGGAATACGGCATTCAATCATTTATGTTGTTTCTTGAAGTGTATTTTGTTTATATAATTAAACCTTAGGCAGACCAGAAAATGAGCATATAATAAAAGGTTACTGCATTTGAATGGGAAAATATGAACTCGTTTTTGTCGGAAGGATATACTGCACTCCCAAGTTCTTGCAGTATTCCATCCCCAAAAATCTCGTTCATATTTTCCCATACAAATGCAGTAACCTATAATTATATAACTTCAATGATAGTTACTTCCAGGACCGATGTTGTATTAAAGCTGGGTTCATAATCTGGATTACTGTCATCACCATCTGCGTCTGTTACCTGTGTCACATCAATTGTCAAGCTGTAATATATATATATATATATATATATATATATATATATATATATATATATATATATATATATATATATATATATATATATATATATATGAATATTATAAAATTAAACAAATAATGGAAACGTACTGTCAAAACTATCTTAGTAATTCTCTTACAACTTAGTAAATTCCATCAGTTGGATATGTTACCCTTATGCAAGGTTCCAACCTGGCTTATTCCTCTCATTTTCTTCAGAGAATGTCTTCCAATAGCTTAAAAGCACACCAGAATATTTATGAAATGCTTTACTTAGAAAGTCAGACTTACCTGAAGGAGTCTACGAAAGAACCAGATAGTTGCTTCTTTTTTACAGCTCTGCCTGTTCTGGATATTCTTCTCTGGGTAAGTTTGCATTTCCTAAGGCAAATACATTACAGGATTAGATTTTCCCACTTGTAGTGGCTAAACATTTTCTTGGCCAGCACTGGGTACCCAACATTGTATTCCACTTTAAACTAATTTGGTACATGAGGGTCAAAATAATTATCTGAGGTTACATGAAAAATTTTGTGCAGTGTATACGACGTAACTTAGATATGTTGGTCCCAATAATTAGCAAGAGTGACACAATATATTTAGTTACTATACACGAGTGGTTCTCAACTTTTCTGGGCCACTGCCCCTAGGTTATCCACAGCGCTCACTACCCTACTTAATAAAAAGCATTATTCAGCATCAGCACCCTCACCTCTGTTATTTCACAGCCTCATCCCCCAGGGGCTTTAACGCCCACTTTTGGGACCCACTGCTATATATAATATAACATACTAGGAAAAGTACATTTCAAATCTCTCTCTCTCTCTCTCTCTCTCTCTCTCTCTCTCACACACACACACACACACACACACGCCCACACACACACACATCAACAGCCAAATTATTTAATATGACTGTGATAAAGACTAATTCCTTCAAAAATTTTAGATGGAAAATAATTGGCCAGTGAAATAAAAATGTCCTGTCCTTGATGTATGGCTTGAGGAATATTCAGCTGATGACTTGCTCACTTTCAAATAAATGTGCATATATCATGAGCTAAGTGGATAAATGGGAAGAGGATGTTTGCAAGAACTTCGTATGGGACATGTCTAGAAATGGGCAAATGCATAGAGAAAGCATATGTGGTATGTAATCACAATTTCAAAATGTACAATCACTGTTCCTCTAAGTACTGATTGACCTGTAGTGAGGGAAGTGGAGGGTGGGGTACAAACAGCTGTGATTATTGGGTAAGCCAGCACAATATACTGGAATTTTGTTGTCTAACCAAAGCAATTACAGTAAAAATTATGCCCCTTTTCCACGCATCAGGTGGCACAGTTGAAGTACCCTTCCCAACTTCTGAAAAAGTGTAATTGATGGTATTGTTGTTTCTTCTAATTCAACCTAAGAAAAGTATGAAGAGGAGCCTCAACCTGCTATCAGTTTTTTAAAATATCCTTTATCAGCATTGCATTTGCTACATTATTGTTTTAGAAGAATGACAAAAAATGCAATAAATCTGAAAGTTTTACCTGACCCATTAGCAGAAACTTCAGATACTGAATGTGTCTTCATTCTCTCTGTATGCTGCTAAAGCACTCAGCCAGCTGTTGATGTTTAGCATGAAGATGTACTGGCCATTGGTTCTGTATGCAATGAGTTCTTCTTTTGCTACATTCTTTGTAACTTCTAGCTAAAAATATGTAATAAATGTTTATTTGTATTATAATTTATATCTTAAATCTGAATCTTTGTACTTTGTGTTAAACACTTAGAACTGAACTACTTCATTTTAGCAAGAATACGTAATAATAGATCTAACAAATTTTAACATAAATGAAACTAACTTGATTGCAGCTGAAAACATTAACTGATAACCTAATAACCTGTCAGCCATATATTCTGGTAGCACTAAAAGCTCCTTTCCTATCAGGACTAGAGTTCCTTTTGTAATTGTAGTTAATACAATGCTTTATAATAAAAATACTAGGACCTGAAGATTTACAATAAAATCATAGCATCCAGCCTATCAGAAGCATGAGATCAAAATTGTAGTGGATCCGTTCTACATTTAGATACAGAAAACATTAGACATGTATTATTTGTTCTAACATTCTATACAAGTTTGCATGAAAAGGTTATTAAGCTTTTGTTCAGGTAATGTGCTTGTCACAGTAACCGAAAGTGTATGTGTGTATGTGAGGGAGAGAGAGGGTATACGTATCGATAACGCTTTTATATGTATCTAAGTTCTCTAACGGAATTAAAAGAACCAATACCGCAAAGGTAATGATCATGTATACAAATGACCTTTACGAGCACGATGTTATACGAAGAAAATTCCAGCCAACATATACAATATATTATACACACAATGCAATCACCATGTGAAATATCAATCAGCCAATCATATTTATTGTGGGAATCTAACAATGCAAAATTAAGTCCTTGTGCAAAGATAGTAGTAATAAAACAGTGTGATTTCAAGCATAGAACAAGATATTGTCAATTGGAGAACACTTTCTATATAATTATTGTCCTACCTGTCCAACAACAACTTTGCCATTTCAGTGTCCGACACCAGTCCTAATTCCTCCATCAATGATGGCTTTCAAACAAATTGGTCCCCGAGATGAATCCTTGATGGGTCCCATTTGGTTTATTTGACAGCTTTTTGATGTTTCTTCTCAGAAAGTGACAAGTGTGGGCAACCTTTATGTTCTTGACTCTCTCGTGTGTCCACCATCTTTGTTTATAGTAAATATTTAAATTACAACAATGTGACTAATAACCCGCTCACTAGACAAAGATGACGTATCCGTCTTTGTGGTCACTTGAGGTTTCCATAACAATTTATGACTTACAAGTTTCAACTAAATTGGGCCCTAACAAAAATTCATTTTCTCTCATTTATTTATCATTAAATAAATAAAACTTCACAAACTCTAAGTTTTTGTGAAATATTTCAGTTTAGAAGTTCACACATTTCATTAGTTTCATAATCTTTAAAATTCATAAAATTGCAGACATTCTGTACTATTGTGCCTTTAATGGTTTCTCTATAGTATGTATTCCCACAGATTTATATTGGCAATAAACCCTTGATTGCATACTTCATGTTGTTCCTTGAACCTTCTTGTCATTTGTACGATTGTCTGACATTGCTTGAAATTTAATGTTAATGGTAAAACAGTCATCTGCACATAGTATTCACTTATGTAAGGCTGATAAGAAGATTTATGAATACATGCATGAACATGGAGGGCAAAACAAGGGCTTCAAAACAGTTTTTTTTTGCCTATGAACCAAACTATGATTTGAGTTTATGCTGTGACAAAGTCATGGCTAACAGAAGTTACAGGTGGTAAAAATCAAAAGAAAGATAAGGTAGTATGTTCTAAATTTAATGTGAATGTTGTGATTATTTTATAATCAACTTGACTGAGATATAGAATGTAGTAATATCAATTTGCATCATTTCTGAGTAATTGCTACGACTATAAATACTATATTTGTTCTTGTATTCCAGTGGAGCAAAATGGACCATCCGATATAAAATTCCAATGCATCAGGCTGAAAAGAGATGCGGAACTTGAATGTGTACACCGGTGGAACAAACGGTAAAGGAACTAGTAATAATGGCAAACATTGATCGAGGCTACATAAATTGAACTAATTACACTTGTCTACCATCGATAAATGGCTACATTATCAATTTCCCCTGTTACAATTCATTTTTACCTGTTTTGTGTAAATATCTTTCTGATGTTTATGTATAATAGCCTTTGTAAAATTTTAAGAATTTGTGTTACCTATGACAAAGTTTGCAAGAATAAATTGTAATATGTCTATTATATTAATACCTGTTTGAAAATGTACAAACCCCATATTAGATAAACTTCTTAAGTTGAACACTGGTACATTTTATGTTTTATAACTAGTGCTTTATAAGAATTTGAATAATAGTCTTTGTACATATTTATGAACTTTAACTTAGTACCAAGACATGCCATGTCTGGCAGAACTTTAAAATCAAATACAATAATTTATGTGGTACTCTTAGCTGTTGATTGCCTGCAATGTTGTTTAAATGTTAAAATTCTTTCTTTTCTAAATTCATTTGATAGGTATGATACTGACTGTCCGTTATTTACTTTACAAGACTGATATCTATCTATCTATCTATCTATCTATCTATCTATCTATCTATCTATCTATCTATCTATATATATATATATATATATATATATATATATATATATATATATATATATATATATAGTCATGTATATCTTATTTTCTTCACCACCATTGATAAGTATGACACTGAAGGTCAATTATTTATTTCATATTGAGACTGATTTCACTTGGAGCTTGCTGACTGGTTTTGTTAATCATGATTACAGGCACTGGTGATGAATCCACTATGACAGGAGTAGGCAAGCTATTTTACATAGCGTGCCACTTTTTCTGGATTTATTACAAAAGGAACAAGCGCATGCCACCAGTGAGAGAGTAACACTGTTAGAATGCAGAGATTTGGCTGTCCTTTGCGTGCCATAGGTTGCCAACCCCTGCACTAGGATTTCAGTACTGTTTCATTACCATCTGATGTAAACATGAATTACATTTATTTTCTGAATCTACAAAAAAGTATATTTTCCAATATTTTCTTACAGTTTTGGGTATGTTTCCTTTCCTTTACATCATGTTTGTAATGGATGAATTATGTAGATGCTTTTATTAAACACTTTAATCTTAAATGGATTTTCTTCTGTATGTGTCCTGATATGCTTCATTTGATCTCCACCTCAATCAAATTTGTTTCTCCATACTTCATATTTTAGTTGTTTTTTTCTCCAGTATGTATCCTTAGATGGCCCATTAGATGTTAATCCTGACATGATACTTTGCAACATACTTCACACTTGTATAGTCTATCTACTGACTGAAAGAAGTTGAACTGTGACATATTCTTTAACCAACTACTTCACACCTGAATGCTTTTATCTGCAATATGTATCCTCATGTGCGAAATTAGTTGTCCACCCAGACTAAACATTATATTACATACTTCACACATAAATGGTTTTTCTGCAGTATGTGTCATCTTGTGTTTATTCAAATCTCCATTCTCACTAAACTTTTCATCACATATTTCACACTTGAATGATTTTTCTCCAGAATGTATCCTCGTGTGTCTATGCAGACTTCCACTGTGACTAGACTTTGTATCACATTCGTTTTTCCCTTGCATGTATCCTCATATGCCGAGTCAAATTTCCTGCATCACAAAATCTTTTAGCACATATTTCACACTTCAATGGTTTTTCTCCAGTTTGGATGCTCATGTGCCGATTTAGATGTCCAATACGAATAAACTTTGTATTACATACGTCACATTTAAATATTTTTTCTCCTGTATGTATCCTCATATACTTAGTCAAATCTCTAGAGTGATGAAAGCTTTCAGCACATATTTCACACTTACATGGTTTTTCCAGGATGTATGATCCTCATGTGCTCTTTCAGACTAACACTGTGACGAAACATTTTATAACACACTTGACACTTATATGGTTTTTCTCCTGTATGTATCCTCAGGTGACGATTCAGACCTCCATTGTTACTAAACAGTTTAAAACAGATTTCACAGTTATTTGGTGTTTCCCCAGTATGTATCTTCGTGTGTAGATTCAGATGTCCCATGCGACTAAACCTTTTGTCACATGCTTGACACTTAAATGTTTTTTTCTCCTGCATGTGTCCTCGTAAGTTTATTCAGAGTTCCACCGTGACTAAACATTTTTCACAAGAGTCTGACGATTTATCAAAAAAGTACGATGACATCTGACAACAAGAAATCACCTTATAGGTACTTTAAATTAACACAGGGAGTGCAAGCGTGACCCTAGCTACGATGCTGTAGCCTCAACTTGATTTGTTGTCGTTGAGGCTACGAACTGAACTGATCCCGTATCATGCAATGGAGCACAGAAACCAACGATGAAGTCAGAGAAACAAACTGTGTGGAAATCGACTACATAAGTATAATTACGTTATGAATGAATGTTGGCTTATTATGAATTTATTGTGATGTGATTTGTGATGTGATGTGATTTTGATTTTTAACGTAGCTTTAACAATTTTTCAGTCATATCGCTACGATGTCTGCAATGTGGCAGTTTATAGTGATGTCTAGCACTGGGGCATCATGCCGCAGACATGTAGCATGATGTCCCACCCAGTCACATTATCCTGACACCAGGTCGACCAGTCCTAACACTAACCTCTTAATGCTGAGCGCCAAGCGAGGCAGCTGTTAGTACCATTTTTGTAAGTCTTTGGTATGACTCGGCCGGGGATCGAACCTACGACCTCCCGCATCCGAGGCGGACGCTCTAACCACTAAGCCACCGGAGCGGTATGAATTTATTAAGCCCTTACAGGATCAAATAAATTGTCATGGTTACACTACCTTCGCCGTGTCCGCTATGACAGGTGACGCAAAACTCTCGCCGTAAACCCTATTCTAAATGGGGACGCTCAACAGTTATTATGTACTTTTGAGAGAGTGACATATGCAAGGTGAAGTTGTTTGCATTTAAAACATGCACAATGGAAAGAATATTGATATACCTATATGCTATTTTAATGTAATGTGGATGATATTTCATTTGATATTGTACTTTTGGAAATTATACATGATCTAAATACACTAATAATTAGATGACTGCTGCCTTGTGCTACAAATTCAGCCTGAATTATTCTAAAGTACATTATCCAGAGCAGCTATTAAAATATGGAAATGGATTTTGCCAGACTAGATAATACCAGCTTCTGAAAGTGCAATGAATGACTTACCTAATAAATAAGATGCAAAAAAAAGTTATCGGCTCTTTATTTATACACTTTACCTCTGAAGTTCAGGAAGTGAAAATGACCAAGTGGAGCTAGCAGCTTTTTTTATAGATGGACATCTGGAGTAAGGCCAAGCTGTTTACGCTATAACCCATATTACACCCATCAATCATACACGAAAATAAAGGGATATAAAGGTTCTTTGAATTATACGTAATACATACAAGGTCTTTTTTAAATAGCCAGTATAACCAATGAGGAAAGCCGGTGAAGTTCTTTTTCTTTAAAATTCTGTATGCAAAATGCAAAACTGTAGAGCGCCACCAATAAGGCTTGTGAGTAGTCTGGTTCCCTGCTTAGTATGCTCCATGCGTTGCACTCCGCTATACGGAGTACAACGCAGTGAGCATACTAAGCAGGGAACCAGACTAGCTTGCCAGATCATATTTGGATATTCTACACTGTTATTAATGGTTGAATGACGTAACGCGCGAAGACTAATGCTGGATACTTGGATTAATTGCGGAAAGCAGTTTTTGTTGAGAAAAGACAAAGGTTGCGACAGAAAAGGTTTGCAGGCTAATATAAAACTAAACTGTATAAATAAAACTATGAAATGTGTCATACAAAAATAATTTGGTGTACATTTAACTCCTGAATCAAAGAGCAGGAGGTGTTTATATTCAAATTGGACTGTAGTTATCATGGCAAAGTCTAGAGAGGCTTCCGTTCAGGCAGCCACAAAATTAAGAAATTCTGCGATGCAATCCGGATACTTAGGTACGAAGTTAAAGAGGCAAGTCCTTACGCCAAGAAAGTTCTACGTTGTGAAGAAGTTGCGAAATCCCCACCCAACTCCAACGCAAGTCAAAGAGACAGCGTATGCGGATAACTCGCCGTAAAATAACTCGCCACAACGTATCTGAAGATGTCGCCCCGGAGTGGTTGCAGAAGTCGCCCCAAACGGTTGGAGAAATCACCCCAAAACCTGTCACCCAGATAACCTTTTTAATATTTTTCTTGGAAATAAATAAGTTATTGATCGCAATTTGAATTGTTCAATTACCTACTAGAGAATATATTTCATCCTGGTTTACATTAGCACTGTAATTCAAAGATGTAATGGAAAAACGAAATAAAGCGAAGATAACAAATTAAGAGAGGTAAAGAAACAGTGTTAAACCTCTCAGGTAGACCTAGAAGATTAATTGATAATGACTATATATTGTTAGGCAAAGGCCTAAAATTTTGTCCCAAACCAAAATGTCCCAATAAATTTAAATTAGCTGAAGAAATGCTTAAGTTTTCTAGACGTCTAAAATTAAAAAAATTTTTTATGATAAAGCACACATCAATTCAGAGGGCAAATCGAATTTTCTTCAACATAAAAAATGGGTTATTTTAACAGAATTAAATCATTTTTACACCACCTAGTGGACGTAATTCATATATATATATATATATATATATATATATATATATATATATATATATATATATATATATATATATATATATCTATATATATATATATATGTATATATACATATATATAGATGTATATATATGTATATATATATATATATATATATATATATATATATATATATATATATATATATATATATATATATATATATATATATATATATATATATATATATATAGTCACGGAATTGTGTATGAGTTATATCAATATGTATATGTTGTCAAAAATGTACTCGGGTTTCGTTGCCGCGTACAGCGTCACCCGAGGGTGGTATATTTTTCGGCTCTAGTTATTTCGAAATACTGAGCGAAACTCAACCCATACTGCATGTACAAATTGCCTGCAGCTGAAACCTAAGTACCTAGCTGCGCATATCTGTCACAGCTATTATACATATAGAGCAAATTCTCTATAAACGAATTACATTACGACGAGTCTTGTCAGGAAGCTTACCCCTTAACGCGAGCAAATCTCCAGCTGTAGAGGTAATGAAATTTAATTATTCTTTATTACTATTCGTTTTATATGACAGAATTGTTTCATACTTTAGATGTTTTATAATTTATTCTAAATTCTACAGAGAGTCAATACCTAGGTTATACAACGCATTGTTAGAAATACTATAGTCTGGTTCGAGTTAGCTATTTGTTAACTGAACAGACAAATTGAATTTAGTTATACGCTGCATGCATTTACGATTAATGTAATGGGTAACGAATTCATGTGTGCGCATGCGCAACATATATACTTAACCGTGTCATGTTTACTACCCGGTTTAGTTGTTATAATTGTAGCTGCCTTATACATCGTTTGATGTGGAGTCACATAACTCTATGGTTTCATGTGACGTATATACTGTGTCTGGTGACGTTGGTTCGGAAGAATGTACTGGTGTTCTCGATGCGAGGAAGCAAGGCTTCGCGACCATCGAGACTGTGTTAAATGTGAGTACTCTCGATGGATCCTTCAACAGACTGAGAGGGGCGGACCATGTTTGGGCGCTTCTCTGAATATTGACTAGAGCTAGTGGAACCGGAGTTACATCACGATAATTGTATATATTATGTGTTCCATGTTATATTCACTATTGCTATCTGACCAAATTTACATGTATTTCAGTATCGTTATATGAACGATACATTTGAACTTACATGCATTTAAATATCGTTATATGAACGATATATTCAAATTTATATGCATTTCAATATCGTTATATGAACGATACATTCAAGATTTTATTTATTTTGGGGTGTAGATCATATACCTTTATTTTGTTGATCGGTGATAGGACTTAATTCACGTTTGTTTGAAATTCCTTTCGTTAATTTCATGTTTAAGATTTTTCATTGAGTTACTTGTTGTTGATAGTTTCATGTTAGGAACCTTATAATTTTCCTTATCTTTTTGGTTTTAATGGTGTCAGATTTTGTTAATATTTAATTTGCGTTTATAAATAAATATCTTTTTAACGCATTTGCTTTAGGTGTCTTCACTAAGCCAGTCACAACCCGGCTTCATCTTGTGACACACACACGCACACACACACACACATATATATATATATGAAAAGTTCTTTAAAAGTGTAAATTCAGGGGCCCGGAGTGGCCGATTGGTCTAAAGCGCTCACTGTTCCGGATCACTGCGACTCAC
Organism: Sinohyriopsis cumingii; assembly: GCA_028554795.2. Taxonomy (NCBI): domain Eukaryota; kingdom Metazoa; phylum Mollusca; class Bivalvia; order Unionida; family Unionidae; genus Sinohyriopsis; species Sinohyriopsis cumingii. Next base: position 56,268,593 of record CM068837.1, read on the forward strand.
CGCTGTCTGCGTAGGATCGAGTCTCAGACTCGGCTAACGTTGGTACGTAAGAAAGCTTGCCAGTAGCTTATCGTGGGTCGGTGGTTCTTCCCGGGGTTTTCCAGGGTTCTTCCCCCACCAGTTATACTGGCCGCCATGTATGGCCTATCCTGTGCTGAAAAATGGTGTTAAACCCTACAACAACAACAACAAAAGTGCAAATTTTAGCACATACTGGTAACTAAATATATATGTTTGCAGTCTGTCCATATTAATAAGGAAACAGTTAACCACGATTGCTAGTTATGCATATAGTTTCTCCATTCAATGTTGAAAATTTGCTTTATTTGTACGAAAGTTATGACACAAAGCTTTATCACTGATTGGATTCACGGCCTTTTATGTAGGTGCCCTTTATACAGTTGCTTATATAACTCATAGTTGTATCCAGCTTCAGCATAATAACATGGAGTGAAACTGACTAGGCGTTAAATAATTAAATGTATGTATGCACATTTGTGTCAATATTTTTTCACTTATAAATTAAGAATTAATTATGGATACGACATGCATATAGTAACAATTTAAAAATAATGGGTTGTTGCTGTGGGATTTTACACTTGCCTTATCATTTAAACGCTTTTGTACATAAATCAGTTTGCTGAGATCTTTATGCACAAAGCATAATTGTCATCAAATTACATGAAATCAAGTCAATATATGCTAGCATTATCCAAACGAATGGTTAAAAATTCAAACATTTTGAACATTTCTCTATGAATATCAATTATGGTTCACAAAAACATGTGAAAAGAATATCAAATAGTCCGGTGGCATAGCGGTTAGAGCGTAAGCTTTGAATGTGGGAGTTCGTGGGTTACAACCCCGGCCGAGCCATACCAAAGTTTTATAACAATGGTACTAACAGCTGCCTCACTTGATGCTCAGAATTAAGAGGTAGTGTTAGGACTGGCTCACCTAATGTCAGGATAATGTGCCTGGGCAGGATATGATGCTGAATATATGTGTCATGATGCACCAGTGCTAGATACCACTATAAACTGCCACACTGCAAACATCGTAGTGATATGACTGAGATTATTGAACCTATTTTAAAAATCAGAAAGACACACACACACACACACACACATCTGCTATACAAGTGGCAAATATTTTTGTTTCAATTCAATACCTGTTTCAGTCCCTATATGGATGAAACTGAAAAAGTCTTTTGACTAAAACTGTTTTCAAATTTGATGGGTACGTCTGACACCACAAGTGTTGTTTCGCTATGAAACCCAAGAAGATCATAAATGTCTCTTTATATTTGCTTGATCCCAGTAGCTATTACTACAAGCTATTAGGGACATAAAACAGACTCTGTACAACAGACACCTGCCGGTAGCCTGGTCTAAAATTGAGGCCCTACAGTCAGACCAAATTGTAGAGCAAGTAGTCATCACTTACTTCTTTAAAATCAATCCTACATATATAATATCTTGCAATATTTTCAACGTCAATCATTTTCTAACATGCATAAATGAATTCTTAATATTACTGAATCTTCTTTTATGTTACTTGTCTATGTTATTCAAAAGCAAATATGTGTTGCATATAAAATAGGAAAGGATACAATGGTCTTATGTATATGAAGATCTTGAGAGAGAGAGAGAGAACATACACTTTTTGAAGTGTACATTCTAATTGTTTCTCAAATTCTCCAATTCATGCAATGATAAAAATCTTATCTTAAATGATAGGCATTAATAAATTGAAATATAGAATTTATCAGAACCTAATGAAATACATATTGCTTGTAGCCATGTCAATAAATTAGTTATTACTGATGTCTATCATTTTAGGGGAACTCATGGCCAATTATTATAAGATATGCTACTATGTTACCTTCATGAAGCAAGCCTACTAATGAAAAAGCTATGGAGTATGGTGATGATATGTGCTACAATACATCTTTAATAGTTCTTCCCTCACAATTAGCTTCTCTTCTTTTCATAGTGTGGCAGGGTCAAATCAATGACTTGATGGTTATTATATAAATGTATAGTATGTGAGTAAACATTAATCTCGCTGTAATGAATAAAATAGTACTCAATTTGAAATTATAATTATTGGTGTTCTTTGATTTAATAGACACACACACACACACACACACACACACACACACACACACTATTCTTCATACCCTGTTACATTAACCCTGACATCATGAAACGTAAATCTATTCCTCAAATTTACAGAATATGCAAAGGTTTGAAACTGCATGCATAGAGTTGTGTGGCTCTGTTTACCTTTATCACACTATGATAAACATTTGCAGCATTTTTTTAACCTTGGGAGAGAGAGAAGGGACATTTTGGCAGTGTAGATAAATTTGTGATTTGCTAATGCGATATGAATGAATAAGGCACTGGAATGTATCTAACTGCAGTTCAATATTGAACGATAATAACCTATTCAAATTCATGTTTAAATCTGTCCCTCACTTGGTTTATTTAATTGCATAATGGGCCTCATCAAACACCATAATGCAGATGTTGTCCTTAAAATGTTCTTTTAGGATTGTCATCCACTTCTGTAGAGTGTCTGCTTCGAGTGACGAGTCCAAAATGTAAACTGTATAGACGCAGGTCTGCCATCGCATGTTAAAAGTAATCAGTAGAACAAGCAACATCAATCCTAATTTGCAGACACATTATCCTTTGGAAGACCAGGAGCTTCACTGTTTGCAGTTGACTCGACTTGTAATCAAGTACATTCGGTAGTTGTAAAGTGTTAGAAAAGTAATGGGGTGTAATATATTTATTGGAGCTATAAAAATGCTAGAAAAGTAAAGGGGTCAAATACATGTATTAGATCTGAAAAGTGCTGGAAAAGTATAAGGGCCCAATACATTTATTGCATCAGTAAAGGTGATAAAAAGTAATGGTGTCTAATACATGTATTAGATCAGTAAAGTGCTAGAAAAGTAAAGGGGTCTAATACATGTTATAGACCTCTTAAATTGCTAAAAAAATAAAGGTGTATGATACATGTATTAGATCTGTAAAGTGCTAGAAAAAAAAAACTTTACAGATCTATCACATGTATTTGACCCCTTTAATTTTTAGCAATTTACAGATCTAATACATGCAGCATACCCCTTTACCTTTTTGTAAAGTACAAAGGTCTAATACATGCATTATATCTGTAAAGTGCTAGAAAAGTAAAGACAGTGATACATGCATTATTTCTGTAAAGCGCGAGACCAATAAAGGGTCTGATACATGTATTAGATCTGTAAAGTGCTTGAATAGTAAAAAGGTTTGGTACATGTATTAGATCTGCAAATTGCTGCAAAAGTAAAGGGGTCAAATGCATGTATGATATCTGTAAAGTTCTAGAAAAGTAAAGGGATCTGATACTAGTATTTGATCTTTAAATTGCTAGAAAACTAAAGAGGTCAAATACATATATTATATCTGTAAAGTACTAGAAAAGTAAAGGGGTAAAATGCATGTATTATACCTAGAAAGTATTAGAAAAGTAAAATGGTATAATACAGGTATTAGATCTGTAAAGCGCTAGAAAAGTAAAGGGGTCTAATACACATATTAGATCTGTAAAGTACTAAAAATGTAAAAGGGTATGATACATGTATTAGATTTGTAAAGTGCTAGAAACGTAAAGGGGTTAAATACATATAGTATATCTGTAAAGTGCTACAAAAGTAAAGGGGTCTAATCCATGTATTATATATGTAAAGGGCAATAAAAGTAAAGGGGTCTGATACATGTGTTGTATCTTTAAAGGTTCTAGAAAAGTAAGGAGTGTATACATGTATCAGATCCGAAAAGTGCTAGAAAGGTAATCGGGTCTAATTCATGTATTAGATCTGTAAAGTGCTAGAAAAGTCAAGGAGTATGATGCATGCATTAGATCTGTAAAGATCTGGAAAAGTAAAGGGGTATATATATGCATTAGCTCTGTAAAGTGCTTGAAAAGTAAAGGAGTATGATACATGTATTAGATCTGCAAAGTGCTGGAAAAGTAAAGGGGTCTAATACATGTTATAGATCTGTAAAGTGCTACAACAGTAAAGGGGTCTGATACGTGTATTAGATCTGTAAAGTGCTAGAAAAGTAAAGGAATATGATACATGTATTAGATCTGTAAAGTGCTAGAAACGTAAAGGTTTATGTTAAATATGGAAAGTACCAGAAAGGTAGATGGGTATGGCACATGTATTAGACGTGTAAAGTGCTAAAAGTGTAAAGGGGTAAAATACAGTAATTAGATCTGTAATCTGCTAGAAAAGTAAATGGGGTCTGATACATGCATTAGATCTGTAAAGTGCTAGAAAGGTAAAGGGGTCTTTACATGTATTAGATCTGTAGAGTGCTAGAAAAGTAAAGAGATATGATACATGCATTATATCTGTGAAGTGCTGGCAAAGTAAAGGGGTCTGATACATGTATTATATCTGTAAAAAGCTAGACAAGTAAAGGGATCTCATACATGTATCAGATAAGTAAAAGTGCTAGAAACGTAAAGTGGTCAAGTAAATGTATTAGATCTGCAAAGGTTCTAGAAAGAAAAGGGGTCTATTACATGCAATAAGATCTGTAAAGTGCTGGAAAAGTAAAGGGGTCGCATAGTATATTAGATCTGTAAAGTGCTAGAAAAGCAAAGGGTATGATACATGTATTAGATCTGTGAAGTGCTAGAAAAATAATGGGGTATAATACATGCATCAATTCTGCAATGTGCTAGAAAAGTAAAGCGGTCTTATAGATGTAGCTGATCTGTAAAATTCCTCTAAAAATAAAGGGGTCTAATACATGTTTTAGATCTGTAAAGTGCTAGAAAAGTAAAAGGGTCTAATACATGCATTATATATGTAAAGTGCTAGAAACATAATGGGGTCTAATACATGCATCATATCTGCAAAATGCTAGAAAAGTAAAGGAGTCGGATACAAAATTAGATCTGTAAAGTGCTAGAAAAATAAAAGGGTCAAATACATGTATTATATATGTAAAGTGCTAGACAAATACTGGGGTCTAGTACATGCATCATATCTATAAAGTGCCAGAAAAGTAAATGAGTCGGATACATATATTAGATCTGTAAAGTGCGAGAAAAGTAAAGGAGTATGATACATGTATTAGATCTGTGAAGTGAAACAAATGTATAGGGGTCAAATACATGTATTATATTTGTAAAGTGCTAGAAAAGTAAAAGGGTCTGATACATGTATTAGATCTGTATGCATATTATATGTAAAGTGCTAGACAAATAAAGTGGTCTAATACATGTATTAGATCTGTAAAGTGCTAGAAAAATAAAGGGGTATGATACATGTATTAGATTTGTGTACTGCTACAAAAGTATAGGGGTCAAATACATGTATTATATTTGTAAAGTGCTGGAAAAGTAATGGGGTCTAATAGATGTATTAGACCTGTAAAGTGCTAGAAAAGTAAAGGGTCTGATACATGTATTAGACCTGTAAAGTGCTAGAAAAGTAAAGGGTCTGATACATTTATTAGACCTGTAAAGTGCTAGAAAAGTAAAGGGTCTGATACATTTATTAGACCTGTAAAGTGCTAGAAAAGTAAAGGGTCGGATACATTTATTAGACCTGTAAAGTGCTAGAAAAGTAAAAGGGTCTGATTCATGTATTAGATATGTAATCTGCTAGAAAAGTAAAGGGTCTGATACATTTATTAGACCTGTAAAGTGCTGGAAACGTAATGGATCAAATTCATTTAATATATCTGTAAAGTGGTAGAAAAGTAAAGAGTATGATACATGAATTAGATCTGTATAGTGATACAAAAGTACAGGGGTCAGATACATCAATTAGAGCTGTAATGGGCTAGAACATTAAAGGGGTCTGATGTGTTATATTTGTAAAGTGCTAGAAACGTAAAGGGTATGATGCATGTAATATATCTGTAAAAGTGCTGGAAGGATATAAGGGTCCAATACGTGTATTAGATCTGGAAAGTGCTAGAAAGGTAAAGGTGTCTAATACATATATTCGATCTATAGAATTCTGTATGAACACTTAAATATTTCCAGGGAAGAAAATAGAATTTCAACTCAAACTTGTCACAACAAAACCATAACCCTAATGTGTAAGTGCTTAAAAGCCCGACTGTCTAAATTCTCTATAGGAAAAGGTTATCCACTAATTTAAGACACAAAACAGATTCCCGTATGAGGGTCACGTGATCACTATTTAGAACAAGATATAAGTTTTACATCACGTACACAAAGTAGAGCCTCGATTTAACTCTATAAATCACACTTAGAATGAATAAAAAAATAAAAAGTTGTTTACTTTAACTGTTACTAATTCTGTATCAAGGTCAGGAACTATGTCAGCATTAAGATACAAATTTCTAATATTAGGTGTTTACGAAAAAAACAGGTAAACTAAATTCTAGAAAATGTCAAATTCCAGCAAAGAAAATTACATTATAATACCATGTAACGGAATAATAATTTTGTTTTAAAAACAAACAAATTAAATCAAATAAATATAAATTAAATAAAATCTACATAACAGGTATAAGAGTAGACGGCAACAATTCTCACGAAATTAGTAATGAAACTGCTGTTTGTCATCGTTTTCTTGTCGGTGTCTATCGGGCTCCGATCGATGAAATTACCCGCGATTACTACAGTGAGTGATCAGGGTTTATACATTCACGATTACCGGTTTATAAAATGATCTGTGGAGATGAAGTCGGCAATGTTATTCAGTGTTTATCTCGAAGGATAGCCCCAAAAGCTATCCCATTGCAAAACAGTTAGGCTTGAAAGCCATCGAAGTTGTTTGTGATAAGGTAATTGACACTATCGGACAGACTCGCGCGATTAGTGCGACGAAAACAACGAATTATAATAACATGTTCAGTCATGTTTCTGAACCTGCATTTTACATGGACGCACCAGTAGTCAGGGATCAGTTTGTGCGTGATTATCAATATTATTCTTATAAAGCACGAGAACCAAACCAGCGAGGGCGAATCGAGCTACAAGTCAAAGATACATTCAGGTATTTCATGCCCGCCAAGGCATTTATTGAAGTTCAGGGTAGATTTTTGAGAGATAACAATACTACATATGCTGTAGATGACCAATGTGGATTTGTTAATAATGGTGTTATGGCGTTATGTAAAAGTGTCCTGTATATGATTGATCGTAGACAAAGTGAAGTATTTCACAACGACGTCGATGTTACTACGATGATATTCGGACTTGCAAGATATTCCGATGATTATTCAAGGTCTGCTGGTCCATCAATGATGTTCTCAGATGATATTACTGACCATTATATCCATACACAGTATGACATAACACGACCAAGAAACTTCGCCAACAACACTGACGCTGACATAGCCCCGGTAGTCCATGGCGGCAATCTAGAATTTAACTTGGGATTAACAGCACGATGATCTCAAACTGATGCTCAAGGCAGATATAGCTGTGTGATACGGTTGTCGCATATCTTTGGATTCATCATACATGTTAGAAAAGTTATCTTCGGAGCCAAACATACAGTTGCGTTAGTCCAAAATTCCATTGACAACGACGCAATTAGGCGAGACAATGCTGCAGCTGCAGGTAAAAGTAATAATAATAAAACTTGCGGTGTAGATGCCAGCAATGACTCCATGAATCACATAAGAAGGTGGATTATTATCGTTCATGGATAACGGCGGCAAGTCAACGTTGTAGTTGACAATGGCCACATACTCAGTAGCACAGCAAATTCATTTACATGTCAGATATAGTCTCAACGGGGAATTTTAGCATCATAACATATCCTGGTTGCGCCTCAAGGTAACACAATATTAGAAAATCAAGAACGAAACACGATGGTGTTTGATATATTAGGTGTGTCTACGATTTCTCTGAGGATACATGGACATCAAAGACATAATACGGAATTTGGAGCAAAACAATCTGGCACGAGAGTATCCAAGATTAATGAGATTTGTGGGGCATAATCAGAATGCTGATTCTGATTTGCAGATATCTCAGCTTCAGTTCTCATCGCTCTATCCAATCTATTATTTCTCACTGGAACATCTGGATTTATTCAGACAATCTGTCATTGATATTCACGTACGAGCACCTGTTAATAACATACCTACTGGCCCTCATGGTTAAAGGGAAATCGCTATTATACTGTCAGATAAAACAATGGTGCTTGAAGATATTGGCGGACGAGGGTCGTTGATATTCCCGTTGAAAACATGTAAATGTTTATTAGGCATTCATGATGTCATAAAGTCATCTCATCGCATCAATGTTACTCTGACACCTGGTCAGATTAAAAAACTGAAATCGGCATCGAAGAAGAATTCTGGGGAAAAATATCTCTAAAATCAACGTAGGGCCCAAATAAATTATCTTTGACTGAACTTTAGCTCAAACACTACAATTACTCCAAGAAATCAAAAACTGGCGTTTGACTTGATCTTTCTGCAAATGCGATGAGCGAGACAACAAAATCCGGCCATATATGTTCGGTTCTAGAGCTACAAATATTTCTAGGAGAAGGAAAACTCCGATTCCAAACCTCTGCTGCCTTGTGGCTATACCCACTCAGGGGAAAGGCGAAGGGAGTAAACCCCGACAGAAAATCCGGAGATGGAGTCCCTAAGGCGGTATGACATTGACTTCAACGTCATTCCGGCAACTCCTGCGACGCCGTTGGTGCCAAGCTGTATCGGCATTCGTCGTTCCCTTGGGCACACCAGCTGCGTGGAGAGGGGGGATCTGCTGCATGGGCAACAGCTGATTCTCCATACCACCCTGCCCAGGCTTCATAGCTCCACTGGAGAGGACACTCCAGCGTCGTCGTACGGCGTCGGCACAACACGAGAAGTAGCAGTTTACCGGTTCTAAGTCAAAGCTCGATTGGCGTAGAGCTTGGCGCCAGGGGTTACTTCTGACGGTGGGAGAGATCATCAGGTCTCACTGGACAGCTACCGCCCGCCTCAAGCTGTGCAGCCCCCAGTCAGTAAGGTGCTGCCCGCCATGGCCTGCCTGCTTCACTGGGTGCGTGGAGCTTAGAGAACCATCTCGACAAGTGGGCCACAAAACTCTGCACCAGGAAAGACTAAAAGAAGAAATAAACAGACTCCAACTCTTCGTTTTGCAACCTGGAACATCAGGACCATGTGTCCTGGATTGACCACTGACCTACAGCAGATCGACGATGCACGGAAGACTGCCGTCATTGACAGAGAACTCTCCCGACTGAACATCGACATTGCCTGCCTCCAGGAGACCCGACTGGCTGACAGCGGCACCATCAGGGAAGCCAATTACACATTCTTTTGGCAGGGGAAGCCCTTGGATGAACCTAGGCAGCATGGTGTAGGCTTTGCCGTCAAGAACACGCTAATCGCCTTCATTGAACCTCCATCATCAGGTACTGAGAGAATCCTTGCCCTCCGGCTGTCAACATCCTTAGGCCCGGTCAACATCTTCAGTGTGTACGCCCCAACCCTCTACTCCACCTACGAGGAGAAAGACAAGTTTTATGAGGCTCTGGATCAGGCAATATCCAGTGTCCCCAACAATGAAAGCCTTTACTTACTAGGAGACTTCAATGCTAGAGTGGGAGCTGACCATGAGGCCTGGTCCACCTGTCTCGGTTTTTACGGAAGGGGCAAGATCAACGAGAATGGTCAGCGACTGCTGGAGATGTGCTGCTCCCACAGCCTATGTGTGACAAACACTTTCTTCAAATGCAAGGAGATCCACCAGGTGTCGTGGAGACACCCACGTTCACGCCACTGGCACCAGCTAGACCTCGTCATCACCAGGCGTGCAGAACTGGCCAGTGTCCTCCTTACCCGCAGCTACCACAGTGCCGATTGTGACACGGACCATTCCCTGGTGGCCAGCAAGGTGCGAATATTACCCAAGAAGCTGCACCACGCCAAGAAGAAGGGTCACCCACGTATCAACACCTACTGTGCAAGCAACCCAGAGAAAACACAGCAGTTCATCAGCAAACTGAAGGAAGCCCTCACCAAAGTGACACCTGATGACACCATTGATTCCAAGTGGTCCCATATCCGTGACTCTGTGTACAAATCAGCCATCACAGCTTACGGGAAGAGGGAGCGAAAGAATGTCGACTGGTATGAGGCAAACTGGGAGGAGATGGAGCCCGTGACTGAGGCAAAGAGGAAAGCCCTTCTGGCATACAAGGCTGCACCTAGCCCCAGAACACTACAAGCCCTCAGGATTGCAAGGAATAACGCCCAGAAGACCGCCCGCCGCTGTGCCAGCACCTACTGGCTGAACCTTTGCAACAGTATACAGACAGCTGCTGACACCGGGGATACAAGAGGAATGTATGAGGGTATCAAAAAAGCGACAGGCCCCCCCAGCTACAAGACCGTCCCTCTCAAGTCCAAGACGGGCGAAGTCATCACAGACCAGGGGAAACAACTGCAGCGATGGGTTGAGCACTATCTTGAGCTATATGCAACCCAAAACAATGTCACTGGAACTGCCCTGGACGCCATTCCAGACCTGCCTGTCATGGAGGAGCTAGACACACAGCCCACCCTGGAAGAGCTCGGAAAAGCCATCGATTGCCTTGCCTGTGGGAAGGCTCCTGGAAGCGACGGCATTCCGCCTGAAGTCCTCAAGAGCGGAAAACCAGCACTGCTCCAGCCCCTACACACACTCCTCTGCCTTTGCTGGGAACAGGGATACATCCCACAGGACATGCGTGATGCCAACATCGTCACTTTGTACAAAAACAAAGGAGACCGTAGCGACTGCAACAACTATCGGGGCATCTCCCTCCTCAGCATCGTCGGAAAGGCCTTCGCCCGTGTTGCCTTGGCACGCTTGCAGATCCTAGCCTCCCGCGTCTACCCAGAATCCCAGTGTGGATTTCGAGCCGGCAGGTCAACTGTAGACATGATCTTCTCACTACGTCAGCTGCAGGAGAAGTGTCGCGAGCAGCGGATGCCCCTCTACATTGCCTTCATAGACCTGACGAAGGCGTTTGACATGGTTAGTCGGAGTGGACTCTTCAGACTCCTGCAGAAGATCGGCTGCCCCCCACGTCTGCTTGCTGTCATTATGTCGTTCCACGAGAACATGCACAGCACAGTGTGCTTCAATGGCGCAACATCTGAAGCATTCCCAGTCGTTAGCGGAGTCAAACAAGGCTGTGTCCTTGCACCGACGCTCTTTGCCATCTTCTTCTCCATGCTTCTCCAGTACGCATTCAAGGACTGCAGCGAGGGAGTGTACATCCATACCAGGGCTGACGGCAAGCTGTTCAACATCGCCCGTCTCCGTGCTAAGACTAAAGTCACAGAGGTACTCATCCGTGAATTGCTCTTTGCCGACGATGCAGCCTTGACATCACACACGGAAGATGGACTCCAGCAGCTGGTATGCTGCCTCTCCCATGCATGTAAGGAATTTGGACTGACCATCAGTTTGAAGAAAACAAATGTCATGGCACAGGACACAGACTCCCCTCCCTCTGTCTCCATCGATGGGTACAATTTGGAAGTTGTCGAGAACTTCACATACCTCGGGTCTAACATCTCCAGCTCACTCTCCGTTGATTCTGAGGTGGGCGGCAGGATTGCCAAGGCAGCAGCAGTGATGGCCAGACTTAACCAGAGGGTCTGGAACAACCCCAACCTCACAGAGAAGACCAAACTGCGTGTCTACCAAGCGTGCGTGCTCAGCTCACTTCTCTACAGCAGCGAAACATGGACCACCTATGCAAGACACGAGAGGAAACTCAACAGCTTCCACCTGCGATGTCTGCGGCGCATTCTGCACATCCAGTGGCAGGACAAAGTACCCAACACAGAGGTTCTAGAACGAGCCAACATGAACAGCATGTTCTCCATACTCAGCGAGAGGCGCCTTCGCTGGCTCGGCCATGTCAAGAGAATGGACCCAGGTCGCATTCCCAAGGACCTGTTATATGGGGAGTTAGCAGAAGGTGCACGACCAACTGGACGACCACATCTGCGCTACAAAGATGTTTGCAAGAAGGATATGAAGACAGCAAACATCAATGTCAACGACTGGGAGAGCTGTGCAAACAACCGTTCCAGCTGGCGTCTAGCTGTCAGGCAGGGAGTTCAAAACGCAGAGGAAAAGAGAAGAATAAAGCAAGCTGAAAAGAGAGCTAAAAAGAAGGATAAGCAAAAGCTTACTTTGGAGCTATGCCATCGTCTCTCGTAGACGGACGGATGCCAAGGAGAGGTATTACAGGTGATATTTTCAACAGTGGCTACAAATATTTCATCAACGGCCCCAGCTGTTGAAAATCAGGTGCACTTGGTATTGATGGAATAGCTGCCGGTATCGAACTGAGAAAATCAGCAGGACACGGAATGTCTCGACACGGCATAAACACCTCAAGAAACAGACTAGGTCTACGATTACCAGGAATGCGGTATGGTCAAGTTCTGAGACTGCCGGCGACGCGTCTTTAAAGCTTCACATGTCCAATTATGATTTACTTGATGATGCTCGGCGATTAAGCATACAAAACGGCAGAGGTGTTTTCATGTGTGATCTATTATCGGAAAAACCAGACCGTGTTGAAACCGGTCTCATTAATGTTGATGGAAGTTCTGGTCCAGTTACTCATTGGGTTTCATACGCGGTTTATTCACGATGAGTTGTTTATTTTGATTCGTATTGATTGACGCCACCAAAATAATATTTACGAAATGGTGGCTTTTCCGATGACAAAGGAGTACTTCCTGTACTTAAGGTTGTGTCAAGGTCATCAGGGCCGTGGAATAAACGCATGCATGAGTATACCATCCGTCGTTTTAAACAGGTTAATAATTTATAGATATTTACGGAAGATCTGCTAGCGGTAAGGTCTAAGGTGACATTGATTTATCCAAATTTGCAACACGAGATGAACTTGCAGGTCTTTTGCGTCTCGCCGATGTTGACACAAATGAGACTGTTGTTTTTTCAGGATCAGCAAGGACGGTTAAAGACGAGCGATATTCCGTTGACAGATATTATTCTGCGAGTTCCAGGCGCGACCGAAGATAACTTAGTGGTGTCTACTAAATCCGGTAAAATTAAAAACTCGGAGGAATGAATTATAACAATCATGGGAGAGATTACTGGGCGTATTAGAACAATCGGAGATATAATTAATGGCGATCTCAACATGAGCAGAAATACAATTATCAATATGAGAGAGCCAAAATCAGAGGACGATGTGGCAAAAAAAAAACAATACTTGGACAACGACAACACCACGATCAGAACTGAGATCAGTAAATGCGTTGCTAAGTCCGGTGATGCAATGACTGGCGATCTCAAGATGAGCGAAAATGACATTGTTAATTTGAGAGAACCAGAAATCAAACGATGACGCTGCATCGAAGAAAAATGTGGACAACAGCAAGATCCCGATGATCACCTCTTTAATGGCAATCAATGATGGAATGACTACATTCAGATCTGAATAAACTAATCGTGTAACCGCGTTTACAAATTTTCGCAGAAACATAAATATGACCATATATCATTTCTTTGGAAATTCAACGGTCATCAACACCAAGCTCTAGGAAAATAATACACAACGCTTTCATCTATTCAACGTTAAAACAAAAATCAAAATTATCAACAATGAGCTCATTATTATAAACTCAAGAATCAATTCGATAAACACTGAATTCGATAAAAATAAAAAGATTTCCGATGGTGTAATTCACAAAACTCAGCTCATGAACATGTTATCCACAGCAGCGTCTGGATCAGCAACATGGTCAGTGGAAAATAAAGTTATCGAATATACCTCTGCGGTTACCGGGGTGTACAGGTTCTCCGTGTTTAGCGCCGCTAGATTTAGGATAATTCATGGTGTCATTCTACCAACAGATTTCTGAAACCGTCTCAATCGTGTCAAATAAAAATAGCAAGGATATATTCATAATGGATCCAGAAGACAAATCCTTAACCGCACCGATATGTTGGTGGTGTCTGGAATTTTTCTCGAAAACACCTCAGTTGGTAACTTAGTATATTCTCATAATGAATCCCACTCAATACTTTCGGTATAATCAATCAGGCGCGTGGAAGGCATTGCTGGAAGAATCATCGACGAGGATATGACAAAAGACCCCAAAAACATCGCGGACGGATCATCGTTATCGTCAATGTTGTATATGCGGTGTCCTCGCTGGTCGCTGAAACATTATAGGAGACGTACGTGGTACCGCCCGTGGTTGGAATCAGTATCTCTGTTGTTGGTGGTGTTGCTGGTATTCTCAATATTGTCGCGAAACAAATATCTAAATGTACCAGTACAAACTACATGAGCACACCTCAGGTCACAGTTAACATTTTCTACAAAATATTACCTAATGGAAAATAACTTTCTAGAACGTACCAAAATGTTTATCAAAAAATGTTAGACATAATAAGTTGTCTATTACTAAAATTAAAACATATAACCTGGACAAAGTCAGGTACACCAGGTAAATTGTAGGGGAACCCCAATTAACTAGACACAGACCTAAATAAACATATTTCTCTTATTAATTTTTCTGATAATAAACCCATTCGCACAGATAATATCTTAGCTTTGTATTAGTTGTCTACAGAATAAAATAAAAGATAAAAGGTAAATAATTCAGGTGAAGTGGAAAATTTGATTTTGGACAAGGGTTAAGTCCAACATACAAGGTTACATTACAAAAGCATATAATGAAATAAAAAATAAAAACTAAGACAAAAATAACAAACAAACAAACAATGCAAAGTAAATGTACATAAGGATGGCACTGAAGTTCCTAACCTCTCTTGAAAGGATATAATGTATTCTATATCATTAAGAAATATTTTCAGGCATGCTGGTGCCGTAGTCTTGAACAGTCAGCTTGATTCTACTCTGCTGCTCTACAGTGTTTGGTAGTTGACATTGCCTGTGAATCCGACATGGTATAGAGACGGGTATCTTTATCCTTTCAGGCGGTATAGATAAATGTTTTAAGATTTTAGCGCTTCATCAATTAGCTCAATCTGCTGTGTCCTCTGGAACCTTCCTACGCTTAGCCCATACAATGCCTGCATTAGAACTGACTGTATTAAGACTTTATCTAGAGAACCTTTTTTATATATGCATTACGCTTATATGAATAATATAGTGACACTATTGAATTTATTTGATTTAAGTGAAACATTTATGTAAAACATTCTTGTGAAAATGAAGTTTAAACATATGAATACTTTTGAACTTAATTCTATTAAAGAAACTGTGGCATTCTAATTGTGCTGTTCTTGTTGTTGTTGTAGGGTTTAACACCATTTTTCAGCACAAGATAGGCTATATATGGCGACCAATATAAATAGTTGAGAAAGAACCCGGGAAAATGCCGGAAAGAACCACCGTCTCATGAGAAGCTACTGGCAAGCTTTCTCAAATACCCACATTGGCCGAATCTGAGACTCAAATCCACGCAGACAGAGGTGATATGGCAATGATCTGTAATGGTGAATGCTTTAGACCACTCAGTCAAATGGGGCCCCTTTTCTAATTGGAATTTTTGTTAAAGGTCAGATACATAAATTATTAAAATAAATTGATTCTGATTTTAAAGTTTGCATAGTCACAGCAAATTAAAGCCAAAGAGAGAAGTAATATATGAGGTAAAAGCTGAAGCAATATGTCTTGACAGTGGTCCAAGAGAGTGTTAACACATTTTGGAAAATTACTGTTATAGAAGTGTCTTGTTCTGCCCATAATAAATCACTTGATTCTTTGTTTACCTGAAGGTTTCTAAAGTATCGATCGACTTTGAGAAATTACTTATATCCACAGACACAATAAATAGAGAAGTGGATGCAAGGTTGAGGAATGTTTTGACTAGAAAAAATATAATCTTGTGTATTTTGTTGTTCCTTCTTCCATGATTATTATTATTATTATTATTATTATTATTATTATTATTATTATTATTATTATTATTATTGTATTACATTTTAACTTTACAGACGATGCTATAATATTAGGAAATATAAACAAATCAAATCTGTTGAAATTTTAAAATTTATTTTACTCTTATGGAAACCCTATCTATTGAAATTGCATATTTACAATAAAGTGTCAAACTTGGCAATTTTTTAAAAAGAAATATTTTATAGGTACTAATTAAGCAGGTAATTAAATATAACAAACATAATACTTGTATTGAGATGTAACATAAATGAGGAAAAGTATTCTGTTTTTCTTGCTGTCTCTCAAGGATTAATGAACTTGATGAGAATAACGATGTCATAAATAGTTGACAACCTCAAATGACGTACATCATCAATTCATATCAGTGTTCACATCAGTCCTAATTTCCCCAAATTAAGGTTTTAGCACAAAAATGAGAGGGGGTTCGTGTGTGCAAAATTTGCAACTGTTATCTTAAAAAATTATAAAACGACTACTTTATCCTATCCAACTTGTTAATTTCATGATTTGCTATTTAAATTTTTATTTAATTTATTATATACAGTTGTAGGTGTCATCAAACTTTGCCGATATAATAATAATAATAATAATAATAATAATAATAATTAATATTATTACTTTTTTAATGATAATATTCAACTTCATTGACTGGCCCTTTGTAATTGCAAGGGAGACGATTG
Organism: Sinohyriopsis cumingii; assembly: GCA_028554795.2. Lineage (NCBI taxonomy): Eukaryota > Metazoa > Mollusca > Bivalvia > Unionida > Unionidae > Sinohyriopsis > Sinohyriopsis cumingii. Next base: position 56,285,264 of record CM068837.1, read on the forward strand.
GTAATGTGTTGTCTTTGCAAAGGTGATAATTGGTAATTTGGAAGCTTAGCTGGGCAGATCATTAGTAATTTGTGTGTCAGCAGGGCAGACCATTTGTAATTTATTAGCATGAATGACACTTGATAATACTGTGTTTGCAATTTGGTGAATTTGCAGGACAGATCCATTGGAAATTTGGTGTAATGGCAGGGCAGACCCTTGATGATTTGGAGAATTAGCAGGACCGATCATTGGTAATTTGTGTGTTAGCAGGACAACCCATATGTAATTAGAATTATCCTGAATACAAGCTGATGGTTTATTTTTTGGTCAGTTTTGTTTGCACACAAGACAATATGTATTATTTCATTGTCAGCACATGCTGAACGTTTTTAGCCATCTTTCCTGAAACATTTTATCATATTTGGCATTACAGTTTTGATTGATCATTTATAATTTCTGTGTCAGTCAATTTCCCCTGTTGAAAAGCAAGTTTTTAAAACTGGACTTATGCATTATGACATATACTGTTTCTTTTCTTCATGTTTGTTGCTACTTATGGTACCGATGCACGATCATAGGCAAAGTAACATAATAAGTCCATTACTGGTTGTGTCCCTTGATAAAGTAGCTCCTAGCACATGGACGCTATGACCTAAACGACCTGACTGGGATGACTGGACTTAGATAGGAACAGTAAGGTTATCATAAAGGAAAGATTTCTATGTCTTCTTTATTTCTTCACCTTCAGATCAGACCTAGCTACATGAAATACCCTTACTAATTTTCATTATTACTGTCATTGTTAATAGTCTGTATTACTGAAAAATATGGGTGATTACTAATATATATCAACAATTGCATAGTAATAGTAGCATGTGTGTGATTGGATGAATGTTTCCTTTAAATATAATTTGTTTATGGGTTACTGCCTCTAACCGCAACTCTAAATGTAGGATATTGTAATTAGAATGGATATATCTTTCATGGAAGTAAATTTTACTGCACACCTGATCAAATTATACACCAATACATTCCTGCTTGTAAGAGCAATACAATATCCCACTTAACAAACACACATACTCATTCTCGGTAGAACACCCACACAAAAACATACATATCTGCTGTTTTCTTAAGATAATATTAAGGCAACAAAGAGATGCAATGCTTAAATCAAGTACATTGCTAGCACTTACTTTCTATTTGTGCTGACTTTGGATATTTGACCAGATGGGAAGCAATCAAAAGAGCAATAATCAAGTGTGTTTAAATTTTTTTAAACGCAAAAAGTATGCATGTTTATTAGCAAAATATGCAATTATTTTATATTTGTGCAGTGTTTGTCTGTAGGTAGTTATACAGGTAAGGAGGTATGTAAACAGGATTGATCAAAATTGTATTTCATCCACTGGTCCATAACAAGTGGTTTCAAAATATTCAATTGTGGTAAAATTTGGATAACTTGCATTGTTTTGATGCGTTGTACGTTATTTAGTCCGTAGAAAGAATGAAGCGAAAAACACAGTGGTCTCGGTGGCTTCCTTTTCCAGTTTATAATTGTGAAGGTATCTTATACAGATTACTTTCTTCTCCGATAAGGAGGCTTCCGTGCTTCCATCAGTGACAATGTAATGGAAGTTTTCACAGTCACTAATCCAAGCAACAAAGCCATTTCTAGATCAACCAGTCATTTTGAAGAGCTACAGATGTAAGCTGTTATATCATTTGTCAAGAAACCATCAATTTTTGGACAGTACTAATGCAAGCGACTAAGTCGCTGCTAAATAAATAGCACATTCTGTAATTTATTATCACTACCTATATAATTACATAAAGGCATTCAACCTAAGATTTTCGACTTTTTTTGTTCTTGCAAATGAATGATATTATGAAAAGTATAGTACAAATGATGAGGAATTACACGTCATTCAGCTTCATAATGTGTACAACTGTCAGTTTAATCAATGAAAATGTAATAATTTTCGTGTCACGTATCATATGGATTGCTAATTAATTAAGCAGAAACGGAATTTACCGATATTACCCGAAGTCGCAGTGTCACGTGACGCACGTCAAAAAATACGGAAGTCGAGGTAAACATGTGTTTCTCTTTTGATATAATTTTTGCTTTATTCTTCATATTTGTTCGTCTGTCCTTATACTTAGTTCTCTATAGTCACGCGCAGCATATGTATTGATTCTAGATTTCTCATTGTATATAATAAATTACAAGAAGTAGGCAAAAAGGCAATATGATGGAGTATCATAACGATAAGGGGTTCCTCTAAGGGGCAATCCTTAAAATTCCCATTCCGCATTACTTGTCGTGTTTGTGAGATTGTGTGTTACGTTGCAAGATAAACTAAATAAAAATATGATAACTCGTATCACTGCAATCAGAACCGCTATTATAAGATCTCGCTAAAGTCGCCTCTTTGGCTCAGAATGAAGTTGATTGTCTTGTAAATTTGCATCACCACCTCAGGCTCACGTATCCGATACTCGATGTGATTTGCGCATTTATTTTTACGCTTCAGTAATAATAATAATAATGATAATAATAATAGTGTTGTGGGCAAGCTCCATTCTAAATAAAGATCCATTTCATGGCTATGTCAGTTAGAAACACGTGGTGCATTGTTATGTGATAAAAGTATTAGCTTCGACAAAAGTGCAATTAAAAATAAAAATATTAGCTTCGACAAAAGTGCAGTTAAAAATAACAAGTAATACCCCCCCCCCCATATTACAATTGAAATTATTATGATTTTTCTGCCTTTTATCACATATGATTTAATTATAGGTTTCTGATAACACTAAATGAATCAGTATCTCAGACATCATCACTTCATAACAGTACTGACAGCCCAGACCAACATCAAGTAAGAGATGTTAGAAGAAGAGATATTAGAGGAAGTGAATCTAATAGAAGGGGTACAGGAAGTAAGTCTAGTAGAAGGGTTACAGGAAGGGAATCAAGTAGAAGTTCAGACAGGGAGTCAGGTAAGGGTAGCAGAAGAGTTAAAAGGCAAAGGAGAGGAAGAGGAAATCAAAGACCATCACTTAGCAGCACAAAAGTGGCTACTACAGCTGAAGCCAGAGATCATCAGTTGAAGGTAAACATGATTTTGGTTACCCATTACAGTTAGCTTTTGTATGAAGACTTGTAATTTTATGATTTATATTTTTTACAGTTTTTTTCAAATTGTTGAATCCATTTCTTATAGGAACACATAGCCAAAATGACAAAGGAAGGAAAAGATAACCTTTAGGCTCGAATATGCCAAAAACACCCAAACATAGTCTTTGAAGTGATAAATGGCTCATCAACGGAGCGACATTGATACCATCCATGACCAAGAGGTGAATCACCAGCTTGGTGCATCTGTAGTAACTGCTGTGAAATGCCAACTGATGATGAAAAGCAGTGCTGCAAACAAATAACGCCAAAACTGCTATTCAAGGCTTCCTGTAAGTAATTTGTTGGTAAATTGTCTTTGTAGTTCTACTTTCCGTAAGTCTCGTGACTATAATCTGCCTCAATTGCCCATCAAGAGTTAATGTTTGTTATTTATAATTTACTATTAGTGAATTAAGCAGCTGAATGAAGCACTTGTTTATCATTATATGTTTGCTTTATTGCATAACAAAAGAATCATTATTTTTCCACAGAACATGTAATGCTTGCATCTTTTTTGAATATTTTATACTGACAATTTTTTATAATTTCAGCAGGACTTCGACCTGTTTTAGAGGATGTCGTGATCCTTGTTGCACAGAGGTATAGGCAATTTTCTTATGGCAGCAGAAGAATATAACGATTACAACGGGGGGAAAAGGCATGCTGCTTAGATGCAGTTTATTTTATGGACTTACGGATACCTTATTGTTGGCAATAGACGTGTCATTCCAAGCTGCTGTGTATGGCGTATAAGGGATAAATTGTTTTCGCCAGTACCGTGGCTTTTCTCAAGGAAGACTTGGGTGATCTTTCCAGTGATATGATGTGTGAATAAAAGAATCTATATTGGGTTTTGCACCAAAACAAGAAATTCCCAATTAAAGATTGGGATTTCATTGTCTTGGTACAAACACTGACTTTGAATATTTATCTCACCCATTTTTTCCAATTAAAAGAACCCTGCAAATTTGTAATATAGTTAGCAGATTCAACACATATTAGGCAAGTACTATTATTGCCTATCACTTTATATAAAGGTATCAGGTATTGTAACCTTGTATTAAAATAAGAATAATTACAGAAATATAATACAGCTTTATATGCTACTCTTAGAAAAAGGAAATAAAGAAAAGAGTTATAATTGTTACATGTTGAAAGTACTATACAATAAGCATCGGGAACAATGTGATATTGTGCATAAATACAGCACATTGATACAAATATATGAATAAGAGCAACTGGGTGACCTTTCAACACTAATTACTCATGTTCATGCATTAGAAAATAGAAAAAATAAAAGCATTTGATATTACTGCTGTATTAGGTCTCACTGGATAGTTTCGTATTTTGACACCCCTAATTATTAAGGTAGAAGGCATGAACCTAATCATCATAAACATATCATTTATAAATTCACACAGAAGCTAAATCTGTAATGTGGTTGAGATTTATTTTGAGTTAGGCTTGGAAATAGGTTAGCTTGTTGTTGACTGCCTGTCAGTCAGACGAGCATTGGAGATCAAATGCGTAACCTGGGCTGCAAATGAGCAGCCGACTTGGCTTACGTATTTACATGTGTCTGCTACAGAGTTAAATATCTAAAAGTCTAGATGGTTGAGGGGTGATGAAAAGTATGCTAATTTGTTATAGTATTAGTGAACTTGATTCATGCATAAGGCACATACTGATTCTTTTAGCTGCCTTGTCACATGAAAGTATTCAAAATAGGGGTTGGTGGCAGTGTTGGTTCAGTATAAAAAACTTATTTAAAAAATAAGAAAAATTAAAGTTGACAAGCATTGTCTTGGGATGCACAGGATGTAAGGCAAAACAGTAGAGGGTGAACATGATTGTATTCTTGCATATACACATCAAGTCAAATGATAAATAACGCATATTCATACTGAGTTGAGAAAGGAAAACTTATTGCAGTGTATCATGAATACAGATCGGTTTGTAAATATAAACAGAACTACAAACACAATGATACTATTCTATCAAGCATAATACTGCCTTTTAACTATGGCAGTTCAATGCAAATAAAATGGCTCTGGAAACTTCAATAAATTTTTAAGACTAAAATACTAGTTCATCAAAAGCGACATTGAATGCTATATCACTGCTATCTGATTACAACTAAATCAAACATACTTAACACCAATTAACGCGTCAAATTTTCAGTTCTTTCAAATGTGTTTATTCACCACAAAAATAATTATACCCTTTATATGACAACCCTAATGAATGTACACAATTGCATACACTGTAAAACTGACTTATATATTATGAAATTTACTCAATTTATATAATTACAAATGTGCACGTACATACATAACTTTAATTCAAGAGTATAGTCAGGTATCAAAAGCTGTTACAATATCATCTAAGAATAATTATGGCATACATAGAAAACTCATTTTCTCTCCACATTATAACTATTGCTACTATGTTATATAATTCTCAGCAGTTTATTTCAAATGTATAGATGGATCTATCAGCTGAAGTAATTGTCAATGCTCCAAGAAGTGACTTGTCCATCAATCTCCATCTTTACATGCATGGAGAGTTATTTTACACAGTGTATGACAAGAGCATTGTTCCAGAAAAGTCATAAAACTGACTTTTATATGAGGAACTAGTCTACCATTACTATAACAGATTGAGTACAGACATCCCAGTCCAAAATACTAGCCAGTTATATAGAAATTCCATTGATGATGTATTATCCTGGGTTGGTTTATATGCTTTTAACTAAAGTGATTACCATTTACTCAATGACAAACTTTAGTACATCACCTAAACAAACTACTGCAAAGAAACATATATTGTACCTACGCCCCCCACGTGTGTTTCCTGTAGCATTTGTTTTAAAATTAAGGTAGCTAGGTACTTTATATATATATATATATATATATATATATATATATATATATATATATATATATATATATATATATATATATATATATATATATATAGTATATACGTAATTATGCACAACAAATTTGCTTGAAGGAGTCAATGATCACAACATTGTTTAAGTCAGTATACCATATTTACCAAATATATAACCTGTTATGAGTAATGTGGATTATATTATATAACTTAGTATTATATAACTTATTGTGATTTTTTGAATATAACTAATTGTGATTGCTTGAATGTGGTTATCTTTCTAATGTAAACCTAATACTATTGATCGCTGTTAGTGCACGCATGCAGCACAAACCAACATTGATGTGATAGGCAAAGGACATTAGAGTTTCAGTTCATTATCAGTCAAATGTCATATACATAATGAAAGAGGGATACACGTTATTTTCATGAAGTGGCATTAGACTGAATTTCGGTATTAGGTATTACTCAGGATGATGTATATTTCTGGCCAGCATTCAGTACATGTTGATACATCACATTTTTTATATTAAAATTTTTTTTATCATAATTTATATTTGTTGTTTTTCAAGAAAATAAGCATTCACATACATTCGGGTCATTTCATTATATCAGAGTAATTAAGAAAAAGCAAACTTATTCATCAGCGCAGTAATCTGTAAATGTGAATCTGTGACGACTTCTACAACTTTTATTTTATTTTCCTTAAGAAATTCAACCCCTTTACAAAGCATGCATTTTCTTTGTTTGTGCTTTTCCTGTCTGTCATTCTTTTGTCCACTGTTATGATGCTCAAAATTTTCTATGAATATGTATGTGCAATACTGGGCTGAATGTCCAGGGCTGTCCATTATACGATCCCCATAATACCAGGATGCATTTCGTATTGGCCCTAAGTTTCATATAAGCAATCGTACTAAATAATAATAATAGCTATCTTATTATAATAACTGCCATGTTGTTTTTGAGTAACCAATGATCAGAGCTGGGATTTAGCCTGAAATTAATGACTAAATGCTGAAATCCAGCTTTCCCCACCTAAATTTAATTTTCCCACCTAAATTTCAAAATACGCTTACAAGCCTAATGATCAAATTTCAAGTCAAAGTGTTAAGATGATATAAGATACAAAATATTTTGTATAATGTTAAGAGATCCTGAGTAACAAGGTAAGCACACTGAAAACATAGATTTGTCTTCGTTCATCTTTGAGCAATAATACTGATTACAATTGATATCAAAACCAAGTGCTGGGCATAACGATAAAACAACACCAATCGCTATGTTTTTTTACTTGGGTTAAAGGTGTTTTAATGATTTTTGGAATTTTAAAGGACATATATATCTTGAATTAGCTGGAGGTTTCAGATAACTTTGAAGTTTAGCTATATTAACTGAAATTTGACATACCAAGAAGTACAACCTCCTTTCCATGCAATGATTGTAATATGTGTTCCTGATGGTCAGTCCAATATTGGTCAATGGATGGAATTAAATATGTCCTTTGAATTTTATGAAATGTCAAAACTTAAAATAGATAGCTTCCGAAATTTTAAAAACATGACAATATTCTGAAAGGTACTGCCAGACATTAATTAGTATGGCATATGCCAAAAGTAAATCACCACCATATAGTTGCCTATTCAGCAGAGGCTGTGAACACTCTTTCTTGGCACAATGTCCATTTACACAAACCTTTAGATACATATATAAAGTTCTTTTTTATATTTAGTGTGACAGTTTTGTATAATAAATAGGGACATCTATCTACCTATATGTTTATTTTTAGTATGCCATTTACTAAAGGTGAGCCCACTGACATTAACAGCTAACATATTTGTATGGCCACCAGTAGAGTATTCATAAACAAGTCTAACAATTCAGGAACATTAGTTTATACCTTAACTGATATGATGACATCATGTATAGTAACATAATGTGAATAACATCCTCCAGTTTGCAAACTCTGATACATTTCAGAGCACATCTAACAGTTTTGCTGGTAATGGAGTAAATGTATCTTTGTAAACGTAAAAGAAATATTGACATATCTAATGAAAATTTGATAAATCTTAGAAGACTTAGAAGTGCACTGTAACACACTATAAAAGTACTGTCACCAACAAAGTTAAAGGCATTTTCACAGTATGAATACGCCAAAATAGCAGGTCCTTCTATTTCTCGTTGATCACTACCATCATCTTCATCATTTGTGTCGTCTTCCTCTTTAGCATCTTTCAATCAAATGTTACTGTCTGGTCTTAATGATACAAATGAAATATTTATGACATTTCATAAAATGCTGTAAGAAGAGAAGGTTATATCTTATAACGTTTTAGTATACAAATCTAATATTTGTTGGATTTCATATAGATATTCTGAGATTCTGATGTAAAACATTTCCAATGATAGTATCAGGCAGTATGATAGTAGCTTCATAATCTTTTCACTATCTGTTGCACAGTTCCATACATGCTAAAATTTTAATCACATACAAATTCAATATTGAAAAGATACTAAAATTTTCATTACCTGAATGAAAGATTTAAACATTTCTTATAATCATCATAAGACATATGGTCATCTGCTTCAAAGTTACTCTCAGAAACTTCCATTGTAAGACCAGAACAAAACATAATATTCATTATCCTGTCTCATACCAAGCTTTCAAATGTTGGTAGTTGTTAGGAATTTTTAGAAATTTTTTTGTGTGTGGGAAAGCGCATCAGGTATGGAAAAGTTGTTACTTTCAAAAGGAAAAGTATGATTAAAAAGATCAGAAAAATATAATTTTGAGTCAGTCGCTGTTTAGATCAGTTGGACAGGTAAGTGAAAACAGAATATTCTTCAGAGGCCATCTATTTAGTACGTACGCAAATATCTGGCAAAGCTTAGCCCCTTCCCCCGATCCCTGTACACATGCATACATTTTTGCACGCACTCCACCTGCATGCGTATGCTTGACGCATCACCACTACCCGAATTCTATAGAACGGCCTATATTTAATCCATGCTGAAATAATCAAGGATTAATAATTTTAACGTGTTTAATAAATGAGATAGTCCACCGACGTTGAATGTCTGGCTGCAGGAAAGAAATAAGCTGCGTAACTTTAACACGCTTGTCTAATGTCTGCAATAATTAAAAACGCCGACTGAACCTGTCAAACAGGTTATATATTTTACAAATTGTTATCGAATTCCCCCCCCCCGTTTCATATGCGCATGTACATATCAGTAGACACCCCCATGTGTATGTACCTAATGGATGGCCCCTATCTATGGCCGTAGTGTGGTTTGTGTTTATTATACAATGTATTCATTTCCTTTCTCTGATAGCCATCTTCATGATTTCAATTATGCATCTATACTATATTCATTTACACATTCATTTGTAACTTGTAGAGAAAAGAATGCTTTTGTAGGAGCAAATTTCACATTAACACACAAATACCATCCACTTTATATATATATATATATATATATATATATATTATATATCTATATATATATATATCTATATCTATCTATATCTATCTATCTATCTATCTATCTATCTATCTATCTATCTATCTATCTATATATATATATATATATATATATATATATATATATATATATATATATATATATATATACCATTTTTTAGTTTAGTTACATATATCATGCATGTATCACAATGGTCGTTTTCTTAGTTTACTACACAAATGCTCGCTTTTTATGTATGTATCACACTGATTGTTGTCAGTTTACTTACTTAAATGGGTTGTTAACATTTTTACACTTTTCCATGATAACACTTTCCTTCTCATGAAATTCTTCAACTCCAGACAAGGCTGAATCCCTAAAAACAAAATTTGGAAATGAATAATAATGATAATTATAATGAGGACTTTGTATAGCGCCTAATCTTTAGAAGCTCTAAGCGCTTTAGAACATTAGACAACACCTATACGATAAAAAACATATAATGATATGATTACAAATACAAACACCATGAAAATATAAAACATAATATATAAAAGAATAAAACAAACATGCTGATAATATTTAAGGTAGGAAACATATTAGGTCTTTAAGTTAGCAGCGTGGGGTGGGGGAGAGATCAAGTTTTAATCCATGAAAAAAGGTTCCTGGGAGAAATTCTTTCGTAAAAGGCTTTATTTCCAAAATAAAAGGCTTATTTTATGTGTTATTTTTGTGATAGCAGACCACGTGTGACCCTGGTAGGTATTTTTGTGTGTATGACGTGTACATGTGATGATATTTTATGATTTTTTTGTCGTGTCATTGATGAAAACATATCAGGTTTATTTTCATAGATAAAAACTCCTGCGAGAAAATCTTTCGTGAAAGTTTTTTTTTAGGTATTAATTTTGTGTCGCGGCAAGATAGTTCAAAATATTTTGTCAAGGCCGATTCGATAAATTTTTTAACATTATATATTAAAAATTGTTGATATATTAATATTATGGATGTTGGAGAAGCATATACTACTCGATTAGCACAAGAACGACAAGAAGCAATAAAAAACATTTTCCGCTGAGAGAATCAGTTAAACGAAAGATACGAGCAATTGAAGATGCAAAGCATGGTTATACAGAGTCAACCGAGTTGTTATTTAAGCCTATTACTACAACCACTGAGCGGGTTTTATTAGGAGATGTTGGAGATGTTGAAGATCCTGAAGAAAGAAAGAGAGGTATCCTTCCGGTATTAAAAAAAATTGAAGAACAAACTCGACCTCAACCTGTACTGCCTCAACCTGAACTTGCCGAGATTGACACAGGACAACCTGGCGGTAGGGTTGCTGCAATTGAAAAATTTACCTAAGAAGCTGTTGATGAAATAAGAGAAATTAAAGACGTTGAAAGGCTAGGTGAGTTTGCTGTGTTATCATATTTACGACGAGGAAAGTATTTAGATCCAGAATATGCTTACGACATTATAGATCGCGAAAAATGGTACAGGTGGATATTTTATGTTCCTTATGATGTAAATCGGGCTAGAAGAGATGATCCTAAATTTATTGAATTTGGTAGCGCAATAGACGAGTATCTTTTACGATTACAACAGGCACAACCTCCCGCATATCAAGTTCCTCCACAACCAAAAAGCCAATACCTCCGCCTGTGAAGATACAAAGGAAACAAATATCACATCAGCCCGAACAGGTACCTTCGCCGAAAATATTAAAATAACAACCTCCTCCACAACCTCAATCTGAAAAAGAACCTCATCTACAGCCTAGCAAATATTTTACCGATGATGTTCCTAATGCTTTTGAAAACAGAGAGAAATTAATTAATATTGCTGCACATGGTCATGATGAGAGAGAAAAATATGTAAAACCAGAACATATTAGTAAAGTAAGACTTAATAATTGGAATTCTGTATTATATTTTGCTGCTACGAGAAAATTATTGATACTAAAGATACCGGATATAAAGAATTTGTAAAACTTGAGGCTGAAGAGAAAAAAAGTCTCAAGAACAAAGATCCCCAGAAGAAAAATCTTATTCTCCACCACAATCACCTGGTGCTACCGGTAGCGGATTTGGGAATAATTATGTTTGCACTGATAGCGTTATCAATGACGTATCACGACTAGAGGTTATTATTGGAGGGAAACGAGCTGGAAATAATTCATCAGAGATAATTAATGAAGCAGCTGATATTTGCCGAAGATTATTTCAGGGTGGTATTATGGATATTAGCATTTATCGAAATCTCATTGATGAACTTTTGATGATTACAGTGATTAGTTGTTAGATAAATAAATATTTAGATAAGATGATCTTGCACAAAAATTATCGCAGATATGTGCCTGTTCGAGTAGTGAACGCAAGGTTACCAATGTATCGAGTCACTTACGGAAATGGATTAGGTGATACTATTAGTGGATTCGTTACAAGAATAGCTCCTAAAGCTGGACCTAATATAAAGCTGTTATCAATGAAAGCAATGGATTGTGTTCGTGATAAAGCATCTGCTGCCATTGGTAACGTTGCTAGTAAGGCATTTAGCTCCATCAAAGATAGAATATTAAATCTAATACGTAAAAAAAAACAGCTGCTGCTTCGGTCAAATTACCAAGCACAGATGTGATGCCTAGTAATACTAGCAAAGTAATAAACGACGCGGAGAATAAAAAATTAGCGTAGCTGATAAATCAACAAGCCGAACAAATAAATACAAGTTTAATATCAGGAAGCGGTCTTCGTTTTAGAAGATAAACTTTATAATAAAAATGTTCACGCGAGTATCTAACGCCGCTTTTGATATGAATGAACCAATAAGTAAACACGAATCCGTTCGCGATTATCAGTGTTACTCATACGATGCGGTAACGCCAAACAGTGATAGTCGAATTGAATTACAAGTACACGACACAAGCAAATATTTTCTGCCATGTGAGGAGTTTATCGAGGTTGTCGGTGAATTTATAAAAACCGACAATACCGAATACGGAGTCAATTACAAAGTTGGTTTTGTTAACAATTGTATTATGGCATTATTTAAGAGCGCCACATATATGGTTGATGGAAAAGAAATTGAATCAATTAATGATGACGTAGACGTTGGTGCAACAATTATTGGTTTAGCAAGATACTCAGATGATTTTATCAGGTCAGCTGGTCCGAGCATGATGTTTTGCAAGGATAATTCTAATTACGCTGATAATGCAGCTAATACTGTTAGACGACCAAAATTAAATACTAATCCTGCTAATGGCGCTGATGTGGAACCAGTAGTTATGGGCGGCAATCCCGATTTTAATTTAGGATTTAAAACACGTAAAAACATGTTATCAGTTGTTCCTAGAAGATGTTCATGTGCAATTCCGTTGTCACATATTTTTGGATTTGATAGAGATTTTAAAAAGGTTATATTTGGAGCTAAACACACAATTGTTCTTTTATAGAAAGGGTAATAGCAATGATGCAATCTGGCGAGAGGGTGTTGCTGATGATGCCGCTGATGCTGCTAATAATGGTAAAGTAGTATTATCTAAACTTACATTGTGGATGCCAGCGATGACTCCATCATTACCTGAAGAAAATAAATTACTCTCATTTATGAATCAGGGTGGTAAATTGGTAATGTCATGGTTAACAACAACAACTGATACCATAAGTAGTACCATCAATGATAATTTTACTTGGCATATAGAATCACAGCAGGGTATTTCAGCACCAAGACATATCTTTATCGCTCTTCAAGCTGTTAATCGGTATCATCAGCAGAGAAGCCATATGATATTTGATAATTATAATGCTAGCGAAATATCATTAAGGATAAATGGGCATCAGGAACCATCTGAAGAATCATCGTTGGATTTTGATGGTAATTCAGTGGCGCGTGGATATCATCGGTTGTTAATGGGACGAGATCAAAATATTGATACCGGTTTACAAATATCACTATTAGATTTTACAACATTATATCCGATTTATTATTTTTCACAAGAACACATTGATTTATTAAAACAATCAGTGATTGATATACATTTTAAAGTAATAATGTAGCTGGTATTAGATTTAAGGCTACCGCGGTCATACTTGGAGATAGAACAATGTTACTTGAGGGTATTGCTGGACGAATGAGAGTTATTGATGTCCCAGTAGAATAAGTGTAGACAATTAGATAAATCACGTTAATTATAATGCCATACGAACAATGTAACTCTGACTCCCGGTCAGGTAAAAAACTCCAATCGAGTTCAACAAAAAAATGCGGGGTAAAATTAACCTTTAAGTATAATCAAATTTCCAGTGGTGGTCCAAATAAACTATCGCTGACGAAAACACGACACAATAATCTTAAAGAAGCTAAATCAGCTAATACCTGAATCCAGGTTAATCTTTCTCCGGGCGCCACCAGCAACATGAGTAAAATAGGTGGATTTTTCCCGTTGTTAGGTTTATTAGCGCCGTTAATTGCTAAAATAGCAACTGTTGCCCCGATAATAGGAAAGGCCGCCGCGTTAGGTGCTCCTGGATACGCTGGCAGCAAGGTAGCAGAAAAGGTAACCGGAAAAGGTAACCGGAGGAAAGTACGGTAAAAATAAAGGATTCGGCCTAAGATTACCAGGGACTCCGCCGTCATGCTACGGAAAAGGCCTACGATTACCAGGAACACCACCACACTGGTACCCAAAATGATTCTAAAAGCGAATATTACTCCGATGTCAAATTTTGATTTAACTAACGCAGCTACAAAACTAAATATACAATTCTTCAGAGGAGTATTTATGCGAGATCAATTACCAAATTACCCAAACCACAACGAGGCTGGAATAATAAATTTAGATTCAAGCGTTGGTCCAGGGACGCACTGGGTCTCGTACGCGATTAATCCACGTGAAATGATTTATTTTGACTCGTACGGATTAGCTCCACCACAAGAATTTCTTAATTACGCAAGACAATTAAATACTCCAATCTGGTATTCAACACTTCCAAAACAAACATTAACTGACCCTCCGATATGTGGCCGTGAAGGAATTAACGTCCTTGATGCGAATTCGACATCAACTAAACCGTATCATAAAGTTGTTCTTGAGTAAATTAAAAAAATCATTAACAAACAATGGTTGACATTTATGGAAGATCTCTCTCATCATGAACACTAAAAGAAGTAACAGATGTGGATTTATCAAAATACGCAACGCGGAATGAGTTATATAATTGTATTAGTCTAGCTGGCATTGATCGTGATGAAGTTGTTATATTTCAGGATAAACAATGCAAATTAGTTACCAGCGATATCTCGTAGAATGATATAATTATATGCGTTTTAGACCCCGTCGAAGATAATATTCCGGTCCTTACCAGCAATGTTAAAATTAAAGACTCAAAAAAGTCATTCACGACGATAAATGAAGAAATTAGTAGATTAGCATCCAGTCGCGTAAAAATCACCGGTGATATAATGTAAGGAGAACTTAACACGAATAAAAATAAAATATCTTCTCTTGGAGAACCAACAACTGAAGAAGACGCCGTAACAAAAAAAAAAAGATGTCGACGATGTAAATTTAAAGTTAGCTACGTTACGTGCCGAATATGATGTTCGTTTAACCGCGTTCTTGAATCTTAGAAGAAATTTCTCAAGATTAAACAAACTTGGTAAAGTATTCTTTGGTGACCCTCTTCTAGCTGGTATAAAACTTACAGAAATTAGAACAAGTATCAGCGCAATTGAAAAGACTCTGAAGATGTTGAACTTTTTAGGACCTACTTAGAACGATTACTTTTACTAACCGCGGGTATTACCAATATAGTTCATGTAGTATCATCTTCATCCGCAGCGTGGACAATAACAGATAGTACAATAAAATATATTCCATCAATTACAGCCATATACAGATTATTCGTAATTAGCCCAATAGAATTTAAAATAATCCACGCGGGAATAACTAGTGAATATTTTTATCCGGTAACTGATGAATTACAAAAAGATGTTGAAAAAGTGTTCACGTTACAACCAACAGATGATACTTTATCTAGAGCATCTTATTTATACACGCTAGAATTTGTTGTTAAAACATCTTAATCATTTGAATCATAATAAAAAATATAATGATTGATTGTGACGGCGCAGCGTACAGGTATAATCAGGCCCGTGAGTGGCAAACTAAATTAAAAGATATCATCGATGTGTACACGACAAAGATAAAAAAAATACCAGCGACGATTAGTTATCGCTGACGTATTAGTTTATTCGGTATAAGCGATTGTTGTTGCTGCTGGCGTTGTATTATCCGCGTTAACGATGATGGTTCCGGTTGTCATTACAATTTGTATCTCAGCAACAACAACAATTGCTGGCGTTTTTAATATAATTACCAAAAAAATATGTAACTGCACCATAGACAAATTACGCGATAAAATTAAATACGGCAAAAGCTGCTTATTCAAAATTATCTTTATTGCTATCGAGAAGCCTCAACGATGGAATTATATCTGATATTGAGTTTTTAGATATGATTAACGCGTATCATCCTGCTGGTATTAAAGATATAAATATTAATAATGACCGAAATTCTCTCGCGGATAGCTAAAAACATAGTTCCGCACAAAACAACAATGATCTCAGCAAGCTCAACTAAGCCAGAATTTAGTATTAATTTTCCAAACGCGATTCCTATTAACGAAATTGCTCTATCACAGTTACGTGTATATAATAACTGGTCAAATGTTAGATCAAAGTTATTTGGATCATTGATGTCAAATAATTCAATTTTATTCGCAAATAAAAATAAACCAGACGGAACACCCAACTGGAACGTGGTTGGATTGCCAACTTGAAGTTATCAAATTGAAGAAATTAATAAGGAATTATCACTTAGAATAAAAAATATCACCTCGGATAAGGAACCTGGAATAAAGATAACGGCTCACGAACCAATATTATCTTCAATTATTGAAATAACCTCACCGGATTATGCCGTAGATATTTATGCGAGTTCGATTAGAACGGTTCTACCACCAACACCGCCAGCACCACCAGAACCTATAAGGAGTGATTATACCACAGACAGAAAAGCATATCACGAACTTGGCGAAAAGAATTACGAAACCGTATTAGTTAATTTGAAAAAGCAACATTAGGAAGTAGTTTTATCTTTAGAAAAAAAAGACGATATGATGTGGATTTTTACAGCGGCAATAGCAAGTGAGTACTTATATTTTGATGAACTAGCTGATATTACTAAAACATTAGAAACATACAATCATGTGAGGAATTACGACATTATTTTCAGGAGTGTGTTTTTAATGTATCAGGTTCATGCAAGGAGGTCATTAAATACGTGGAAATGTTAAATCAGCTTACATCAGATATGGAATATTTTCACCAGAGATTTATTCAGGCAATACTTGATGATCAAACAGTCAATAAACACAATGTTTTAACCGTGTACTCGCTGACAGAGGCGACGCTACTAAAATATAAATTTCCCGGATATACCATACCCGAATTAAGAAAATCTGTCAGTGACACCGTTGATGAATATTTCTCTAAAATACACCTTGCGTGGAGAAAATCGCTGCCTCCAGCATCCATTCTCAGGCACAATAATGACCAAGATAGCACCGGCAGACACATTTCGATCGAAACAGTAAATATTGCAACAGTTGTCGCGGTTAATCTTGATTGCGATACCGTTGAAAACAGTTATAGCGCAGACGCAACAATATCAAATCAGGCTCAACAAGGATTTATTCTTTATTCATTTTCATCAAAAGAACCTCCTGGTTTTTTAATCGTACAAGAACCGATTAATCCAGTCTATCTTCGATGTCATACTCAATTGTTATCACGGGTAAATTTTAGATTAACGGATCAAAATGGAAATTTAATTGATTTACTTGGAGAAACATTAAGCATTAATCTGCTTAAAAGATCTCAAATCTTTACGCGTAAAATAAAAAAAAAAAGGTAAATAAATTAAATCCTTATAAAATTAACAGCAATTGCTAAATTATTAAATTATCAATTTTTTTTACTGGAAAATATTCAATTCGGTGATTTTTCACTACATAATTTTAGACTTCTGCTGATTTTTCCAGGTCCATAACTTTTTTAACTGCGCCACGCGAAAACTGACTGTTCTTGCTGACTTATATTCGTTACATAACTTTGATCTAATTTTCTCACTCACGCGAGATAAATTGACAATTTTTTTATTTGTGATTCATCTACGGTAGCTAGTAATCGATAAACCGTGGATTGGATTTTCTTTATTAACCTGTAGTCGGACGATAGCGTGTATCTTCCGTCGTATTTATTTTGTAATATTGTATCGGCGTCAGAAATTATCTTGCCAACAATGAGATCATCTGATAATTTTATTCCTGACATTTTTAATTTTTCAATTTCGTTGATTATGTCGTTAATATTTTCTTCATTCATTTATACTAAATATTAATTGTTTAAAAGTAAAAAAATAAATATAGTATTGATGATTAATTACCTAAATGAGACTAATCTAGTTAGCGTCGTCATCAAGTATTAGAGGAACATATTCAAATGATATCCACTCGCAAAACCGATATGAGAATGTAAAATTTTGCATTTTTTCTGCAACTCGCCTCATCGAAGCGGAGTCGATACTAAACTATTTACCAACCGCTGACATTGACTGGAATATCATCTCTTCGCCAGTCTCCCTATTTACCGATTTAACCGCCTTTTTTCCAACTGTTTTACATCTACCAGTATTCCCTCGCGAAGAATTTTCGCTGATAGTAATCGCCTGGAGATTCGATAGGGAATTATTTAATGTATTACCATCGATATGATCAATTACAAGTCCATCTTTGATTAATCCATTAAAATACTCGAATACAAAACGATTATTACGATAATTTTTATTGGCGTTTGAATTAATGGTAAATCTGAGATAACCAGATTTACGTATATTGCCAACCGAATCTTTTCATTTGCAATGCTTGACAACACCGTCGCATGATGCTTCGTAGTTATCAATGATTGGATCCTTCATGAATGTAGGATTCATTATAGAATATTTATCTCTCTAAATAAAGATTTGTCTGAAAACCTATTAAGATAATCCTCCTCGGATTTAATAATTCTATCATCGACGTTATCTTTTTTGTCATAATGCCGCTTGAGTTCTCGGTAGCGTTTTCCACCAAAATTTAAACACAATCGAGTTTTTTTCTCGGATTCCAATATTACATCGTATACATTTTATTGGTCCTAAATGACATTTGCGAATAGAGTGTAAATGCTCGCCGCAAAATTCACTTCTACTCGTTTTATTGCAACAAGTCAACGAACCAACCGTTTGCCATTTACAATGATTCATTATTATTTAGATATTTGTCTAAAATATAATAAAGAATCACATTTTTGATCTTGATGAAGCTGAAGAAGTTTTACCTGAAATTGATTTTGCCAAGGAAGAATTTTACAACGACGGAGCATCTCATGTATGGTCCACGTGGAAGACCAATGATTTTGATTTTACAATGAATGACGAGCGAGCAAAAAAATTAATTAAAATCTTGGTGATGAAAAATATATTTTTCCGAATAAATCTATTATACACACAAATGACCCTGAAGTTTGGATAATTCGAGGTAAACGAAATCCAATTAGCAGCGGGAAAAAAAAACTATTATTCTAAGTAAAACCTCCAAACCTGGGATGTTGACTGGATTAGATAAACCCTATTACGAAAGATCCTATACTGTTACCGCAGTTGTTTATGGATTATATAAATTAAATGATAAACCAGATATCGGAACTCTTGCTCCGATGAAAATTTCTGTGAAGCTAATTTGTGCAGCAGAGCGAGTAATATAACAATTTTACGAAATCAAAACGCGGAAATGGTTTAACGGATCTGCGACGCGAAAAAATAATATATTGGGCTGAGTCAGTAACTGATGGAGCATCTATAAACGACGCTGCTTCATTGTCAACAAAGTTAAAATTTCCCATCATGGTAAAATCTCTCTCTGGAGAAATTTTGTACTCGTCGGCGAACAAATCACGAGGATCACCTATATAAATAATTGACCATAACTGTCATGCTTGGACTTCTTCGGTGAAGATATTTCTGCAAAGTCGCGTTATTAAATTTTGTTCTTCAGATAAATTTGATTTTATTCACGAAATAAGTAAATCTGATCCGGTATCGGTGTGGCTATTTCGCAGCGATGAAACGTACGATCAGTTTGTTCGGCCTGGAGGAGAATTATACCGCAAAGAATCATTACAACGCGAGATGGAACAATTAGTGAAAAAATACCACGTAGATGAACAATTATCAGGTATTTGTTTTACAATTTCATCAGTTGCTGCTCACGCCGCCAGGGAAAAAAATCTGTGTAAGCCAACACGCAATGAGTTTCTTAGTGATGTTCAATCAAGTTGTATCGGGTATGGTCACGGCGGTCTGTGGAATACTAAATATAATTACGCCGATATGATATCTGTTGACATGGCTGCGTGTTAT
Organism: Sinohyriopsis cumingii; assembly: GCA_028554795.2. Taxonomy (NCBI): domain Eukaryota; kingdom Metazoa; phylum Mollusca; class Bivalvia; order Unionida; family Unionidae; genus Sinohyriopsis; species Sinohyriopsis cumingii. The sequence goes on from CM068837.1 coordinate 56,305,312, forward strand.
CCTGGAAGTGTTTTAGGTATGGGCGAATGCGCTAAATATTGTATGCAGTTTGGACATCCAACTCATGAAATGACTCGTGTAGCAATTAATGGTCTGCTGCCAGATTTTCCGTTTACGGGATTTGCTCGTGTAGTATCTTTTGAGTTTGCAACTGGTCTTCATAAGATATGTTAGAATTGGTTTGGAAAACACTTTTCCGAGCATCGTTGGGTTCCAATTGTTTTATTGAGATATATGTTAGGTTCCTTAATGTTGACCTCGTTGATAGTTAGTGAAGCAATCATATCGTATAAAAACAAACTAACGTTTGTTTATCGATGGATCATGACGAGAAAACAGCAAAAGATTTAGATAGAAAAATAATAGGTAAATTTAACCAGGGCGGTGTTTTTGATCATCGAAGGAATTATTCAAGGTTAATCATAGAGGATATTGAATTAGATTTGATCATTGCATATATGGTTGCTAAAACTACATTTTGTAGTCAAGAACTTATTCGTTTATCGGATGGAACAAAATTAGGTACCATTGTTAGTTATATTGAGGGAGAATCTCCGCAATATACTGATTTAAGATCGCCAATGCTAGCGTACGTAGGTATAAATTTACTTTCAATCATAAATACATTTCCTTTTTTACGCAGTTAGAGTAGATTCAGATTCGTTCTACGTCGACAGAAAACACACAGATAAAGTATCAAAGTTAACTGGAGATGATTCTTATGGAACGTGGCGAATTAAAAACAAAAGTATCCTTAGTTATTGTGAATCAGTTGAAGTTAAAGTTAACGACGAGTATTATCGCGATACAATATCAGAAATATCTTTGGCACTATCGGTAAATGATCCAATATCACGACATAAAATAGTTTATGTAAATGGACCGGATGCTTCAGGTAAAACAACGCGTGTTATAGAATTATTTAAAAACTCGGACCTGATTGTGTTAACGCCGACATATAGACTCGCAAATGAAATGAAACAACGCGGAGATAATTCTTGTACGTATCATAGCTTTTTCAAATATAGCGGCGGCGCGTGGACATCTTTGCGAATGGGAGAAAAATATATAAACATAATAATTAGATTTGATGAAATTTGTACATATGATCTTGAATCCTGAATAAATTCTCTCGCGTATTGATATCCAAATAATCTCTCAGCAAGGGTTTTATTGAATCGTTCAACAATTGCTTGATTTCGATGAATTCCAGTGTGACCTCGTCGTATTTTAACATTATTTTGTTTCATTAAATCTGATACTGCACCTAAAAACGCCTTACCAGGGTCGACTTGAAGTAAATTTGGCCATTTTAGTGGTCCTCGTTGATAAATTTTACTAAACGCGTCTGCAACGTCAACGGCGGTTTTTCCTGTTAGCGACTCCGCTTCTTTGTAACAGCTAGCAATATCAACTACGGTTAGTATATGCTTGTATGTTTTTAGTCCAATAATATCGTGCGGGAGAAACATTATATCGGCTTGATGAACCTCATTAGGTATACTAACGTCGAAATGAGCAAAAGGGATTCGTTTTGGTGGTGGTAAATAAGTTTGCCACATAGCTTGTTTCGATTACCACGATGCTGCAACTGGAGTCTTTACTCGAGCTGAGTTAGCGAGTTTACCATTTGCTGATTTACCCTTCCAAAATCCAACAGGAGAATAATAAATTGATTCCATATGATTAATTACCGGCGCTTAAAACTAATTTACCTTTCATCGCCGATTTTTTTAGCCACGCCGATAATCTTTCTCTGATAGATTTATTAGGTATAGAATTTAGCGTGTGAATCAATTTTACATCCGCGAGATGCCTTTGTTGTTCTTTACTCTGATAGGCCATATCATGAACGTAACATGCTCGATCGATAACATTTATCGGATTTTCTTTTAATTTAGGGTGATTATTTCGTCAAGTCTAATGTCGAGTCGCGTTCCTGGACCGCAATACTTATATCCTGGAATATGTTTTTCTCCAGGATATTTAGCTCAAGGAACGCCAGGCAATGATTCTAATTTTGCGGCAATATCACCTCCGTGAACTTTATTTTTACAAATATGAATTTGCTTGTGCCACAAACGGCGCATTTACCTGAGATAGCTAATGTATTATTGCGTGTTGTAACTGAAATTGGATTAATTGCTGATGTGTGAGATTTACATTTCACACAATATGAATTCATAATATATTTATATCATGGATGTAATTGATTTTTCAGCTGTGAAAAAACAAAAACCAGTTAAGCACCATGCGGCGTTGCCAAACTAGATTAGAATGATAATAACGGGTCCATCTGGTAGTGAAAAAACTCAATTGTTGCTTAATTTGATAATGATATGGCTATCATGGGATACATTATATTTAGCTGCACTATCCGTTGATGACCAGTAATGTTATGATGTTTTAAAAGAGTTTAACGAGAACGCGTCGTTGCTGAATGAAGGCGATAGCGTTATTGAGTTTATTACCGATATTGATGAAGCACCATCGGTTGATGATCTCGATGCAGATATTAATAATTTAGTAGTTTATGATGACGTAATGCTGGATAAACAATCCAATCCTGCAAGAATATTTTCCCGTGGAAGACACAAAATTACAAATGTTATTTATGTAACTCAACGATACACACAAATTCCAAAAGTAATTAGAGATAATTGTAATATTTTGGCTGTTTTTAATGGCGTGGATACATATACGCTAAGAAATATTCATCAGACCTGGTGCAACGGTGACATGAACATTATTAGATTTAAAAATTTATTTAGTTACGCTCAATCATGCTATATTTATAACAATAAATTTGCACGATACACTAACAAGATATCGAATCGGCCATGACAAAATATTTTGAACTATCTTGCCGCGACACAAAATTAATACCTAAAAAAAACTTATATTAGGAAACAAAACCTTTTACAAGAGATTTTGTCACAGGAATTTTTATCCGTGAAAATAAACCTGATATGTTTTCATCAATGACACGACTAACATATCATAAAAGATCATCACATGTACAGGTAATACACAAAAAAATATCTGCCATGGTCACATATGGTCTGTTATCACAAAAATAACACCTAAAATAAGCCTTTTATTTTGGAAATAAAGCCTTTTACGAAAGAATTTCTCGCATGAACCTTTTTTTTATGGATTAAAACGTAGTCTGTTTCCCCCACCCACCCACCGCGCTGCTTTAAGTTTGTTCTTGCAGTCGAAATAAGTGAGTTTTGAGAGCACTCTTGACTGGGATCACGGTTTCGTTGTGTCTAAGTTCAGTGGGCAATTCATTCCACATTGCTGAGCCTTGGTATCCAAAAAAAACGCTGTTCATATGACTTTGTTTTCGTAGTGGGATTAATGAGTACACGATTGTCAGAAGAGGAGTAAGTATCTTGCTGGTGTGTACACATTGATGAGGTTGGATAAGTATGTTGGACTACAGTCCGACAGTGAAACGTAGCACAGAGAACAAATTTTGTGTTTGATTCTGAATCGAATGGATAGCCAGTATAGGGTACAGAGCAGCGGGGAGGCGTGCTCTGATCGTGGTACTCTAAGCATGATACGTGCAGCTGTGTTTTGAACTTTTTGAAGTTTCTGGAGCAGATATTGAGATAAACCAGACATAATAGAGTTACATAAGTCCAGCCTTGAAAATACCAATGAACACACACGTGTTTTAGTGGCATCAACTGAAAGATATTTGTGAGTTGAGCTGATGCGTGTCAGCTCAAGATATGCAGCCTTGCATATGTTCATGACATGTTGGTGCAATGTGAGAGTACTGTCCAGAGTAACACCTAGGTTTCGTACTGATTGTGTGATTTGAATGTTGGTGCTACTGATATTTATTGTTTGAGGTAAAGGATGTGCATGAGAACCTCTTTGTGTTGTGATCAGAAGGGCCTCAGTTTTATCATCATTCATCTACAGCTTGTTACATATCATTCATGATTTAACATCAGAAATACACCTCTCTACACCTTGGACGGTAGCATCAACTTAAATTGGGTGCCTAGATTTGTATATTTGGGTGTCATCAGCATACAATTGGTGAGACACTGGATGATGATATATGACACTTGAGAGTGATTGAGTCTATAGAATGAAGAGAACAGGTCCAAGAACAGACTCCTGTGGTACACTGCAACATAGATCAACTGGGCTGGAGTGTATTGAATATGCAGATATAATTTGTGTCCTGTTGACCAAGTAGGACTTGAACCACAGTAAGGGTGTATCGTGAATGCCAAATACATGCTGGAGACGGTGAAGTAATATATCATGTTCTATTGTGTCAAATGCTGCAGACAAATCAAGGAGGGTGAGGACTGTCCAACGCAGAGAGAATGTCATCAACTACTTTTAGAAGAGTAGTTTCAGTACTGTGGCATGGGTGATATGCAGATTGTACATTGCTAAAAAAAGACTGTTTGAATTCAGATGAGACACAAGCAGGGATAGAACAACCCTTTCCAAGAAATTTTTATATGAATGGGAGATTAGAAACTGGGCTGTAGTTCTTTAAATCGTTATGGTCTAGTTTTTGGTTTCTTCAGCAGAGGCTGTACAATGGCAATTTTGAAAAATGATGGGAATTTCCCGGTCGAGAGAAAGGTATTAATAACATCAGTTAGTGAATGCAATACTGGATTTAAGTACTCAGGCAGCAGTGATATTGAAATTGGATCAAGTTCACATGACTTTGGTGCACTCTTCATCAGGATTGTATATACAAAATCCCTAGAGACAGGTTCAAATGCTGTTAATGGTTGCCGCTCAAATTCTGTATCCCAATTGTATGGTGACGACGAGTCAATTGAAAATGTGGTGTCAAGCTTATCTCTAAAGTTTGTACTTTGTCACGGAAGAAATTCGCAAACATGTCCGGAAGGTCGACTGGAGAGATGGTAGTTGGAAGAGGTTTCGATTTTTTCCTTGACATTAGCTTGTTAGTAATCTCGAAGAGCTCTTTGCAGCTAGATCTTCCCATGATCTTAGAAGTGTAGTGGGCTGATTTCGTTGCATGGACTATATTTGTGACATTCTTCTTAGCGGCTTCATGGATTTGCTTATGAATAGTGAGTTTGGTGGAAAGCCAAAGCCGCTCAGCTTTACAGCGGTCTCTTTTAGCAGTGCGAAGCTGGTCCCTAACACTGCTATACCATGGAGAACACTTTTGAATTGATACTTTGCACTTGGTAGCTGGGGCATGTTTGTCGAGCAATGAACGCAGGCAGTTATCGAGTTGTTCTGCTGTAGGAGGCAAGCAAGTTGTAAGGTTTGCTTGGATGTCGTGCATTAGTTTGGTTCTATTTATCATACGAAGGTTTCTCGTAGTAGCAGTTCATTCGACATGAACATGGTTATTATGATGGGAATGAATGAGATATAACGCTTCAACAAATAATAATAATAATAATAATAATAATAATAATAATAATAATGATAATAACTGATTTAATATCTAGTTAAGTACTATACTCCTTTGAGGCCCTATAACTAAAGTACCCACTGCATGATGAGGAGAATTTAGTTATAAAGCAAATATCATTTGCACAATATGAAACAACGAACTTTTTCTATCTAATGCTTTAGTTACTTATGCACTCTTTTCCCCCAAATGATTCATGTTCTTTGTTTTTTATGTTTACAAATGCCAGCAAATAATTTACAATAAACATATTATTCTAAGTTATAGTCTAAATATATGCAAGTCAAAATAAAAGAAAAGAATATACCATATTTGTTAAATGTACAATCTTTACCAACTGCAAAATATTTCACTAATATAGAATGATAAATTTCCATGCAATAAATACATTCCTTAGATATGCATTAACCAAAACATTTTTAAACAAGTAAATATACATAAAACTTTAATAAAATCTAGTAATACTTACACAGCTGCCAGATCTAATTCTGATGTGGTTATATCAGACACAGCAGGAATAGGTATCCGATGTACTATTGGCCGAGGTGTAGAAATTGTGAATATGTCTTCGGTGACATTCCTCTGTTTCTGATGAATATTACCGTTTTCCATGCACTGCCATTCAATTCATAACTAATGTACCCAGGAAAAATAAATGTTTCATTAGACACAATAATGCTATATACTTTACACAAATTTTCATGCAAAAAGTGTTCTCAACTGTACTGCATTACTTTCCTTTACAATCATTTATATATATATATATATATATATATATATATATATATATATATATATATATATATATATATATATATATATATATATATATATATATATATATATATATATATATATAACAGTAGTGATTGCTTGCCTCTAAATAACGTTTTATGGTTGCTGCGAAAATGAAGATGATCCTTAATTCCCCTTTGGTAGCCTCTAAAAGAGCAGCAGTACATGTCATGGTTTACACGTGTGTCAAGCGATATGCTCTGTACAGGCTATATTGATGCAGGGCTGAAACATTTTATTGCAAGATAAATATAATAATGTCAGTTTATATAAAACATGTTAATTTAAAAGATATGATAAAGAATTAACTATAAGAAATAAATGGCGGTAATCACAAATTGGCTGCTCATTGCAGAATTGTGACTCACCTATTCAGCAAGAATTTGGTGACCTCTGGATTAGTTTTCAGGCTTAAAGTGGACTTCATTTCATTCCATAGTTCATGCTGGTCACCAATACATATGCGCGTGTTGCCATAATTTTCCCAGCGCGCTTTTTTAATTCTTTTTCCTTTCAGAATCCGTACGTTTTCGCTTTCTACCGACTTTCCATTTAGTCGCTTCCTCCATTATTTTTGTAAACACGCGTTTGCGCATGGCTGCAATTTTTAATCTTCTGGAGAGGTCAACTAAGAGGTTACATGAATACAGGCGTGGCAAACAGTGAAGTTCTGTCTGTCAGACAATAATGAAGAATCGCGTTTTTTTATCACAAAACTAGCCTGATTTCGGCCTTGGTAAGAGCACGAATCATAAATATTCGTCTTAATAAGTAATTATGAAGTAAAAAAGAACTATATAATTTTATTCGTTTTGACTTAGGTTGTATGTCTTTAAAAAACTAGGATAGGGAATGCTGATAAAAGCAAGTCATGATAACATTACAGCACTGTAAATGCAGATGCCATGAACTGTTCCACTGAAAATGTTGTTCAAAATGGCCTACACGACTAGATACAGTACTTACTACAGAAAGATTTACACAGTTTGTTTTCAATCAAGACATAAAATGAGCGTATACGTCTGCAAGTATTAATATAAAATTTATTGTATCTGAAAAAAAAAATAGGTGCATTAAAGCCATATGTAGGTTAGATTTTCAACTTATTTTTAGTCTATTGGTTAAGTTTTGGGGTTTTGTGGTATTGCTGAAATGGGGCAATTTGTTGACTCTACAACTTTCACAATGTGTTGAGTTTCCAAAAACAATATTTAATAAACTCAATGCATGAGTAACTAGGTTAGGCACAATCACACCAGCTGCTTTACAATGATTGTAATCAATCACATATTTAAACAATAAATTGAATGTATGTTTGGGTTATTATTTCTATCCATTTCTAAAATAAGCTTAATAGAGAAAGAAAGGATTATGTCTGCTTTACTCTCTAAATGGATCTAAAATGTGGTAAATATTTACTTTTTTTCTGATAGATTTATCTCTATCAAAAAACGTTCCAATACCAACAAGATGTTCAATTTGATACCCATATGACGTAATGGACACATGCCAATATAATGACTTTGTCTGATAAAAATGTAGTAGAATGCTGAAAAATGAAATGTTAGCCATGTAGTAAATGAAATCGCTACACACACTCTGTAGCTAATTTTATTCTTGAACTGATGTCTGTTTAATCATTCACAACACCTGCATGATATAATAATTACCCTTTATTACTGATACTTTTGATCTCCACATGTGCCAATTAGAGGTATGCATTCCTCCATCAATGTAAACAAGATTGCACTCTGATTCAAAGTGATTGTAAATATGGCTCTTCAAACTTGCTTAGAAAGACAGTAATAAAACACATAAGTAATATAAATTTCAAAATCTCGTGTTATGAGTACCACAAGGAAAACTGGTTCCTGATGAAAACTTGTGTGACAACATATACCTATATATATAGCATACACACAGTTTAATGTCTTGTAATGAATGATCAACATATATCAATGAAAACACAGTTCTGGGATAAATGACCGTCTCATGTTTCAGCTTGCAGTAAATCCATATCTACCTTAATGGTGTATTATAAAAGAATGACTTAAATGTTGCATATATTCAATGCATATAACACACGAAACGTTCAAGGTCTGAGACGATCATCATGTGTTAGTGATACTGCACAGATTATTTCAAAATGTCTACCACACTGATAACATGAACAGTGCCATCATTTTCAAGAGAAAGATAGACGTCACAGTTTTGGTATAGAACACCAAGATCACTGCTAATGCATTATAATGCATGTTCCGTATAAATGTAGTTAACCAAGCCTGATTTGTCTCCTATATCATCATTTCTAAATTGATGTCTTTGCACATCATGTGGATTTTCTATACAAATTTTCTCTGTTCAATAGGATCCCTAGTTTGCAACGCAATTGTAGGAGGAAATCTTCCTTATTTACTCAGTATTTCACGTTGCCTGTAATGGGTCCAACATGAGCATTATATCACTGTCTAAGAGAAAGGATCACATCACACACTATTTAAACATAGTGGGTTCAGCGCCACTACATTTGATTGCTAGCTCCGGATTCCTGAAGGTGGCATGAGTAGGATTTGTTTCTTTCCACTCACTCATGACTTCAAAGCACTGTCTTGATACATTACTTGAGTGCAGTATATTACTTTGCTCAGGTTTAGACACTGGTACTCCTAGTTCAATGCCCAAATGCAGATATTCTTTCTCAATCCTTCACAGTTCTCAAACAAATGTCTTTCTTTGTATAGTCGTTAGCATGAAACTGAATTTAGTAGAAGAATTCACACATAAAACATATAAATGTAATATATCTTCTTTGTCTTTCATAGTTGTCAGGATAATTATGTCCAATCTAGTCATTGTACATGGCACATGCTGTCCATTCCCTGTATTTTTACAGGTTAATTTATCTGCATTGAGTAAATGCGACAAATGGTTTTAATGATATTAGTATGTCAGTAGACTACAAGTTCGTTTATTATGGCGATTGTCTTCTGAACTCTGTTTTGTAAGAATTGTATTACCATAGTGTATGAACCTTATGTGTTGCAAATATTTAATTACAAGCTATACAATATCTATAATACAAACCAGTTTGAATTGTTTTTATTCATTATATTTTCATCTATAGTACTATCTCCCTCTCCTCCCCTTCTCTTTCAATGCTCAGGAAATATTTGCTATTTGTTTTGAGAATGTTCATCCTTGACGTGACATAAGGGGTCATAAAGAACAAAACGTCTGAGAAAAAAAAGGTTAGATCAGATGAAACTGACCACATGCACAATCCTGTGAATACGTATGAAAAGACTACCATTATACACTTCTATCTAGCAATGATTGCTTTCATAAAAGATTACATATACATCATTACAAATTAGATATCTCAACTGATCTATTTTGCACTAAAAATCTCCTTATAAAATAGGCACACACAAATCACGTCTTTTTTTTGTCTTCTATAAAATGCCAACATAATTTACCCTTATTTCTGAAATGTGAAGAATATTGCATTACAAATCAGTTCATTTTCCTGAGCAAAACATTTCTCAGTACACTATAAATAATATTTTTAGAAACATTTTGATCATTGAAAATGTCACTAATGCCTACATTTGGAACCATATAAAAATATGAATAAGAATAAAATTAGTTTCGTGAACGGAAATTTGTGTTTTAATCATATTTTAATTCAGATTCAGTATAATCATCACGTGCCCTCTTATCTTCAAACAAAACTTAATTATGAGCATTCATTTCCCTGTTGCAGTTCCATACGAAGAAACGCATGCTTGAAAATTGTGTGGAGTCATGTATAACAGCGAGGACTTCAACTTCTTCAACTTGGAATTCTTTTGGTCCAAAATCTGGGTCTTGACACTTTTGAACTTGGAATAAAGTTTTGATTCATATCCCATGAAGCGGCCTGAAATGTACAAATAAATCTCTAACCTTTTAAAATATAAGAAACAAAATTGTTCATGTAAAACAATATTCTGATCAAAAAACAATCCTTCTGTTTGGTCAATACAACTAAAAATGGTAGTTAATATGCTTATAAATGTATTGAAAGTGGGAAACAAATTGCAGCAAATAATTACCTTAGAAATACATATTAAAAGTTGAAATTATTTTCTTAATGGAAAGACACAGGATTTGCAAACATCAGGAACCATTACTTTTTAAATGAAAAGTGTAACAAAATGAACAAGGAGCGCTCACATGCATATCCCATCATGATGTTCTTTTCTCATGATATTGCTGCAGACAAATTAAACAACATGCAAATAACTGCAATAAAGCTAGCACAGTGTGAATTTTTTTTAAAAAACATGTCAAAGTTCATTGTTACCAGCAGCTGCGAACTTAAAAGATTTTAACATACAAATTAATGATGCATGCAGTTTTCATGTTATACCACTTATTTTGAAGAACTTTGGAAAACCTTTGGTGTCCACTATATGCACTAAAGCAAGTATGAAACTAGTCTTATAATCAACAACATGGTCACAACTATAAAAACACTCAAAACAATTGAAAAATTACAAGTTTGTTAATAACAGGTCATGTGACTGAATAGGCACAAATGTATGCAATATTATAATAATGGCAATTTTAGTAAAAATATAACTAAATGAAATGCATTACCACAGTGATGCAGTTAATAGTTTCCATCCATAAAGGTCATCAATACATGAGCAAAATCAGAACGAAGAACATACAATTGCAATAACATACAGGTAGAAATGCATTACCAGCGTGGTTAAACCAGTGCCAAGTACCAAATGCAAACTGTGTCCTAGCAAAGAAAACATGATCTCTATTGAGACAGTAAGCATGGAAGTTCATGGCATTGTCATAAATTACTGCCTCTAGTGCAAATGAAATAAAAAGAAAACATAAAACAGTGAAGACAAATAAAGACACCGTCATCAACTATAGATCACCATGATCATGCTTTTTCATTGTTTAATTTAACTTTGTGATAATGTAATATATTGTTAAACAACTAAAGCATTTTCAAAATAATTAAAGCCTGTTTACTTATAATTGTACTAAAACTGAGTTATGACCATGTAATTTAAATGAACGTTAGTTCCTGTAGGTTGGATATATCATCAGATACTCTTAATAAAACATTTCAATTTTCAGATACAACATATGCACTATAACGTCCAACATTGTCAAGAAAAGTATTTATCTTAAACATCAAATATTGAAATAAAAATGTATAATCAGAATGGTTAAGAACCTTCAAATCTTGTTTTAAGGAATGTGAATGGCCTATTGTGTGACTCCATCTGTTTCATGATCTGGTACCCGTTGCAAACATCTGACCCCCCCCCCAGCATATTATAAATTTGACAGATTATTGTGTAAAATAAAAAACAGATAGATTAAATAAACTGGGGGCATTTACACAACATAAGCATGTGGTACGTATAAATGCTAAGAGACTATGATGTATGTATTGTGTGAGACCACAGATCATTAGTAGTGTTTGAAGGATCTTAGTAGTGCTTTTTCCTGTGTTAATATCAATAATACTTTCTCTGCTTACGTGTTGTTGGTAAGACTCTTTTTATGAGTGTGAAATCACTACTAACATCCTTAATCCATATACACAAGGCTGTAAACCGATTACAAGGAAAATTATTTACATTTTGTCAGCACTGCCACACAGTCAATTGAATTGCTGACAAAATATTCACAGTGCACTGAAGGATGGCTGAGAGGGCCTAAGTTAGAGCATTTGCCTCGGATGCAGGTTCAAACCCCAGCCGAGTCATATCAAAGACTTATAAAATTGGTACATACAGCTTCCTCACTTGGTACTCAGCATTAAGAGGTTAGTGTTAGGACTGGTCAGCCAACTTATGAGTAAAGTAGGGCCATGATAAATAAATGAAGGATAAAAATGACCCCAAAATATTATGCAGTTCATAGAACAGTAAGTTCAGAGATGTTACAGGTTAAAAAAGACATATCTACTTATAATTTGTAACTTTGTTCATACATTTAAATCTTTTATTTATAAAAGTAATTGGAAGCTATAAATATGTCATAAAAATGAAAAACTTGAGTACATACAATTAAGAAAAAATTATAAATAATTATAAACTTTCACAAATCTGTGGATCTGGAATCTTCTTTATCTGAGACACTTCTCATTCCAATATATAACATTCTGAGGGGAAATAAATCTTTGTATTTTTCTTATGGCACTTGTAAAATATTAATGACTATATTGTGCAAAGGAAACGGGAGCAAAAACCCTTTACTAAGGACATAAAGATGCTTCAAACCCAGTGTGGCCTGGGTAGGTAATGAAACGCATGCCCTTGTATTACAAGAACCAAATTCAAACCCAGCGTGGCCTGGGTAGGTAATGAAACACATGACCCTTGTATTACAAGAACCAAATTCAAACCCAGCGTGGCCTGCGTAGGTAATGAAACACATGACCCTTGTATTACAAGAACCAAATTCTAACCCCGTGTGGCCTGGGTGGGTAATGAAACACATGACCCTTGTATTACAAGAACCAAATTCCAACCCAGTGTGCCCTGGGTAGGTAATGAAACACATAACCCCTGTATTACAAGAACCAAATTCAAACCCAGCGTGGCCTGGGTAGGTAATGAAACGCATGACCCTTGTATTACAAGAACCAAATTCCAACCCAGCGTGGCCTGGGTAGGTAATAAAACGCATGATCCTTGTATTACAAGAACCAAATTCCAACCCAGTGTGGTTTGGGTAGGTAATGAAACACATGACCCTTTCATTACAAGAACCAAATTCCAACCCAGTGTGGCCTGGGTAGATAATGAAACACATGACCCTTGTATTCCAAGAACCAAGTTATAACCCAGTGTGGCCTGGGTAGGTAACGAAACACATGCCCTTGTATTATTAGAACCAAATTCCAACCCAGTGTTGCCTGGGTAGCTAACGAAAAACATGACCTTTGTATTACAAGAACTAAATTGAAACCTAGCGTGGCCTGGGTAGGTAACGAAAAACATGGCCCTTGTATTACAAGAACCAAATTCTAATCAATCGTATCCTGGGTAGATAACAAAAAGCATGTCTCGTTTATTACAAGAACCAAATTCCAATCCAGAGTGGCCTGCGTAGGTAATAAAATACATGTCGCTTGTATTACAAGAACTAAATTCCAACCAAGCGTGGCCTGGGTAGGTAATAAAACACATGTCCCTTGTATTACAAGGACCAAATTCTAACCCAGTGTGGCCTGGGTAGGTATTGAAACACATGACCCTTGTATTACAAGAACCAAATTCTAAAAGATGAGCTACAATGGGTCTCTATTTATACAATATTACAGTGGGGTGGGGTAGATGTAGTATAAAACAAACCTTGATTTCAAACTTGTGGGGGTTTCAAATTAAAAATGTTCGGTTCTCTGATGCACAAATAAGTTTAAATGGTAAAAACTGCATAGGTACACACAGACATAAATGTGATTTAGGTAGAGATGTCCAAAACCTGACCCTAATTCCAAACCAAAGTAGTTTTTTAAAGATGGTTTTGTAGCAGCCATATTAGATGTCAGATCTTGCGTTCATTAATGACCAATTGTATATCCTATCAAGGCTCTGGTTAAATCATTATGTCTGTATGACCACCTAAGTTGATATTTTGCCATAAATTTGATATTTGGCCACCTAAGTTGATATTTGGCATCAAGTTTGGGCAAATATCCTAAATTAGAGTTTGAATAGGCCATCATAGTAGCATATTGGATGTTGGCATTAGCAATAACACGATTTTCAAAATGGCTGCCACAGCAATCATACTAGTTGTTTGGTCAGTGTCATTTTCTTTTGACCAAACATCATAAAAAGTATTCTGGTGAAAACCCCATGCTGAATTACCATTTATTCAAGAGGCCTTGCAATAACAATAGTCAAAATGACAAGTCTGGTGGCCATGCTGTACATCTGTGTAGCACCATTTTCATTTTGACCTAACTAGACGCAAGATTTTCTATTCAGAAGGAGTAGAAACAACATGATATTTAAGATAGCCACTCAGGCAACCATACTGGATGTCCAAGTAGTACCATTCTGATGTAGGGTGAGTAGCCATCACAGACTTGAACTAATTGACAGACCAATAATGGGCTACAGCCCAGCCCATACTTTCATTGGGTCTATAACCAGTTAAGCTAAAAAAGAGTCTTCATCTCCCATAAAGTAGATGATTGTGTCCATCTCTTACTGGAATCTAAGGAACAGATCCAGTTTCTTACTGTCATCAATCCTAACAGACTGTGATATATGTATCTCTTCCACGAGACTGAGTGCTGCAACCTGACGAAAAGAGAAGAAGCGTGTTACAGTGTAGTGACTAAGGTAACTTATTCAAGTAATGCAAAAAACCATTGGAACTTATGATAAACACATTCTAGTTTGACAATCTGATTGATATTCTGCACACTTACAGCTCTAAAGGTAAACATCAGATTATGTGTTGGATGATGGAACATTTTCACAATGGTCACACTCTTTGACGTGTAGAGCATAATATTTTTAATTCAACAACTATCTTTAAAAATTATGTCTGCTCTGTGTGAGAGGATTTTTCCTTCTAACCATACCTTGATACCATAAGTTTTTAGTGTCATGATTGCTAGTTTCATAGGGAGCCATTGAGCAGGTCTTTCTTCTCCACAATGTGGTTGCTGTTTTGCCAGTTCAAAAATCCCTTTTCTCAGCCCCTCCGGTTCAAGATTGGGGTCATGCTGGGTGTTATCAATGGAGTATGGATGGTTTGTTTTTTAGCATGTGACATATTTTCCTGAAGTACTCCTCAATTACTTTTTGTCTAGCATTCTGTAAGGAAAATAAAACAACAGTTATACCATGACATAATCATATGCAGTTCTGTGACAATGGTATAAAAGATGACATGCTGTATTTTAAATTGTATGTATTTAGAATAAATTGATATAATTACCATAGGAATCATTCATATTTGGCTAATTTCAATTAAATCAGACCAAAAATGTAACATCCTGAGTGGTAACAATATAATGACAGAACAATGTGCTCATCTGGTCTTATGTCAAGAATATCTGCCAAGTTTCCAGTTAATTCAGCCAAAGCACTGTAACTAGCTGTATCTAGCTGTGTGTGATTTGGAATTTTAATGTTGCTTTAACAAGTTTTCAGTTATATCACATTGACGCCTACATTATGACAGTTTATAGTGATGTCTAGCTCTGGGGCATCATGCCAGACATGTAGCATGATGTCCCACCCAGTCACAGTGTCCTGACACCAGGATGACCAGTAATACACTAACCTAATACTGCTGAGTGATAGTGAATGTTTTAATATAAGTCTTTGCTATGGCTTGGCCTGGGTTTAAACCCACAACCTTCTGCATCTGAGGCGGATGCTCTAACCACTAGGCCACTGGCAGGGTCTGACTGGTAACTATGCGATTTGTTGTAATTATGTGCCTAGCTGTAATTGTGACTAGTCATAACTGTCACAACTGCGACTAGTCACAACTGTATTTCTGTTTAAAATGGGCCACTAGTTGTAACAGAACACAAGAATGATCATATATGGTACACTTATATGCCTTTATCATTACAATTTGGTAGAACTCTTGAAAACACTTCAGAACTCTGTCTGCAAGATGACATGTCAAGACAACGTTAAGTTTCAACACAGATTAAGGAAAGATGTGTGATTAGTTTCACAAAAAGAGTTTTGAGATGTGCCTATTACATACATGTACATAAGATATATGCATATATATTACATACATGTATCTAAGAAGGATATATCAATATCCATTACATACATATACCTAAGAAAGATATATCTATATCCATTACACACATGTACATAAGATATATCTATATCCATTACATACATGAACATAAGATTTATGTATATCAATTTACATACATGTACCTAAGAAAGATATATCAATATCAATCACATACATGTACATAAGATATATCTATATCCATTGCATACATGTACCTAAGAAAGAGATATCTATATCCATTACATACATATACCTAAGAAAGATATATCTATATCCATTACATACATGTACATAATGTATATCTAGTTCCACAACATGCATGTACCTAAGATAAACGTATTTATGTCAGATAAACACATTTACCTAAATAAGACATACTATGTCAATTACATGCCCGTACCTAAGACATGTACATAAGGATGGACAAGTCTATTACAATGACCTGTCATACTGTGGTGGGGGCAGAAAAGTCATACAAATTACAAAGGCTTTCATGCCTGACTGAGTTCTACCAATCTCGATTTAAAACTGGCCGAGTCATTTTGAAGAAGTTGAAAATAGTTGATGTTCAATGGTTACGCACGATGGATACAGATTCCTATCATAATTTGACTGATCCATTTGTATTGCCATACAAGTTTCACATGGCAATTCCTCTCCTAATGTCCATGTCAATTAAATATGGAAATTCTTATCTTGGTCTTATGGCCATGCCAGTTAGGCATGCAGTTCCTCGCTCATTATGATTAGCCTTATGGCCATGCCAGTTTGACATGGTAATTCTTTTCTTGGACTTCTGGCCATGCCAATTTGACATGGAAATTCAACTCCATGAATTATTACCATGCAAATTTTAACATGGAAATTCATCTATTAATATAATTAGAATTATAAAGGCCAAAATCCAAAAATCTGCATGTCCACTAAAATATGGTCAAATTTTAAATGCTATGTCATATACATTACCCATCTTGAAATAATAAAGGAGGACTGAATTATATAAATGCTTGAGTATTTTGTACTGTGAAAATGAATCTTTACAAATTAGGATTCTGAATGATGTCTCTTAGTTAATTACACATTCATATTCTGAATAGTGTATCTTAATTATAAATCTGGATTCTGAATATTGTATGTTAGTTAATTAGAAATTAGGATTCTGAATCATGTTTCTTAGTTAATTGCAAAGTTAGGATTCTGAGTGCTGTGTCCTTTTATTTATTTGTTTTATTTTAAGTACACTACAGGAAATCTACCATTAGTTGATACAAGGTCTTCAAAACACGTTCCAGATATGACTTGATAGTCAGCCAGTTATTACAATTTTAATTAAAACTCCAGAACCCATTGCTTGTTCACACAAAAAGATAATAACAATTTCTAACACCAATCTATACCAATACAACATACCTTTGGAATTATGTCCACATATGACCCCACCAGAATCACCGGGGAATGTCAGATTGAAGGAATAGTGCTCATTAATGTATGAAGTTCAGCCAAATCTCGAATAGGTCTGCAAACAGAATATAAACCTATATGTATGTATATATGTATGTATGTATGTATGTATGTATATATATATATATATATATATATATATATATATATATATATATATATATATATATATATATATATATATATATATATATATATATATATATATATATATATATATATATATATATATATATATATATATCTTAATTGCCTACCTCAGGACGGGAATACAAAATGAAAAGATGTAAAAAAAACTTGTGATCAGAGAGTTTCAAAAAAATTTTAAATTAAAAAAAAATAATTAAAACATATTGGGATGTCACCTTGACCACAGAATTAATGATCTCTTCTTTAATAGAAAATTTCAACATTAAAACAAGTATAAAAAACGTTTCAGAATCATGACCTCTTGTTTGGCAAGCATTACAGAGAAAGAAAGACAAATGTGCGCGTTTATATATATAAGATATATACATGGATACACGGAGATAAAAAGATATACATGGATGAATGAGCAGAAGATATCAACGGCAAGAAAACACAAAAAAACACACTGGCTGTCTGTAGCGAGTATTTACTCATCATATCAATGAGTAATTAATAAAATCATTAGTATATTTTCTAACAAAAGTTGGCATAATCAGGTGCATCCATTGCGATAACTTAAATTTTTCATCTTGTAGAACCATATGATAACATAACCTTCTGCATCTTATAGATCCATCGAGATACCTTAAATTTCTGCATTTTATAGATCTGTTGAAATAACTTAAACTTCTTCATTTTATGGATCCATTGAGATAACTTAAACCTTTTCATCTTGTAGAACCATTGAGATAACTCAAACTTCTTATAGATGAGATGTTGCAAATGCTGATATGTAATTTTAGTTGTAGATGATGGTGGGAAAAATAACATTTTGCCTCTTTGGTCTGCTTGCCATTAAGTTCATAAAATGGGAAGAATGTTTTTCTCAAGACTGATGGCCCTGTTGAGACAAACTTCATAAATTTAACTCGTGTAATTCTTTTTTTTTTACCAAGGTTGATAACAAAAATTGCAATGTATGCCCACCCAAATATAGGATTAAATAACTAAAAGTGGGTCTACTAGTTATTATTATTGATGCAGAAGACGTGATGTAGACTGTATCACTACTGCAACAATCATAATTAGGAAGTAGAACTCCTGCTTATTATGAATAGGAAGTAGAACTCCTGCTTATTATGAATAGGAAGTAGAACTCATGCTTGTTATGAATAGGAAGTATAACTCATGCTTATTATGAATAAGAAGTAGAACTCATGCTTTTTATGAATAGGAAGTAGAACTCATGCTTATTATGAATAGGAAGTAGAACTCATGCTTTTTATGAATAGGAAGTATAACTCATGCTTTTTATGAATAGGAAGTAGAAAGCATGCTTTTTATGAATAGGTAGTAGAACTCATGCTTATTATGAATAGGAAGCAGAACCCCTGCTTTTTATGAATAGGAAGCAGAACTCCTGCTTTTTATAATTAGGAAGCAGAACTCCTGCTTTTTATGAATAGGAAGCAGAACCCATGCTTATTACGAATAGGAAGCAGAACCCATGCTTATTGCAAATATGAAGATGAACTCCTGTTATTGAAAATAGGAAGCAGAAGCCCTGCTTATTATGCATAGGAAGCTGAACTCTTGCCTATGACACAAAGGGAGTAATGTAATCCTAACTGTATCAGTTGAACATGGATCATGCTTCCATGCTCCTGTTGAGTTTCATGCTAATGAGGTGTTGTTTGTTACCAAGCAGTAATATATTTAAATAGTAGTCATCTTGTCAATTACACAATTCCATTGTAACTTGTGTCTTTCTTGATTAACGTGTGTCAGTAATTTTTTCTTGTGACTTTGTATTTACAAAATTACATGTCCACACACGATTGCAGTCAAACATGCTTGAATTACCATAAACTTTACATTAAGGAAACTCATTTTCTTTCATGGTTCATGTATCTGTAATTCGTTGAATGAGGTATATTACCAAGATATATATGGCACGGCTTGTCAGAAAGGTCTAGTGAGTAGTATGAAATACAAATTGACCTGCAAAGTCCCACATTGTTAATGATGCATATTCAACTATACTCTTCTCTAGATTTAGATTGCCAGCATGTTCATTGACCAATTGGATAATTTCCATCACTGCATTCTTCTTCTTCACGTTTTCATTGGAATTTGCGTCAGTGGGGATGGTTTTTATTTTTCTTGATTAACATGTTGCGCACCATATTTCTGATCGACATTTACAACCGATGACTCTACTGGCTGTGAAGTGGGTTTCACTTCTTTTCTGATGTATGGTTTTGCACTGACTGGTTCATCACGTTGGGAATGTCTATTACCATGTTCTTCTTTGACAAAAAGGTCATCTACATTACTCTGCCCTGATCACCCCTTGCCTCCTGTTTCGGAACATGCTAATTTAAAAGCTTTAGTAGGCACTGAAGTCTGGAGAACTGCTCTGCATCTGAAGGAAAATAGAAATATAATATATTTGATGCACGTGTTGCTAATGGACTCGCATTCCACTGGACAACCAGCAATCCAAGACAAATCCATGTCTTCAACTCTGTCTTCAAATATCCATTACGTAAGTGATGACATGTTGGTGGTCACATTTGTATCTTTTGTATGCAGAGAAACTTTAATATTGCAAGTACAGCATTTCAGTGGAAACCCCATGTCAATACATCCATTCATACAAATATTGCAAGTTCAGTGTTTCAGTGAAACTCCAATGTAAATACAAAAGTTATGATAATATTTTCTAAATGGCCACTATTAGATATGGATACCATAGAAAACTTTGTCCTGCTGAATAATGCAGTTTTTCTAAATATAGCATGTTCTGGGACAGGGGCATGACACTGTCTTGTTTAATTTCCATCTGTCAGTATTTGGAGAAAATAGTTTGCTCTGATTTATAGAAAATAATACCATATTATATTCATGATATTATCGGGAGAACAAAAAATAGTTATCTTATGAGAAAATAAAATATTTCATATATATAATAAAACATTAAATACACAACATCTTATCCTAGATGAATTTGATTTGTTGTATAAAAGCTGCACATAAAGTGCGATTAATAGGCTTTCATAACATCTTATACTTTTAAGGACATGGTCCTGACAATTGAGAGCCTGATGATAAAAAGAGTCGATAATAATTTACTATCTACACTATTGATATGGTGATAGGTAGGGAAACTTCGAATCGGATCACAAACCCCATGCAAGATATTTATCAGTGAATGCCAATAAGCATAAAGCACAATGATAAAAAAAATCTTTATACTGCATTTGAGAATATTATATAAAGATCAGACATAAAACAAGTGTGCTCTTTAAAAAGAAAAACATATAATGAGCAAAGCACGTATGCTAGTAAAGTTTTGAAAGATGACATGTTGGTTTCTTTGTATCTGAAACATTTTCAAAAGTTGGATTTAACTGAAAACATATTGGAAAAAGCCGCAGATATGCTTTTATCGAGGGAGAGTGGTTCTTCTCTTCATCCGTTATCAGCAATGGGTAAAAGGTTTATGATCTTATTCCACCACAGTGGATGTGTAGGAGGTAGAGGATGTTTGGAAAGTTTTGTTTTGCATATTTATGCATATTAAGAGTACATTATATCTAACTATAGAGTTCAGATCTCTAAAATGTGTGCGCCATACCCTATAAGAGTACAGTATATCTAACTATGGAGTACAGATCTCTAAAATGTGTGCGCCATACCCAGTAAGAACAAAGTATATCTACCTATAGGGTACGGATCTCTAAAATATATGTGCCACACCCAGTAAGAATACAATATATCTTACTAAAGGTACATATCTCTAAATTGTATGTGTCATACCCAGTAAGAACAAAGTATATGTAACTATAGGGTAAGGATCACTAAAATATACGTGCCACACCCAGTAAGAATACAATATATCTTACCAAGGGTACAAATCTCTAAAATGTATGTGCCATACCCAGTAATAGTATTGTATATCTAACAATAGGGTACAGACCTCTAATGTGTATGTGACATAATCCAGTAAGAGTACAGTTTATGTAACTATAGGGTTCAGATCTCTAAAATGTATGTGCTATACCAGTACCCTAGTAAGAGTACACTATATCTAAATATAGGGTACAGATCTCTAAAAGGTATGTGCCATACCCCAGTAAGAATAAATTATATCTGCCTGTACGACAACTTCGGCCCTTACTTTAACCAGATTCCAAGTGGAATTCTAAAGCTGATTTCAATTAAAGCCTAGATTCCACTTATTATAAATTTTAGGTGGGTTCAGGGCGGATTCAGGGTGGAATACAGCCCAAAATATGCAAATTAATCGGTATATTACTAGGCGGATATTGTTTATTCCGCCTACTAGGCGGAATTTGTTTATTCCGCCTACTAGTTGGAATTTGTTTATTCCGTCTACTAGGCGGAATCAGATTATTCCGCTTATTTATCCTATCGAAAGATGCAACTTACTCTGTTTGTTACTAGGAGGAATCTTTACTTCTGCCTAATTAGATGGAAATCCTGCAGAACCCCATCCAGTAATGAAAATGTCAGAATGTTAGTCCACGTTTCATATATTTCACCTAGAAATAAACTCTGCCTAGAGCTGGAAGCGACATGCCTTCAGCGTGGAAAAAGATTCCATCTAGTGAAATTAAGACCAGAATCAAACACAATTTAATCCATTCTTTAGATAGTTTATTGCATTGGATTCTAGGCATGTGGATAATTTACAGCAAATACAAAATTGATTTCAACATTTTACTCATATCAATTTTTCGTACATTTTGACAACAACACAAGACATGTACATCATTTAACTGGAAAAAATAATTCAAAAGGGTAGAACAATTATGAACTGCACCCGACATCTAAATGTAAATACATGGGACAGTGGAATAATAAACAAGGAATTTACAATTATGTTACCAGCTCTGAACTTTCTTGCATGAATGAACCGTCAATCCAGTGTTATGCAGCATCTGGTAAATTATTACTTAGCTTCATTTGGCATATAAATTATACTTAGAAATCTGTAAATACTTTGGCTTATTGATGATTAATGATTGATATTTGTCATCCAAAAATGGTTATTTGCAGACTTGGATCATTTACTGCATCCTCATAAATTTCAATTTAAAATAGTCTAATCTGAGGCATTTGTAATGTGCTATTGTGACTATAAATATAAACACGACTAATTCACCCCACAGGAGCTTGATGCTAGATAGTGTTTGTCATTGTCACTGGATTGTACCCTTTGGTCTTTATTATATAGTGGGTATGACCCAGACTGAAACTATTAAATGTAAAGCTCCTGAAAATGCACTCTGCCCTTCACAAGATTTACCTGCTACTGGTTACTTTACAATCCTAAAAGATTTTTACCTGGATGATTGAAGAGATTTCTGGGTTATCATCTGGTCCATAAGTATATAAAGACCACGTAGCCGTCAGTGGGGTGTACATTGGTGGCTCTTTCTCTCTTGCTGTGGATGCACATGCCCTTGCAGACAGTGATACTTTATCACCTACTGGCTTTTCAACTGTTGCAATTTTGACTGGTTCCAATACTTGCAGAGAACACACATCATTTTGCTGTACTGGGGACCTTGTTAATAAGTAGTTCTGCCTCACTGTTGATTCTGCACACTGGTCAGGTATCAACTTTGAAGATGGTTCACTTGGGCGTAATGAGGAATCATTCTCAAAATGCTTGTCAATATAGCTCATCAATAGGTTACATATGGACAAATTTGACTTTTCCATTACTTTTTTTCTCTGCCTGTTTACAAATGTTGGGTTTGTTGAGTCTACACTATTTTATTTTTCTTTAATGTTACCTTAGGCTGCATAGCTACTTTGCTCTATTTCTACGGACTTAAGTCCTTCTCCTGTTGCCGGCTTTCTTTTACTTTTTTGTTTCCTTACCATCAGTTTTGGCTAAATGATCGAATGTAAACAGTTCCCTAGGTACCTCTGAAGGTCGTTCCTTTAATTTCTTTAAAATCTGTGCATCTGCTTTTGTAGCAAAATATGTGAGATAATACGCATTTCCTGAAATATAAGTCAGTGAAAAATTAATGTAAAGCTACAAAAACGGTGAACATAATGCAACTGCTTCAGTTTGGCAAAGAATGAAAGCCTAAAAGTCAAATCCATAAAACTTGAACCATATATGTAAGGTTCATTTCGTTCATTTATATATATTTCATATTATGGTTATTAAGTAAGGACACAAAATTATATGTACACCAATAGGATCAACTTTGTGTTTTTGATCTCAATTTAAATTCAAAACTAAACTTAGTGACAGCAGCAGAATGTATAACATTTCAATGGAAAATATAATTATTCATTAGTAGAAAATTATAAATGCCTTTATAAACATTATTCCTCATCTTAAAGAAATTTAGTGTAAATGCCAGCTTGGAGACTGAATTCCATGGAGCTGTGGCTGTAAAGAGATTTAAACCATTCTGGAGTCTGAGAACGAAACTACTACGAGTACATGTTCTTTTTTCTGACATGATGGTCATATTTGAGACCAGATCAGAACTATGTTTTTTTATATGGGACCAACTAGATATGAAAAAGAAGTCTTTTGGCGAAAATCTCATGTTGATATGACCATCCACTTAGGAGACGCAGCAGTAAGATTTTCAAGATGGCTCCCATGGTGGCCATGTTGAACTTTAAATCGTCACCATTTTTATTTCAAAACTGATATCATAGGAAGTGTTTCAGTTGAAATTTTAACGGAAACCTTATACTATGATCATTTTGTGGGATTCATAATGACAGCAAGATTTTCCAGATGACTGCCATGATTGTCATGCAGAACAAAATGTAAATTCCCGCTTTGTTTATTTACGTTACCGGTAACAGAGACCAACCTTTTGGGGTGCAATTTCACAATGAAGTTTTCACCTCATACTTATTGCTGACAACTGGCAGCTTGCTGGTACTTCATTTATTTAGACTGACCTTGGTATGCATATGGTAAGTAAAATCCCACTTCTTTTTGTGTTGACCCATGCATTATATTCTTTAGAACACTCACTTATTGGGAAATAATTCCTTGTCTCAACAGAACACCTGTGTATCCATTGGTTACTGACCTTATTTGTATAACATATTTCATACAAGTTCAGCCGTGGTAAATTTCTTCTGATATATATCTTTATATGAAATACTACAAGTAATTGAGTGAAAGAAGAGGACTACAAGAAATATTGTTTAGTTTACTACACACTGGGAGAAAAAAAATGAATCTAATGCCAGACCAGTTTGAACGTGGGTAGAACATATTAGGATCTCTTACGTTTTTTATAGGTAATAGAATAAGTAAAAACACACTAACCATGGATCTTCACAATGGACCTAAAAACAGATCTTTTCCCCAGGTCATTTTCTCATTCTCTCTCTCTCTTTAAATTGTCCAAGATGTTGCAGGCGCTTGCTTTTCTGTCCTACAACACTTAAATAATTGTCTTCCACGAAATAACTGCACTCATACATTATAGAAGTTGAAGTACTAATTCGAATGCTGATCGAAAATAAAATTCCCATGTGTTAACAATCTTTAAAGCTAATGACTGCTTTCTATGTCCGTTTGAACTTTTGGCGCGCTGATGAAGCAACTGGATCTTAGTGGGTTACGAGGCGTGGGGCGCAGATAGGGATTTGAATATTAAATAGAAGTATTGGCTATCGACAAAACAAAACACACAGAAAATAAAAAATAAAGCTGCCATTAAAAAGGTTTGAACACATATTTTTTCGAACAAGACATTAAAGTTATTATTTTATTTATATCTTAGCAAAGCCTATTTCCAAAATCGAAATCTGTTGGTAGAGTATGGTTTTCAAACCTTAACCAAATGGGGAAGTTCCATAATAGTTCTCCAATCAAGGATTGCATATACATCTTTGTTTCACAGCATATTATATATATTATATTTCAAGCAGCCTTTCTCGGTAGATCCTTTATTTTATAAAATGGCCGAATCTCAGCCGGAGAAACGTCGCAGAGGACCGTATGGGAGTAGGAATTATGATGCTCAAATGAAACTTCCAAGACTGTCTATTTCACAAAGTGAAATGGACAATACGTCTGTGCGGACAAAACTCTTTTATATAGAATCACAACCGACTTGTACAGCAAAGATGTTGCATCTGAAAATGAAGTTCATGGATATATGGAGTTATCAGCAGCGGAAACGGTAAATATTTGTTAATTTGTTTATTCCAGTAATTCAAGGACAGTTCCACCCCCACCCCACCCAATCAAGCGTTAGGAAACAACTTTTATTGGGAGGGGGTCGGATTCGGGGAGGAAGGTTATTGCTCACATGTAGATTTATTTTTTCTAGTTAAACAAATACAGTTTAAACAATCATACGCGTACTTGTATTTACGATTGACCAGTAATATAGTAATCATTGTTTCTTTAAGGCTACATACCCCTGGAAAAGAATTGATGTTCGGTGCCCTGGAACAGAAGCTCATTTCAGAGCAGGCCAGAGATTTCTTTGATTATTGTGTGACTTTTACTACCTTCTTTTTGTTTGGGGGGTGGGGTGGGGTGGAGGTGAGCTTCGAATTTTGGCTTTTCGTCTGATTTCAACCCATACTATTGAATCACAGCCAAACAGAATGACATAACACCTTTCAGTAATCACAGAAACTTGACGTTAGATAGTCTTGACATTTTTGGGGGTACTTTTCTTGAATGTACCCTGTTGATATTTAACAGATTATGTACAGAATGCGAAGGGAAAACATTATTGAATGTCAGGCAGAAATTATATAGTGTGTTACGGTATATGTTGTCTAGGTACAGTGTAACCGTGGGTACGAGAATTTGTAGTATTCAAAGTATGCAAGCTAAATCCAATATCAGTAATAAAGATATTAGCTGTAGATAGTTTAAGAAGATTGCAATCTATATCAGTAATGCTATGTGAAACTTTTGACATTATGTCATATTCATTGCCTAATATTTCAAACAAACACGAGCTGGAGAGTTGTTGCTGTTGTTGTTGTTGTTGTTGTGTGTGTGTGTGTGTGTTCAAATGCCATAATTTCGATTATTGTGTATGTTGACCTTTTCTTTTGTCACATTCACTCAGAAACTTTCATGGAATATGTCATCTGCATTAAATTAAATTAGTACATGCCCAGAATATACTAAAGCAGGTACGATTACATTCCCTCAACCTGATTACCTTGCGCCCCCCAATAAAAAGGCTTCTAGCATGTTATAAAATTATGGTATTATATATAAAGATTTATAATTCTAGTGATTTATTTTTGATTTATTAAGAAGGAGGATATAGATGATGGTCCTGCGACTTTGATATTTACAAAGTTATAGAGAATGATATCAAAACCACAGACACATTATTAGACCCAATTCTGAATGAGATTTTTGAGGCTAATGAGATTCTGGAACGTGAGGACATACTTTTTGTAGATTCTGATGAAGAAGATACATTTGGTTTACATGTAGATTCAGAAGAGGCACAGATACATGATGCAGATTCAATGTTTTAAATCCTGGATCTTGTGTCACAGTTGGAGTTCTTATGCTACTGCTGGCAGTCTTCACAACAAAGTACAATCTAGTTGGTGATGCAACGCAACAGTTGCTTAATATAATTGCATTCAATCTGTGTACCAAACTTTATCAGTTTAAAAAATAGTTTACAAACCTGCGTACTCCTTTAGTGTATCACTACTACTGTTCATACTGTTTAGGACCGATTGAAGATAGCTAATGTAAGACATGTTCATTTGAGTTTTGTGCGAAGCCCTTTTGATAGAAGTAAGAAAAACTACTTGTTTTCCCAGGAAGACTTTTATGAAAATCTTCAACATCGCTTCAAACGAAACACACCAAGTGGCCATTATGAAGACATTTATGATGGTATGCTTTATAAATCTAAGTTTGACAATCATGTATTGCTAAGTGACCCAAGTAACATTTCATTTACATTTAACTATAATGGAACACCAGTTTTTAAAAGCAGTAAAGTGTTGGTTAGGCCAATTTTTATTGTTATAAATGATCTACCTTACAAACAACGGAAGAAAAAAGAGAATATGATCGTAGCAAGCTTGTGGTTTGGGAGACAGAAACCATCTATGGGAAGATTTTTGAAACCTCTTTAAAAAACTATGAATGAATTGTATCAGGGCATTGAATGTCAGTCTCCAGAAAAAGAATCTTTCATATGTAAGTGTATTTTACTTTGTGGTACTTCAGATCTTCCTGCAATGAGTCTGCTGTGCAATCACATGAAGTACAATGGTACATATTCATGCTGGAAATGTGAGCAGCAGGGTATTTCTGCATCAGTTGGAAAAGGCCAGGCCAGAGTGTTTTCCTTTGATATAAGGACTCCAAAGGGCCCTGAAAGAACTGTTAACAGAGTCACTGAAAATGCCGGAACTGCTGTTCAAAATCAGGATGCTGGACATACAAGCAATTATGCTGCTAAGGGTATCAAATGACCATCACGGTTACTGTTTCTTCCTGGATTTAATATTTTTACCGGGATTGCAAAAGACTACATGCATGGCGTCCTGGATGGTGTGCAGAAGCTTTTATCATAATTGTGGTTTCTGCCAAAACACAATAAGAAACCATTCAATATGTACCACAATTTATGTTAAGTAGATGAAAGATTGTTAAATATTCGTCCAACACTCGATATCTCTAGGTTACCACGATCTATTCAATATCTGAAATATTGGAAGGCATTCGAATATCGGTCCTTTCTGTTATTCTTTGTTCTTTGGTGCACCAGTGCTACATGGTGTCTTAGATCATGAGAGATTTTCTCATTATCTATTACTTGTAAATGCTATGCACATTCTTCCGAAATTTGGTTAAAATGAAAATGACATTAAACGAGCCGAACATATGCTACTTGACTTTTGCAGATATTTTGAGACCATGTATGATACATGTTTTATGCGACTGAATGTTCACCAACTCCTTCATCTTCCAGACAGTGTGCACAACATTGTACCGCTTTATATACACAGTTGCTTTTCATTTGAAGACGAAAATGGTGTTCTTCTCAGAATGATAAGAGGCACACAGAATATAGACAATCAGATTGTGAGAGGAGTGTCATTCGTACAGAAGTTACCTGAATTGAAGCAAAAATACATCAAGAAAGTATCTCCTTGTGCAAAACTGTATAATGCAATTGAATCACCAAGCCAACTAAAAGGAGGAGACATAATTGATAATGGTATTTATATCTTAGGTGGAGTGAAAGAAAAAACTCTCACAGAGGAAGAAAACAAAGCACTATATTCATTTCTTGGTTTTGAACCAGTTTCACCTAAATTTAAAAGATTCAGCAGAGCAGAAATTAATGATAGTGTACTCTGTGGTTTAGCTTATGCACGAATGTTGAAACGGGACAACTCTACGGTTGAGTACAACATTGAACAGGGAGGATATTTTGGACAAGTAAGATTTTTTACTATGATTTCAGAAAATGGAGAACAAAAGACACTAGCATTCATAGAAAAGCTGAAGTGTTTGAATTATGGAGAACAACTGAGCCTATTAAGTGTAATGAAAACAAAGGATCTTCAGGTGGTACCTATTCAGAATCTTACTTCAAGCTGTAAGTTCATTGAATATCCAGGAGCAAATAAACTCTACGTTTGCAGATTTCCCAACAAGTGGGAATCTGATTAAAGTGCATTTCCTGCAACATATGGACTGTGTGTTTTTATTACATTTGTCCTGTTACAAGTCCGGGAGGAAATTGCTGCCGATTTGTATAAGTAATGACAAAACAGACAATTATAAGACTAATTATTTGCATTAAATAATCTCATTTCATAAAAATGAAAGAAAACCTCAGAAACATGAAAATTGTGTAAAGTTTATAGTTTTTGAGCCTTTACTGTACACGCTGAAGAATTTGTCTACGTCAAAGGAGTACTAGAACAGTAAATTACTGCACATGCTGAATATAATTAATAGCGTAACACTTTAATATAATTATTCCCATAGAATTTAGCAAACTAATATTCTTGTTATATGGACATGTACAATTATATTCATCCCAATTTCTTTTCAAGAGAAATGACTGCTAGAACTGCGAAGACTTTAGAGTATTTTCTTACTGGCAATAAACACTGAATATGTACATGTATAATATAGACGAACTATGCAGGAATGACTAGAGTTCTTTCATCACAGTGATGTTGATTATTATCTGTTTATTGAGTGCTGGTACATGTCTGATTAATCTGAATTGCAAGATGTATGAAAGTGAAAATGGTATATAACTTCATTATACTGATCTTTTTTGTATTTTAAGCCCAGCAAAACCAACTTGTACAGTTTCCAGAACATGTGAGGTTTGTCTCAGTGTGTGCTTATCATTGCATATTAGCTTTTATAAGCAGATTTAATTCTCACATGAAATAATTAACAAATAAAAGAAATCAAGTTGCTCGTATTCATTTTTAATTTTTCAGACCTTTTAATTGAGTTCTTTTGCCATGGTAGAATAATAATGTACTGTTATCATATAAATCTGTTGATAGGGCGACTTATAAACTGTGTTTTTAAAAAGTCAACAGCTTAAAATTGGATACCCCAATTTGAAATGGGGCGGTATTACTATTTTTTGGAATATGATACACAATTTGTATGTTTTATACTGAGTTTGCGGTGTGAATGTTCAAAAATATTAGTGATATACCCCACTACATCTTGCAAAAGATTTTAAATAGTTTAAGACATCATTTTTTAAACATAAAATGGAAATTATGAATCAGTGTGTAAGTTTAAGTTACTAGCCTTTAGTAAAAGTAAGGGATTGCTTTATCGTTAACTATGGACTTTACTTATATTTGCAGCCAAGTACAGTTATTGAGTCTGAGATGTTGCAGAGTTTACTAATCTCTATAGCAACATATTCATTGTGGAATAAATACATCACCTCAGCAATTCTGAACATTTATGATGCTTTCAAATTTGTTGGATCACATCATCGAAGCTTGAATATATCAAACAAAATAAAACCTGCAAAGTTGTTTGTTTTTACATGTATTCTTCAAAACATTTCTTTCAATCATTCATGTAATTTAGTTACATTATCCTTGTGAAATGAATATGATACAAACGTTCAGTTCATCGCTGTTGCACAAATGAAAAAGTCAAACTTTACATTTATTTTTACAGACACACAAATGCCAAGACCAAAGTCTGCCTTGTTTAACTGATGTAAGTGACTGAGTTCTTCATTCCGCCTAGATGTTGGCTAGAAAATAATAAAGTCCAGATTCATCCTTTCATATAACATGTGCCAGTGACTAAGTTCATAATTCCACCTAGATAGTGGCTGGAAGATCAACCAAGTCCAAACTTTTGCCAAAGATGTATTATATAGCAGGGATTTTGACAAAATTCCATCTTGAGTTAGACGCACTCTAGATGGATTCATCTTTGATTTCTCCAATTTTCCATGTCCGCCTTTGTATTAACCAGATTGTTAACATTTTAGACAGACTGCGCCAGGAGTCTCCTTAGGTTCCAGGTGGAATCCGCGTAATTATTTCGTACGAGTAACTATTGGGTCCAGAACTATAAAATGTATGTGCTATACTATTGTAAGAGTACAGTACATCTAACTATAGGGTACAGATCTCTAAAATGTATGTGCCATACCCAGTAAGAGTACAGCATATCTAACTATATAGGGCACATCTCTAAAAGGTATGTGCCATACCCAGCAAGAGTACAGTTTATCTAACTATAGGGTAAATATCTCTAAAATGTACGTCCTACCCATTAAGAGTACAGTTTTTCTACCTAAAGGGTACAGATCACTAAAATATACGTGCCACACCCGGTAAGAATACAGTATACCTATCTATAAGGTACTGATCTCTAAAATGTATTTGTTATACTCCAATAAGACTTCAGCACATCTACCAATAGGTTACAGATCTCAAATATTTATGTTTCATAACCTGGAAGAGTACGGTGTATCTAACTATAGAGTATAGACCTCTAAAATGTATGTGCCATAATTAGTAAGAGTACAGTACATCTAACTATAGGGTACACATCTCTAAAATGTATGTGTTGTACCCTGGAAAAGTAAAGTCTATCTACCCATAGGGTACAGATCTCTAAACTGTTAGTGCCATATCCAGTGTGAGTATAGTATATCTAACTATAGGGTACAGATCTCTTACATATACGTGCCATACCCAGTAAGAATACAGTGTATATATATATATATATAAATATATATATATATATATATATATATATATATATATATATATATATATATATATATATATATATATATATATATATATAGGGTACTGATCTCTAAAATGTATATGTTATACTCCAGTAAGAATACAGTACATCTAGCTAAAGGGTACATATCTCAAATATTTATGTTTGATAACCCGTAAGAGTACAGTATATCTAATTATAGAGTACAGACCTCCAAAATGTATGTGCCATAATCAGTTAGAGTACTCTATATCTAACTATAGGGTACAGACCTCTACAATGTATGTGCCATAATCAGTTCGAGTACAGTATCTAACTATAGGGTACAGATCTCTAAAATGTATGTGCGATACTCAGTAAGAAAACAATATATGTTAATATAGGATACATCTCTAAAATGTAGGTGCCTTATCCAGTAGGTGTACAGTTTATCTAACTATAGGGTGCATATCTCTAAAATGTATGTGCCATACCCTTTAAGAGTACAGTTTATCTAGCTATAGGGTACGGATCTCTAAAATGTATGTTCTATACCCAGGAAGAGTACCGTATATCTGACAATAGGTTACTGTACTCTAAAATGTATGCCATAAACAGTAAGAATACAAATATCTAGCTATAGGGTACATATGTCTAAAATGTATCACTAATACCGGATAAGAATAAAGGATATCGAACTATAGGGTACATATCTCTAAAATGTATGGGGTATACCCCAATAAAAATAAAGTACACGTATCTATATGGTAGTGATCTCTAAAATGTATCTGTTATTTTCCAGTAAGACTACATGTAACTATAGGGTATATATCTCAAGAATGTATGATCCATAACCAGTAAGAGTACAGAATATTTAAATATCGGATATAGATCTCTAAAATGTATGTGTCATGCCCAGTAAGAGTACAGTATATCTAAATGTAGGGTACAAATCTCTAAAATGTTTGTGCCATACCCAATAACAATACAGTATATCTAGCTATAGGGTACAGATCGCCAAAATGAATGTGTTATACTCCAGTAAGAGTACAGTATATCTAAATATACGGTACAGACCTCTAAAATGTATGTGCCATACCCATTGAGAGTACAGTGTACCTAACTATAGGGTGCAGAACTAAACAATGCATGTGCCATACCTAGTAAGACTACAATATGTCTATCTATTGGGTACATGTCTCTAAAATGTATGTGCCAAACCAATTAAGAGTACAGCATATCTAACTATAGGATACAGATCCCTAAAATGTAAGTGCCACACCCAGAAGGAGTACAGTATATCTACCTATAGGATACAGATATATAAAATGTATGTCCATACCCAGCAAAAATACCGGACATCTAACTATAAGGTACATATATCTAAAATGTATTTGCCATACACAGTAAGAATACAGTATATCTACCACTAGGGTTCAGGTCTCATAAATGTATGTGACATACCCAGTAAGAGTACAGTATGTCTAACTATAGGGTACAGATCTCAAATATTTATGTTTCATAACCTGGAAGAGTACAGTATATCTAACTATAGAGTACAGATCTCCAAAATGTATGTGCCATATTCAGCTAGAGTACACTATATCTAACTATAGGGTACAGACCGCTACAATGTATGTGCCATAATCAGATGGAGTACAATATATCTAACTATAGGGTACGGATCTCTAAAATGTATGTGCCATACTCAGTAAGAAAACAATATATGTTACTATAGGATACATCTCTAAAAGGTAGCTGCCTTACCCAGTAGGAGTACAGTTTATCTAACTATAGGGTCCATATCTCTAAAATGTATGTGCCATACCCTTTAAGAGTACAGTTTAGCTAGCTATAGGGTACGGATCTCTAAAAAGTATGTTCCATACCCAGGAAGAGTACCGTATCTCTAACAATAGGTTACTGTACTCTAAAATGTATGACATAAACAGTAAGAATACAAATATCTAACTATAGGGTACATATGTCTAAAATGTATGTCTAATACCCGATAAGAATAAAGGATATCGAACTATAGGGTACATATCTCTAAAATGTTTAGGGTATACTCCAGTAAGAATACAGTATACGCACCTATATGGTACTGATCTCTAAAATGTATGTTATTTTCCAGTAAGACTACGATACATGTAACTATAGGGTATAGATCTCAAGAATGTATGATCCATAACCAGTAAGAGTACAGAATATTTAAATATCGGGTATAGATCTCCAAAATGTATGTATCATGCCCAGCAAGAGCACAGTATATCTAACTGTAAGGTACAAATCTCTAAAATGTATGTGTCATACCCAGTAACAATACAGTATATCTAGCTATAGGATACAGATCCCCAAAATGTATGTGTTATACTCCAGTAAGAGTACAGTACC
The DNA here is from genome assembly GCA_028554795.2 of Sinohyriopsis cumingii. Lineage (NCBI taxonomy): Eukaryota > Metazoa > Mollusca > Bivalvia > Unionida > Unionidae > Sinohyriopsis > Sinohyriopsis cumingii. Next base: position 56,339,598 of record CM068837.1, read on the forward strand.
TCTAAATATACGGTACAAACCTCTAAAATGTATGTGCCATACCCACTGAGAGTACAGTATATCTAACTATAGGTTACTGTACTCTAAAATGTATGCCATAAACAGTAAGAATACGAATATCGAACTATAGGGTACATATGTCTAAAATGTATGTCTAATACCCGATAAGAATAAAGTATATCGAACTATAGGGTACATATCTCTAAAATGTATAGGGTATACGCCAGTAAGAATACAGTATACGCACCTATATGGTACTGATCTCTAAAATGTATATGTTATTTTCCAGTAAGACTACGAAACATGTAACTATAGGGTATAGATCTCAAGAATGTATGATCCATAACCAGTAAGAGTACAGAATATTTAAATATCGGATATAGATCTCTAAAATGTATGTGTCATGCCCAGTAAGAGTACAGTATATCTAAATGTAGGGTACAAATCTCTAAAATGTTTGTGCCATACCCAATAACAATACAGTATATCTAGCTATAGGGTACAGATCGCCAAAATGAATGTGTTATACTCCAGTAAGAGTACAGTATATCTAAATATACGGTACAGACCTCTAAAATGTATGTGCCATACCCATTGAGAGTACAGTGTACCTAACTATAGGGTGCAGAACTAAACAATGCATGTGCCATACCTAGTAAGACTACAATATGTCTATCTATTGGGTACATGTCTCTAAAATGTATGTGCCAAACCAATTAAGAGTACAGCATATCTAACTATAGGATACAGATCCCTAAAATGTAAGTGCCACACCCAGAAGGAGTACAGTATATCTACCTATAGGATACAGATATATAAAATGTATGTCCATACCCAGCAAAAATACCGGACATCTAACTATAAGGTACATATATCTAAAATGTATTTGCCATACACAGTAAGAATACAGTATATCTACCACTAGGGTTCAGGTCTCATAAATGTATGTGACATACCCAGTAAGAGTACAGTATGTCTAACTATAGGGTACAGATCTCAAATATTTATGTTTCATAACCTGGAAGAGTACAGTATATCTAACTATAGAGTACAGATCTCCAAAATGTATGTGCCATATTCAGCTAGAGTACACTATATCTAACTATAGGGTACAGACCGCTACAATGTATGTGCCATAATCAGATGGAGTACAATATATCTAACTATAGGGTACGGATCTCTAAAATGTATGTGCCATACTCAGTAAGAAAACAATATATGTTACTATAGGATACATCTCTAAAAGGTAGCTGCCTTACCCAGTAGGAGTACAGTTTATCTAACTATAGGGTCCATATCTCTAAAATGTATGTGCCATACCCTTTAAGAGTACAGTTTAGCTAGCTATAGGGTACGGATCTCTAAAAAGTATGTTCCATACCCAGGAAGAGTACCGTATCTCTAACAATAGGTTACTGTACTCTAAAATGTATGACATAAACAGTAAGAATACAAATATCTAACTATAGGGTACATATGTCTAAAATGTATGTCTAATACCCGATAAGAATAAAGGATATCGAACTATAGGGTACATATCTCTAAAATGTTTAGGGTATACTCCAGTAAGAATACAGTATACGCACCTATATGGTACTGATCTCTAAAATGTATGTTATTTTCCAGTAAGACTACGATACATGTAACTATAGGGTATAGATCTCAAGAATGTATGATCCATAACCAGTAAGAGTACAGAATATTTAAATATCGGGTATAGATCTCCAAAATGTATGTATCATGCCCAGCAAGAGCACAGTATATCTAACTGTAAGGTACAAATCTCTAAAATGTATGTGTCATACCCAGTAACAATACAGTATATCTAGCTATAGGATACAGATCCCCAAAATGTATGTGTTATACTCCAGTAAGAGTACAGTACCTCTAAATATACGGTACAAACCTCTAAAATGTATGTGCCATACCCACTGAGAGTACAGTATACCTAATTATAGGTTACTGTACTCTAAAATGTATGCCATAACCAGTAAGAATACAAATATCTAACTATAGGGTACATATGTCTAAAATGTATGTCTAATACCCGATAAGAATAAAGTATATCGAACTATAGGGTACATATCTCTAAAATGTATAGGGTATACTCCAGTAAGAATACAGTATACGCACCTATATGGTACTGATCTCTAAAAAGTATATGTTATTTTCCAGTAAGACTACGATACATGTAACTATAGGGTATAGATCTCAAGAATGTATGATCCATAACCAGTAAGAGTACAGAATATTTAAATATCGGGTATATATCTCCAAAATGTATGTATCATGCCCAGCAAGAGTACAGTATATCTAACTGTAGGGTACAAATCTCTAAAATGTATGTGTCATACCCAGTAACAACACAGTATATCTAGCTATAGGGTACAGATCCCCAAAATGTATGTGTTATACTCCAGTAAGAGTACAGTACCTCTAAATATACGGTACAAACCTCTAAAATGTATGTGCTATACCCACTGAGAGTACATTATATCTAACTATAGGTTACTGTACTCTAAAATGTATGCTATAAACAGTAAGAATACAAATATCTAACTATAGGGTACATTTGTCTAAAATGTATGTCTAATACCCGATAAGAATAAAGTATATCGAACTATAGGGTACATATCTCTAAAATGTATAGGGTATACTCCAGTAAGAATACAGTATACGCACCTATATGGTACTGATCTCTAAAATGTATATGTTATTTTCCAGTAAGACTACGATACATGTAACTATAGGGTATAGATTCCAAGAATGTATGATCCATAACCAGTAAGAGGACAGAATATGTAAATATCGGGTATAGATCTCCAAAATGTATGTATCATGCCCAGCAAGAGTACAGTATATCTAACTGCAGGGTACAAATCTCTAAAATGTATGTGTCATACCCAGTAACAATACAGTATATCTAGCTATAGGGCACAGATCAACAAAATGTATGTGTTATACTCCAGTAAGAGTACAGTACCTCTAAAATACGGTACAAACCTCTGAAATGTATGTGCCATACCCACTGAGAGTACAGTATATCTAACTATAGGTTACTGTACTCTAAAATGTATGCCATAAACAGTAAGAATACAAATATCTAACTATAGGGTACATATGTCTAAAATGTGTGTCTAATACCCGAGAAGAATAAAGTATATCGAACTATAGGGTACATATCTCTAAAATGTATAGGGTATACTCCAGTAAGAATACAGTATACGCACCTATATGGTACTGATCTCTAAAATGTATATGTTATTTTCCAGTAAGACTACGATACATGTGACTATAGGGTATAGATCTCAAGAATGTATGATCCATAACCAGTAAGAGTACAGAATATTTAAATATCGGGTATATATCTCCAAAATGTATGTATCATGCCCAGCAAGAGTACAGTATATCTAACTGTAGTTTACAAATCTCTAAAATGTATGTGTCATACCCAGTAACAATACAGTATATCTAGCTATAGGGTACAGATCCCCAAAATGTATGTGTTATACTCCAGTAAGAGTAAAGTACCTCTAAATATACGGTACAAACCTCTAAAATGTATGTGCCATACCCACTGAGAGTACATTATATCTAACTATAGGTTAATGTACTCTAAAATGTATGCCATAAACAGTAAGAATACAAATATCTAACTATAGGGTACATATGTCTAAAATGTATGTCTAATACCCGATAAGAATAAAGTATATCGAACTATAGGGTACATATCTCTAAAATGTATAGGGTATACGCCAGTAAGAATACAGTATACGCACCTATATGGTACTGATCTCTAAAATGTATATGTTATTTTCCAGTAAGACTACGATACATGTAACTATAGGGTATAGATCTCAAGAATGTATGATCCATAACCAGTAAGAGGACAGAATATGTAAATATCGGGTATAGATCTCCAAAATGTATGTATCATGCCCAGCAAGAGTACAGCATATCTAACTGTAGGGTACAGATCTCTAAAATGTATGTCATGCCCAGTAACAATACAGTATATCTAGCTATAGGGTACAGATCCCCAAAATGTATGTGTTATACTCCAGTAAGAGTACAGTACCTCTAAATATACGGTACAAACCTCTAAAATGTATGTGCCATACCCACTGAGAGTACAGTATATCTAACTATAGGTTACTGTACTCTAAAATGTATGCCATAAACAGTAAGAATACAAATATCTAACTATAGGGTACATATGTCTAAAAAGTATGTCTAATACCCGATAAGAATAAAGTATATCGAACTATAGGGTACATATCTCTAAAATGTATAGGGTATACGCCAGTAAGAATACAGTATACGCACCTATATGGTACTGATCTCTAAAATGTATATGTTATTTTCCAGTAAGACTACGATACATGTAACTATAGGGTATAGATCTCAAGAATGTATGATCCATAACCAGTAAGAGTACAGAATATTTAAATATCTTGTACATATCTCCAAAATGTATGTATCATGCCCAGCAAGATTACAGTATATCTAACTGTAGGGTACAAATCTCTAAAATGTATGTGTCATACCCAGTAACAATACAGTATATCTAGCTATAGGGTACAGATCCCCAAAATGTATGTGTTATACTCCAGTATGAGTACAGTACCTCTAAATATACGGTACAAACCTCTAAAATGTGTTTGCCATACCCACTGAGAGTACAGTATATCTAACTATAGGTTACTGTACTCTAAAAGGTATGCCATAAACAGTAAGAATACAAATATCGAACTATAGGGTACATATGTCTAAAATGTATGTCTAATACCCGATAAGAATAAAGTATATCGAACTATAGGGTACATATCTCTAAAATGTATAGGGTATACTCCAGTAAGAATACAGTATACGCACCTATATGGTACTGATCTCTAAAATGTATATGTTATTTTCCAGTAAGACTACGATACATGTAACTATAGGGTATAGATCTCAAGAATGTATGATCCATAACCAGTAAGAGTACAGAATATTTAAATATCGGGTATATATCTCCAAAATGTATGTATCATGCCCAGCAAGAGTACAGTATATCTAACTGTAGGGTACAACTCTCTAAAATGTATGTCATACCCAGTAACAATACAGTATATCTAGCTGTTGGGTACAGATCCCCAAAATGTATGTGTTATACTCCAGTAAGAGTACAGTACCTCTAAATATACGGTACAAACCTCTAAAATGTATGTGCCATACCCACTGAGAGTACAGTATATCTAACTATAGGTTACTGTACTCTAAAATGTATGCCATAAACAGTAAGAATACAAATATCTAACTATAGGGTACATATGTCTAAAATGTATGTCTAATACCCGATAAGAATAAAGTATATCGAACTATAGGGTACATATCTCTAAAATGTATAGGGTATACTCCAATAAGAATACAGTATACGCACCTATATGGTACTGATCTCTAAAATGTATATGTTATTTTCCAGTAAGACTACGATACATGTAACTATAGGGTATAGATCTCAAGAATGTATGATCCATAACCAGTAAGAGTACAGAATATTTAAATATCGGGTATAGATCTCCAAAATGTATGTATCATGCCCAACAAGAGTACAGTATATCTAACTGTAGGGTACAAATCTCTAAAATGTATGTGTCATACCCAGTAACAATACAGTATATCTAGCTATAGGGTACAGATCCCCAAAATGTATGTGTTATACTCCAGTATGAGAACAGTACCTCTAAATATACGGTACAAACCTCTAAAATGTGTGTGCCATACCCACTGAGAGTACAGTATATCTAACTATAGGTTACTGTACTCTAAAATGTATGCAATAAACAGTAAGAATACAAATATCGAACTATAGGGTACATATGTCTAAAATGTATGTCTTATACCCTATAAGAATAAAGTTTATCGAACTATAGGGTACATATCTCTAAAATGTATAGGGTATACTCCAGTAAGAATACAGTATACGCACCTATATGGTACTGATCTCTAAAATGTATATGTTATTTTCCAGTAAGACTACGATACATGTAACTATAGGGTATAGATCTCAAGAATGTATGATCCATAACCAGTAAGAGTACAGAATATTTAAATATCGGGTATATATCTCCAAAATGTATGTATCATGCCCAGCAAGAGTACAGTATATCTAACTGTAGGGTACAAATCTCTAAAATGTATGTGTCATACCCAGTAACAACACAGTATATCTAGCTATAGGGTACAGATCCCCAAAATGTATGTGTTATACTCCAGTAAGAGTACAGTACCTCTAAATATACGGTACAAACCTCTAAAATGTATGTGCCATACCCACTGAGAGTACATTATATCTAACTATAGGTTACTGTACTCTAAAAGGTATGCCATAAACAGTAAGAATACAAATATCTGACTATAGGGTACATATGTCTAAAAAGTATGTCTAATACCCGATAAGAATAAAGTACATCGAACTATAGGTTACATATCTCTAAAATGTATAGGGTATACTCCAGTAAGAATACAGTATACCCACCTATATGGTACTGATCTCTAAAATGTATATGTTATTTTCCAGTAAGACTACGATACATGTAACTATAGGGTATAGATCTCAAGAATGTATGATCCATAACCAGTAAGAGTACAGAATATTTAAATATCGGGTATAGATCTCCAAAATGTATGTATCATGCCCAGCAAGAGTACAGTATATCTAACTGTAGGGTACAACTCTCTAAAATGTACGTCATACCCAGTAACAATACAGTATATCTAGCTATAGGGCACAGATCAACAAAATGTATGTGTTATACTCCAGTAAGAGTACAGTACCTCTAAAATACGGTACAAACCTCTGAAATGTATGTGCCATACCCACTGAGAGTACAGTATATCTAACTATAGGTTACTGTACTCTAAAATGTATGCCATAAACAGTAAGAATACAAATATCTAACTATAGGGTACATATGTCTAAAATGTGTGTCTAATACCCGAGAAGAATAAAGTATATCGAACTATAGGGTACATATCTCTAAAATGTATAGGGTATACTCCAGTAAGAATACAGTATACGCACCTATATGGTACTGATCTCTAAAATGTATATGTTATTTTCCAGTAAGACTACGATACATGTGACTATAGGGTATAGATCTCAAGAATGTATGATCCATAACCAGTAAGAGTACAGAATATTTAAATATCGGGTATATATCTCCAAAATGTATGTATCATGCCCAGCAAGAGTACAGTATATCTAACTGTAGGGTACAAATCTCTAAAATGTATGTGTCATACCCAGTAACAATACAGTATATCTAGCTATAGGGTACAGATCCCCAAAATGTATGTGTTATACTCCAGTAAGAGTAAAGTACCTCTAAATATACGGTACAAACCTCTAAAATGTATGTGCCATACCCACTGAGAGTACATTATATCTAACTATAGGTTAATGTACTCTAAAATGTATGCCATAAACAGTAAGAATACAAATATCTAACTATAGGGTACATATGTCTAAAATGTATGTCTAATACCCGATAAGAATAAAGTATATCGAACTATAGGGTACATATCTCTAAAATGTATAGGGTATACGCCAGTAAGAATACAGTATACGCACCTATATGGTACTGATCTCTAAAATGTATATGTTATTTTCCAGTAAGACTACGATACATGTAACTATAGGGTATAGATCTCAAGAATGTATGATCCATAACCAGTAAGAGGACAGAATATGTAAATATCGGGTATAGATCTCCAAAATGTATGTATCATGCCCAGCAAGAGTACAGCATATCTAACTGTAGGGTACAGATCTCTAAAATGTATGTCATGCCCAGTAACAATACAGTATATCTAGCTATAGGGTACAGATCCCCAAAATGTATGTGTTATACTCCAGTAAGAGTACAGTACCTCTAAATATACGGTACAAACCTCTAAAATGTATGTGCCATACCCACTGAGAGTACAGTATATCTAACTATAGGTTACTGTACTCTAAAATGTATGCCATAAACAGTAAGAATACAAATATCTAACTATAGGGTACATATGTCTAAAAAGTATGTCTAATACCCGATAAGAATAAAGTATATCGAACTATAGGGTACATATCTCTAAAATGTATAGGGTATACGCCAGTAAGAATACAGTATACGCACCTATATGGTACTGATCTCTAAAATGTATATGTTATTTTCCAGTAAGACTACGATACATGTAACTATAGGGTATAGATCTCAAGAATGTATGATCCATAACCAGTAAGAGTACAGAATATTTAAATATCTTGTACATATCTCCAAAATGTATGTATCATGCCCAGCAAGATTACAGTATATCTAACTGTAGGGTACAAATCTCTAAAATGTATGTGTCATACCCAGTAACAATACAGTATATCTAGCTATAGGGTACAGATCCCCAAAATGTATGTGTTATACTCCAGTATGAGTACAGTACCTCTAAATATACGGTACAAACCTCTAAAATGTGTTTGCCATACCCACTGAGAGTACAGTATATCTAACTATAGGTTACTGTACTCTAAAAGGTATGCCATAAACAGTAAGAATACAAATATCGAACTATAGGGTACATATGTCTAAAATGTATGTCTAATACCCGATAAGAATAAAGTATATCGAACTATAGGGTACATATCTCTAAAATGTATAGGGTATACGCCAGTAAGAATACAGTATACGCACCTATATGGTACTGATCTCTAAAATGTATATGTTATTTTCCAGTAAGACTACGATACATGTAACTATAGGGTATAGATCTCAAGAATGTATGATCCATAACCAGTAAGAGTACAGAATATTTAAATATCGGGTATATATCTCCAAAATGTATGTATCATGCCCAGCAAGAGTACAGTATATCTAACTGTAGGGTACAACTCTCTAAAATGTATGTCATACCCAGTAACAATACAGTATATCTAGCTGTAGGGTACAGATCCCCAAAATGTATGTGTTATACTCCAGTAAGAGTACAGTACCTCTAAATATACGGTACAAACCTCTAAAATGTATGTGCCATACCCACTGAGAGTACAGTATATCTAACTATAGGTTACTGTACTCTAAAATGTATGCCATAAACAGTAAGAATACAAACATCTAACTATAGGGTACATATGTCTAATAAGTATGTCTAATACCCGATAAGAATAAAGTATATCGAACTATAGGGTACATATCTCTAAAATGTATAGGGTATACGCCAGTAAGAATACAGTATACGCACCTATATGGTACTGATCTCTAAAATGTATATGTTATTTTCCAGTAAGACTACGATACATGTAACTATAGGGTATAGATCTCAAGAATGTATGATCCATAACCAGTAAGAGTACAGAATATTTAAATATCGGGTATATATCTCCAAAATGTATGTATCATGCCCAGCAAGAGTACAGTATATCTAACTGTAGGGTACAAATCTCTAAAATGTATGTGTCATACACAGTAACAATACAGTATATCTAGCTATAGGGTACAGATCCCCAAAATGTATGTGTTATACTCCAGTAAGAGTACAGTACCTCTAAATATACGGTACAAACCTCTAAAATGTATGTGCCATACCCACTGAGAGTACAGTATATCTAACTATAGGTTACTGTACTCTAAAATGTATGCCATAAACAGTAAGAATACAAATATCTAACTATAGGGTACATATGTCTAAAATGTATGTCTAATACCCGATAAGAATAAAGTATATCGAACTATAGGGTACATATCTCTAAAATGTATAGGGTATACTCCAGTAAGAATACAGTATACGCACCTATATGGTACTGATCTCTAAAATGTATATGTTATTTTCCAGTAAGACTACGATACATGTAACTATAGGGTATAGATCTCAAGAATGTATGATCCATAACCAGTAAGAGTACAGAATATTTAAATATCGGGTATAGATCTCCAAAATGTATGTATCATGCCCAACAAGAGTACAGTATATCTAACTGTAGGGTACAAATCTCTAAAATGTATGTGACATACCCAGTAACAATACAGTATATCTAGCTATAGGGTACAGATCCCCAAAATGTATGTGTTATACTCCAGTATGAGAACAGTACCTCTAAATATACGGTACAAACCTCTAAAATGTGTGTGCCATACCCACTGAGAGTACAGTATATCTAACTATAGGTTACTGTACTCTAAAATGTATGCAATAAACAGTAAGAATACAAATATCGAACTATAGGGTACATATGTCTAAAATGTATGTCTTATACCCTATAAGAATAAAGTTTATCGAACTATAGGGTACATATCTCTAAAATGTATAGGGTATACTCCAGTAAGAATACAGTATACGCACCTATATGGTACTGATCTCTAAAATGTATATGTTATTTTCCAGTAAGACTACGATACATGTAACTATAGGGTATAGATCTCAAGAATGTATGATCCATAACCAGTAAGAGTACAGAATATTTAAATATCGGGTATATATCTCCAAAATGTATGTATCATGCCCAGCAAGAGTACAGTATATCTAACTGTAGGGTACAAATCTCTAAAATGTATGTGTCATACCCAGTAACAACACAGTATATCTAGCTATAGGGTACAGATCCCCAAAATGTATGTGTTATACTCCAGTAAGAGTACAGTACCTCTAAATATACGGTATAAACCTCTAAAATGTATGTGCCATACCCACTGAGAGTACATTATATCTAACTATAGGTTACTGTACTCTAAAAGGTATGCCATAAACAGTAAGAATACAAATATCTGACTATAGGGTACATATGTCTAAAAAGTATGTCTAATACCCGATAAGAATAAAGTACATCGAACTATAGGTTACATATCTCTAAAATGTATAGGGTACACTCCAGTAAGAATACAGTATACCCACCTATATGGTACTGATCTCTAAAATGTATATGTTATTTTCCAGTAAGACTACGATACATGTAACTATAGGGTATAGATCTCAAGAATGTATGATCCATAACCAGTAAGAGTACAGAATATTTAAATATCGGGTATAGATCTCCAAAATATATGTATCATGCCCAGCAAGAGTACAGTATATCTAACTGTAGGGTACAACTCTCTAAAATGTACGTCATACCCAGTAACAATACAGTATATCTAGCTGTAGGGTACAGATCCCCAAAATGTATGTGTTATACTCCAGTAAGAGTACAGTACCTCTAAATATACGGTACAAACCTCTAAAATGTATGTGCCATACCCACTGAGAGTACAGTATATCTAACTATAGGTTACTGTACTCTAAAATGTATGCCATAAACAGTAAGAATACAAACATCAAACTATAGGGTACATATGTCTAAAAAGTATGTCTAATACCCGATAAGAATAAAGTATATCGAACTATAGGGTACATATCTCTAAAATGTATAGGGTATACTCCAGTAAGAATACAGTATACGCACCTATATGGTACTGATCTCTAAAATGTATATGTTATTTTCCAGTAAGACTACGATACATGTAACTATAGGGTATAGATCTCAAGAATGTATGATCCATAACCAGTAAGAGTACAGAATATTTAAATATCGGGTATATATCTCCAAAATGTATGTATCATGCCCAGCAAGAGTACAGTATATCTAACTGTAGTTTACAAATCTCTAAAATGTATGTGTCATACCCAGTAACAATACAGTATATCTAGCTATAGGGTACAGATCCCCAAATGTATGTGTTATACTCCAGTAAGAGTAAAGTACCTCTAAATATACGGTACAAACCTCTAAAATGTATGTGCCATACCCACTGAGAGTACATTATATCTAACTATAGGTTAATGTACTCTAAAATGTATGCCATAAACAGTAAGAATACAAATATCTAACTATAGGGTACATATGTCTAAAATGTATGTCTAATACCCGATAAGAATAAAGTATATCGAACTATAGGGTACATATCTCTAAAATGTATAGGGTATACGCCAGTAAGAATACAGTATACGCACCTATATGGTACTGATCTCTAAAATGTATATGTTATTTTCCAGTAAGACTACGATACATGTAACTATAGGGTATAGATCTCAAGAATGTATGATCCATAACCAGTAAGAGGACAGAATATGTAAATATCGGGTATAGATCTCCAAAATGTATGTATCATGCCCAGCAAGAGTACAGCATATCTAACTGTAGGGTACAGATCTCTAAAATGTATGTCATGCCCAGTAACAATACAGTATATCTAGCTATAGGGTACAGATCCCCAAAATGTATGTGTTATACTCCAGTAAGAGTACAGTACCTCTAAATATACGGTACAAACCTCTAAAATGTATGTGCCATACCCACTGAGAGTACAGTATATCTAACTATAGGTTACTGTACTCTAAAATGTATGCCATAAACAGTAAGAATACAAATATCTAACTATAGGGTACATATGTCTAAAAAGTATGTCTAATACCCGATAAGAATAAAGTATATCGAACTATAGGGTACATATCTCTAAAATGTATAGGGTATACGCCAGTAAGAATACAGTACACGCACCTATATGGTACTGATCTCTAAAATGTATATGTTATTTTCCAGTAAGACTACGATACATGTAACTATAGGGTATAGATCTCAAGAATGTATGATCCATAACCAGTAAGAGTACAGAATATTTAAATATCTTGTACATATCTCCAAAATGTATGTATCATGCCCAGCAAGATTACAGTATATCTAACTGTAGGGTACAAATCTCTAAAATGTATGTGTCATACCCAGTAACAATACAGTATATCTAGCTATAGGGTACAGATCCCCAAAATGTATGTGTTATACTCCAGTATGAGTACAGTACCTCTAAATATACGGTACAAACCTCTAAAACGTGTTTGCCATACCCACTGAGAGTACAGTATATCTAACTATAGGTTACTGTACTCTAAAAGGTATGCCATAAACAGTAAGAATACAAATATCGAACTATAGGGTACATATGTCTAAAATGTATGTCTAATACCCAATAAGAATAAAGTATATCGAACTATAGGGTACATATCTCTAAAATGTATAGGGTATACTCCAGTAAGAATACAGTATACGCACCTATATGGTACTGATCTCTAAAATGTATATGTTATTTTCCAGTAAGACTACGATACATGTAACTATAGGGTATAGATCCCAAGAATGTATGATCCATAACCAGTAAGAGTACAGAATATTTAAATATCGGGTATATATCTCCAAAATGTATGTATCATGCCCAGCAAGAGTACAGTATATCTAACTGTAGGGTACAACTCTCTAAAATGTATGTCATACCCAGTAACAATACAGTATATCTAGCTGTAGGGTACAGATCCCCAAAATGTATGTGTTATACTCCAGTAAGAGTACAGTACCTCTAAATATACGGTACAAACCTCTAAAATGTATGTGCCATACCCACTGAGAGTACATTATATCTAACTATAGGTTACTGTACTCTAAAAGGTATGCCATAAACAGTAAGAATACAAATATCTGACTATAGGGTACATATGTCTAAAAAGTATGTCTAATACCCGATAAGAATAAAGTACATCGAACTATAGGTTACATATCTCTAAAATGTATAGGGTACACTCCAGTAAGAATACAGTATACCCACCTATATGGTACTGATCTCTAAAATGTATATGTTATTTTCCAGTAAGACTACGATACATGTAACTATAGGGTATAGATCTCAAGAATGTATGATCCATAACCAGTAAGAGTACAGAATATTTAAATATCGGGTATAGATCTCCAAAATGTATGTATCATGCCCAGCAAGAGTACAGTATATCTAACTGTAGGGTACAACTCTCTAAAATGTACGTCATACCCAGTAACAATACAGTATATCTAGCTGTAGGGTACAGATCCCCAAAATGTATGTGTTATACTCCAGTAAGAGTACAGTACCTCTAAATATACGGTACAAACCTCTAAAATGTATGTGCCATACCCACTGAGAGTACAGTATATCTAACTATAGGTTACTGTACTCTAAAATGTATGCCATAAACAGTAAGAATACAAACATCAAACTATAGGGTACATATGTCTAAAAAGTATGTCTAATACCCGATAAGAATAAAGTATATCGAACTATAGGGTACATATCTCTAAAATGTATAGGGTATACTCCAGTAAGAATACAGTATACGCACCTATATGGTACTGATCTCTAAAATGTATATGTTATTTTCCAGTAAGACTACGATACATGTAACTATAGGGTATAGATCTCAAGAATGTATGATCCATAACCAGTAAGAGTACAGAATATTTAAATATCCGGTATATCTCCAAAATGTATGTACCATGCCCAGCAAGAGTACAGTATATCTAACTGTAGGGTACAAATCTCTAAAATGTATGTGTCATACACAGTAACAATACAGTATATCTAGCTATAGGGTACAGATCCCCAAAATGTATGTGTTATACTCCAGTAAGAGTACAGTACCTCTAAATATACGGTACAAACCTCTGAAATGTATGTGCCATACCCACTGAGAGTACAGTATATCTAACTATAGGTTACTGTACTCTAAAATGTATGCCATAAACAGTAAGAATACAAATATCTAACTATAGGGTACATATGTCTAAAATGTATGTCTAATACCCGATAAGAATAAAGTATATCGAACTATAGGGTACATATCTCTAAAATGTATAGGGTATACTCCAGTAAGAATACAGTATACGCACCTATATGGTACTGATCTCTAAAATGTATATGTTATTTTCCAGTAAGACTACGATACATGTAACTATAGGGTATAGATCTCAAGAATGTATGATCCATAACCAGTAAGAGTACAGAATATTTAAATATCGGGTATAGATCTCCAAAATGTATGTATCATGCCCAGCAAGAGTACAGTATATCTAACTGTAGGGTACAAATCTCTAAAATGTATGTGTCATACCCAGTAACAATACAGTATATCTAGCTATAGGGTACAGATCCCCAAAATGTATGTGTTATACTCCAGTATGAGTACAGTACCTCTAAATATACGGTACAAACCTCTAAAATGTGTGTGCCATACCCACTGAGAGTACAGTATATCTAACTATAGGTTACTGTACCTCTAAAATGTATGCAATAAACAGTAAGAATACAAATATCGAACTATAGGGTACATATGTCTAAAATGTATGTCTTATACCCTATAAGAATAAAGTTTATCGAACTATAGGGTACATATCTCTAAAATGTATAGGGTATACTCCAGTAAGAATACAGTATACGCACCTATATGGTACTGATCTCTAAAATGTATATGTTATTTTCCAGTAAGACTACGATACATGTAACTATAGGGTATAGATCTCAAGAATGTATGATCCATAACCAGTAAGAGTACAGAATATTTAAATATCGGGTATAGATCTCCAAAATGTATGTATCATGCCCAACAAGAGTACAGTATATCTAACTGTAGGGTACAAATCTCTAAAATGTATGTGTCATACCCAGTAACAATACAGTATATCTAGCTATAGGGTACAGATCCCCAAAATGTATGTGTTATACTCCAGTATGAGTACAGTACCTATAAATATACGGTACAAACCTCTAAAATGTGTGTGCCATACCCACTGAGAGTACAGTATATCTAACTATAGGTTACTGTACTCTAAAATGTATGCAATAAACAGTAAGAATACAAATATCGAACTATAGGGTACATATGTCTAAAATGTATGTCTTATACCCTATAAGAATAAAGTTTATCGAACTATAGGGTACATATCTCTAAAATGTATAGGGTATACTCCAGTAAGAATACAGTATACGCACCTATATGGTACTGATCTCTAAAATGTATATGTTATTTTCCAGTAAGACTACGATACATGTAACTATAGGGTATAGATCTCAAGAATGTATGATCCATAACCAGTAAGAGTACAGAATATTTAAATATCGGGTATATATCTCCAAAATGTATGTATCATGCCCAGCAAGAGTACAGTATATCTAACTGTAGGGTACAAATCTCTAAAATGTATGTGTCATACCCAGTAACAACACAGTATATCTAGCTATAGGGTACAGATCCCCAAAATGTATGTGTTATACTCCAGTAAGAGTACAGTACCTCTAAATATACGGTACAAACCTCTAAAATGTATGTGCCATACCCGCTGAGAGTACATTATATCCAACTATAGGTTACTGTACTCTAAAAGGTATGCCATAAACAGTAAGAATACAAATATCTGACTATAGGGTACATATGTCTAAAAAGTATGTCTAATACCCGATAAGAATAAAGTACATCGAACTATAGGTTACATATCTCTAAAATGTATAGGGTACACTCCAGTAAGAATACAGTATACCCACCTATATGGTACTGATCTCTAAAATGTATATGTTATTTTCCAGTAAGACTACGATACATGTAACTATAGGGTATAGATCTCAAGAATGTATGATCCATAACCAGTAAGAGTACAGAATATTTAAAAATCGGGTATAGATCTCCAAAATGTATGTATCATGCCCAGCAAGAGTACAGTATATCTAACTGTAGGGTACAGATCTCTAAAATGTATGTGTCATAGCCAGTAACAATACAGTATATCTAGCTATAGGGTACAGATCCCCAAAATGTATGTGTTATACTCCAGTAAGAGTACAGTACCTCTAAATATACGGTACAAACCTCTAAAATGTATGTGCCATACCCACTGAGAGTACAGTATATCTAACTATAGGTTACTGTACTCTAAAATGTATGCCATAAACAGTAAGAATACAAATATCTAACTATAGGGTACATATGTCTAAAAAGTATGTCAAATACCCGATAAGAATAAAGTATATCGAACTATAGGGTACATATCTCTAAAATGTATAGGGTATACTCCAGTAAGAATACAGTATACGCACCTATATGGTACTGATCTCTAAAATGTATATATTATTTTCCAGTAAGACTACGATACATGTAACTATAGGGTATAGATCTCAAGAATGTATTATCCATAACCAGTAAGAGTACAGAATATTTAAATATCGGGTATAGATCTCCAAAATGTATTTATCATGCCCAGCAAGAGTACAGTATATCTAACTGTAGTTTACAAATCTCTAAAATGTATGTGTCATACCCAGTAACAATACAGTATATCTAGCTATAGGGTACAGATCCCCAAAATGTATGTGTTATACTCCAGTAAGAGTACAGTACCTCTAAATATACGGTACAAACCTCTAAAATGTATGTGCCATACCCACTGAGAGTACAGTATATCTAACTATAGGTTACTGTACTCTAAAATGTATGCCATAAACAGTAAGAATACAAATATCTAACTATAGGGTACATATGTCTAAAATGTGTGTCTAATACCCGATAAGGATAAAGTATATCGAACTATAGGGTACATATCTCTAAAATGTATATGGTATACGCCAGTAAGAATACAGTATACGCACCTATATGGTACTGATCTCTAAAATGTATATGTTATTTTCCAGTAAGATTACGATACATGTAACTATAGGGTATAGATCTCAAGAATTTATGATCCATAACCAGTAAGAGTACAGAATATTTAAATATCGGGTATATGTCTCCAAAATGTATGTATCATGCCCAGCAAGAGTACAGTATATCTAACTGTAGGGTACAAATCTCTAAAATGTATGTGTCATACCCAGTAACAATACAGTATATCTAGCTATAGGGTACAGATCCCCAAAATGTATGTGTTATACTCCAGTAAGAGTACAGTACCTCTAAATATACGGTACAAACCTCTAAAATGTATGTGAGATACCCACTGAGAGTACAGTATATCTAACTATAGGTTACTGTACTCTAAATGGTATGCCATAAACAGTAAGAATACAAATATCTGACTATAGGGTACATATGTCTAAAAAGTATGTCTAATACCCGATAAGAATAAAGTACATCGAACTATAGGTTACATATCTCTAAAATGTATAGGGTACACTCCAGTACGAATACAGTATACCCACCTATATGGTACTGATCTCTAAAATGTATATGTTATTTTCCAGTAAGACTACGATACATGTAACTATAGGGTATAGATCTCAAGAATGTATGATCCATAACCAGTAAGAGTACAGAATATTTAAATATCGGGTATAGATCTCCAAAATGTATGTATCATGCCCAGCAAGAGTACAGTATATCTAAATGTAGGGTACAAATCTCTAAAATGTATGTGTCATACCCAGTAACAATACAGTATATCTAGCTATAGGGTACAGATCCCCAAAATGTATGTGTTATACTCCAGTATGAGTACAGTACCTCTAAATATACGGTACAAACCTCTAAAATGTATGTGCCATACCCACTGAGAGTACAGTATATCTAACTATAGGCTACTGTACTCTAAAATGTATGCCATAAACAGTAAGAATACAAATATCGAACTATAGGGTACATATGTCTAAAATGTATGTCTAATACCCGATAAGAATAAAGTATATCGAACTATAGGGTACATATCTCTAAAATGTATAGGGTATACGCCAGTAAGAATACAGTATACGCACCTATATGGTACTGATCTCTAAAATGTATATGTTATCTTCCAGTAAGACTACGATACATGTAACTATAGGGTATAGATCTCAAGAATGTATGATCCATAACCAGTAAGAGTAAAGAATATTGAAATATCGGGTATATATCTCCAAAATGTATAGATCATGCCCAGCAAGAGTACAGTATATCTAACTGTAGGGTACAAATCTCTAAAATGTATGTGTCATACCCAGTAACAATACAGTATATCTAGCTATAGGGTACAGATCCCCAAAATGTATGTGTTATACTCCAGTAAGAGTACAGTACCTCTAAATATACGGTAGAAACCTCTAAAATGTATGTGCCATACCCACTGAGAGTACATTATATCTAACTATAGGTTACTGTACTCTAAATTGTATGCCATAAACAGTATGAATACAAATATCTAACTATAGGGTACATATGTCTAAAATGTATGTCTAATACCCGATAAGAATAAAGTATATCCAACTATAGGGTACATATCTCTAAAATGTATAGGGTATACTCCAGTAAGAATACAGTATACGCACCTATATGGTACTGATCTCTAAAATGCATATGTTATTTTCCAGTAAGACTACGATACATGTAACTATAGGGTATAGATCTCAAGAATGTATGATCCATAACCAGTAAGAGTACAGAATATTTAAATATCGGGTATAGATCTCCAAAATGTATGTATCATGCCCAGCAAGAGTACAGTATATCTAACTGTAGGGTACAGATCTCTAAAATGTATGTCATACCCAGTAACAATACAGTATATCTAGCTATAGGGTACAGATCCCCAAAATGTATGTGTTATACTCCAGTAAGAGTACAGTACCTCTAAATATACGGTACAAACCTCTAAAATGTATGTGCCATACCCACTGAGAGTACAGTATATGTAACTATAGGTTACTGTACTCAAAAATGTATGCCATAAACAGTAAGAATACAAATATCTAACTATAGGGTACATATGTCTAAAAAGTATTTCTAATACCCGATAAGAATAAAGTATATCGAACTATAGGGTACATATCTCTAAAATGTATAGGGTATACTCCAGTAAGAATACAGTATACGCACCTATATGGTACTGATCTCTAAAATGTATATATTATTTTCCAGTAAGACTACGATACATGTAACTATAGGGTATAGATCTCAAGAATGTATGATCCATAACCAGTAAGAGTACAGAATATTTAAATATCGGGTATAGATCTCCAAAATGTATTTATCATGCCCAGCAAGAGTACAGTATATCTAACTGTAGTTTACAAATCTCTAAAATGTATGTGTCATACCCAGTAACAATACAGTATATCAAGCTATAGGGTACAGATCCTAAAAATGTATGTGTTGTACTCCAGTAAGAGTACAGTACTTCTAAATATACGGTACAAACCTCTAAAATGTATGTGCCATACCCACTGAGAGTACAGTATATCTAACTATAGGTTACTGTACTCTAAAATGTATGCCATAAACAGTAAGAATACAAATATCTAACTATAGGGTACATATGTCTAAAATGTGTGTCTAATACCCGATAAGAATAAAGTATATCGAACTATAGGGTACATATCTCTAAAATGTATATGGTATACGCCAGTAAGAATACAGTATACGCACCTATATGGTACTGATCTCTAAAATGTATATGTTATTTTCCAGTAAGATTACGATACATGTAACTATAGGGTATAGATCTCAAGAATGTATGATCCATAACCAGTAAGAGTACAGTATATCTAACTGTAGGGTACAAATCTCTAAAATGCATGTGTCATACCCAGTAACAATACAGTATATCAAGCTATAGGGAACAGATCCCCAAAATGTATGTGTTATACTGCAGTATGAGTACAGTACCTCTAAATATACGGTACAAACCTCTAAAATGTGTGTGCCATACCCACTTAGAGTACAGTATATCTAACTATAGGTTACTGTACTCTAAAATGTATGCCATAAACAGTAAGAATACGAATATCGAACTATAGGGTACATATGTCTAAAATGTATGTCTAATACCCGATAAGAATAAAGTATATCGAACTATAGGGTACATATCTCTAAAATGTATAGGGTATACGCCAGTAAGAATACAGTATACGCACCTATATGGTACTGATCTCTAAAATGTATATGTTATTTTCCAGTAAGACTACGAAACATGTAACTATAGGGTATAGATCTCAAGAATGTATGATCCATAACCAGTAAGAGTACAGAATATTTAAATATCGGGTATATATCTCCAAAATGTATGTATCATGCCCAGCAAGAGTACAGTATATCTAACTGTAGGGTACAAATCTCTAAAATGTATGTGTCATACCCAGTAACAATACAGTATATCTAGCTATAGGGTACAGATCCCCAAAATGTATGTGTTATACTCCAGTAAGAGTACAGTACCTCTAAATATACGGTACAAACCTCTAAAATGTATGTGAGATACCCACTGAGAGTACAGTATATCTAACTATAGGTTACTGTACTCTAAAATGTATGCCATAAACAGTAAGAATACAAATATCTAACTATAGGGTACATATGTCTAAAATGTATGTCTAATACCCGATAAGAATAAAGTATATCGAACTATAGGGTACATATCTCTAAAATGTATAGGGTATACGCCAGTAAGAATACAGTATACGCACCTATATGGTACTGATCTCTAAAATGTATATGTTATTTTCCAGTAAGACTACGATACATGTAACTATAGGGTATAGATCTCAAGAATGTATGATCCATAACCAGTAAGAGTACAGAATATTTAAATATCGGGTATAGATCTCCAAAATGTATGTATCATGCCCAGCAAGAGTACAGTATATCTAACTGTAGGGTACAAATCTCTAAAATGTATGTGTCATACCCAGTAACAATACAGTATATCTAGCTATAGGGTACAGATCCCCAAAATGTATGTGTTATACTCCAGTAAGAGTACAGTACCTCTAAATATACGGTACAAACCTCTAAAATGTATGTGCCATACCCACTGAGAGTACAGTATATCTAACTATAGGTTACTGTACTCTAAAATGTATGCCATAAACAGTAAGAATACAAATATCTAACTATAGGGTACATATGTTTAAAATGTATGTCTAATACCCGATAAGAATAAAGTATATCGAACTATAGGGTACATATCTCTAAAATGTATAGGGTATACTCCAGTAAGAATACAGTATACGCACCTATATGGTACTGATCTCTAAAATGTATATGTTATTTTCCAGTAAGACTACGATACATGTAACTATAGGGTATAGATCTCAAGAATGTATGATCCATAACCAGTAAGAGTACAGAATATTTAAATATCGGGTATATATCTCCAAAATGTATGTATCATGCCCAGCAAGATTACAGTATATCTAACTGTAGGGTACAAATCTCTAAAATGTATGTGTCATACCCAGTAACAATACAGTATATCTAGCTGTAGGGTACAGATCCCCAAAATGTATGTGTTATACTCCAGTATGAGTACAGTACCTCTAAATATACGGTACAAACCTCTAAAATGTGTTTGCCATACCCACTGAGAGTACAGTATATCTAACTATAGGTTACTGTACTCTAAAATGTATGCCATAAACAGTAAGAATACAAATATCGAACTATAGGGTACATATGTCTAAAATGTATGTCTAATACCCGATAAGAATAAAGTATATCGAACTATAGGGTACATATCTCTAAAATGTATAGGGTATACTCCAGTAAGAATACAGTATACGCACCTATATGGTACTGATCTCTAAAATGTATATGTTATTTTCCAGTAAGACTACGATACATGTAACTATAGGGTATAGATCTCAAGAATGTATGATCCATAACCAGTAAGAGTACAGAATATTTAAATATCGGGTATATATCTCCAAAATGTATGTATCATGCCCAGCAAGAGTACAGTATATCTAACTGTAGGGTACAAATCTCTAAAATGTATGTGTCATACCCAGTAACAATACAGTATATCTAGCTATAGGGTACAGATCCCCAAAATGTATGTGTTATACTCCAGTAAGAGTACAGTACCTCTAAATATACGGTACAAACCTCTAAAATGTATGTGAGATACCCACTGAGAGTACAGCATATCTAACTATAGGTTACTGTACTCTAAAATGTATGCCATAAACAGTAAGAATACAAATATCTAACTATAGGGTACATATGTCTAAAATGTATGTCTAATACCCGATAAGAATAAAGTATATCGAACTATAGGGTACATATCTCTAAAATGTATACGGTATACGCCAGTAAGAATACAGTATACGCACCTATATGGTACTGATCTCTAAAATGTATATGTTATTTTCCAGTAAGACTACGATACATGTAACTATAGGGTATAGATCTCAAGAATGTATGATCCATAACCAGTAAGAGTACAGAATATTTTAAATATCGGGTATAGATCTCCAAAATGTATGTATCATGCCCAGCAAGAGTACAGTATATCTAACTGTAGGGTAAAAATCTCTAAAATGTATGTGTCATACCCAGTAACAATACAGTATATCTAGCTATAGGGTACAGATCCCCAAAATGTATGTGTTATACTCCAGTAAGAGTACAGTACCTCTAAATATACGGTACAAACCTCTAAAATGTATGTGCCATACCCACTGAGAGTACAGTATATCTAACTATAGGTTACTGTACTCTAAAATGTATGCCATAAACAGTAAGAATACAAATATCTAACTATAGGGTACATATGTTTAAAATGTATGTCTAATACCCGATAAGAATAAAGTATATCGAACTATAGGGTACATATCTCTAAAATGTATAGGGTATACTCCAGTAAGAATACAGTATACGCACCTATATGGTACTGATCTCTAAAATGTATATGTTATTTTCCAGTAAGACTACGATACATGTAACTATAGGGTATAGATCTCAAGAATGTATGATCCATAACCAGTAAGAGTACAGAATATTTAAATATCGGGTATATATCTCCAAAATGTATGTATCATGCCCAGCAAGAGTACAGTATATCTAACTGTAGGGTACAAATCTCTAAAATGTATGTGTCATACCCAGTAACAATACAGTATATCTAGCTATAGGGTACAGATCCCCAAAATGTATGTGTTATACTCCAGTAAGAGTACAGTACCTCTAAATATACGGTACAAACCTCTAAAATGTATGTGAGATTCCCACTGAGAGTACAGTATATCTAACTATAGGTTACTGTACTCTAAAATGTATGCCATAAACAGTAAGAATACAAATATCTAACTATAGGGTACATATGTCTAAAATGTATGTCTAATACCCGATAAGAATAAAGTATATCGAACTATAGGGTACATATCTCAAAAATGTATAGGGTATACGCCAGTAAGAATACAGTATACGCACCTATATGGTACTGATCTCTAAAATGTATATGTTATTTTCCAGTAAGACTACGATACATGTAACTATAGGGTATAGATCTCAAGAATGTATGATCCATAACCAGTAAGAGTACAGAATATTTAAATATCGGGTATAGATCTCCAAAATGTATGTATCATGCCCAGCAAGATTACAGTATATCTAACTGTAGGGTACAAATCTCTAAAATGTATGTGTCATACCCAGTAACAATACAGTATATCTAGCTGTAGGGTACAGATCCCCAAAATGTATGTGTTATACTCCAGTATGAGTACAGTACCTCTATATTATACGGTACAAACCTCTAAAATGTGTTTGCCATACCCACTGAGAGTACAGTATATCTAACTATAGGTTACTGTACTCTAAAATGTATGCCATAAACAGTAAGAATACAAATATCGAACTATAGGGTACATATGTCTAAAATGTATGTCTAATACCCGATAAGAATAAAGTATATCGAACTATAGGGTACATATCTCTAAAATGTATAGGGTATACTCCAGTAAGAATACAGTATACGCACCTATATGGTACTGATCTCTAAAATGTATATGTTATTTTCCAGTAAGACTACGATACATGTAACTATAGGGTATAGATCTCAAGAATGTATGATCCATAACCAGTAAGAGTACAGAATATTTAAATATCGGGTATATATCTCCAAAATGTATGTATCATGCCCAGCAAGAGTACAGTATATCTAACTGTAGGGTACAACTCTCTAAAATGTATGTCATACCCAGTAACAATACAGTATATCTAGCTGTAGGGTACAGATCCCCAAAATGTATGTGTTATACTCCAGTAAGAGTACAGTACCTCTAAATATACGGTACAAACCTCTAAAATGTATGTGCCATACCCACTGAGAGTACAGTATATCTAACTATAGGTTACTGTACTCTAAAATGTATGCCATAAACAGTAAGAATACAAACATCTAACTATAGGGTACATATGTCTAATAAGTATGTCTAATACAAGATAAGAATAAATTATATCGAACTATAGGGTACATATCTCTAAAATGTATACGGTATACGCCAGTAAGAATACAGTATACGCACCTATATGGTACTGATCTCTAAAATGTATATGTTATTTTCCAGTAAGACTACGATACATGTAACTATAGGGTATAGATCTCAAGAATGTATGATCCATAACCAGTAAGAGTACAGAATATTTAAATATCGGGTATATATCTCCAAAATGTATGTATCATGCCCAGCAAGAGTACAGTATATCTAACTGTAGGGTACAAATCTCTAAAATGTATGTGTCATACACAGTAACAATACAGTATATCTAGCAATAGGGTACAGATCCCCAAAATGTATGTGTTATACTCCAGTAAGAGTACAGTACCTCTAAATATACGGTACAAACCTCTAAAATGTATGTGCCATACCCACTGAGAGTACAGTATATCTAACTATAGGTTACTGTACTCTAAAATGTATGCCATAAACAGTAAGAATACAAATATCTAACTATAGGGTACATATGTCTAAAATGTATGTCTAATACCGGATAAGAATAAAGTATATCGAACTATAGGGTACATATCTCTAAAATGTATAGGGTATACTCCAGTAAGAATAGAGTATACGCACCTATATGGTACTGATCTCTAAAATGTATATGTTATTTTCCAGTAAGACTACGATACATGTAACTATAGGGTATAGATCTCAAGAATGTATGATCCATAACCAGTAAGAGTACAGAATATTTAAATATCGGGTATAGATCTCCAAAATGTATGTATCATGCCCAACAAGAGTACAGTATATCTAACTGTAGGGTACAAATCTCTAAAATGTATGTGTCATACCCAGTAACAATACAATATATCTAGCTATAGGGTACAGATCCCCAAAATGTATATGTTATACTCCAGTATGAGTACAGTACCTCTAAATATACGGTACAAACCTCTAAAATGTGTGTGCCATACCCACTGAGAGTACAGTATATCTAACTATAGGTTACTGTACTCTAAAATGTATGCCATAAACAGTAAGAATACAAACATCTAACTATAGGGTACATATGTCTAAAAAGTATGTCTAATACCCGATAAGAATAAAGTATATCGAACTATAGGGTACATATCTCTAAAATGTATAGGGTATACGCCAGTAAGAATACAGTATACGCACCTATATGGTACTGATCTCTAAAATGTATATGTTATTTTCCAGTAAGACTACGATACATGTAACTATAGGGTATAGATCTCAAGAATGTATGATCCATAACCAGTAAGAGTACAGAATATTTAAATATCGGGTATATATCTCCAAAATGTATGTATCATGCCCAGCAAGAGTACAGTATATCTAACTGTAGGGTACAAATCTCTAAAATGTATGTGTCATACCCAGTAACAATACAGTATACCTAGCTATAGGGTACAGATCCCCAAAATGTATGTGTTATACTCCAGTATGAGTACAGTACCTCTAAATATACGGTACAAACCTCTAAAATGTGTGTGCCATACCCACTGAGAGTACAGTATATCTAACTATAGGTTACTGTACTCTAAAATGTATGCAATAAACAGTAAGAATACAAATATCGAACTATAGGGTACATATGTCTAAAATGTATGTCTTATACCCTATAAGAATAAAGTTTATCGAACTATAGGGTACATATCTCTAAAATGTATAGGGTATACTCCAGTAAGAATACAGTATACGCACCTATATGGTACTGATCTCTAAAATGTATATGTTATTTTCCAGTAAGACTACGATACATGTAACTATAGGGTATAGATCTCAAGAATGTATGATCCATAACCAGTAAGAGTACAGAATATTTAAATATCGGGTATATATCTCCAAAATGTATGTATCATGCCCAGCAAGAGTACAGTATATCTAACTGTAGGGTACAAATCTCTAAAATGTATGTGTCATACCCAGTAACAATACAGTATATCTAGCTATAGGGTACAGATCCCCAAAATGTATGTGTTATACTCCAGTAAGAGTACAGTACCTCTAAATATACGGTACAAACCTCTAAAATGTATGTGCCATACCCACTGAGAGTACATTATATCTAACTATAGGTTACTGTACTCTAAAATGTATGCCATAAACAGTAAGAATACAAATATCTAACTATAGGGTACATATGTCTAAAATGTATGTCTAATACCCGATAAGAATAAAGTATATCCAACTATAGGGTACATATCTCTAAAATGTATAGGGTATACTCCAGTAAGAATACAGTATACGCACCTATATGGTACTGATCTCTAAAATGTATATGTTATTTTCCAGTAAGACTACGATACATGTAACTATAGGGTATAGATCTCAAGAATGTATGATCCATAACCAGTAAGAGGACAGAATATGTAAATATCGGGTATAGATCTCCAAAATGTATGTATCATGCCCAGCAAGAGTACAGTATATCTAACTGTAGGGTACAGATCTCTAAAATGTATGTGTCATACCCAGTAACAATACAGTATATCTAGCTATAGGGTACAGATCCCCAAAATGTATGTGTTATACTCCAGTAAGAGTACAGTACCTCTAAATATACGGTACAAACCTCTAAAATGTATGTGCCATACCCACTGAGAGTACAGTATATCTAACTATAGGTTACTGTACTCTAAAATGTATGCCATAAACAGTAAGAATACAAATAACTTACTATAGGGTACATATGTCTAAAATGTATGTCTAATACCCGATAAGAATAAAGTATATCGAACTATAGGGTACATATCTCAAAAATGTATAGGGTATACGCCAGTAAGAATACAGTATACGCACCTATATGGTACTGATCTCTAAAATGTATATGTTATTTTCCAGTAAGACTACGATACATGTAACTATAGGGTATAGATCTCAAGAATGTATGATCCATAACCAGTAAGAGTACAGAATATTTAAATATCGGGTATAGATCTCCAAAATGTATGTATCATGCCCAGCAAGATTACAGTATATCTAACTGTAGGGTACAAATCTCTAAAATGTATGTGTCATACCCAGTAACAATACAGTATATCTAGCTGTAGGGTACAGATCCCCAAAATGTATGTGTTATACTCCAGTATGAGTACAGTACCTCTAAATATACGGTACAAACCTCTAAAATGTGTTTGCCATACCCACTGAGAGTACAGTATATCTAACTATAGGTTACTGTACTCTAAAATGTATGCCATAAACAGTAAGAATACAAATATCGAACTATAGGGTACATATGTCTAAAATGTATGTCTAATACCCGATAAGAATAAAGTATATCGAACTATAGGGTACATATCTCTAAAATGTATAGGGTATACTCCAGTAAGAATACAGTATACGCACCTATATGGTACTGATCTCTAAAATGTATATGTTATTTTCCAGTAAGACTACGATACATGTAACTATAGGGTATAGATCTCAAGAATGTATGATCCATAACCAGTAAGAGTACAGAATATTTAAATATCGGGTATATATCTCCAAAA
The DNA here is from genome assembly GCA_028554795.2 of Sinohyriopsis cumingii. NCBI lineage: Eukaryota > Metazoa > Mollusca > Bivalvia > Unionida > Unionidae > Sinohyriopsis > Sinohyriopsis cumingii. The sequence continues at coordinate 56,368,144 of CM068837.1, forward strand.
TGTATGTATCATGCCCAGCAAGAGTACAGTATATCTAACTGTAGGGTACAACTCTCTAAAATGTATGTCATACCCAGTAACAATACAGTATATCTAGCTGTAGGGTACAGATCCCCAAAATGTATGTGTTATACTCCAGTAAGAGTACAGTACCTCTAAATATACGGTACAAACCTCTAAAATGTATGTGCCATACCCACTGAGAGTACAGTATATCTAACTATAGGTTACTGTACTCTAAAATGTATGCCATAAACAGTAAGAATACAAACATCTAACTATAGGGTACATATGTCTAATAAGTATGTCTAATACCCGATAAGAATAAATTATATCGAACTATAGGGTACATATCTCTAAAATGTATACGGTATACGCCAGTAAGAATACAGTATACGCACCTATATGGTACTGATCTCTAAAATGTATATGTTATTTTCCAGTAAGACTACGATACATGTAACTATAGGGTATAGATCTCAAGAATGTATGATCCATAACCAGTAAGAGTACAGAATATTTAAATATCGGGTATATATCTCCAAAATGTATGTATCATGCCCAGCAAGAGTACAGTATATCTAACTGTAGGGTACAAATCTCTAAAATGTATGTGTCATACACAGTAACAATACAGTATATCTAGCAATAGGGTACAGATCCCCAAAATGTATGTGTTATACTCCAGTAAGAGTACAGTACCTCTAAATATACGGTACAAACCTCTAAAATGTATGTGCCATACCCACTGAGAGTACAGTATATCTAACTATAGGTTACTGTACTCTAAAATGTATGCCATAAACAGTAAGAATACAAATATCTAACTATAGGGTACATATGTCTAAAATGTATGTCTAATACCCGATAAGAATAAAGTATATCGAACTATAGGGTACATATCTCTAAAATGTATAGGGTATACTCCAGTAAGAATACAGTATACGCACCTATATGGTACTGATCTCTAAAATGTATATGTTATTTTCCAGTAAGACTACGATACATGTAACTATAGGGTATAGATCTCAAGAATGTATGATCCATAACCAGTAAGAGTACAGAATATTTAAATATCGGGTATAGATCTCCAAAATGTATGTATCATGCCCAACAAGAGTACAGTATATCTAACTGTAGGGTACAAATCTCTAAAATGTATGTGTCATACCCAGTAACAATACAATATATCTAGCTATAGGGTACAGATCCCCAAAATGTATATGTTATACTCCAGTATGAGTACAGTACCTCTAAATATACGGTACAAACCTCTAAAATGTGTGTGCCATACCCACTGAGAGTACAGTATATCTAACTATAGGTTACTGTACTCTAAAATGTATGCCATAAACAGTAAGAATACAAACATCTAACTATAGGGTACATATGTCTAAAAAGTATGTCTAATACCCGATAAGAATAAAGTATATCGAACTATAGGGTACATATCTCTAAAATGTATAGGGTATACGCCAGTAAGAATACAGTATACGCACCTATATGGTACTGATCTCTAAAATGTATATGTTATTTTCCAGTAAGACTACGATACATGTAACTATAGGGTATAGATCTCAAGAATGTATGATCCATAACCAGTAAGAGTACAGAATATTTAAATATCGGGTATATATCTCCAAAATGTATGTATCATGCCCAGCAAGAGTACAGTATATCTAACTGTAGGGTACAAATCTCTAAAATGTATGTGTCATACACAGTAACAATACAGTATATCTAGCTATAGGGTACAGATCCCCAAAATGTATGTGTTATACTCCAGTAAGAGTACAGTACCTCTAAATATACGGTACAAACCTCTAAAATGTATGTGCCATACCCACTGAGAGTACAGTATATCTAACTATAGGTTACTGTACTCTAAAATGTATGCCATAAACAGTAAGAATACAAATAACTTACTATAGGGTACATATGTCTAAAATGTATGTCTAATACCCGATAAGAATAAAGTATATCGAACTATAGGGTACATATCTCTAAAATGTATAGGGTATACTCCAGTAAGAATACAGTATACGCACCTATATGGTACTGATCTCTAAAATGTATATGTTATTTTCCAGTAAGTCTACGATACATGTAACTATAGGGTATAGATCTCAAGAATGTATGATCCATAACCAGTAAGAGTACAGAATATTTAAATATCGGGTATAGATCCCCAAAATGTATGTATCATGCCCAGCAAGAGTACAGTATATCTAACTGTAGGGTACAAATCTCTAAAATGTATGTGTCATACCCAGTAACAATACAGTATACCTAGCTATAGGGTACAGATCCCCAAAATGTATGTGTTATACTCCAGTATGAGTACAGTACCTCTAAATATACGGTACAAACCTCTAAAATGTGTGTGCCATACCCACTGAGAGTACAGTATATCTAACTATAGGTTACTGTACTCTAAAATGTATGCAATAAACAGTAAGAATACAAATATCGAACTATAGGGTACATATGTCTAAAATGTATGTCTTATACCCTATAAGAATAAAGTTTATCGAACTATAGGGTACATATCTCTAAAATGTATAGGGTATACTCCAGTAAGAATACAGTATACGCACCTATATGGTACTGATCTCTAAAATGTATATGTTATTTTCCAGTAAGACTACGATACATGTAACTATAGGGTATAGATCTCAAGAATGTATGATCCATAACCAGTAAGAGTACAGAATATTTAAATATCGGGTATATATCTCCAAAATGTATGTATCATGCCCAGCAAGAGTACAGTATATCTAACTGTAGGGTACAAATCTCTAAAATGTATGTGTCATACCCAGTAACAACACAGTATATCTAGCTATAGGGTACAGATCCCCAAAATGTATGTGTTATACTCCAGTAAGAGTACAGTACCTCTAAATATACGGTACAAACCTCTAAAATGTATGTGCCATACCCACTGAGAGTACATTATATCTAACTATAGGTTACTGTACTCTAAAATGTATGCCATAAACAGTAAGAATACAAATATCTAACTATAGGGTACATATGTCTAAAATGTATGTCTAATACCCGATAAGAATAAAGTATATCCAACTATAGGGTACATATCTCTAAAATGTATAGGGTATACTCCAGTAAGAATACAGTATACGCACCTATATGGTACTGATCTCTAAAATGTATATGTTATTTTCCAGTAAGACTACGATACATGTAACTATAGGGTATAGATCTCAAGAATGTATGATCCATAACCAGTAAGAGGACAGAATATGTAAATATCGGGTATAGATCTCCAAAATGTATGTATCATGCCCAGCAAGAGTACAGTATATCTAACTGTAGGGTACAGATCTCTAAAATGTATGTGTCATACCCAGTAACAATACAGTATATCTAGCTATAGGGTACAGATCCCCAAAATGTATGTGTTATACTCCAGTAAGAGTACAGTACCTCTAAATATACGGTACAAACCTCTAAAATGTATGTGCCATACCCACTGAGAGTACAGTATATCTAACTATAGGTTACTGTACTCTAAAATGTATGCCATAAACAGTAAGAATACAAATAACTTACTATAGGGTACATATGTCTAAAATGTATGTCTAATACCCGATAAGAATAAAGTATATCGAACTATAGGGTACATATCTCTAAAATGTATAGGGTATACTCCAGTAAGAATACAGTATACGCACCTATATGGTACTGATCTCTAAAATGTATATGTTATTTTCCAGTAAGACTACGATACATGTAACTATAGGGTATAGATCTCAAGAATGTATGATCCATAACCAGTAAGAGTACAGAATATTTAAATATCGGGTATAGATCCCCAAAATGTATGTATCATGCCCAGCAAGAGTACAGTATATCTAACTGTAGGGTACAAATCTCTAAAATGTATGTGTCATACCCAGTAACAATACAGTATACCTAGCTATAGGGTACAGATCCCCAAAATGTATGTGTTATACTCCAGTATGAGTACAGTACCTCTAAATATACGGTACAAACCTCTAAAATGTGTGTGCCATACCCACTGAGAGTACAGTATATCTAACTATAGGTTACTGTACTCTAAAATGTATGCCATAAACAGTAAGAATACAAACATCTAACTATAGGGTACATATGTCTAAAAAGTATGTCTAATACCCGATAAGAATAAAGTATATCGAACTATAGGGTACATATCTCTAAAATGTATAGGGTATACGCCAGTAAGAATACAGTATACGCACCTATATGGTACTGATCTCTAAAATGTATATGTTATTTTCCAGTAAGACTACGATACATGTAACTATAGGGTATAGATCTCAAGAATGTATGATCCATAACCAGTAAGAGTACAGAATATTTAAATATCGGGTATATATCTCCAAAATGTATGTATCATGCCCAGCAAGAGTACAGTATATCTAACTGTAGGGTACAAATCTCTAAAATGTATGTGTCATACACAGTAACAATACAGTATATCTAGCAATAGGGTACAGATCCCCAAAATGTATGTGTTATACTCCAGTAAGAGTACAGTACCTCTAAATATACGGTACAAACCTCTAAAATGTATGTGCCATACCCACTGAGAGTACAGTATATCTAACTATAGGTTACTGTACTCTAAAATGTATGCCATAAACAGTAAGAATACAAATATCTAACTATAGGGTACATATGTCTAAAATGTATGTCTAATACCCGATAAGAATAAAGTATATCGAACTATAGGGTACATATCTCTAAAATGTATAGGGTATACTCCAGTAAGAATACAGTATACGCACCTATATGGTACTGATCTCTAAAATGTATATGTTATTTTCCAGTAAGACTACGATACATGTAACTATAGGGTATAGATCTCAAGAATGTATGATCCATAACCAGTAAGAGTACAGAATATTTAAATATCGGGTATAGATCTCCAAAATGTATGTATCATGCCCAACAAGAGTACAGTATATCTAACTGTAGGGTACAAATCTCTAAAATGTATGTGTCATACCCAGTAACAATACAGTATATCTAGCTATAGGGTACAGATCCCCAAAATGTATATGTTATACTCCAGTATGAGTACAGTACCTCTAAATATACGGTACAAACCTCTAAAATGTGTGTGCCATACCCACTGAGAGTACAGTATATCTAACTATAGGTTACTGTACTCTAAAATGTATGCCATAAACAGTAAGAATACAAACATCTAACTATAGGGTACATATGTCTAAAAAGTATGTCTAATACCCGATAAGAATAAAGTATATCGAACTATAGGGTACATATCTCTAAAATGTATAGGGTATACGCCAGTAAGAATACAGTATACGCACCTATATGGTACTGATCTCTAAAATGTATATGTTATTTTCCAGTAAGACTACGATACATGTAACTATAGGGTATAGATCTCAAGAATGTATGATCCATAACCAGTAAGAGTACAGAATATTTAAATATCGGGTATATATCTCCAAAATGTATGTATCATGCCCAGCAAGAGTACAGTATATCTAACTGTAGGGTACAAATCTCTAAAATGTATGTGTCATACACAGTAACAATACAGTATATCTAGCTATAGGGTACAGATCCCCAAAATGTATGTGTTATACTCCAGTAAGAGTACAGTACCTCTAAATATACGGTACAAACCTCTAAAATGTATGTGCCATACCCACTGAGAGTACAGTATATCTAACTATAGGTTACTGTACTCTAAAATGTATGCCATAAACAGTAAGAATACAAATAACTAACTATAGGGTACATATGTCTAAAATGTATGTCTAATACCCGATAAGAATAAAGTATATCGAACTATAGGGTACATATCTCTAAAATGTATAGGGTATACTCCAGTAAGAATACAGTATACGCACCTATATGGTACTGATCTCTAAAATGTATATGTTATTTTCCAGTAAGACTACGATACATGTAACTATAGGGTATAGATCTCAAGAATGTATGATCCATAACCATTAAGAGTACAGAATATTTAAATATCGGGTATAGATCCCCAAAATGTATGTATCATGCCCAGCAAGAGTACAGTATATCTAACTGTAGGGTACAAATCTCTAAAATGTATGTGTCATACCCAGTAACAATACAGTATAACTAGCTATAGGGTACAGATCCCCAAAATGTATGTGTTATACTCCAGTATGAGTACAGTACCTCTAAATATACGGTACAAACCTCTAAAATGTGTGTGCCATACCCACTGAGAGTACAGTATATCTAACTATAGGTTACTGTACTCTAAAATGTATGCAATAAACAGTAAGAATACAAATATCGAACTATAGGGTACATATGTCTAAAATGTATGTCTTATACCCTATAAGAATAAAGTTTATCGAACTATAGGGTACATATCTCTAAAATGTATAGGGTATACTCCAGTAAGAATACAGTATACGCACCTATATGGTACTGATCTCTAAAATGTATATGTTATTTTCCAGTAAGACTACGATACATGTAACTATAGGGTATAGATCTCAAGAATGTATGATCCATAACCAGTAAGAGTACAGAATATTTAAATATCGGGTATATATCTCCAAAATGTATGTATCATGCCCAGCAAGAGTACAGTATATCTAACTGTAGGGTACAAATCTCTAAAATGTATGTGTCATACCCAGTAACAACACAGTATATCTAGCTATAGGGTACAGATCCCCAAAATGTATGTGTTATACTCCAGTAAGAGTACAGTACCTCTAAATATACGGTACAAACCTCTAAAATGTATGTGCCATACCCACTGAGAGTACATTATATCTAACTATAGGTTACTGTACTCTAAAAGGTATGCCATAAACAGTAAGAATACAAATATCTGACTATAGGGTACATATGTCTAAAAAGTATGTCTAATACCCGATAAGAATAAAGTACATCGAACTATAGGTTACATATCTCTAAAATGTATAGGGTACACTCCAGTAAGAATACAGTATACGCACCTATATGGTACTGATCTCTAAAATGTATATGTTATTTTCCAGTAAGACTACGATACATGTAACTATAGGGTATAGATCTCAAGAATGTATGATCCATAACCAGTAAGAGTACAGAATATTTAAATATCGGGTATATATCTCCAAAATGTATGTATCATGCCCAGCAAGAGTACAGTATATCTAACTGTAGGGTACAAATCTCTAAAATGTATGTGTCATACACAGTAACAATACAGTATATCTAGCTATAGGGTACAGATCCCCAAAATGTATGTGTTATACTCCAGTAAGAGTACAGTACCTCTAAATATACGGTACAAACCTCTAAAATGTATGTGCCATACCCACTGAGAGTACAGTATATCTAACTATAGGTTACTGTACTCTAAAATGTATGCCATAAACAGTAAGAATACAAATAACTAACTATAGGGTACATATGTCTAAAATGTATGTCTAATACCCGATAAGAATAAAGTATATCGAACTATAGGGTACATATCTCTAAAATGTATAGGGTATACTCCAGTAAGAATACAGTATACGCACCTATATGGTACTGATCTCTAAAATGTATATGTTATTTTCCAGTAAGACTACGATACATGTAACTATAGGGTATAGATCTCAAGAATGTATGATCCATAACCAGTAAGAGTACAGAATATTTAAATATCGGGTATAGATCTCCAAAATGTATGTATCATGCCCAACAAGAGTACAGTATATCTAACTGTAGGGTACAAATCTCTAAAATGTATGTGTCATACCCAGTAACAATACAGTACATCTAGCTATAGGGTACAGATCCCCAAAATGTATATGTTATACTCCAGTATGAGTACAGTACCTCTAAATATACGGTACAAACCTCTAAAATGTGTGTGCCATACCCACTGAGAGTACAGTATATCTAACTATAGGTTACTGTACTCTAAAATGTATGCCATAAACAGTAAGAATACAAACATCTAACTATAGGGTACATATGTCTAAAAAGTATGTCTAATACCCGATAAGAATAAAGTATATCGAACTATAGGGTACATATCTCTAAAATGTATAGGGTATACGCCAGTAAGAATACAGTATACGCACCTATATGGTACTGATCTCTAAAATGTATATGTTATTTTCCAGTAAGACTACGATACATGTAACTATAGGGTATAGATCTCAAGAATGTATGATCCATAACCAGTAAGAGTACAGAATATTTAAATATCGGGTATATATCTCCAAAATGTATGTATCATGCCCAGCAAGAGTACAGTATATCTAACTGTAGGGTACAAATCTCTAAAATGTATGTGTCATACCCAGTAACAATACAGTATATCTAGCTGTAGGGTACAGATCCCCAAAATGTATGTGTTATACTCCAGTAAGAGTACAGTACCTCTAAATATACGGTACAAACCTCTAAAATGTATGTGCCATACCCACTGAGAGTACAGTATATTAAACTATAGGTTACTGTACTCTAAAATGTATGCCATAAACAGTAAGAATACAAACATCTAACTATAGGGTACATATGTCTAAAAAGTATGTCTAATACCCGATAAGAATAAAGTATATCGAACTATAGGGTACATATCTCTAAAATTTATAGGGTATACGCCAGTAAGAATACAGTATACGCACCTATATGGTACTGATCTCTAAAATGTATATGTTATTTTCCAGTAAGACTACGATACATGTAACTATAGGGTATAGATCTCAAGAATGTATGATCCATAACCAGTAAGAGTATAGAATATTTAAATATCGGGTATATATCTCCAAAATGTATGTATCATGCCCAGCAAGAGTACAGTATATCTAACTGTAGGGTACAAATCTCTAAAATGTATGTGTCATACCCAGTAACAATACAGTATATCTAGCTATAGGGTACAGATCCCCAAAATGTATGTGTTATACTCCAGTAAGAGTACAGTACCTCTAAATATACGGTACAAACCTCTAAAATGTATGTGCCATACCCACTGAGAGTACAGTATATCTAACTATAGGTTACTGTACTCTAAAATGTATGCCATAAACAGTAAGAATACAAATATCTAACTATAGGGTACATATGTCTAAAATGTATGTCTAATACCCGATAAGAATAAAGTATATCGAACTATAGGGTACATATCTCTAAAATGTATAGGGTATACTCCAGTAAGAATACAGTATACGCACCTATATGGTACTGATCTCTAAAATGTATATGTTATTTTCCAGTAAGACTACGATACATGTAACTATAATGTATAGATCTCAAGAATGTATGATCCATAACCAGTAAGAGTACAGAATATTTAAATATCGGGTATAGATCTCCAAAATGTATGTATCATGCCCAGCAAGATTACAGTATATCTAACTGTAGGGTACAAATCTCTAAAATGTATGTGTCATACCCAGTAACAATACAGTATATCTAGCTGTAGGGTACAGATCCCCAAAATGTATGTGTTATACTCCAGTATGAGTACAGTACCTCTAAATATACGGTACAAACCTCTAAAATGTGTTTGCCATACCCACTGAGAGTACAGTATATCTAACTATAGGTTACTGTACTCTAAAATGTATGCCATAAACAGTAAGAATACAAATATCGAACTATAGGGTACATATGTCTAAAATGTATGTCTAATACCCGATAAGAATAAAGTATATCGAACTATAGGGTACATATCTCTAAAATGTATAGGGTATACTCCAGTAAGAATACAGTATACGCACCTATATGGTACTGATCTCTAAAATGTATATGTTATTTTCCAGTAAGACTACGATACATGTAACTATAGGGTATAGATCTCAAGAATGTATGATCCATAACCAGTAAGAGTACAGAATATTTAAATATCGGGTATATATCTCCAAAATGTATGTATCATGCCCAGCAAGAGTACAGTATATCTAACTGTAGGGTACAACTCTCTAAAATGTATGTCATGCCCAGTAACAATACAGTATATCTAGCTGTAGGGTACAGATCCCCAAAATGTATGTGTTATACTCCAGTAAGAGTACAGTACCTCTAAATATACGGTACAAACCTCTAAAATGTATGTGCCATACCCACTGAGAGTACAGTATATCTAACTATAGGTTACTGTACTCTAAAATGTATGCCATAAACAGTAAGAATACAAACATCTAACTATAGGGTACATATGTCTAATAAGTATGTCTAATACCCGATAAGAATAAAGTATATCGAACTATAGGGTACATATCTCTAAAATGTATACGGTATACGCCAGTAAGAATACAGTATACGCACCTATATGGTACTGATCTCTAAAATGTATATGTTATTTTCCAGTAAGAATACGATACATGTAACTATAGGGTATAGATCTCAAGAATGTATGATCCATAACCAGTAAGAGTACAGAATATTTAAATATCGGGTATATATCTCCAAAATGTATGTATCATGCCCAGCAAGAGTACAGTATATCTAACTGTAGGGTACAAATCTCTAAAATGTATGTGTCATACACAGTAACAATACAGTATATCTAGCAATAGGGTACAGATCCCCAAAATGTATGTGTTATACTCCAGTAAGAGTACAGTACCTCTAAATATACGGTACAAACCTCTAAAATGTATGTGCCATACCCACTGAGAGTACAGTATATCTAACTATAGGTTACTGTACTCTAAAATGTATGCCATAAACAGTAAGAATACAAATATCTAACTATAGGGTACATATGTCTAAAATGTATGTCTAATACCCGATAAGAATAAAGTATATCGAACTATAGGGTACATATCTCTAAAATGTATAGGGTATACTCCAGTAAGAATACAGTATACGCACCTATATGGTACTGATCTCTAAAATGTATATGTTATTTTCCAGTAAGACTACGATACATGTAACTATAGGGTATAGATCTCAAGAATGTATGATCCATAACCAGTAAGAGTACAGAATATTTAAATATCGGGTATAGATCTCCAAAATGTATGTATCATGCCCAACAAGAGTACAGTATATCTAACTGTAGGGTACAAATCTCTAAAATGTATGTGTCATACCCAGTAACAATACAGTATATCTAGCTATAGGGTACAGATCCCCAAAATGTATATGTTATACTCCAGTATGAGTACAGTACCTCTAAATATACGGTACAAACCTCTAAAATGTGTGTGCCATACCCACTGAGAGTACAGTATATCTAACTATAGGTTACTGTACTCTAAAATGTATGCCATAAACAGTAAGAATACAAACATCTAACTATAGGGTACATATGTCTAAAAAGTATGTCTAATACCCGATAAGAATAAAGTATATCGAACTATAGGGTACATATCTCTAAAATGTATAGGGTATACGCCAGTAAGAATACAGTATACGCACCTATATGGTACTGATCTCTAAAATGTATATGTTATTTTCCAGTAAGACTACGATACATGTAACTATAGGGTATAGATCTCAAGAATGTATGATCCATAACCAGTAAGAGTACAGAATATTTAAATATCGGGTATATATCTCCAAAATGTATGTATCATGCCCAGCAAGAGTACAGTATATCTAACTGTAGGGTACAAATCTCTAAAATGTATGTGTCATACACAGTAACAATACAGTATATCTAGCTATAGGGTACAGATCCCCAAAATGTATGTGTTATACTCCAGTAAGAGTACAGTACCTCTAAATATACGGTACAAACCTCTAAAATGTATGTGCCATACCCACTGAGAGTACAGTATATCTAACTATAGGTTACTGTACTCTAAAATGTATGCCATAAACAGTAAGAATACAAATAACTAACTATAGGGTACATATGTCTAAAATGTATGTCTAATACCCGATAAGAATAAAGTATATCGAACTATAGGGTACATATCTCTAAAATGTATAGGGTATACTCCAGTAAGAATACAGTATACGCACCTATATGGTACTGATCTCTAAAATGTATATGTTATTTTCCAGTAAGACTACGATACATGTAACTATAGGGTATAGATCTCAAGAATGTATGATCCATAACCATTAAGAGTACAGAATATTTAAATATCGGGTATAGATCCCCAAAATGTATGTATCATGCCCAGCAAGAGTACAGTATATCTAACTGTAGGGTACAAATCTCTAAAATGTATGTGTCATACCCAGTAACAATACAGTATAACTAGCTATAGGGTACAGATCCCCAAAATGTATGTGTTATACTCCAGTATGAGTACAGTACCTCTAAATATACGGTACAAACCTCTAAAATGTGTGTGCCATACCCACTGAGAGTACAGTATATCTAACTATAGGTTACTGTACTCTAAAATGTATGCAATAAACAGTAAGAATACAAATATCGAACTATAGGGTACATATGTCTAAAATGTATGTCTTATACCCTATAAGAATAAAGTTTATCGAACTATAGGGTACATATCTCTAAAATGTATAGGGTATACTCCAGTAAGAATACAGTATACGCACCTATATGGTACTGATCTCTAAAATGTATATGTTATTTTCCAGTAAGACTACGATACATGTAACTATAGGGTATAGATCTCAAGAATGTATGATCCATAACCAGTAAGAGTACAGAATATTTAAATATCGGGTATATATCTCCAAAATGTATGTATCATGCCCAGCAAGAGTACAGTATATCTAACTGTAGGGTACAAATCTCTAAAATGTATGTGTCATACCCAGTAACAACACAGTATATCTAGCTATAGGGTACAGATCCCCAAAATGTATGTGTTATACTCCAGTAAGAGTACAGTACCTCTAAATATACGGTACAAACCTCTAAAATGTATGTGCCATACCCACTGAGAGTACAGTATATCTAACTATAGGTTACTGTACTCTAAAATGTATGCCATAAACAGTAAGAATACAAATATCTAACTATAGGGTACATATGTCTAAAATGTATGTCTAATACCCGATAAGAATAAAGTATATCGAAATATAGGGTACATATCTCTAAAATGTATAGGGTATACTCCAGTAAGAATACAGTATACGCACCTATATGGTACTGATCTCTAAAATGTATATGTTATTTTCCAGTAAGACTACGATACATTTAACTATAGGGTATAGATCTCAAGAATGTATGATCCATAACCAGTAAGAGTACAGAATATTTAAATATCGGGTATAGATCTCCAAAATGTATGTATCATGCCCAACAAGAGTACAGTATATCTAACTGTAGGGTACAAATCTCTAAAATGTATGTGTCATACCCAGTAACAATACAGTATATCTAGCTATAGGGTACAGATCCCCAAAATGTATATGTTATACTCCAGTATGAGTACAGTACCTCTAAATATACGGTACAAACCTCTAAAATGTGTGTGCCATACCCACTGAGAGTACAGTATATCTAACTATAGGTTACTGTACTCTAAAATGTATGCCATAAACAGTAAGAATACAAACATCTAACTATAGGGTACATATGTCTAAAAAGTATGTCTAATACCCGATAAGAATAAAGTATATCGAACTATAGGGTACATATCTCTAAAATGTATAGGGTATACGCCAGTAAGAATACAGTATACGCACCTATATGGTACTGATCTCTAAAATGTATATGTTATTTTCCAGTAAGACTACGATACATGTAACTATAGGGTATAGATCTCAAGAATGTATGATCCATAACCAGTAAGAGTACAGAATATTTAAATATCGGGTATATATCTCCAAAATGTATGTATCATGCCCAGCAAGAGTACAGTATATCTAACTGTAGGGTACAAATCTCTAAAATGTATGTGTCATACACAGTAACAATACAGTATATCTAGCTATAGGGTACAGATCCCCAAAATGTATGTGTTATACTCCAGTAAGAGTACAGTACCTCTAAATATACGGTACAAACCTCTAAAATGTATGTGCCATACCCACTGAGAGTACAGTATATCTAACTATAGGTTACTGTACTCTAAAATGTATGCCATAAACAGTAAGAATACAAATAACTAACTATAGGGTACATATGTCTAAAATGTATGTCTAATACCCGATAAGAATAAAGTATATCGAACTATAGGGTACATATCTCTAAAATGTATAGGGTATACTCCAGTAAGAATACAGTATACGCACCTATATGGTACTGATCTCTAAAATGTATATGTTATTTTCCAGTAAGACTACGATACATGTAACTATAGGGTATAGATCTCAAGAATGTATGATCCATAACCATTAAGAGTACAGAATATTTAAATATCGGGTATAGATCCCCAAAATGTATGTATCATGCCCAGCAAGAGTACAGTATATCTAACTGTAGGGTACAAATCTCTAAAATGTATGTGTCATACCCAGTAACAATACAGTATAACTAGCTATAGGGTACAGATCCCCAAAATGTATGTGTTATACTCCAGTATGAGTACAGTACCTCTAAATATACGGTACAAACCTCTAAAATGTGTGTGCCATACCCACTGAGAGTACAGTATATCTAACTATAGGTTACTGTACTCTAAAATGTATGCAATAAACAGTAAGAATACAAATATCGAACTATAGGGTACATATGTCTAAAATGTATGTCTTATACCCTATAAGAATAAAGTTTATCGAACTATAGGGTACATATCTCTAAAATGTATAGGGTATACTCCAGTAAGAATACAGTATACGCACCTATATGGTACTGATCTCTAAAATGTATATGTTATTTTCCAGTAAGACTACGATACATGTAACTATAGGGTATAGATCTCAAGAATGTATGATCCATAACCAGTAAGAGTACAGAATATTTAAATATCGGGTATATATCTCCAAAATGTATGTATCATGCCCAGCAAGAGTACAGTATATCTAACTGTAGGGTACAAATCTCTAAAATGTATGTGTCATACCCAGTAACAACACAGTATATCTAGCTATAGGGTACAGATCCCCAAAATGTATGTGTTATACTCCAGTAAGAGTACAGTACCTCTAAATATACGGTACAAACCTCTAAAATGTATGTGCCATACCCACTGAGAGTACATTATATCTAACTATAGGTTACTGTACTCTAAAATGTATGCCATAAACAGTAAGAATACAAATATCTAACTATAGGGTACATATGTCTAAAATGTATGTCTAATACCCGATAAGAATAAAGTATATCCAACTATAGGGTACATATCTCTAAAATGTATAGGGTATACTCCAGTAAGAATACAGTATACGCACCTATATGGTACTGATCTCTAAAATGTATATGTCATTTTCCAGTAAGACTACGATACATGTAACTATAGGGTATAGATCTCAAGAATGTATGATCCATAACCAGTAAGAGGACAGAATATGTAAATATCGGGTATAGATCTCCAAAATGTATGTATCATGCCCAGCAAGAGTACAGTATATCTAACTGTAGGGTACAGATCTCTAAAATGTATGTGTCATACCCAGTAACAATACAGTATATCTAGCTATAGGGTACAGATCCCCAAAATGTATGTGTTATACTCCAGTAAGAGTACAGTACCTCTAAATATACGGTACAAACCTCTAAAATGTATGTGCCATACCCACTGAGAGTACAGTATATCTAACTATAGGTTACTGTACTCTAAAATGTATGCCATAAACAGTAAGAGTACAAATATCTAACTATAGGGTACATATGTCTAAAATGTATGTCTAATACCCGATAAGAATAAAGTATATCGAACTATAGGGTACATATCTCTAAAATGTATAGGGTATACTCCAGTAAGAATACAGTATACGCACCTATATGGTACTGATCTCTAAAATGTATATGTTATTTTCCAGTAAGACTACGATACATGTAACTATAGGGTATAGATCTCAAGAATGTATGATCCATAACCAGTAAGAGTACAGAATATTTAAATATCGGGTATATATCTCCAAAATGTATGTATCATGCCCAGCAAGAGTACAGTATATCTAACTGTAGGGTACAAATCTCTAAAATGTATGTGTTATACCCAGTAACAACACAGTATATCTAGCTATAGGGTACAGATCCCCAAAATGTATGTGTTATACTCCAGTAAGAGTACAGTACCTCTAAATATACGGTACAAACCTCTAAAATGTATGTGCCATACCCACTGAGAGTACATTATATCTAACTATAGGTTACTGTACTCTAAAAGGTATGCCATAAACAGTAAGAATACAAATATCTGACTATAGGGTACATATGTCTAAAAAGTATGTCTAATACCCGATAAGAATAAAGTACATCGAACTATAGGTTACATATCTCTAAAATGTATAGGGTACACTCCAGTAAGAATACAGTATACCCACCTATATGGTACTGATCTCTAAAATGTATATGTTATTTTCCAGTAAGACTACGATACATGTAACTATAGGGTATAGATCTCAAGAATGTATGATCCATAACCAGTAAGAGAACAGAATATTTAAATATCGGGTATAGATCTCCAAAATGTATGTATCATGCCCAGCAAGAGTACAGTATATCTAACTGTAGGGTACAACTCTCTAAAATGTATGTCATACCCAGTAACAATACAGTATATCTAGCTGTAGGGTACAGATCCCCAAAATGTATGTGTTATACTCCAGTAAGAGTACAGTACCTCTAAATATACGGTACAAACCTCTAAAATGTATGTGCCATACCCACTGAGAGTACAGTATATTAAACTATAGGTTACTGTACTCTAAAATGTATGCCATAAACAGTAAGAATACAAACATCTAACTATAGGGTACATATGTCTAAAAAGTATGTCTAATACCCGATAAGAATAAAGTATATCGAACTATAGGGTACATATCTCTAAAATTTATAGGGTATACGCCAGTAAGAATACAGTATACGCACCTATATGGTACTGATCTCTAAAATGTATATGTTATTTTCCAGTAAGACTACGATACATGTAACTATAGGGTATAGATCTCAAGAATGTATGATCCATAACCAGTAAGAGTATAGAATATTTAAATATCGGGTATATATCTCCAAAATGTATGTATCATGCCCAGCAAGAGTACAGTATATCTAACTGTAGGGTACAAATCTCTAAAATGTATGTGTCATACCCAGTAACAATACAGTATATCTAGCTATAGGGTACAGATCCCCAAAATGTATGTGTTATACTCCAGTAAGAGTACAGTACCTCTAAATATACGGTACAAACCTCTAAAATGTATGTGCCATACCCACTGAGAGTACAGTATATCTAACTATAGGTTACTGTACTCTAAAATGTATGCCATAAACAGTAAGAATACAAATATCTAACTATAGGGTACATATGTCTAAAATGTATGTCTAATACCCGATAAGAATAAAGTATATCGAACTATAGGGTACATATCTCTAAAATGTATAGGGTATACTCCAGTAAGAATACAGTATACGCACCTATATGGTACTGATCTCTAAAATGTATATGTTATTTTCCAGTAAGACTACGATACATGTAACTATAATGTATAGATCTCAAGAATGTATGATCCATAACCAGTAAGAGTACAGAATATTTAAATATCGGGTATAGATCTCCAAAATGTATGTATCATGCCCAGCAAGATTACAGTATATCTAACTGTAGGGTACAAATCTCTAAAATGTATGTGTCATACCCAGTAACAATACAGTATATCTAGCTGTAGGGTACAGATCCCCAAAATGTATGTGTTATACTCCAGTATGAGTACAGTACCTCTAAATATACGGTACAAACCTCTGAAATGTGTTTGCCATACCCACTGAGAGTACAGTATATCTAACTATAGGTTACTGTACTCTAAAATGTATGCCATAAACAGTAAGAATACAAATATCGAACTATAGGGTACATATGTCTAAAATGTATGTCTAATACCCGATAAGAATAAAGTATATCGAACTATAGGGTACATATCTCTAAAATGTATAGGGTATACTCCAGTAAGAATACAGTATACGCACCTATATGGTACTGATCTCTAAAATGTATATGTTATTTTCCAGTAAGACTACGATACATGTAACTATAGGGTATAGATCTCAAGAATGTATGATCCATAACCAGTAAGAGTACAGAATATTTAAATATCGGGTATATATCTCCAAAATGTATGTATCATGCCCAGCAAGAGTACAGTATATCTAACTGTAGGGTACAACTCTCTAAAATGTATGTCATGCCCAGTAACAATACAGTATATCTAGCTGTAGGGTACAGATCCCCAAAATGTATGTGTTATACTCCAGTAAGAGTACAGTACCTCTAAATATACGGTACAAACCTCTAAAATGTATGTGCCATACCCACTGAGAGTACAGTATATCTAACTATAGGTTACTGTACTCTAAAATGTATGCCATAAACAGTAAGAATACAAACATCTAACTATAGGGTACATATGTCTAATAAGTATGTCTAATACCCGATAAGAATAAAGTATATCGAACTATAGGGTACATATCTCTAAAATGTATACGGTATACGCCAGTAAGAATACAGTATACGCACCTATATGGTACTGATCTCTAAAATGTATATGTTATTTTCCAGTAAGACTACGATACATGTAACTATAGGGTATAGATCTCAAGAATGTATGATCCATAACCAGTAAGAGTACAGAATATTTAAATATCGGGTATATATCTCCAAAATGTATGTATCATGCCCAGCAAGAGTACAGTATATCTAACTGTAGGGTACAAATCTCTAAAATGTATGTGTCATACACAGTAACAATACAGTATATCTAGCAATAGGGTACAGATCCCCAAAATGTATGTGTTATACTCCAGTAAGAGTACAGTACCTCTAAATATACGGTACAAACCTCTAAAATGTATGTGCCATACCCACTGAGAGTACAGTATATCTAACTATAGGTTACTGTACTCTAAAATGTATGCCATAAACAGTAAGAATACAAATATCTAACTATAGGGTACATATGTCTAAAATGTATGTCTAATACCCGATAAGAATAAAGTATATCGAACTATAGGGTACATATCTCTAAAATGTATAGGGTATACTCCAGTAAGAATACAGTATACGCACCTATATGGTACTGATCTCTAAAATGTATATGTTATTTTCCAGTAAGACTACGATACATGTAACTATAGGGTATAGATCTCAAGAATGTATGATCCATAACCAGTAAGAGTACAGAATATTTAAATATCGGGTATAGATCTCCAAAATGTATGTATCATGCCCAACAAGAGTACAGTATATCTAACTGTAGGGTACAAATCTCTAAAATGTATGTGTCATACCCAGTAACAATACAGTATATCTAGCTATAGGGTACAGATCCCCAAAATGTATATGTTATACTCCAGTATGAGTACAGTACCTCTAAATATACGGTACAAACCTCTAAAATGTGTGTGCCATACCCACTGAGAGTACAGTATATCTAACTATAGGTTACTGTACTCTAAAATGTATGCCATAAACAGTAAGAATACAAACATCTAACTATAGGGTACATATGTCTAAAAAGTATGTCTAATACCCGATAAGAATAAAGTATATCGAACTATAGGGTACATATCTCTAAAATGTATAGGGTATACGCCAGTAAGAATACAGTATACGCACCTATATGGTACTGATCTCTAAAATGTATATGTTATTTTCCAGTAAGACTACGATACATGTAACTATAGGGTATAGATCTCAAGAATGTATGATCCATAACCAGTAAGAGTACAGAATATTTAAATATCGGGTATATATCTCCAAAATGTATGTATCATGCCCAGCAAGAGTACAGTATATCTAACTGTAGGGTACAAATCTCTAAAATGTATGTGTCATACACAGTAACAATACAGTATATCTAGCTATAGGGTACAGATCCCCAAAATGTATGTGTTATACTCCAGTAAGAGTACAGTACCTCTAAATATACGGTACAAACCTCTAAAATGTATGTGCCATACCCACTGAGAGTACAGTATATCTAACTATAGGTTACTGTACTCTAAAATGTATGCCATAAACAGTAAGAATACAAATAACTAACTATAGGGTACATATGTCTAAAATGTATGTCTAATACCCGATAAGAATAAAGTATATCGAACTATAGGGTACATATCTCTAAAATGTATAGGGTATACTCCAGTAAGAATACAGTATACGCACCTATATGGTACTGATCTCTAAAATGTATATGTTATTTTCCAGTAAGACTACGATACATGTAACTATAGGGTATAGATCTCAAGAATGTATGATCCATAACCATTAAGAGTACAGAATATTTAAATATCGGGTATAGATCCCCAAAATGTATGTATCATGCCCAGCAAGAGTACAGTATATCTAACTGTAGGGTACAAATCTCTAAAATGTATGTGTCATACCCAGTAACAATACAGTATAACTAGCTATAGGGTACAGATCCCCAAAATGTATGTGTTATACTCCAGTATGAGTACAGTACCTCTAAATATACGGTACAAACCTCTAAAATGTGTGTGCCATACCCACTGAGAGTACAGTATATCTAACTATAGGTTACTGTACTCTAAAATGTATGCAATAAACAGTAAGAATACAAATATCGAACTATAGGGTACATATGTCTAAAATGTATGTCTTATACCCTATAAGAATAAAGTTTATCGAACTATAGGGTACATATCTCTAAAATGTATAGGGTATACTCCAGTAAGAATACAGTATACGCACCTATATGGTACTGATCTCTAAAATGTATATGTTATTTTCCAGTAAGACTACGATACATGTAACTATAGGGTATAGATCTCAAGAATGTATGATCCATAACCAGTAAGAGTACAGAATATTTAAATATCGGGTATATATCTCCAAAATGTATGTATCATGCCCAGCAAGAGTACAGTATATCTAACTGTAGGGTACAAATCTCTAAAATGTATGTGTCATACCCAGTAACAACACAGTATATCTAGCTATAGGGTACAGATCCCCAAAATGTATGTGTTATACTCCAGTAAGAGTACAGTACCTCTAAATATACGGTACAAACCTCTAAAATGTATGTGCCATACCCACTGAGAGTACAGTATATCTAACTATAGGTTACTGTACTCTAAAATGTATGCCATAAACAGTAAGAATACAAATATCTAACTATAGGGTACATATGTCTAAAATGTATGTCTAATACCCGATAAGAATAAAGTATATCGAACTATAGGGTACATATCTCTAAAATGTATAGGGTATACTCCAGTAAGAATACAGTATACGCACCTATATGGTACTGATCTCTAAAATGTATATGTTATTTTCCAGTAAGACTACGATACATGTAACTATAGGGTATAGATCTCAAGAATGTATGATCCATAACCAGTAAGAGTACAGAATATTTAAATATCGGGTATAGATCTCCAAAATGTATGTATCATGCCCAACAAGAGTACAGTATATCTAACTGTAGGGTACAAATCTCTAAAATGTATGTGTCATACCCAGTAACAATACAGTATATCTAGCTATAGGGTACAGATCCCCAAAATGAATATGTTATACTCCAGTATGAGTACAGTACCTCTAAATATACGGTACAAACCTCTAAAATGTGTGTGCCATACCCACTGAGAGTACAGTATATCTAACTATAGGTTACTGTACTCTAAAATGTATGCCATAAACAGTAAGAATACAAATATCTAACTATAGGGTACATATGTCTAAAAAGTATGTCTAATACCCGATAAGAATAAAGTATATCGAACTATAGGGTACATATCTCTAAAATGTATAGGGTATACGCCAGTAAGAATACAGTATACGCACCTATATGGTACTGATCTCTAAAATGTATATGTTATTTTCCAGTAAGACTACGATACATGTAACTATAGGGTATAGATCTCAAGAATGTATGATCCATAACCAGTAAGAGTACAGAATATTTAAATATCGGGTATATATCTCCAAAATGTATGTATCATGCCCAGCAAGAGTACAGTATATCTAACTGTAGGGTACAAATCTCTAAAATGTATGTGTCATACCCAGTAACAATACAGTATATCTAGCTATAGGGTACAGATCCCCAAAATGTATGTGTTATACTCCAGTAAGAGTATAGTACCTCTAAATATACGGTACAAACCTCTAAAATGTATGTGCCATACCCACTGAGAGTACAGTATATCTAACTATAGGTTACTGTACTCTAAAATGTATGCCATAAACAGTAAGAATACAAATAACTAACTATAGGGTACATATGTCTAAAATGTATGTCTAATACCCGATAAGAATAAAGTATATCGAACTATAGGGTACATATCTCTAAAATGTATAGGGTATACTCCAGTAAGAATACAGTATACGCACCTATATGGTACTGATCTCTAAAATGTATATGTTATTTTCCAGTAAGACTACGATACATGTAACTATAGGGTATAGATCTCAAGAATGTATGATCCATAACCATTAAGAGTACAGAATATTTAAATATCGGGTATAGATCCCCAAAATGTATGTATCATGCCCAGCAAGAGTACAGTATATCTAACTGTAGGGTACAAATCTCTAAAATGTATGTGTCATACCCAGTAACAATACAGTATAACTAGCTATAGGGTACAGATCCCCAAAATGTATGTGTTATACTCCAGTATGAGTACAGTACCTCTAAATATACGGTACAAACCTCTAAAATGTGTGTGCCATACCCACTGAGAGTACAGTATATCTAACTATAGGTTACTGTACTCTAAAATGTATGCAATAAACAGTAAGAATACAAATATCGAACTATAGGGTACATATGTCTAAAATGTATGTCTTATACCCTATAAGAATAAAGTTTATCGAACTATAGGGTACATATCTCTAAAATGTATAGGGTATACTCCAGTAAGAATACAGTATACGCACCTATATGGTACTGATCTCTAAAATGTATATGTTATTTTCCAGTAAGACTACGATACATGTAACTATAGGGTATAGATCTCAAGAATGTATGATCCATAACCAGTAAGAGTACAGAATATTTAAATATCGGGTATATATCTCCAAAATGTATGTATCATGCCCAGCAAGAGTACAGTATATCTAACTGTAGGGTACAAATCTCTAAAATGTATGTGTCATACCCAGTAACAACACAGTATATCTAGCTATAGGGTACAGATCCCCAAAATGTATGTGTTATACTCCAGTAAGAGTACAGTACCTCTAAATATACGGTACAAACCTCTAAAATGTATGTGCCATACCCACTGAGAGTACATTATATCTAACTATAGGTTACTGTACTCTAAAATGTATGCCATAAACAGTAAGAATACAAATATCTAACTATAGGGTACATATGTCTAAAATGTATGTCTAATACCCGATAAGAATAAAGTATATCCAACTATAGGGTACATATCTCTAAAATGTATAGGGTATACTCCAGTAAGAATACAGTATACGCACCTATATGGTACTGATCTCTAAAATGTATATGTCATTTTCCAGTAAGACTACGATACATGTAACTATAGGGTATAGATCTCAAGAATGTATGATCCATAACCAGTAAGAGGACAGAATATGTAAATATCGGGTATAGATCTCCAAAATGTATGTATCATGCCCAGCAAGAGTACAGTATATCTAACTGTAGGGTACAGATCTCTAAAATGTATGTGTCATACCCAGTAACAATACAGTATATCTAGCTATAGGGTACAGATCCCCAAAATGTATGTGTTATACTCCAGTAAGAGTACAGTACCTCTAAATATACGGTACAAACCTCTAAAATGTATGTGCCATACCCACTGAGAGTACAGTATATCTAACTATAGGTTACTGTACTCTAAAATGTATGCCATAAACAGTAAGAGTACAAATATCTAACTATAGGGTACATATGTCTAAAATGTATGTCTAATACCCGATAAGAATAAAGTATATCGAACTATAGGGTACATATCTCTAAAATGTATAGGGTATACTCCAGTAAGAATACAGTATACGCACCTATATGGTACTGATCTCTAAAATGTATATGTTATTTTCCAGTAAGACTACGATACATGTAACTATAGGGTATAGATCTCAAGAATGTATGATCCATAACCAGTAAGAGTACAGAATATTTAAATATCGGGTATATATCTCCAAAATGTATGTATCATGCCCAGCAAGAGTACAGTATATCTAACTGTAGGGTACAAATCTCTAAAATGTATGTGTTATACCCAGTAACAACACAGTATATCTAGCTATAGGGTACAGATCCCCAAAATGTATGTGTTATACTCCAGTAAGAGTACAGTACCTCTAAATATACGGTACAAACCTCTAAAATGTATGTGCCATACCCACTGAGAGTACATTATATCTAACTATAGGTTACTGTACTCTAAAAGGTATGCCATAAACAGTAAGAATACAAATATCTGACTATAGGGTACATATGTCTTAAAAGTATGTCTAATACCCGATAAGAATAAAGTACATCGAACTATAGGTTACATATCTCTAAAATGTATAGGGTACACTCCAGTAAGAATACAGTATACCCACCTATATGGTACTGATCTCTAAAATGTATATGTTATTTTCCAGTAAGACTACGATACATGTAACTATAGGGTATAGATCTCAAGAATGTATGATCCATAACCAGTAAGAGTACAGAATATTTAAATATCGGGTATAGATCTCCAAAATGTATGTATCATGCCCAGCAAGAGTACAGTATATCTAACTGTAGGGTACAACTCTCTAAAATGTATGTCATACCCAGTAACAATACAGTATATCTAGCTGTAGGGTACAGATCCCCAAAATGTATGTGTTATACTCCAGTAAGAGTACAGTACCTCTAAATATACGGTACAAACCTCTAAAATGTATGTGCCATACCCACTGAGAGTACAGTATATTAAACTATAGGTTACTGTACTCTAAAATGTATGCCATAAACAGTAAGAATACAAACATCTAACTATAGGGTACATATGTCTAAAAAGTATGTCTAATACCCGATAAGAATAAAGTATATCGAACTATAGGGTACATATCTCTAAAATTTATAGGGTATACGCCAGTAAGAATACAGTATACGCACCTATATGGTACTGATCTCTAAAATGTATATGTTATTTTCCAGTAAGACTACGATACATGTAACTATAGGGTATAGATCTCAAGAATGTATGATCCATAACCAGTAAGAGTATAGAATATTTAAATATCGGGTATATATCTCCAAAATGTATGTATCATGCCCAGCAAGAGTACAGTATATCTAACTGTAGGGTACAAATCTCTAAAATGTATGTGTCATACCCAGTAACAATACAGTATATCTAGCTATAGGGTACAGATCCCCAAAATGTATGTGTTATACTCCAGTAAGAGTACAATACCTCTAAATATACGGTACAAACCTCTAAAATGTATGTGTCATACCCACTGAGAGTACAGTATATCTAACTATAGGTTACTGTACTCTAAAATGTATGCCATAAACAGTAAGAATACAAATATCTAACTATAGGGTACATATGTCTAAAATGTATGTCTAATACCCGATAAGAATAAAGTATATCGAACTATAGGGTACATATCTCTAAAATGTATAGGGTATACTCCAGTAAGAATACAGTATACGCACCTATATGGTACTGATCTCTAAAATGTATATGTTATTTTCCAGTAAGACTACGATACATGTAACTATAATGTATAGATCTCAAGAATGTATGATCCATAACCAGTAAGAGTACAGAATATTTAAATATCGGGTATAGATCTCCAAAATGTATGTATCATGCCCAGCAAGAGTACAGTATATCTAACTGTAGGGTACAAATCTCTAAAATGTATGTGTCATACCCAGTAACAATACATTATATCTAGCTATAGGGTACAGATCCCCAAAATGTATGTGTTATACTCCAGTATGAGTACAGTACCTCTAAATATACGGTACAAACCTCTAAAATGTGTGTGCCATACCCACTGAGAGTACAGTATATCTAACTATAGGTTACTGTACTCTAAAATGTATGCAATAAACAGTAAGAATACAAATATCGAACTATAGGGTACATATGTCTAAAATGTATGTCTTATACCCTATAAGAATAAAGTTTATCGAACTATAGGGTACATATCTCTAAAATGTATAGGGTATACTCCAGTAAGAATACAGTATACGCACCTATATGGTACTGATCTCTAAAATGTATATGTTATTTTCCAGTAAGACTACGATACATGTAACTATAGGGTATAGATCTCAAGAATGTATGATCCATAACCAGTAAGAGTACAGAATATTTAAATATCGGGTATATATCTCCAAAATGTATGTATCATGCCAGCAAGAGTACAGTATATCTAACTGTAGGGTACAAATCTCTAAAATGTATGTGTCATACCCAGTAACAACACAGTATATCTAGCTATAGGGTACAGATCCCCAAAATGTATGTGTTATACTCCAGTAAGAGTACAGTACCTCTAAATATACGGTACAAACCTCTAAAATGTATGTGAGATACCCACTGAGAGTACAGTATATCTAACTATAGGTTACTGTACTCTAAATGGTATGCCATAAACAGTAAGAATACAAATATCTGACTATAGGGTACATATGTCCAAAAAGTATGTCTAATACCCGATAAGAATAAAGTACATCGAACTATAGGTTACATATCTCTAAAATGTATAGGGTACACTCCAGTAAGAATACAGTATACCCACCTATATGGTACTGATCTCTAAAATGTATATGTTATTTTCCAGTAAGACTACGATACATGTAATTATAGGGTATAGATCTCAAGAATGTATGATCCATAACCAGTAAGAGTACAGAATATTTAAATATCGGGTATAGATCTCCAAAATGTATGTATCATGCCCAGCAAGAGTACAGTATATCTAACTGTAGGGTACAAATCTCTAAAATGTATGTGTCATACCCAGTAACAATACATTATATCTAGCTATAGGGTACAGATCCCCAAAATGTATGTGTTATACTCCAGTATGAGTACAGTACCTCTAAATATACGGTACAAACCTCTAAAATGTATGTGCCATACCCACTGAGAGTACAGTATATCTAACTATAGGCTACTGTACTCTAAAATGTATGCCATAAACAGTAAGAATACAAATATCGAACTATAGGGTACATATGTCTAAAATGTATGTCTAATACCCGATAAGAATAAAGTATATCGAACTATAGGGTACATATCTCTAAAATGTATAGGGTATACGCCAGTAAGAATACAGTATACGCACCTATATGGTACTGATCTCTAAAATGTATATGTTATCTTCCAGTAAGACTACGATACATGTAACTATAGGGTATAGATCTCAAGAATGTATGATCCATAACCAGTAAGAGTACAGAATATTGAAATATCGGGTATATATCTCCAAAATGTATGTATCATGCCCAGCAAGAGTACAGTATATCTAACTGTAGGGTACAAATCTCTAAAATGTATGTGTCATACCCAGTAACAATACAGTATATCTAGCTATAGGGTACAGATCCCCAAAATGTATGTGTTATACTCCAGTAAGAGTACAGTACCTCTAAATATACGGTACAAACCTCTAAAATGTATGTGCCATACCCACTGAGAGTACAGTATATCTAACTATAGGTTACTGTACTCTAAAATGTATGCCATAAACAGTAAGAGTACAAATATCTAACTATAGGGTACATATGTCTAAAATGTATGTCTAATACCCGATAAGAATAAAGTATATCGAACTATAGGGTACATATCTCTAAAATGTATAGGGTATACTCCAGTAAGAATACAGTATACGCACCTATATGGTACTGATCTCTAAAATGTATATGTTATTTTCCAGTAAGACTACGATACATGTAACTATAGGGTATAGATCTCAAGAATGTATGATCCATAACCAGTAAGAGTACAGAATATTTAAATATCGGGTATATATCTCCAAAATGTATGTATCATGCCCAGCAAGAGTACAGTATATCTAACTGTAGGGTACAAATCTCTAAAATGTATGTGTTATACCCAGTAACAACACAGTATATCTAGCTATAGGGTACAGATCCCCAAAATGTATGTGTTATACTCCAGTAAGAGTACAGTACCTCTAAATATACGGTACAAACCTCTAAAATGTATGTGCCATACCCACTGAGAGTACATTATATCTAACTATAGGTTACTGTACTCTAAAAGGTATGCCATAAACAGTAAGAATACAAATATCTGACTATAGGGTACATATGTCTAAAAAGTATGTCTAATACCCGATAAGAATAAAGTACATCGAACTATAGGTTACATATCTCTAAAATGTATAGGGTACACTCCAGTAAGAATACAGTATACCCACCTATATGGTACTGATCTCTAAAATGTATATGTTATTTTCCAGTAAGACTACGATACATGTAACTATAGGGTATAGATCTCAAGAATGTATGATCCATAACCAGTAAGAGTACAGAATATTTAAATATCGGGTATAGATCTCCAAAATGTATGTATCATGCCCAGCAAGAGTACAGTATATCTAACTGTAGGGTACAACTCTCTAAAATGTATGTCATACCCAGTAACAATACAGTATATCTAGCTGTAGGGTACAGATCCCCAAAATGTATGTGTTATACTCCAGTAAGAGTACAGTACCTCTAAATATACGGTACAAACCTCTAAAATGTATGTGCCATACCCACTGAGAGTACAGTATATTAAACTATAGGTTACTGTACTCTAAAATGTATGCCATAAACAGTAAGAATACAAACATCTAACTATAGGGTACATATGTCTAAAAAGTATGTCTAATACCCGATAAGAATAAAGTATATCGAACTATAGGGTACATATCTCTAAAATTTATAGGGTATACGCCAGTAAGAATACAGTATACGCACCTATATGGTACTGATCTCTAAAATGTATATGTTATTTTCCAGTAAGACTACGATACATGTAACTATAGGGTATAGATCTCAAGAATGTATGATCCATAACCAGTAAGAGTATAGAATATTTAAATATCGGGTATATATCTCCAAAATGTATGTATCATGCCCAGCAAGAGTACAGTATATCTAACTGTAGGGTACAAATCTCTAAAATGTATGTGTCATACCCAGTAACAATACAGTATATCTAGCTATAGGGTACAGATCCCCAAAATGTATGTGTTATACTCCAGTAAGAGTACAATACCTCTAAATATACGGTACAAACCTCTAAAATGTATGTGTCATACCCACTGAGAGTACAGTATATCTAACTATAGGTTACTGTACTCTAAAATGTATGCCATAAACAGTAAGAATACAAACATCTAACTATAGGGTACATATGTCTAAAAAGTATGTCTAATACCCGATAAGAATAAAGTATATCGAACTATAGGGTACATATCTCTAAAATTTATAGGGTATACGCCAGTAAGAATACAGTATACGCACCTATATGGTACTGATCTCTAAAATGTATATGTTATTTTCCAGTAAGACTACGATACATGTAACTATAGGGTATAGATCTCAAGAATGTATGATCCATAACCAGTAAGAGTATAGAATATTTAAATATCGGGTATATATCTCCAAAATGTATGTATCATGCCCAGCAAGAGTACAGTATATCTAACTGTAGGGTACAAATCTCTAAAATGTATGTGTCATACCCAGTAACAATACAGTATATCTAGCTATAGGGTACAGATCCCCAAAATGTATGTGTTATACTCCAGTAAGAGTACAATACCTCTAAATATACGGTACAAACCTCTAAAATGTATGTGTCATACCCACTGAGAGTACAGTATATCTAACTATAGGTTACTGTACTCTAAAATGTATGCCATAAACAGTAAGAATACAAATATCTAACTATAGGGTACATATGTCTAAAATGTATGTCTAATACCCGATAAGAATAAAGTATATCGAACTATAGGGTACATATCTCTAAAATGTATAGGGTATACTCCAGTAAGAATACAGTATACGCACCTATATGGTACTGATCTCTAAAATGTATATGTTATTTTCCAGTAAGACTACGATACATGTAACTATAATGTATAGATCTCAAGAATGTATGATCCATAACCAGTAAGAGTACAGAATATTTAAATATCGGGTATAGATCTCCAAAATGTATGTATCATGCCCAGCAAGAGTACAGTATATCTAACTGTAGGGTACAAATCTCTAAAATGTATGTGTCATACCCAGTAACAGTACAGGATATCTAGCTATAGGGTACAGATCCCCAAAATGTATGTGTTATACTCCAGTATGAGTACAGTACCTCTAAATATACGGTACAAACCTCTAAAATGTGTGTGCCATACCCACTGAGAGTACAGTATATCTAACTATAGGTTACTGTACTCTAAAATGTATGCAATAAACAGTAAGAATACAAATATCGAACTATAGGGTACATATGTCTAAAATGTATGTCTTATACCCTATAAGAATAAAGTTTATCGAACTATAGGGTACATATCTCTAAAATGTATAGGGTATACTCCAGTAAGAATACAGTATACGCACCTATATGGTACTGATCTCTAAAATGTATATGTTATTTTCCAGTAAGACTACGATACATGTAACTATAGGGTATAGATCTCAAGAATGTATGATCCATAACCAGTAAGAGTACAGAATATTTAAATATCGGGTATATATCTCCAAAATGTATGTATCATGCCAGCAAGAGTACAGTATATCTAACTGTAGGGTACAAATCTCTAAAATGTATGTGTCATACCCAGTAACAACACAGTATATCTAGCTATAGGGTACAGATCCCCAAAATGTATGTGTTATACTCCAGTAAGAGTACAGTACCTCTAAATATACGGTACAAACCTCTAAAATGTATGTGCCATACCCACTGAGAGTACAGTATATCTAACTATAGGTTACTGTACTCTAAAATGTATGCCATAAACAGTAAGAATACAAATAACTAACTATAGGGTACATATGTCTAAAATGTATGTCTAATACCCGATAAGAATAAAGTATATCGAACTATAGGGTACATATCTCTAAAATGTATAGGGTATACTCCAGTAAGAATACAGTATACGCACCTATATGGTACTGATCTCTAAAATGTATATGTTATTTTCCAGTAAGACTACGATACATGTAACTATAGGGTATAGATCTCAAGAATGTATGATCCATAACCATTAAGAGTACAGAATATTTAAATATCGGGTATAGATCCCCAAAATGTATGTATCATGCCCAGCAAGAGTACAGTATATCTAACTGTAGGGTACAAATCTCTAAAATGTATGTGTCATACCCAGTAACAATACAGTATAACTAGCTATAGGGTACAGATCCCCAAAATGTATGTGTTATACTCCAGTATGAGTACAGTACCTCTAAATATACGGTACAAACCTCTAAAATGTGTGTGCCATACCCACTGAGAGTACAGTATATCTAACTATAGGTTACTGTACTCTAAAATGTATGCAATAAACAGTAAGAATACAAATATCGAACTATAGGGTACATATGTCTAAAATGTATGTCTTATACCCTATAAGAATAAAGTTTATCGAACTATAGGGTACATATCTCTAAAATGTATAGGGTATACTCCAGTAAGAATACAGTATACGCACCTATATGGTACTGATCTCTAAAATGTATATGTTATTTTCCAGTAAGACTACGATACATGTAACTATAGGGTATAGATCTCAAGAATGTATGATCCATAACCAGTAAGAGTACAGAATATTTAAATATCGGGTATATATCTCCAAAATGTATGTATCATGCCCAGCAAGAGTACAGTATATCTAACTGTAGGGTACAAATCTCTAAAATGTATGTGTCATACCCAGTAACAACACAGTATATCTAGCTATAGGGTACAGATCCCCAAAATGTATGTGTTATACTCCAGTAAGAGTACAGTACCTCTAAATATACGGTACAAACCTCTAAAATGTATGTGCCATACCCACTGAGAGTACATTATATCTAACTATAGGTTACTGTACTCTAAAATGTATGCCATAAACAGTAAGAATACAAATATCTAACTATAGGGTACATATGTCTAAAATGTATGTCTAATACCCGATAAGAATAAAGTATATCCAACTATAGGGTACATATCTCTAAAATGTATAGGGTATACTCCAGTAAGAATACAGTATACGCACCTATATGGTACTGATCTCTAAAATGTATATGTCATTTTCCAGTAAGACTACGATACATGTAACTATAGGGTATAGATCTCAAGAATGTATGATCCATAACCAGTAAGAGGACAGAATATGTAAATATCGGGTATAGATCTCCAAAATGTATGTATCATGCCCAGCAAGAGTACAGTATATCTAACTGTAGGGTACAGATCTCTAAAATGTATGTGTCATACCCAGTAACAATACAGTATATCTAGCTATAGGGTACAGATCCCCAAAATGTATGTGTTATACTCCAGTAAGAGTACAGTACCTCTAAATATACGGTACAAACCTCTAAAATGTATGTGCCATACCCACTGAGAGTACAGTATATCTAACTATAGGTTACTGTACTCTAAAATGTATGCCATAAACAGTAAGAGTACAAATATCTAACTATAGGGTACATATGTCTAAAATGTATGTCTAATACCCGATAAGAATAAAGTATATCGAACTATAGGGTACATATCTCTAAAATGTATAGGGTATACTCCAGTAAGAATACAGTATACGCACCTATATGGTACTGATCTCTAAAATGTATATGTTATTTTCCAGTAAGACTACGATACATGTAACTATAGGGTATAGATCTCAAGAATGTATGATCCATAACCAGTAAGAGTACAGAATATTTAAATATCGGGTATATATCTCCAAAATGTATGTATCATGCCCAGCAAGAGTACAGTATATCTAACTGTAGGGTACAAATCTCTAAAATGTATGTGTTATACCCAGTAACAACACAGTATATCTAGCTATAGGGTACAGATCCCCAAAATGTATGTGTTATACTCCAGTAAGAGTACAGTACCTCTAAATATACGGTACAAACCTCTAAAATGTATGTGCCATACCCACTGAGAGTACATTATATCTAACTATAGGTTACTGTACTCTAAAAGGTATGCCATAAACAGTAAGAATACAAATATCTGACTATAGGGTACATATGTCTTAAAAGTATGTCTAATACCCGATAAGAATAAAGTACATCGAACTATAGGTTACATATCTCTAAAATGTATAGGGTACACTCCAGTAAGAATACAGTATACCCACCTATATGGTACTGATCTCTAAAATGTATATGTTATTTTCCAGTAAGACTACGATACATGTAACTATAGGGTATAGATCTCAAGAATGTATGATCCATAACCAGTAAGAGTACAGAATATTTAAATATCGGGTATAGATCTCCAAAATGTATGTATCATGCCCAGCAAGAGTACAGTATATCTAACTGTAGGGTACAACTCTCTAAAATGTATGTCATACCCAGTAACAATACAGTATATCTAGCTGTAGGGTACAGATCCCCAAAATGTATGTGTTATACTCCAGTAAGTGTACAGTACCTCTAAATATACGGTACAAACCTCTAAAATGTATGTGCCATACCCACTGAGAGTACAGTATATTAAACTATAGGTTACTGTACTCTAAAATGTATGCCATAAACAGTAAGAATACAAACATCTAACTATAGGGTACATATGTCTAAAAAGTATGTCTAATACCCGATAAGAATAAAGTATATCGAACTATAGGGTACATATCTCTAAAATTTATAGGGTATACGCCAGTAAGAATACAGTATACGCACCTATATGGTACTGATCTCTAAAATGTATATGTTTTTTTCCAGTAAGACTACGATACATGTAACTATAGGGTATAGATCTCAAGAATGTATGATCCATAACCAGTAAGAGTATAGAATATTTAAATATCGGGTATATATCTCCAAAATGTATGTATCATGCCCAGCAAGAGTACAGTATATCTAACTGTAGGGTACAAATCTCTAAAATGTATGTGTCATACCCAGTAACAATACAGTATATCTAGCTATAGGGTACAGATCCCCAAAATGTATGTGTTATACTCCAGTAAGAGTACAATACCTCTAAATATACGGTACAAACCTCTAAAATGTATGTGTCATACCCACTGAGAGTACAGTATATCTAACTATAGGTTACTGTACTCTAAAATGTATGCCATAAACAGTAAGAATACAAATATCTAACTATAGGGTACATATGTCTAAAATGTATGTCTAATACCCGATAAGAATAAAGTATATCGAACTATAGGGTACATATCTCTAAAATGTATAGGGTATACTCCAGTAAGAATACAGTATACGCACCTATATGGTACTGATCTCTAAAATGTATATGTTATTTTCCAGTAAGACTACGATACATGTAACTATAATGTATAGATCTCAAGAATGTATGATCCATAACCAGTAAGAGTACAGAATATTTAAATATCGGGTATAGATCTCCAAAATGTATGTATCATGCCCAGCAAGAGTACAGTATATCTAACTGTAGGGTACAAATCTCTAAAATGTATGTGTCATACCCAGTAACAGTACAGGATATCTAGCTATAGGGTACAGATCCCCAAAATGTATGTGTTATACTCCAGTATGAGTACAGTACCTCTAAATATACGGTACAAACCTCTAAAATGTGTGTGCCATACCCACTGAGAGTACAGTATATCTAACTATAGGTTACTGTACTCTAAAATGTATGCAATAAACAGTAAGAATACAAATATCGAACTATAGGGTACATATGTCTAAAATGTATGTCTTATACCCTATAAGAATAAAGTTTATCGAACTATAGGGTACATATCTCTAAAATGTATAGGGTATACTCCAGTAAGAATACAGTATACGCACCTATATGGTACTGATCTCTAAAATGTATATGTTATTTTCCAGTAAGACTACGATACATGTAACTATAGGGTATAGATCTCAAGAATGTATGATCCATAACCAGTAAGAGTACAGAATATTTAAATATCGGGTATATATCTCCAAAATGTATGTATCATGCCAGCAAGAGTACAGTATATCTAACTGTAGGGTACAAATCTCTAAAATGTATGTGTCATACCCAGTAACAACACAGTATATCTAGCTATAGGGTACAGATCCCCAAAATGTATGTGTTATACTCCAGTAAGAGTACAGTACCTCTAAATATACGGTACAAACCTCTAAAATGTATGTGAGATACCCACTGAGAGTACAGTATATCTAACTATAGGTTACTGTACTCTAAATGGTATGCCATAAACAGTAAGAATACAAATATCTGACTATAGGGTACATATGTCCAAAAAGTATGTCGAATACCCGATAAGAATAAAGTACATCGAACTATAGGTTACATATCTCTAAAATGTATAGGGTACACTCCAGTAAGAATACAGTATACCCACCTATATGGTACTGATCTCTAAAATGTATATGTTATTTTCCAGTAAGACTACGATACATGTAATTATAGGGTATAGATCTCAAGAATGTATGATCCATAACCAGTAAGAGTACAGAATATTTAAATATCGGGTATAGATCTCCAAAATGTATGTATCATGCCCAGCAAGAGTACAGTATATCTAACTGTAGGGTACAAATCTCTAAAATGTATGTGTCATACCCAGTAACAATACATTATATCTAGCTATAGGGTACAGATCCCCAAAATGTATGTGTTATACTCCAGTATGAGTACAGTACCTCTAAATATACGGTACAAACCTCTAAAATGTATGTGCCATACCCACTGAGAGTACAGTATATCTAACTATAGGCTACTGTACTCTAAAATGTATGCCATAAACAGTAAGAATACAAATATCGAACTATAGGGTACATATGTCTAAAATGTATGTCTAATACCCGATAAGAATAAAGTATATCGAACTATAGGGTACATATCTCTAAAATGTATAGGGTATACGCCAGTAAGAATACAGTATACGCACCTATATGGTACTGATCTCTAAAATGTATATGTTATCTTCCAGTAAGACTACGATACATGTAACTATAGGGTATAGATCTCAAGAATGTATGATCCATAACCAGTAAGAGTACAGAATATTGAAATATCGGGTATATATCTCCAAAATGTATGTATCATGCCCAGCAAGAGTACAGTATATCTAACTGTAGGGTACAAATCTCTAAAATGTATGTGTCATACCCAGTAACAATACAGTATATCTAGCTATAGGGTACAGATCCCCAAAATGTATGTGTTATACTCCAGTAAGAGTACAGTACCTCTAAATATACGGTACAAACCTCTAAAATGTATGTGCCATACCCACTGAGAGTACAGTATATCTAACTATAGGTTACTGTACTCTAAAATGTATGCCATAAACAGTAAGAGTACAAATATCTAACTATAGGGTACATATGTCTAAAATGTATGTCTAATACCCGATAAGAATAAAGTATATCGAACTATAGGGTACATATCTCTAAAATGTATAGGGTATACTCCAGTAAGAATACAGTATACGCACCTATATGGTACTGATCTCTAAAATGTATATGTTATTTTCCAGTAAGACTACGATACATGTAACTATAGGGTATAGATCTCAAGAATGTATGATCCATAACCAGTAAGAGTACAGAATATTTAAATATCGGGTATATATCTCCAAAATGTATGTATCATGCCCAGCAAGAGTACAGTATATCTAACTGTAGGGTACAAATCTCTAAAATGTATGTGTTATACCCAGTAACAACACAGTATATCTAGCTATAGGGTACAGTTCCCCAAAATGTATGTGTTATACTCCAGTAAGAGTACAGTACCTCTAAATATACGGTACAAACCTCTAAAATGTATGTGCCATACCCACTGAGAGTACATTATATCTAACTATAGGTTACTGTACTCTAAAAGGTATGCCATAAACAGTAAGAATACAAATATCTGACTATAGGGTACATATGTCTAAAAAGTATGTCTAATACCCGATAAGAATAAAGTACATCGAACTATAGGTTACATATCTCTAAAATGTATAGGGTACACTCCAGTAAGAATACAGTATACCCACCTATATGGTACTGATCTCTAAAATGTATATGTTATTTTCCAGTAAGACTACGATACATGTAACTATAGGGTATAGATCTCAAGAATGTATGATCCATAACCAGTAAGAGTACAGAATATTTAAATATCGGGTATAGATCTCCAAAATGTATGTATCATGCCCAGCAAGAGTACAGTATATCTAACTGTAGGGTACAACTCTCTAAAATGTATGTCATACCCAGTAACAATACAGTATATCTAGCTGTAGGGTACAGATCCCCAAAATGTATGTGTTATACTCCAGTAAGAGTACAGTACCTCTAAATATACGGTACAAACCTCTAAAATGTATGTGCCATACCCACTGAGAGTACAGTATATTAAACTATAGGTTACTGTACTCTAAAATGTATGCCATAAACAGTAAGAATACAAACATCTAACTATAGGGTACATATGTCTAAAAAGTATGTCTAATACCCGATAAGAATAAAGTATATCGAACTATAGGGTACATATCTCTAAAATTTATAGGGTATACGCCAGTAAGAATACAGTATACGCACCTATATGGTACTGATCTCTAAAATGTATATGTTATTTTCCAGTAAGACTACGATACATGTAACTATAGGGTATAGATCTCAAGAATGTATGATCCATAACCAGTAAGAGTATAGAATATTTAAATATCGGGTATATATCTCCAAAATGTATGTATCATGCCCAGCAAGAGTACAGTATATCTAACTGTAGGGTACAAATCTCTAAAATGTATGTGTCATACCCAGTAACAATACAGTATATCTAGCTATAGGGTACAGATCCCCAAAATGTATGTGTTATACTCCAGTAAGAGTACAATACCTCTAAATATACGGTACAAACCTCTAAAATGTATGTGTCATACCCACTGAGAGTACAGTATATCTAACTATAGGTTACTGTACTCTAAAATGTATGCCATAAACAGTAAGAATACAAAATATCTAACTATAGGGTACATATGTCTAAAATGTATGTCTAATACCCGATAAGAATAAAGTATATCGAACTATAGGGTACATATCTCTAAAATGTATAGGGTATACTCCAGTAAGAATACAGTATACGCACCTATATGGTACTGATCTCTAAAATGTATATGTTATTTTCCAGTAAGACTACGATACATGTAACTATAATGTATAGATCTCAAGAATGTATGATCCATAACCAGTAAGAGTACAGAATATTTAAATATCGGGTATAGATCTCCAAAATGTATGTATCATGCCCAGCAAGAGTACAGTATATCTAACTGTAGGGTACAAATCTCTAAAATGTATGTGTCATACCCAGTAACAGTACAGTATATCTAGCTATAGGGTACAGATCCCCAAAATGTATGTGTTATACTCCAGTATGAGTACAGTACCTCTAAATATACGGTACAAACCTCTAAAATGTGTGTGCCATACCCACTGAGAGTACAGTATATCTAACTATAGGTTACTGTACTCTAAAATGTATGCAATAAACAGCAAGAATACAAATATCGAACTATAGGGTACATATGTCTAAAATGTATGTCTTATACCCTATAAGAATAAAGTTTATCGAACTATAGGGTACATATCTCTAAAATGTATAGGGTATACTCCAGTAAGAATACAGTATACGCACCTATATGGTACTGATCTCTAAAATGTATATGTTATTTTCCAGTAAGACTACGATACATGTAACTATAGGGTATAGATCTCAAGAATGTATGATCCATAACCAGTAAGAGTACAGAATATTTAAATATCGGGTATATATCTCCAAAATGTATGTATCATGCCCAGCAAGAGTACAGTATATCTAACTGTAGGGTACAAATCTCTAAAATGTATGTGTCATACCCAGTAACAACACAGTATATCTAGCTATAGGGTACAGATCCCCAAAATGTATGTGTTATACTCCAGTAAGAGTACAGTACCTCTAAATATACGGTACAAACCTCTAAAATGTATGTGAGATACCCACTGAGAGTACAGTATATCTAACTATAGGTTACTGTACTCTAAATGGTATGCCATAAACAGTAAGAATACAAATATCTGAAAATAGGGTACATATGTCCAAAAAGTATGTCTAATACCCGATAAGAATAAAGTACATCGAACTATAGGTTACATATCTCTAAAATGTATAGGGTACACTCCAGTAAGAATACAGTATACCCACCTATATGGTACTGATCTCTAAAATGTATATGTTATTTTCCAGTAAGACTACGATACATGTAATTATAGGGTATAGATCTCAAGAATGTATGATCCATAACCAGTAAGAGTACAGAATATTTAAATATCGGGTATAGATCTCCAAAATGTATGTATCATGCCCAGCAAGAGTACAGTATATCTAACTGTAGGGTACAAATCTCTAAAATGTATGTGTCATACCCAGTAACAATACATTATATCTAGCTATAGGGTACAGATCCCCAAAATGTATGTGTTATACTCCAGTATGAGTACAGTACCTCTAAATATACGGTACAAACCTCTAAAATGTATGTGCCATACCCACTGAGAGTACAGTATATCTAACTATAGGCTACTGTACTCTAAAATGTATGCCATAAACAGTAAGAATACAAATATCGAACTATAGGGTACATATGTCTAAAATGTATGTCTAATACCCGATAAGAATAAAGTATATCGAACTATAGGGTACATATCTCTAAAATGTATAGGGTATACGCCAGTAAGAATACAGTATACGCACCTATATGGTACTGATCTCTAAAATGTATATGTTATCTTCCAGTAAGACTACGATACATGTAACTATAGGGTATAGATCTCAAGAATGTATGATCCATAACCAGTAAGAGTACAGAATATTGAAATATCGGGTATATATCTCCAAAATGTATGTATCATGCCCAGCAAGAGTACAGTATATCTAACTGTAGGGTACAAATCTCTAAAATGTATGTGTCATACCCAGTAACAATACAGTATATCTAGCTATAGGGTACAGATCCCCAAAATGTATGTGTTATACTCCAGTAAGAGTACAGTACCTCTAAATATACGGTACAAACCTCTAAAATGTATGTGCCATACCCACTGAGAGTACAGTATATCTAACTATAGGTTACTGTACTCTAAAATGTATGCCATAAACAGTAAGAGTACAAATATCTAACTATAGGGTACATATGTCTAAAATGTATGTCTAATACCCGATAAGAATAAAGTATATCGAACTATAGGGTACATATCTCTAAAATGTATAGGGTATACTCCAGTAAGAATACAGTATACGCACCTATATGGTACTGATCTCTAAAATGTATATGTTATTTTCCAGTAAGACTACGATACATGTAACTATAGGGTATAGATCTCAAGAATGTATGATCCATAACCAGTAAGAGTACAGAATATTTAAATATCGGGTATATATCTCCAAAATGTATGTATCATGCCCAGCAAGAGTACAGTATATCTAACTGTAGGGTACAAATCTCTAAAATGTATGTGTTATACCCAGTAACAACACAGTATATCTAGCTATAGGGTACAGATCCCCAAAATGTATGTGTTATACTCCAGTAAGAGTACAGTACCTCTAAATATACGGTACAAACCTCTAAAATGTATGTGCCATACCCACTGAGAGTACATTATATCTAACTATAGGTTACTGTACTCTAAAAGGTATGCCATAAACAGTAAGAATACAAATATCTGACTATAGGGTACATATGTCTAAAAAGTATGTCTAATACCCGATAAGAATAAAGTACATCGAACTATAGGTTACATATCTCTAAAATGTATAGGGTACACTCCAGTAAGAATACAGTATACCCACCTATATGGTACTGATCTCTAAAATGTATATGTTATTTTCCAGTAAGACTACGATACATGTAACTATAGGGTATAGATCTCAAGAATGTATGATCCATAACCAGTAAGAGTACAGAATATTTAAATATCGGGTATAGATCTCCAAAATGTATGTATCATGCCCAGCAAGAGTACAGTATATCTAACTGTAGGGTACAACTCTCTAAAATGTATGTCATACCCAGTAACAATACAGTATATCTAGCTGTAGGGTACAGATCCCCAAAATGTATGTGTTATACTCCAGTAAGAGTACAGTACCTCTAAATATACGGTACAAACCTCTAAAATGTATGTGCCATACCCACTGAGAGTACAGTATATTAAACTATAGGTTACTGTACTCTAAAATGTATGCCATAAACAGTAAGAATACAAACATCTAACTATAGGGTACATATGTCTAAAAAGTATGTCTAATACCCGATAAGAATAAAGTATATCGAACTATAGGGTACATATCTCTAAAATTTATAGGGTATACGCCAGTAAGAATACAGTATACGCACCTATATGGTACTGATCTCTAAAATGTATATGTTATTTTCCAGTAAGACTACGATACATGTAACTATAGGGTATAGATCTCAAGAATGTATGATCCATAACCAGTAAGAGTATAGAATATTTAAATATCGGGTATATATCTCCAAAATGTATGTATCATGCCCAGCAAGAGTACAGTATATCTAACTGTAGGGTACAAATCTCTAAAATGTATGTGTCATACCCAGTAACAATACAGTATATCTAGCTATAGGGTACAGATCCCCAAAATGTATGTGTTATACTCCAGTAAGAGTACAATACCTCTAAATATACGGTACAAACCTCTAAAATGTATGTGTCATACCCACTGAGAGTACAGTATATCTAACTATAGGTTACTGTACTCTAAAATGTATGCCATAAACAGTAAGAATACAAATATCTAACTATAGGGTACATATGTCTAAAATGTATGTCTAATACCCGATAAGAATAAAGTATATCGAACTATAGGGTACATATCTCTAAAATGTATAGGGTATACTCCAGTAAGAATACAGTATACGCACCTATATGGTACTGATCTCTAAAATGTATATGTTATTTTCCAGTAAGACTACGATACATGTAACTATAATGTATAGATCTCAAGAATGTATGATCCATAACCAGTAAGAGTACAGAATATTTAAATATCGGGTATAGATCTCCAAAATGTATGTATCATGCCCAGCAAGAGTACAGTATATCTAACTGTAGGGTACAAATCTCTAAAATGTATGTGTCATACCCAGTAACAGTACAGTATATCTAGCTATAGGGTACAGATCCCCAAAATGTATGTGTTATACTCCAGTATGAGTACAGTACCTCTAAATATACGGTACAAACCTCTAAAATGTGTGTGCCATACCCACTGAGAGTACAGTATATCTAACTATAGGTTACTGTACTCTAAAATGTATGCAATAAACAGCAAGAATACAAATATCGAACTATAGGGTACATATGTCTAAAATGTATGTCTTATACCCTATAAGAATAAAGTTTATCGAACTATAGGGTACATATCTCTAAAATGTATAGGGTATACTCCAGTAAGAATACAGTATACGCACCTATATGGTACTGATCTCTAAAATGTATATGTTATTTTCCAGTAAGACTACGATACATGTAACTATAGGGTATAGATCTCAAGAATGTATGATCCATAACCAGTAAGAGTACAGAATATTTAAATATCGGGTATATATCTCCAAAATGTATGTATCATGCCCAGCAAGAGTACAGTATATCTAACTGTAGGGTACAAATCTCTAAAATGTATGTGTCATACCCAGTAACAACACAGTATATCTAGCTATAGGGTACAGATCCCCAAAATGTATGTGTTATACTCCAGTAAGAGTACAGTACCTCTAAATATACGGTACAAACCTCTAAAATGTATGTGAGATACCCACTGAGAGTACAGTATATCTAACTATAGGTTACTGTACTCTAAATGGTATGCCATAAACAGTAAGAATACAAATATCTGAAAATAGGGTACATATGTCCAAAAAGTATGTCTAATACCCGATAAGAATAAAGTACATCGAACTATAGGTTACATATCTCTAAAATGTATAGGGTACACTCCAGTAAGAATACAGTATACCCACCTATATGGTACTGATCTCTAAAATGTATATGTTATTTTCCAGTAAGACTACGATACATGTAATTATAGGGTATAGATCTCAAGAATGTATGATCCATAACCAGTAAGAGTACAGAATATTTAAATATCGGGTATAGATCTCCAAAATGTATGTATCATGCCCAGCAAGAGTACAGTATATCTAACTGTAGGGTACAAATCTCTAAAATGTATGTGTCATACCCAGTAACAATACATTATATCTAGCTATAGGGTACAGATCCCCAAAATGTATGTGTTATACTCCAGTATGAGTACAGTACCTCTAAATATACGGTACAAACCTCTAAAATGTATGTGCCATACCCACTGAGAGTACAGTATATCTAACTATAGGCTACTGTACTCTAAAATGTATGCCATAAACAGTAAGAATACAAATATCGAACTATAGGGTACATATGTCTAAAATGTATGTCTAATACCCGATAAGAATAAAGTATATCGAACTATAGGGTACATATCTCTAAAATGTATAGGGTATACGCCAGTAAGAATACAGTATACGCACCTATATGGTACTGATCTCTAAAATGTATATGTTATCTTCCAGTAAGACTACGATACATGTAACTATAGGGTATAGATCTCAAGAATGTATGATCCATAACCAGTAAGAGTACAGAATATTGAAATATCGGGTATATATCTCCAAAATGTATGTATCATGCCCAGCAAGAGTACAGTATATCTAACTGTAGGGTACAAATCTCTAAAATGTATGTGTCATACCCAGTAACAATACAGTATATCTAGCTATAGGGTACAGATCCCCAAAATGTATGTGTTATACTCCAGTAAGAGTACAGTACCTCTAAATATACGGTACAAACCTCTAAAATGTATGTGCCATACCCACTGAGAGTACATTATATCTAACTATAGGTTACTGTACTCTAAAATGTATGCCATAAACAGTAAGAATACAAATATCTAACTATAGGGTACATATGTCTAAAATGTATGTCTAATACCCGATAAGAATAAAGTATAT
The DNA here is from genome assembly GCA_028554795.2 of Sinohyriopsis cumingii. NCBI lineage: Eukaryota > Metazoa > Mollusca > Bivalvia > Unionida > Unionidae > Sinohyriopsis > Sinohyriopsis cumingii. Next base: position 56,412,381 of record CM068837.1, read on the forward strand.
CGAACTATAGGGTACATATCTCTAAAATGTATAGGGTATACTCCAGTAAGAATACAGTATACGCACCTATATGGTACTGATCTCTAAAATGTATATGTTATTTTCCAGTAAGACTACGATACATGTAACTATAGGGTATAGATCTCAAGAATGTATGATCCATAACCAGTAAGAGGACAGAATATGTAAATATCGGGTATAGATCTCCAAAATGTATGTATCATGCCCAGCAAGAGTACAGTATATCTAACTGTAGGGTACAGATCTCTAAAATGTATGTGTCATACCCAGTAACAATACATTATATCTAGCTATAGGGTACAGATCCCCAAAATGTATGTGTTATACTCCAGTAAGAGTACAGTACCTCTAAATATACGGTACAAACCTCTAAAATGTATGTGCCATACCCACTGAGAGTACAGTATATCTAACTATAGGTTACTGTACTCTAAAATGTATGCCATAAACAGTAAGAATACAAATATCTAACTATAGGGTACATATGTCTAAAATGTATGTCTAATACCCGATAAGAATAAAGTATATCGAACTATAGGGTACATATCTCTAAAATATATAGGGTATACTCCAGTAAGAATACAGTATACGCACCTATATGGTATTGATCTCTAAAATGTATATGTTATTTTCCAGTAAGACTACGATACATGTAACTATAGGGTATAGATCTCAAGAATGTATGATCCATTACCAGTAAGAGTACAGAATATTTAAATATCGGGTATAGATCTCCAAAATGTATGTATCATGCCCAGCAAGAGTACAGTATATCTAACTGTAGGGTACAAATCTCTAAAATGTATGTGTCATACCCAGTAACAACACAGTATATCTAGCTATAGGGTACAGATCCCCAAAATGCATGTGTTATACTCCAGTAAGAGTACAGTACCTCTAAATATACGGTACAAACCTCTAAAATGTATGTGCCATACCCACTGAGAGTACATTATATCTAACTATAGGTTACTGTACTCTAAAAGGTATGCCATAAACAGTAAGAATACAAATATCTGACTATAGGGTACATATGTCTAAAAAGTATGTCTAATACCCGATAAGAATAAAGTACATCGAACAATAGGTTACATATCTCTAAAATGTATAGGGTACACTCCAGTAAGAATACAGTATACCCACCTATATGGTACTGATCTCTAAAATGTATATGTTATTTTCCAGTAAGACTACGATACATGTAACTATAGGGTATAGATCTCAAGAATGTATGATCCATAACCAGTAAGAGTACAGAATATTTAAATATCGGGTATAGATCTCCAAAATGTATGTATCATGCCCAGCAAGAGTACAGTATATCTAACTGTAGGGTACAAATCTCTAAAATGTATGTGTCATACCCAGTAACAACACAGTATATCTAGCTATAGGGTACAGATCCCCAAAATGTATGTGTTATACTCCAGTAAGAGTACAGTACCTCTAAATATACGGTACAAACCTCTAAAATGTATGTGCCATACCCACTGAGAGTACATTATATCCAACTATAGGTTACTGTACTCTAAAAGGTATGCCATAAACAGTAAGAATACAAATATCTGACTATAGGGTACATATGTCTAAAAAGTATGTCTAATACCCGATAAGAATAAAGTACATCGAACTATAGGTTCCATATCTCTAAAATGTATAGGGTACACTCCAGTAAGAATACAGTATACCCACCTATATGGTACTGATCTCTAAAATGTATATGTTATTTTCCAGTAAGACTACGATACATGTAACTATAGGGTATAGATCTCAAGAATGTATGATCCATAACCAGTAAGAGTACAGAATATTTAAAAATCGGGTATAGATCTCCAAAATGTATGTATCATGCCCAGCAAGAGTACAGTATATCTAACTGTAGGGTAGAGATCTCTAAAATGTATGTGTCATAGCCAGTAACAATACAGTATATCTAGCTATAGGGTACAGATCCCCAAAATGTATGTGTTATACTCCAGTAAGAGTACAATACCTCTAAATATACGGTACAAACCTCTAAAATGTATGTGCCATACCCACTGAGAGTACAGTATATCTAACTATAGGTTACTGTACTCTAAAATGTATGCCATAAACAGTAAGAATACAAATATCGAACTATAGGGTACATATGTCTAAAATGTATGTCTAATACCCGATAAGAATAAAGTATATCGAACTATAGGGTACATATCTCTAAAATGTATAGGGTATACTCCAGTAAGAATACAGTATACGCACCTATATGGTATTGATCTCTAAAATGTATATGTTATTTTCCAGTAAGACTAGGATACATGTAACTATAGGGTATAGATCTCAAGAATGTATGATCCATTACCAGTAAGAGTACAGAATATTTAAATATCGGGTATAGATCTCCAAAATGTATGTATCATGCCCAGCAAGAGTACAGTATATCTAACTGTAGGGTACAAATCTCTAAAATGTATGTGTCATCCCAGTAACAACACAGTATATCTAGCTATAGGGTACAGATCCCCAAAATGTATGTGTTATACTCCAGTAAGAGTACAGTACCTCTAAATATACGGTACAAACCTCTAAAATGTATGTGCCATACCCACTGAGAGTACATTATATCTAACTATAGGTTACTGTACTCTAAAAGGTATGCCATAAACAGTAAGAATACAAATATCTGACTATAGGGTACATATGTCTAAAAAGTATGTCTAATACCCGATAAGAATAAAGTACATCGAACTATAGGTTACATATCTCTAAAATGTATAGGGTACACTCCAGTAAGAATACAGTATACCCACCTATATGGTACTGATCTCTAAAATGTATATGTTATTTTCCAGTAAGACTACGATACATGTAACTATAGGGTATAGATCTCAAGAATGTATGATCCATAACCAGTAAGAGTACAGAATATTTAAATATCGGGTATAGATCTCCAAAATGTATGTATCATGCCCAGCAAGAGTACAGTATATCTAACTGTAGGGTACAAATCTCTAAAATGTATGTGTCATACCCAGTAAGAACACAGTATATCTAGCTATAGGGTACAGATCCCCAAAATGTATGTGTTATACTCCAGTAAGAGTACAGTACCTCTAAATATACGGTACAAACCTCTAAAATGTATGTGCCATACCCACTGAGAGTACATTATATCCAACTATAGGTTACTGTACTCTAAAAGGTATGCCATAAACAGTAAGAATACAAATATCTGACTATAGGGTACATATGTCTAAAAAGTATGTCTAATACCCGATAAGAATAAAGTACATCGAACTATAGGTTACATATCTCTAAAATGTATAGGGTACACTCCAGTAAGAATACAGTATACCCACCTATATGGTACTGATCTCTAAAATGTATATGTTATTTTCCAGTAAGACTACGATACATGTAACTATAGGGTATCGATCTCAAGAATGTATGATCCATAACCAGTAAGAGTACAGAATATTTAAATATCGGGTATAGATCCCCAAAATGTATCTATCATGCCCAGCAAGAGTACAGTATATCTAACTGTAGGGTACAAATCTCTAAAATGTATGTGTCATACCCAGTAACAATACAGTATATCTAGCTGTAGGGTACAGATCCCCAAAATGTATGTGTTATACTCCAGTATGAGTACAGTTCCTCTAAATATACGGTACAAACCTCTAAAATGTGTGTGCCATACCCACTGAGAGTACAGTATATCTAACTATAGGTTACTGTACTCTAAAATGTATGCAATAAACAGTAAGAATACAAATATCGAACTATAGGGTACATATGTCTAAAATGTATGTCTTATACCCTATAAGAATAAAGTTTATCGAACTATAGGGTACATATCTCTAAAATGTATAGGGTATACTCCAGTAAGAATACAGTATACGCACCTATATGGTACTGATCTCTAAAATGTATATGTTATTTTCCAGTAAGACTACGATACATGTAACTATAGGGTATAGATCTCAAGAATGTATGATCCATAACCAGTAAGAGTACAGAATATTTAAATATCGGGTATATATCTCCAAAATGTATGTATCATGCCCAGCAAGAGTACAGTATATCTAACTGTAGGGTACAAATCTCTAAAATGTATGTGTTATACCCAGTAACAACACAGTATATCTAGCTATAGGGTACAGATCCCCAAAATGTATGTGTTATACTCCAGTAAGAGTACAGTACCTCTAAATATACGGTACAAACCTCTAAAATGTATGTGCCATACCCACTGAGAGTACATTATATCTAACTATAGGTTACTGTACTCTAAAAGGTATGCCATAAACAGTAAGAATACAAATATCTGACTATAGGGTACATATGTCTAAAAAGTATGTCTAATACCCGATAAGAATAAAGTACATCGAACTATAGGTTACATATCTCTAAAATGTATAGGGTACACTCCAGTAAGAATACAGTATACCCACCTATATGGTACTGATCTCTAAAATGTATATGTTATTTTCCAGTAAGACTACGATACATGTAACTATAGGGTATAGATCTCAAGAATGTATGATCCATAACCAGTAAGAGTACAGAATATTTAAATATCGGGTATAGATCTCCAAAATGTATGTATCATGCCCAGCAAGAGTACAGTATATCTAACTGTAGGGTACAACTCTCTAAAATGTATGTCATACCCAGTAACAATACAGTATATCTAGCTGTAGGGTACAGATCCCCAAAATGTATGTGTTATACTCCAGTAAGAGTACAGTACCTCTAAATATACGGTACAAACCTCTAAAATGTATGTGCCATACCCACTGAGAGTACAGTATATCTAACTATAGGTTACTGTACTCTAAAATGTATGCCATAAACAGTAAGAATACAAACATCTAACTATAGGGTACATATGTCTAAAAAGTATGTCTAATACCCGATAAGAATAAAGTATATCGAACTATAGGGTACATATCTCTAAAATGTATAGGGTATACGCCAGTAAGAATACAGTATACGCACCTATATGGTACTGATCTCTAAAATGTATATGTTATTTTCCAGTAAGACTACGATACATGTAACTATAGGGTATAGATCTCAAGAATGTATGATCCATAACCAGTAAGAGTATAGAATATTTAAATATCGGGTATATATCTCCAAAATGTATGTATCATGCCCAGCAAGAGTACAGTATATCTAACTGTAGGGTACAAATCTCTAAAATGTATGTGTCATACCCAGTAACAATACAGTATATCTAGCTATAGGGTACAGATCCCCAAAATGTATGTGTTATACTCCAGTAAGAGTACAGTACCTCTAAATATACGGTACAAACCTCTAAAATGTATGTGCCATACCCACTGAGAGTACAGTATATCTAACTATAGGTTACTGTACTCTAAAATGTATGCCATAAACAGTAAGAATACAAATATCTAACTATAGGGTGCATATGTCTAAAATGTATGTCTAAAACCCGATAAGAATAAAGTATATCGAACTATAGGGTACATATCTCTAAAATGTATAGGGTATACTCCAGTAAGAATACAGTATACGCACCTATATGGTACTGATCTCTAAAATGTATATGTTATTTTCCAGTAAGACTACGATACATGTAACTATAGGGTATAGATCTCAAGAATGTATGATCCATAACCAGTAAGAGTACAGAATATTTAAATATCGGGTATAGATCTCCAAAATGTATGTATCATGCCCAGCAAGAGTACAGTATATCTAACTGTAGGGTACAAATCTCTAAAATGTATGTGTCATACCTAGTAACAATACATTATATCTAGCTATAGGGTACAGATCCCCAAAATGTATGTGTTATACTCCAGTATGAGTACAGTACCTCTAAATATACGGTACAAACCTCTAAAATGTGTGTGCCATACCCACTGAGAGTACAGTATATCTAACTATAGGTTACTGTACTCTAAAATGTATGCAATAAACAGTAAGAATACAAATATCGAACTATAGGGTACATATGTCTAAAATGTATGTCTTATACCCTATAAGAATAAAGTTTATCGAACTATAGGGTACATATCTCTAAAATGTATAGGGTATACTCCAGTAAGAATACAGTATACGCACCTATATGGTACTGATCTCTAAAATGTATATGTTATTTTCCAGTAAGACTACGATACATGTAACTATAGGGTATAGATCTCAAGAATGTATGATCCATAACCAGTAAGAGTACAGAATATTTAAATATCGGGTATATATCTCCAAAATGTATGTATCATGCCCAGCAAGAGTACAGTATATCTAACTGTAGGGTACAAATCTCTAAAATGTATGTGTCATACCCAGTAACAACACAGTATATCTAGCTATAGGGTACAGATCCCCAAAATGTATGTGTTATACTCCAGTAAGAGTACAGTACCTCTAAATATACGGTACAAACCTCTAAAATGTATGTGCCATACCCACTGAGAGTACATTATATCTAACTATAGGTTACTGTACTCTAAAAGGTATGCCATAAACAGTAAGAATACAAATATCTGACTATAGGGTACATATGTCTAAAAAGTATGTCTAATACCCGATAAGAATAAAGTACATCGAACTATAGGTTACATATCTCTAAAATGTATAGGGTACACTCCAGTAAGAATACAGTATACCCACCTATATGGTACTGATCTCTAAAATGTATATGTTATTTTCCAGTAAGACTACGATACATGTAACTATAGGGTATAGATCTCAAGAATGTATGATCCATAACCAGTAAGAGTACAGAATATTTAAATATCGGGTATAGATCTCCAAAATGTATGTATCATGCCCAGCAAGAGTACAGTATATCTAACTGTAGGGTACAGATCTCTAAAATGTATGTGTCATACCCAGTAACAATACAGTATATCTAGCTATAGGGTACAGATCCCCAAAATGTATGTGTTATACTCCAGTAAGAGTACAGTACCTCTAAATATACGGTACAAACCTCTAAAATGTATGTTCCATACCCACTGAGAGTACAGTATATCTAACTATAGGTTACTGTACTCTAAAATGTATGCCATAAACAGTAAGAATACAAATATCTAACTATAGGGTACATATGTCTAAAATGTATGTCTAATACCCGATAAGAATAAAGTATATCGAACTATAGGGTACATATCTCTAAAATGTATAGGGTATACTCCAGTAAGAATACAGTATACGCACCTATATGGTACTGATCTCTAAAATGTATATGTTATTTTCCAGTAAGACTACGATACATGTAACTATAGGGTATAGATCTCAAGAATGTATGATCCATAACCAGTAAGAGTACAGAATATTTAAATATCGGGTATATGTCTCCAAAATGTATGTATCATGCCCAGCAAGAGTACAGTATATCTAACTGTAGGGTACAAATCTCTAAAATGTATGTGTCATACCCAGTAACAATACAGTATATCTAGCTATAGGGTACAGATCCCCAAAATGTATGTGTTATACTCCAGTAAGAGTACAGTACCTCTAAATATACGGTACAAACCTCTAAAATGTATGTGCCATACCCACTGAGAGTACAGTATATCTAACTATAGGTTACTGTACTCTAAAATGTATGCCATAAACAGTAAGAATACAAATATCTAACTATACGGTACATATGTCTAAAATGTATGTCTAATACCCGATAAGAATAAAGTATATCGAACTATAGGGTACATATCTCTAAAATGTATAGGGTATACTCCAGTAAGAATACAGTATACGCACCTATATGGTACTGATCTCTAAAATGTATATGTTATTTTCCAGTAAGACTACGATGCATGTAACTATAGGGTATAGATCTCAAGAATGTATGATCCATAACCAGTAAGAGTACAGAATATTTAAATATCGGGTATAGATCTCCAAAATGTATGTATCATGCCCAGCAAGAGTACAGTATATCTAACTGTAGGGTACAAATCTCTAAAATGTATGTGTCATACCCAGTAACAATACAGTATATCTAGCTATAGGGTACAGATCCCCAAAATGTATGTGTTATACTCCAGTATGAGTACAGTACCTCTAAATATACGGTACAAACCTCTAAAATGTGTGTGCCATACCCACTGAGAGTACAGTATATCTAACTATAGGTTACTGTACTCTAAAATGTATGCAATAAACAGTAAGAATACAAATATCGAACTATAGGGTACATATGTCTAAAATGTATGTCTTATACCCTATAAGAATAAAGTTTATCGAACTATAGGGTACATATCTCTAAAATGTATAGGGTATACTCCAGTAAGAATACAGTATACGCACCTATATGGTACTGATCTCTAAAATGTATATGTTATTTTCCAGTAAGACTACGATACATGTAACTATAGGGTATAGATCTCAAGAATGTATGATCCATAACCAGTAAGAGTACAGAATATTTAAATATCGGGTATAGATCTCCAAAATGTATGTATCATGCCCAGCAAGAGTACAGTATATCTAACTGTAGGGTACAAATCTCTAAAATGTATGTGTCATACCCAGTAACAACACAGTATATCTAGCTATAGGGTACAGATCCCCAAAATGTATGTGTTATACTCCAGTAAGAGTACAGTACCTCTAAATATACGGTACAAACCTCTAAAATGTATGTGCCATACCCACTGAGAGTACATTATATCTAACTATAGGTTACTGTACTCTAAAAGGTATGCCATAAACAGTAAGAATACAAATATCTGACTATAGGGTACATATGTCTAAAAAGTATGTCTAATACCCGATAAGAATAAAGTACATCGAACTATAGGTTACATATCTCTAAAATGTATAGGGTACACTCCAGTAAGAATACAGTATACCCACCTATATGGTACTGATCTCTAAAATGTATATGTTATTTTCCAGTAAGACTACGATACATGTAACTATAGGGTATAGATCTCAAGAATGTATGATCCATAACCAGTAAGAGTACAGAATATTTAAATATCGGGTATAGATCTCCAAAATGTATGTATCATGCCCAGCAAGAGTACAGTATATCTAACTGTAGGGTACAGATCTCTAAAATGTATGTGTCATACCCAGTAACAATACAGTATATCTAGCTATAGGGTACAGATCCCCAAAATGTATGTGTTATACTCCAGTAAGAGTACAGTACCTCTAAATATACGGTACAAACCTCTAAAATGTATGTGCCATACCCACTGAGAGTACAGTATATCTAACTATAGGTTACTGTACTCTAAAATGTATGCCATAAACAGTAAGAATACAAATATCTAACTATAGGGTACATATGTCTAAAAAGTATGTCTAATACCCGATAAGAATAAAGTACATCGAACTATAGGTTACATATCTCTAAAATGTATAGGGTACACTCCAGTAAGAATACAGTATACCCACCTATATGGTACTGATCTCTAAAATGTATATGTTATTTTCCAGTAAGACTACGATACATGTAACTATAGGGTATCGATCTCAAGAATGTATGATCCATAACCAGTAAGAGTACAGAATATTTAAATATCGGGTATAGATCCCCAAAATGTATGTATCATGCCCAGCAAGAGTACAGTATATCTAACTGTAGGGTACAAATCTCTAAAATGTATGTGTCATACCCAGTAACAATACAGTATATCTAGCTATAGGGTACAGATCCCCAAAATGTATGTGTTATACTCCAGTATGAGTACAGTACCTCTAAATATACGGTACAAACCTCTAAAATGTGTGTGCCATACCCACTGAGAGTACAGTATATTAAACTATAGGTTACTGTACTCTAAAATGTATGCAATAAACAGTAAGAATACAAATATCGAACTATAGGGTACATATGTCTAAAATGTATGTCTTATACCCTATAAGAATAAAGTTTATCGAACTATAGGGTACATATCTCTAAAATGTATAGGGTATACTCCAGTAAGAATACAGTATACGCACCTATATGGTACTGATCTCTAAAATGTATATGTTATTTTCCAGTAAGACTACGATACATGTAACTATAGGGTATAGATCTCAAGAATGTATGATCCATAACCAGTAAGAGTACAGAATATTTAAATATCGGGTATATATCTCCAAAATGTATATATCATGCCCAGCAAGAGTACAGTATATCTAACTGTAGGGTACAAATCTCTAAAATGTATGTGTTATACCCAGTAACAACACAGTATATCTAGCTATAGGGTACAGATCCCCAAAATGTATGTGTTATACTCCAGTAAGAGTACAGTACCTCTAAATATACGGTACAAACCTCTAAAATGTATGTGCCATACCCACTGAGAGTACATTATATCTAACTATAGGTTACTGTACTCTAAAAGGTATGCCATAAACAGTAAGAATACAAATATCTGACTATAGGGTACATATGTCTAAAAAGTATGTCTAATACCCGATAAGAATAAAGTACATCGAACTATAGGTTACATATCTCTAAAATGTATAGGGTACACTCCAGTAAGAATACAGTATACCCACCTATATGGTACTGATCTCTAAAATGTATATGTTATTTTCCAGAAGACTACGATACATGTAACTATAGGGTATAGATCTCAAGAATGTATGATCCATAACCAGTAAGAGTACAGAATATTTAAATATCGGGTATAGATCTCCAAAATGTATGTATCATGCCCAGCAAGAGTACAGTATATCTAACTGTAGGGTACAACTCTCTAAAATGTATGTCATACCCAGTAACAATACAGTATATCTAGCTGTAGGGTACAGATCCCCAAAATGTATGTGTTATACTCCAGTAAGAGGACAGTACCTCTAAATATACGGTACAAACCTCTAAAATGTATGTGCCATACCCACTGAGAGTACAGTATATCTAACTATAGGTTACTGTACTCTAAAATGTATGCCATAAACAGTAAGAATACAAACATCTAACTATAGGGTACATATGTCTAAAAAGTATGTCTAATACCCGATAAGAATAAAGTATATCGAACTATAGGGTACATATCTCTAAAATGTATAGGGTATACTCCAGTAAGAATACAGTATACGCACCTATATGGTACTGATCTCTAAAATGTATATGTTATTTTCCAGTAAGACTACGATACATGTAACTATAGGGTATAGATCTCAAGAATGTATGATCCATAACCAGTAAGAGTACAGAATATTTAAATATCGGGTATAGATCTCCAAAATGTATGTATCATGCCCAGCAAGAGTACAGTATATCTAACTGTAGGGTACAAATCTCTAAAATGTATGTGTCATGCCTAGTAACAATACATTATATCTAGCTATAGGGTACAGATCCCCAAAATGTATGTGTTATACTCCAGTATGAGTACAGTACCTCTAAATATACGGTACAAACCTCTAAAATGTGTGTGCCATACCCACTGAGAGTACAGTATATCTAACTATAGGTTACTGTACTCTAAAATGTATGCAATAAACAGTAAGAATACAAATATCGAACTTTAGGGTACATATGTCTAAAATGTATGTCTTATACCCTATAAGAATAAAGTTTATCGAACTATAGGGTACATATCTCTAAAATGTATAGGGTATACTCCAGTAAGAATACAGTATACGCACCTATATGGTACTGATCTCTAAAATGTATATGTTATTTTCCAGTAAGACTACGATACATGTAACTATAGGGTATAGATCTCAAGAATGTATGATCCATGACCAGTAAGAGTACAGAATATTTAAATATCGGGTGTATATCTCCAAAATGTATGTATCATGCCCAGCAAGAGTACAGTATATCTAACTGTAGGGTACAAATCTCTAAAATGTATGTGTCATACCCAGTAACAACACAGTATATCTAGCTATAGGGTACAGATCCCCAAAATGTATGTGTTATACTCCAGTAAGAGTACAGTACCTCTAAATATACGGTACAAACCTCTAAAATGTATGTGCCATACCCACTGAGAGTACATTATATCTAACTATAGGTTACTGTACTCTAAAAGGTATGCCATAAACAGTAAGAATACAAATATCTGACTATAGGGTACATATGTCTAAAAAGTATGTCTAATACCCGATAAGAATAAAGTACATCGAACTATAGGTTACATATCTCTAAAATGTATAGGGTACACTCCAGTAAGAATACAGTATACCCACCTATATGGTACTGATCTCTAAAATGTATATGTTATTTTCCAGTAAGACTACGATACATGTAACTATAGGGTATAGATCTCAAGAATGTATGATCCATAACCAGTAAGAGTACAGAATATTTAAATATCGGGTATAGATCTCCAAAATGTATGTATCATGCCCAGCAAGAGTACAGTATATCTAACTGTAGGGTACAGATCTCTAAAATGTATGTGTCATACCCAGTAACAATACAGTATATCTAGCTATAGGGTACAGATCCCCAAAATGTATGTGTTATACTCCAGTAAGAGTACAGTACCTCTAAATATACGGTACAAACCTCTAAAATGTATGTTCCATACCCACTGAGAGTACAGTATATCTAACTATAGGTTACTGTACTCTAAAATGTATGCCATAAACAGTAAGAATACAAATATCTAACTATAGGGTACATATGTCTAAAATGTATGTCTAATACCCGATAAGAATAAAGTATATCGAACTATAGGGTACATATCTCTAAAATGTATAGGGTATACTCCAGTAAGAATACAGTATACGCACCTATATGGTACTGATCTCTAAAATGTATATGTTATTTTCCAGTAAGACTACGATACATGTAACTATAGGGTATAGATCTCAAGAATGTATGATCCATAACCAGTAAGAGTACAGAATATTTAAATATCGGGTATATGTCTCCAAAATGTATGTATCATGCCCAGCAAGAGTACAGTATATCTAACTGTAGGGTACAAATCTCTAAAATGTATGTGTCATACCCAGTAACAATACAGTATATCTAGCTATAGGGTACAGATCCCCAAAATGTATGTGTTATACTCCAGTAAGAGTACAGTACCTCTAAATATACGGTACAAACCTCTAAAATGTATGTGCCATACCCACTGAGAGTACAGTATATCTAACTATAGGTTACTGTACTCTAAAATGTATGCCATAAACAGTAAGAATACAAATATCTAACTATAGGGTACATATGTCTAAAATGTATGTCTAATACCCGATAAGAATAAAGTATATCGAACTATAGGGTACATATCTCTAAAATGTATAGGGTATACTCCAGTAAGAATACAGTATACGCACCTATATGGTACTGATCTCTAAAATGTATATGTTATTTTCCAGTAAGACTACGATGCATGTAACTATAGGGTATAGATCTCAAGAATGTATGATCCATAACCAGTAAGAGTACAGAATATTTAAATATCGGGTATAGATCTCCAAAATGTATGTATCATGCCCAGCAAGAGTACAGTATATCTAACTGTAGGGTACAAATCTCTAAAATGTATGTGTCATACCCAGTAACAATACAGTATATCTAGCTATAGGGTACAGATCCCCAAAATGTATGTGTTATACTCCAGTATGAGTACAGTACCTCTAAATATACGGTACAAACCTCTAAAATGTGTGTGCCATACCCACTGAGAGTACAGTATATCTAACTATAGGTTACTGTACTCTAAAATGTATGCAATAAACAGTAAGAATACAAATATCGAACTATAGGGTACATATGTCTAAAATGTATGTCTTATACCCTATAAGAATAAAGTTTATCGAACTATAGGGTACATATCTCTAAAATGTATAGGGTATACTCCAGTAAGAATACAGTATACGCACCTATATGGTACTGATCTCTAAAATGTATATGTTATTTTCCAGTAAGACTACGATACATGTAACTATAGGGTATAGATCTCAAGAATGTATGATCCATAACCAGTAAGAGTACAGAATATTTAAATATCGGGTATATATCTCCAAAATGTATGTATCATGCCCAGCAAGAGTACAGTATATCTAACTGTAGGGTACAAATCTCTAAAATGTATGTGTCATACCCAGTAACAACACAGTATATCTAGCTATAGGGTACAGATCCCCAAAATGTATGTGTTATACTCCAGTAAGAGTACAGTACCTCTAAATATACGGTACAAACCTCTAAAATGTATGTGCCATACCCACTGAGAGTACATTATATCTAACTATAGGTTACTGTACTCTAAAAGGTATGCCATAAACAGTAAGAATACAAATATCTGACTATAGGGTACATATGTCTAAAAAGTATGTCTAATACCCGATAAGAATAAAGTACATCGAACTATAGGTTACATATCTCTAAAATGTATAGGGTACACTCCAGTAAGAATACAGTATACCCACCTATATGGTACTGATCTCTAAAATGTATATGTTATTTTCCAGTAAGACTACGATACATGTAACTATAGGGTATAGATCTCAAGAATGTATGATCCATAACCAGTAAGAGTACAGAATATTTAAATATCGGGTATAGATCTCCAAAATGTATGTATCATGCCCAGCAAGAGTACAGTATATCTAACTGTAGGGTACAGATCTCTAAAATGTATGTCATACCCAGTAACAATACAGTATATCTAGCTGTAGGGTACAGATCCCCAAAATGTATGTGTTATACTCCAGTAAGAGTACAGTACCTCTAAATATACGGTACAAACCTCTAAAATGTATGTGCCATACCCACTGAGAGTACAGTATATCTAACTATAGGTTACTGTACTCTAAAATGTATGCCATAAACAGTAAGAATACAAACATCTAACTATAGGGTACATATGTCTAAAAAGTATGTCTAATACCCGATAAGAATAAAGTATATCGAACTATAGGGTACATATCTCTAAAATGTATAGGGTATACTCCAGTAAGAATACAGTATACGCACCTATATGGTACTGATCTCTAAAATGTATATGTTATTTTCCAGTAAGACTACGATACATGTAACTATAGGGTATAGATCTCAAGAATGTATGATCCATAACCAGTAAGAGTACAGAATATTTAAATATCGGGTATAGATCTCCAAAATGTATGTATCATGCCCAGCAAGAGTACAGTATATCTAACTGTAGGGTACAAATCTCTAAAATGTATGTGTCATGCCTAGTAACAATACATTATATCTAGCTATAGGGTACAGATCCCCAAAATGTATGTGTTATACTCCAGTATGAGTACAGTACCTCTAAATATACGGTACAAACCTCTAAAATGTGTGTGCCATACCCACTGAGAGTACAGTATATCTAACTATAGGTTACTGTACTCTAAAATGTATGCAATAAACAGTAAGAATACAAATATCGAACTATAGGGTACATATGTCTAAAATGTATGTCTTATACCCTATAAGAATAAAGTTTATCGAACTATAGGGTACATATCTCTAAAATGTATAGGGTATACTCCAGTAAGAATACAGTATACGCACCTATATGGTACTGATCTCTAAAATGTATATGTTATTTTCCAGTAAGACTACGATACATGTAACTATAGGGTATAGATCTCAAGAATGTATGATCCATGACCAGTAAGAGTACAGAATATTTAAATATCGGGTGTATATCTCCAAAATGTATGTATCATGCCCAGCAAGAGTACAGTATATCTAACTGTAGGGTACAAATCTCTAAAATGTATGTGTCATACCCAGTAACAACACAGTATATCTAGCTATAGGGTACAGATCCCCAAAATGTATGTGTTATACTCCAGTAAGAGTACAGTACCTCTAAATATACGGTACAAACCTCTAAAATGTATGTGCCATACCCACTGAGAGTACATTATATCTAACTATAGGTTACTGTACTCTAAAAGGTATGCCATAAACAGTAAGAATACAAATATCTGACTATAGGGTACATATGTCTAAAAAGTATGTCTAATACCCGATAAGAATAAAGTACATCGAACTATAGGTTACATATCTCTAAAATGTATAGGGTACACTCCAGTAAGAATACAGTATACCCACCTATATGGTACTGATCTCTAAAATGTATATGTTATTTTCCAGTAAGACTACGATACATGTAACTATAGGGTATAGATCTCAAGAATGTATGATCCATAACCAGTAAGAGTACAGAATATTTAAATATCGGGTATAGATCTCCAAAATGTATGTATCATGCCCAGCAAGAGTACAGTATATCTAACTGTAGGGTACAGATCTCTAAAATGTATGTGTCATACCCAGTAACAATACAGTATATCTAGCTATAGGGTACAGATCCCCAAAATGTATGTGTTATACTCCAGTAAGAGTACAGTACCTCTAAATATACGGTACAAACCTCTAAAATGTATGTTCCATACCCACTGAGAGTACAGTATATCTAACTATAGGTTACTGTACTCTAAAATGTATGCCATAAACAGTAAGAATACAAATATCTAACTATAGGGTACATATGTCTAAAATGTATGTCTAATACCCGATAAGAATAAAGTATATCGAACTATAGGGTACATATCTCTAAAATGTATAGGGTATACTCCAGTAAGAATACAGTATACGCACCTATATGGTACTGATCTCTAAAATGTATATGTTATTTTCCAGTAAGACTACGATACATGTAACTATAGGGTATAGATCTCAAGAATGTATGATCCATAACCAGTAAGAGTACAGAATATTTAAATATCGGGTATAGATCTCCAAAATGTATGTATCATGCCCAGCAAGAGTACAGTATATCTAACTGTAGGGTACAAATCTCTAAAATGTATGTGTCATGCCTAGTAACAATACATTATATCTAGCTATAGGGTACAGATCCCCAAAATGTATGTGTTATACTCCAGTATGAGTACAGTACCTCTAAATATACGGTACAAACCTCTAAAATGTGTGTGCCATACCCACTGAGAGTACAGTATATCTAACTATAGGTTACTGTACTCTAAAATGTATGCAATAAACAGTAAGAATACAAATATCGAACTATAGGGTACATATGTCTAAAATGTATGTCTTATACCCTATAAGAATAAAGTTTATCGAACTATAGGGTACATATCTCTAAAATGTATAGGGTATACTCCAGTAAGAATACAGTATACGCACCTATATGGTACTGATCTCTAAAATGTATATGTTATTTTCCAGTAAGACTACGATACATGTAACTATAGGGTATAGATCTCAAGAATGTATGATCCATGACCAGTAAGAGTACAGAATATTTAAATATCGGGTGTATATCTCCAAAATGTATGTATCATGCCCAGCAAGAGTACAGTATATCTAACTGTAGGGTACAAATCTCTAAAATGTATGTGTCATACCCAGTAACAACACAGTATATCTAGCTATAGGGTACAGATCCCCAAAATGTATGTGTTATACTCCAGTAAGAGTACAGTACCTCTAAATATACGGTACAAACCTCTAAAATGTATGTGCCATACCCACTGAGAGTACATTATATCTAACTATAGGTTACTGTACTCTAAAAGGTATGCCATAAACAGTAAGAATACAAATATCTGACTATAGGGTACATATGTCTAAAAAGTATGTCTAATACCCGATAAGAATAAAGTACATCGAACTATAGGTTACATATCTCTAAAATGTATAGGGTACACTCCAGTAAGAATACAGTATACCCACCTATATGGTACTGATCTCTAAAATGTATATGTTATTTTCCAGTAAGACTACGATACATGTAACTATAGGGTATAGATCTCAAGAATGTATGATCCATAACCAGTAAGAGTACAGAATATTTAAATATCGGGTATAGATCTCCAAAATGTATGTATCATGCCCAGCAAGAGTACAGTATATCTAACTGTAGGGTACAGATCTCTAAAATGTATGTGTCATACCCAGTAACAATACAGTATATCTAGCTATAGGGTACAGATCCCCAAAATGTATGTGTTATACTCCAGTAAGAGTACAGTACCTCTAAATATACGGTACAAACCTCTAAAATGTATGTTCCATACCCACTGAGAGTACAGTATATCTAACTATAGGTTACTGTACTCTAAAATGTATGCCATAAACAGTAAGAATACAAATATCTAACTATAGGGTACATATGTCTAAAATGTATGTCTAATACCCGATAAGAATAAAGTATATCGAACTATAGGGTACATATCTCTAAAATGTATAGGGTATACTCCAGTAAGAATACAGTATACGCACCTATATGGTACTGATCTCTAAAATGTATATGTTATTTTCCAGTAAGACTACGATACATGTAACTATAGGGTATAGATCTCAAGAATGTATGATCCATAACCAGTAAGAGTACAGAATATTTAAATATCGGGTATATGTCTCCAAAATGTATGTATCATGCCCAGCAAGAGTACAGTATATCTAACTGTAGGGTACAAATCTCTAAAATGTATGTGTCATACCCAGTAACAATACAGTATATCTAGCTATAGGGTACAGATCCCCAAAATGTATGTGTTATACTCCAGTAAGAGTACAGTACCTCTAAATATACGGTACAAACCTCTAAAATGTATGTGCCATACCCACTGAGAGTACAGTATATCTAACTATAGGTTACTGTACTCTAAAATGTATGCCATAAACAGTAAGAATACAAATATCTAACTATAGGGTACATATGTCTAAAATGTATGTCTAATACCCGATAAGAATAAAGTATATCGAACTATAGGGTACATATCTCTAAAATGTATAGGGTATACTCCAGTAAGAATACAGTATACGCACCTATATGGTACTGATCTCTAAAATGTATATGTTATTTTCCAGTAAGACTACGATGCATGTAACTATAGGGTATAGATCTCAAGAATGTATGATCCATAACCAGTAAGAGTACAGAATATTTAAATATCGGGTATAGATCTCCAAAATGTATGTATCATGCCCAGCAAGAGTACAGTATATCTAACTGTAGGGTACAAATCTCTAAAATGTATGTGTCATACCCAGTAACAATACAGTATATCTAGCTATAGGGTACAGATCCCCAAAATGTATGTGTTATACTCCAGTATGAGTACAGTACCTCTAAATATACGGTACAAACCTCTAAAATGTGTGTGCCATACCCACTGAGAGTACAGTATATCTAACTATAGGTTACTGTACTCTAAAATGTATGCAATAAACAGTAAGAATACAAATATCGAACTATAGGGTACATATGTCTAAAATGTATGTCTTATACCCTATAAGAATAAAGTTTATCGAACTATAGGGTACATATCTCTAAAATGTATAGGGTATACTCCAGTAAGAATACAGTATACGCACCTATATGGTACTGATCTCTAAAATGTATATGTTATTTTCCAGTAAGACTACGATACATGTAACTATAGGGTATAGATCTCAAGAATGTATGATCCATAACCAGTAAGAGTACAGAATATTTAAATATCGGGTATATATCTCCAAAATGTATGTATCATGCCCAGCAAGAGTACAGTATATCTAACTGTAGGGTACAAATCTCTAAAATGTATGTGTCATACCCAGTAACAACACAGTATATCTAGCTATAGGGTAGAGATCCCCAAAATGTATGTGTTATACTCCAGTAACAGTACAGTACCTCTAAATATACGGTACAAACCTCTAAAATGTATGTGCCATACCCACTGAGAGTACATTATATCTAACTATAGGTTACTGTACTCTAAAAGGTATGCCATAAACAGTAAGAATACAAATATCTGACTATAGGGTACATATGTCTAAAAAGTATGTCTAATACCCGATAAGAATAAAGTACATCGAACTATAGGTTACATATCTCTAAAATGTATAGGGTACACTCCAGTAAGAATACAGTATACCCACCTATATGGTACTGATCTCTAAAATGTATATGTTATTTTCCAGTAAGACTACGATACATGTAACTATAGGGTATAGATCTCAAGAATGTATGATCCATAACCAGTAAGAGTACAGAATATTTAAATATCGGGTATAGATCTCCAAAATGTATGTTTCATGCCCAGCAAGAGTACAGTATATCTAACTGTAGGGTACAGATCTCTAAAATGTATGTCATACCCAGTAACAATACAGTATATCTAGCTGTAGGGTACAGATCCCCAAAATGTATGTGTTATACTCCAGTAAGAGTACAGTACCTCTAAATATACGGTACAAACCTCTAAAATGTATGTGCCATACCCACTGAGAGTACAGTATATCTAACTATAGGTTACTGTACTCTAAAATGTATGCCATAAACAGTAAGAATACAAACATCTAACTATAGGGTACATATGTCTAAAAAGTATGTCTAATACCCGATAAGAATAAAGTATATCGAACTATAGGGTACATATCTCTAAAATGTATAGGGTATACTCCAGTAAGAATACAGTATACGCACCTATATGGTACTGATCTCTAAAATGTATATGTTATTTTCCAGTAAGACTACGATACATGTAACTATAGGGTATAGATCTCAAGAATGTATGATCCATAACCAGTAAGAGTACAGAATATTTAAATATCGGGTATAGATCTCCAAAATGTATGTATCATGCCCAGCAAGAGTACAGTATATCTAACTGTAGGGTACAAATCTCTAAAATGTATGTGTCATGCCTAGTAACAATACATTATATCTAGCTATAGGGTACAGATCCCCAAAATGTATGTGTTATACTCCAGTATGAGTACAGTACCTCTAAATATACGGTACAAACCTCTAAAATGTGTGTGCCATACCCACTGAGAGTACAGTATATCTAACTATAGGTTACTGTACTCTAAAATGTATGCAATAAACAGTAAGAATACAAATATCGAACTATAGGGTACATATGTCTAAAATGTATGTCTTATACCCTATAAGAATAAAGTTTATCGAACTATAGGGTACATATCTCTAAAATGTATAGGGTATACTCCAGTAAGAATACAGTATACGCACCTATATGGTACTGATCTCTAAAATGTATATGTTATTTTCCAGTAAGACTACGATACATGTAACTATAGGGTATAGATCTCAAGAATGTATGATCCATGACCAGTAAGAGTACAGAATATTTAAATATCGGGTGTATATCTCCAAAATGTATGTATCATGCCCAGCAAGAGTACAGTATATCTAACTGTAGGGTACAAATCTCTAAAATGTATGTGTCATACCCAGTAACAACACAGTATATCTAGCTATAGGGTACAGATCCCCAAAATGTATGTGTTATACTCCAGTAAGAGTACAGTACCTCTAAATATACGGTACAAACCTCTAAAATGTATGTGCCATACCCACTGAGAGTACATTATATCTAACTATAGGTTACTGTACTCTAAAAGGTATGCCATAAACAGTAAGAATACAAATATCTGACTATAGGGTACATATGTCTAAAAAGTATGTCTAATACCCGATAAGAATAAAGTACATCGAACTATAGGTTACATATCTCTAAAATGTATAGGGTACACTCCAGTAAGAATACAGTATACCCACCTATATGGTACTGATCTCTAAAATGTATATGTTATTTTCCAGTAAGACTACGATACATGTAACTATAGGGTATAGATCTCAAGAATGTATGATCCATAACCAGTAAGAGTACAGAATATTTAAATATCGGGTATAGATCTCCAAAATGTATGTATCATGCCCAGCAAGAGTACAGTATATCTAACTGTAGGGTACAGATCTCTAAAATGTATGTGTCATACCCAGTAACAATACAGTATATCTAGCTATAGGGTACAGATCCCCAAAATGTATGTGTTATACTCCAGTAAGAGTACAGTACCTCTAAATATACGGTACAAACCTCTAAAATGTATGTTCCATACCCACTGAGAGTACAGTATATCTAACTATAGGTTACTGTACTCTAAAATGTATGCCATAAACAGTAAGAATACAAATATCTAACTATAGGGTACATATGTCTAAAATGTATGTCTAATACCCGATAAGAATAAAGTATATCGAACTATAGGGTACATATCTCTAAAATGTATAGGGTATACTCCAGTAAGAATACAGTATACGCACCTATATGGTACTGATCTCTAAAATGTATATGTTATTTTCCAGTAAGACTACGATACATGTAACTATAGGGTATAGATCTCAAGAATGTATGATCCATAACCAGTAAGAGTACAGAATATTTAAATATCGGGTATATGTCTCCAAAATGTATGTATCATGCCCAGCAAGAGTACAGTATATCTAACTGTAGGGTACAAATCTCTAAAATGTATGTGTCATACCCAGTAACAACACAGTATATCTAGCTATAGGGTACAGATCCCCAAAATGTATGTGTTATACTCCAGTAAGAGTACAGTACCTCTAAATATACGGTACAAACCTCTAAAATGTATGTGCCATACCCACTGAGAGTACAGTATATCTAACTATAGGTTACTGTACTCTAAAATGTATGCCATAAACAGTAAGAATACAAATATCTAACTATAGGGTACATATGTCTAAAATGTATGTCTAATACCCGATAAGAATAAAGTATATCGAACTATAGGGTACATATCTCTAAAATGTATAGGGTATACTCCAGTAAGAATACAGTATACGCACCTATATGGTACTGATCTCTAAAATGTATATGTTATTTTCCAGTAAGACTACGATGCATGTAACTATAGGGTATAGATCTCAAGAATGTATGATCCATAACCAGTAAGAGTACAGAATATTTAAATATCGGGTATAGATCTCCAAAATGTATGTATCATGCCCAGCAAGAGTACAGTATATCTAACTGTAGGGTACAAATCTCTAAAATGTATGTGTCATACCCAGTAACAATACAGTATATCTAGCTATAGGGTACAGATCCCCAAAATGTATGTGTTATACTCCAGTATG
This sequence comes from Sinohyriopsis cumingii, assembly GCA_028554795.2. NCBI lineage: Eukaryota > Metazoa > Mollusca > Bivalvia > Unionida > Unionidae > Sinohyriopsis > Sinohyriopsis cumingii. Next base: position 56,435,237 of record CM068837.1, read on the forward strand.
AGTACAGTACCTCTAAATATACGGTACAAACCTCTAAAATGTGTGTGCCATACCCACTGAGAGTACAGTATATCTAACTATAGGTTACTGTACTCTAAAATGTATGCAATAAACAGTAAGAATACAAATATCGAACTATAGGGTACATATGTCGAAAATGTATGTCTTATACCCTATAAGAATAAAGTTTATCGAACTATAGGGTACATATCTCTAAAATGTATAGGGTATACTCCAGTAAGAATACAGTATACGCACCTATATGGTACTGATCTCTAAAATGTATATGTTATTTTCCAGTAAGACTACGATACATGTAACTATAGGGTATAGATCTCAAGAATGTATGATCCATAACCAGTAAGAGTACAGAATATTTAGATATCGGGTATATATCTCCAAAATGTATGTATCATGCCCAGCAAGAGTACAGTATATCTAACTGTAGGGTACAAATCTCTAAAATGTATGTGTCATACCCAGTAACAACACAGTATATCTAGCTATAGGGTACAGATCCCCAAAATGTATGTGTTATACTCCAGTAAGAGTACAGTACCTCTAAATATACGGTACAAACCTCTAAAATGTATGTGCCATACCCACTGAGAGTACATTATATCTAACTATAGGTTACTGTACTCTAAAAGGTATGCCATAAACAGTAAGAATACAAATATCTGACTATAGGGTACATATGTCTAAAAAGTATGTCTAATACCCGATAAGAATAAAGTACATCGAACTATAGGTTACATATCTCTAAAATGTATAGGGTACACTCCAGTAAGAATACAGTATACCCACCTATATGGTACTGATCTCTAAAATGTATATGTTATTTTCCAGTAAGACTACGATACATGTAACTATAGGGTATAGATCTCAAGAATGTATGATCCATAACCAGTAAGAGTACAGAATATTTAAATATCGGGTATAGATCTCCAAAATGTATGTATCATGCCCAGCAAGAGTACAGTATATCTAACTGTAGGGTACAGATCTCTAAAATGTATGTGTCATACCCAGTAACAATACAGTATATCTAGCTATAGGGTACAGATCCCCAAAATGTATGTGTTATACTCCAGTAAGAGTACAGTACCTCTAAATATACGGTACAAACCTCTAAAATGTATGTGCCATACCCACTGAGAGTACAGTATATCTAACTATAGGTTACTGTACTCTAAAATGTATGCCATAAACAGTAAGAATACAAATATCTAACTATAGGGTACATATGTCTAAAATGTATGTCTAATACCCGATAAGAATAAAGTATATCGAACTATAGGGTACATATCTCTAAAATGTATAGGGTATACTCCAGTAAGAATACAGTATACGCACCTATATGGTACTGATCTCTAAAATGTATATGTTATTTTCCAGTAAGACTACGATACATGTAACTATAGGGTATAGATCTCAAGAATGTATGATCCATAACCAGTAAGAGTACAGAATATTTAAATATCGGGTATAGATCTCCAAAATGTATGTATCATGCCCAGCAAGAGTACAGTATATCTAACTGTAGGGTACAAATCTCTAAAATGTATGTGTCATACCCAGTAACAATACAGTATATCTAGCTATAGGGTACAGATCCCCAAAATGTATGTGTTATACTCCAGTATGAGTACAGTACCTCTAAATATACGGTACAAACCTCTAAAATGTGTGTGCCATACCCACTGAGAGTACAGTATATCTAACTATAGGTTACTGTACTCTAAAATGTATGCAATAAACAGTAAGAATACAAATATCGAACTATAGGGTACATATGTCTAAAATGTATGTCTTATACCCTATAAGAATAAAGTTTATCGAACTATAGGGTACATATCTCTAAAATGTATAGGGTATACGCCAGTAAGAATACAGTATACGCACCTATATGGTACTGATCTCTAAAATGTATATGTTATTTTCCAGTAAGACTACGATACATGTAACTATAGGGTATAGATCTCAAGAATGTATGATCCATAACCAGTAAGAGTATAGAATATTTAAATATCGGGTATATATCTCCAAAATGTATGTATCATGCCCAGCAAGAGTACAGTATATCTAACTGTAGGGTACAAATCTCTAAAATGTATGTGTCATACCCAGTAACAATACAGTATATCTAGCTATAGGGTACAGATCCCCAAAATGTATGTGTTATACTCCAGTAAGAGTACAGTACCTCTAAATATACGGTACAAACCTCTAAAATGTATGTGCCATACCCACTGAGAGTACAGTATATCTAACTATAGGTTACTGTACTCTAAAATGTATGCCATAAACAGTAAGAATACAAATATCTAACTATAGGGTGCATATGTCTAAAATGTATGTCTAATACCCGATAAGAATAAGGCATATCGAACTATAGGGTACATATCTCTAAAATGTATAGGGTATACTCCAGTAAGAATACAGTATACGCACCTATATGGTACTGATCTCTAAAATGGATATGTTATTTTCCAGTAAGACTACGATACATGTAACTATAGGGTATAGATCTCAAGAATGTATGATCCATAACCAGTAAGAGTACAGAATATTTAAATATCGGGTATAGATCTCCAAAATGTATGTATCATGCCCAGCAAGAGTACAGTATATCTAACTGTAGGGTACAAATCTCTAAAATGTATGTGTCATGCCTAGTAACAATACATTATATCTAGCTATAGGGTACAGATCCCCAAAATGTATGTGTTATACTCCAGTATGAGTACAGTACCTCTAAATATACGGTACAAACCTCTAAAATGTGTGTGCCATACCCACTGAGAGTACAGTATATCTAACTATAGGTTACTGTACTCTAAAATGTATGCAATAAACAGTAAGAATACAAATATCGAACTATAGGGTACATATGTCTAAAATGTATGTCTTATACCCTATAAGAATAAAGTTTATCGAACTATAGGGTACATATCTCTAAAATGTATAGGGTATACTCCAGTAAGAATACAGTATACGCACCTATATGGTACTGATCTCTAAAATGTATATGTTATTTTCCAGTAAGACTACGATACATGTAACTATAGGGTATAGATCTCAAGAATGTATGATCCATAACCAGTAAGAGTACAGAATATTTAAATATCGGGTATATATCTCCAAAATGTATGTATCATGCCCAGCAAGAGTACAGTATATCTAACTGTAGGGTACAAATCTCTAAAATGTATGTGTCATACCCAGTAACAACACAGTATATCTAGCTATAGGGTACAGATCCCCAAAATGTATGTGTTATACTCCAGTAAGAGTACAGTACCTCTAAATATACGGTACAAACCTCTAAAATGTATGTGCCATACCCACTGAGAGTACATTATATCTAACTATAGGTTACTGTACTCTAAAAGGTATGCCATAAACAGTAAGAATACAAATATCTGACTATAGGGTACATATGTCTAAAAAGTATGTCTAATACCCGATAAGAATAAAGTACATCGAACTATAGGTTACATATCTCTAAAATGTATAGGGTACACTCCAGTAAGAATACAGTATACCCACCTATATGGTACTGATCTCTAAAATGTATATGTTATTTTCCAGTAAGACTACGATACATGTAACTATATGGTATAGATCTCAAGAATGTATGATCCATAACCAGTAAGAGTACAGAATATTTAAATATCGGGTATAGATCTCCAAAATGTATGTATCATGCCCAGCAAGAGTACAGTATATCTAACTGTAGGGTACAGATCTCTAAAATGTATGTGTCATACCCAGTAACAATACAGTATATCTAGCTATAGGGTACAGATCCCCAAAATGTATGTGTTATACTCCAGTAAGAGTACAGTACCTCTAAATATACGGTACAAACCTCTAAAATGTATGTTCCATACCCACTGAGAGTACAGTATATCTAACTATAGGTTACTGTACTCTAAAATGTATGCCATAAACAGTAAGAATACAAATATCTAACTATAGGGTACATATGTCTAAAATGTATGTCTAATACCCGATAAGAATAAAGTATATCGAACTATAGGGTACATATCTCAAAAATGTATAGGGTATACTCCAGTAAGAATACAGTATACGCACCTATATGGTACTGATCTCTAAAATGTATATGTTATTTTCCAGTAAGACTACGATACATGTAACTATAGGGTATAGATCTCAAGAATGTATGATCCATAACCAGTAAGAGTACAGAATATTTAAATATCGGGTATATGTCTCCAAAATGTATGTATCATGCCCAGCAAGAGTACAGTATATCTAACTGTAGGGTACAAATCTCTAAAATGTATGTGTCATACCCAGTAACAATACAGTATATCTAGCTATAGGGTACAGATCCCCAAAATGTATGTGTTATACTCCAGTAAGAGTACAGTACCTCTAAATATACGGTACAAACCTCTAAAATGTATGTGCCATACCCACTGAGAGTACAGTATATCTAACTATAGGTTACTGTACTCTAAAATGTATGCCATAAACAGTAAGAATACAAATATCTAACTATAGGGTACATATGTCTAAAATGTATGTCTAATACCCGATAAGAATAAAGTATATCGAACTATAGGGTACATATCTCTAAAATGTATAGGGTATACTCCAGTAAGAATACAGTATACGCACCTATATGGTACTGATCTCTAAAATGTATATGTTATTTTCCAGTAAGACTACGATGCATGTAACTATAGGGTATAGATCTCAAGAATGTATGATCCATAACCAGTAAGAGTACAGAATATTTAAATATCGGGTATAGATCTCCAAAATGTATGTATCATGCCCAGCAAGAGTACAGTATATCTAACTGTAGGGTACAAATCTCTAAAATGTATGTGTCATACCCAGTAACAATACAGTATATCTAGCTATAGGGTACAGATCCCCAAAATGTATGTGTTATACTCCAGTATGAGTACAGTACCTCTAAATATACGGTACAAACCTCTAAAATGTGTGTGCCATACCCACTGAGAGTACAGTATATCTAACTATAGGTTACTGTACTCTAAACTGTATGCAATAAACAGTAAGAATACAAATATCGAACTATAGGGTACATATGTCGAAAATGTATGTCTTATACCCTATAAGAATAAAGTTTATCGAACTATAGGGTACATATCTCTAAAATGTATAGGGTATACTCCAGTAAGAATACAGTATACGCACCTATATGGTACTGATCTCTAAAATGTATATGTTATTTTCCAGTAAGACTACGATACATGTAACTATAGGGTATAGATCTCAAGAATGTATGATCCATAACCAGTAAGAGTACAGAATATTTAAATATCGGGTATATATCTCCAAAATGTATGTATCATGCCCAGCAAGAGTACAGTATATCTAACTGTAGGGTACAAATCTCTAAAATGTATGTGTCATACCCAGTAACAACACAGTATATCTAGCTATAGGGTACAGATCCCCAAAATGTATGTGTTATACTCCAGTAAGAGTACAGTACCTCTAAATATACGGTACAAACCTCTAAAATGTATGTGCCATACCCACTGAGAGTACAGTATATCTAACTATAGGTTACTGTACTCTAAAATGTATGCCATAAACAGTAAGAATACAAATATCTAACTATAGGGTACATATGTCTAAAATGTATGTCTAATACCCGATAAGAATAAAGTATATCGAACTATAGGGTACATATCTCTAAAATGTATAGGGTATACTCCAGTAAGAATACAGTATACGCACCTATATGGTACTGATCTCTAAAATGTATATGTTATTTTCCAGTAAGACTACGATGCATCTAACTATAGGGTATAGATCTCAAGAATGTATGATCCATAACCAGTAAGAGTACAGAATATTTAAATATCGGGTATAGATCTCCAAAATGTATGTATCATGCCCAGCAAGAGTACAGTATATCTAACTGTAGGGTACAAATCTCTAAAATGTATGTGTCATACCCAGTAACAATACAGTATATCTAGCTATAGGGTACAGATCCCCAAAATGTATGTGTTATACTCCAGTATGAGTACAGTACCTCTAAATATACGGTACAAACCTCTAAAATGTGTGTGCCATACCCACTGAGAGTACAGTATATCTAACTATAGGTTACTGTACTCTAAAATGTATGCAATAAACAGTAAGAATACAAATATCGAACTATAGGGTACATATGTCGAAAATGTATGTCTTATACCCTATAAGAATAAAGTTTATCGAACTATAGGGTACATATCTCTAAAATGTATAGGGTATACTCCAGTAAGAATACAGTATACGCACCTATATGGTACTGATCTCTAAAATGTATATGTTATTTTCCAGTAAGACTACGATACATGTAACTATAGGGTATAGATCTCAAGAATGTATGATCCATAACCAGTAAGAGTACAGAATATTTAAATATCGGGTATATATCTCCAAAATGTATGTATCATGCCCAGCAAGAGTACAGTATATCTAACTGTAGGGTACAAATCTCTAAAATGTATGTGTCATACCCAGTAACAACACAGTATATCTAGCTATAGGGTACAGATCCCCAAAATGTATGTGTTATACTCCAGTAAGAGTACAGTACCTCTAAATATACGGTACAAACCTCTAAAATGTATGTGCCATACCCACTGAGAGTACATTATATCTAACTATAGGTTACTGTACTCTAAAAGGTATGCCATAAACAGTAAGAATACAAATATCTGACTATAGGGTACATATGTCTAAAAAGTATGTCTAAAACCCGATAAGAATAAAGTACATCGAACTATAGGTTACATATCTCTAAAATGTATAGGGTACACTCCAGTAAGAATACAGTATACCCACCTATATGGTACTGATCTCTAAAATGTATATGTTATTTTCCAGTAAGACTACGATACATGTAACTATAGGGTATAGATCTCAAGAATGTATGATCCATAACCAGTAAGAGTACAGAATATTTAAATATCGGGTATAGATCTCCAAAATGTATGTATCATGCCCAGCAAGAGTACAGTATATCTAACTGTAGGGTACAGATCTCTAAAATGTATGTGTCATACCCAGTAACAATACAGTATATCTAGCTATAGGGTACAGATCCCCAAAATGTATGTGTTATACTCCAGTAAGAGTACAGTACCTCTAAATATACGGTACAAACCTCTAAAATGTATGTGCCATACCCACTGAGAGTACAGTATATCTAACTATAGGTTACTGTACTCTAAAATGTATGCCATAAACAGTAAGAATACAAATATCTAACTATAGGGTACATATGTCTAAAATGTATGTCTAATACCCGATAAGAATAAAGTATATCGAACTATAGGGTACATATCTCTAAAATGTATAGGGTATACTCCAGTAAGAATACAGTATACGCACCTATATGGTACTGATCTCTAAAATGTATATGTTATTTTCCAGTAAGACTACGATACATGTAACTATAGGGTATAGATCTCAAGAATGTATGATCCATAACCAGTAAGAGTACAGAATATTTAAATATCGGGTATAGATCTCCAAAATGTATGTATCATGCCCAGCAAGAGTACAGTATATCTAACTGTAGGGTACAAATCTCTAAAATGTATGTGTCATACCCAGTAACAATACAGTATATCTAGCTATAGGGTACAGATCCCCAAAATGTATGTGTTATACTCCAGTATGAGTACAGTACCTCTAAATATACGGTACAAACCTCTAAAATGTGTGTGCCATACCCACTGAGAGTACAGTATATCTAACTATAGGTTACTGTACTCTAAAATGTATGCAATAAACAGTAAGAATACAAATATCGAACTATATTGTACATATGTCTAAAATGTATGTCTTATACCCTATAAGAATAAAGTTTATCGAACTATAGGGTACATATCTCTAAAATGTATAGGGTATACGCCAGTAAGAATACAGTATACGCACCTATATGGTACTGATCTCTAAAATGTATATGTTATTTTCCAGTAAGACTACGATACATGTAACTATAGGGTATAGATCTCAAGAATGTATGATCCATAACCAGTAAGAGTATAGAATATTTAAATATCGGGTATATATCTCCAAAATGTATGTATCATGCCCAGCAAGAGTACAGTATATCTAACTGTAGGGTACAAATCTCTAAAATGTATGTGTCATACCCAGTAACAATACAGTATATCTAGCTATAGGGTACAGATCCCCAAAATGTATGTGTTATACTCCAGTAAGAGTACAGTACCTCTAAATATACGGTACAAACCTCTAAAATGTATGTGCCATACCCACTGAGAGTACAGTATATCTAACTATAGGTTACTGTACTCTAAAATGTATGCCATAAACAGTAAGAATACAAATATCTAACTATAGGGTGCATATGTCTAAAATGTATGTCTAATACCCGATAAGAATAAGGCATATCGAACTATAGGGTACATATCTCTAAAATGTATAGGGTATACTCCAGTAAGAATACAGTATACGCACCTATATGGTACTGATCTCTAAAATGGATATGTTATTTTCCAGTAAGACTACGATACATGTAACTATAGGGTATAGATCTCAAGAATGTATGATCCATAACCAGTAAGAGTACAGAATATTTAAATATCGGGTATAGATCTCCAAAATGTATGTATCATGCCCAGCAAGAGTACAGTATATCTAACTGTAGGGTACAAATCTCTAAAATGTATGTGTCATGCCTAGTAACAATACATTATATCTAGCTATAGGGTACAGATCCCCAAAATGTATGTGTTATACTCCAGTATGAGTACAGTACCTCTAAATATACGGTACAAACCTCTAAAATGTGTGTGCCATACCCACTGAGAGTACAGTATATCTAACTATAGGTTACTGTACTCTAAAATGTATGCAATAAACAGTAAGAATACAAATATCGAACTATAGGGTACATATGTCTAAAATGTATGTCTTATACCCTATAAGAATAAAGTTTATCGAACTATAGGGTACATATCTCTAAAATGTATAGGGTATACTCCAGTAAGAATACAGTATACGCACCTATATGGTACTGATCTCTAAAATGTATATGTTATTTTCCAGTAAGACTACGATACATGTAACTATAGGGTATAGATCTCAAGAATGTATGATCCATAACCAGTAAGAGTACAGAATATTTAAATATCGGGTATATATCTCCAAAATGTATGTATCATGCCCAGCAAGAGTACAGTATATCTAACTGTAGGGTACAAATCTCTAAAATGTATGTGTCATACCCAGTAACAACACAGTATATCTAGCTATAGGGTACAGATCCCCAAAATGTATGTGTTATACTCCAGTAAGAGTACAGTACCTCTAAATATACGGTACAAACCTCTAAAATGTATGTGCCATACCCACTGAGAGTACATTATATCTAACTATAGGTTACTGTACTCTAAAAGGTATGCCATAAACAGTAAGAATACAAATATCTGACTATAGGGTACATATGTCTAAAAAGTATGTCTAATACCCGATAAGAATAAAGTACATCGAACTATAGGTTACATATCTCTAAAATGTATAGGGTACACTCCAGTAAGAATACAGTATACCCACCTATATGGTACTGATCTCTAAAATGTATATGTTATTTTCCAGTAAGACTACGATACATGTAACTATATGGTATAGATCTCAAGAATGTATGATCCATAACCAGTAAGAGTACAGAATATTTAAATATCGGGTATAGATCTCCAAAATGTATGTATCATGCCCAGCAAGAGTACAGTATATCTAACTGTAGGGTACAGATCTCTAAAATGTATGTGTCATACCCAGTAACAATACAGTATATCTAGCTATAGGGTACAGATCCCCAAAATGTATGTGTTATACTCCAGTAAGAGTACAGTACCTCTAAATATACGGTACAAACCTCTAAAATGTATGTTCCATACCCACTGAGAGTACAGTATATCTAACTATAGGTTACTGTACTCTAAAATGTATGCCATAAACAGTAAGAATACAAATATCTAACTATAGGGTACATATGTCTAAAATGTATGTCTAATACCCGATAAGAATAAAGTATATCGAACTATAGGGTACATATCTCTAAAATGTATAGGGTATACTCCAGTAAGAATACAGTATACGCACCTATATGGTACTGATCTCTAAAATGTATATGTTATTTTCCAGTAAGACTACGATACATGTAACTATAGGGTATAGATCTCAAGAATGTATGATCCATAACCAGTAAGAGTACAGAATATTTAAATATCGGGTATATGTCTCCAAAATGTATGTATCATGCCCAGCAAGAGTACAGTATATCTAACTGTAGGGTAGAAATCTCTAAAATGTATGTGTCATACCCAGTAACAATACAGTATATCTAGCTATAGGGTACAGATCCCCAAAATGTATGTGTTATACTCCAGTAAGAGTACAGTACCTCTAAATATACGGTACAAACCTCTAAAATGTATGTGCCATACCCACTGAGAGTACAGTATATCTAACTATAGGTTACTGTACTCTAAAATGTATGCCATAAACAGTAAGAATACAAATATCTAACTATAGGGTACATATGTCTAAAATGTATGTCTAATACCCGATAAGAATAAAGTATATCGAACTATAGGGTACATATCTCTAAAATGTATAGGGTATACTCCAGTAAGAATACAGTATACGCACCTATATGGTACTGATCTCTAAAATGTATATGTTATTTTCCAGTAAGACTACGATGCATGTAACTATAGGGTATAGATCTCAAGAATGTATGATCCATAACCAGTAAGAGTACAGAATATTTAAATATCGGGTATAGATCTCCAAAATGTATGTATCATGCCCAGCAAGAGTACAGTATATCTAACTGTAGGGTACAAATCTCTAAAATGTATGTGTCATACCCAGTAACAATACAGTATATCTAGCTATAGGGTACAGATCCCCAAAATGTATGTGTTATACTCCAGTATGAGTACAGTACCTCTAAATATACGGTACAAACCTCTAAAATGTGTGTGCCATACCCACTGAGAGTACAGTATATCTAACTATAGGTTACTGTACTCTAAAATGTATGCAATAAACAGTAAGAATACAAATATCGAACTATAGGGTACATATGTCGAAAATGTATGTCTTATACCCTATAAGAATAAAGTTTATCGAACTATAGGGTACATATCTCTAAAATGTATAGGGTATACTCCAGTAAGAATACAGTATACGCACCTATATGGTACTGATCTCTAAAATGTATATGTTATTTTCCAGTAAGACTACGATACATGTAACTATAGGGTATAGATCTCAAGAATGTATGATCCATAACCAGTAAGAGTACAGAATATTTAAATATCGGGTATATATCTCCAAAATGTATGTATCATGCCCAGCAAGAGTACAGTATATCTAACTGTAGGGTACAAATCTCTAAAATGTATGTGTCATACCCAGTAACAACACAGTATATCTAGCTATAGGGTACAGATCCCCAAAATGTATGTGTTATACTCCAGTAAGAGTACAGTACCTCTAAATATACGGTACAAACCTCTAAAATGTATGTGCCATACCCACTGAGAGTACATTATATCTAACTATAGGTTACTGTACTCTAAAAGGTATGCCATAAACAGTAAGAATACAAATATCTGACTATAGGGTACATATGTCTAAAAAGTATGTCTAATACCCGATAAGAATAAAGTACATCGAACTATAGGTTACATATCTCTAAAATGTATAGGGTACACTCCAGTAAGAATACAGTATACCCACCTATATGGTACTGATCTCTAAAATGTATATGTTATTTTCCAGTAAGACTACGATACATGTAACTATAGGGTATAGATCTCAAGAATGTATGATCCATAACCAGTAAGAGTACAGAATATTTAAATATCGGGTATAGATCTCCAAAATGTATGTATCATGCCCAGCAAGAGTACAGTATATCTAACTGTAGGGTACAGATCTCTAAAATGTATGTGTCATACCCAGTAACAATACAGTATATCTAGCTATAGGGTACAGATCCCCAAAATGTATGTGTTATACTCCAGTAAGAGTACAGTACCTCTAAATATACGGTACAAACCTCTAAAATGTATGTGCCATACCCACTGAGAGTACAGTATATCTAACTATAGGTTACTGTACTCTAAAATGTATGCCATAAACAGTAAGAATACAAATATCTAACTATAGGGTACATATGTCTAAAATGTATGTCTAATACCCGATAAGAATAAAGTATATCGAACTATAGGGTACATATCTCTAAAATGTATAGGGTATACTCCAGTAAGAATACAGTATACGCACCTATATGGTACTGATCTCTAAAATGTATATGTTATTTTCCAGTAAGACTACGATACATGTAACTATAGGGTATAGATCTCAAGAATGTATGATCCATAACCAGTAAGAGTACAGAATATTTAAATATCGGGTATATGTCTCCAAAATGTATGTATCATGCCCAGCAAGAGTACAGTATATCTAACTGTAGGGTACAAATCTCTAAAATGTATGTGTCATACCCAGTAACAATACAGTATATCTAGCTATAGGGTACAGATCCCCAAAATGTATGTGTTATACTCCAGTAAGAGTACAGTACCTCTAAATATACGGTACAAACCTCTAAAATGTATGTGAGATACCCACTGAGAGTACAGTATATCTAACTATAGGTTACTGTACTCTAAATGGTATGCCATAAACAGTAAGAATACAAATATCTGACTTTAGGGTACATATGTCCAAAAAGTATGTCTAATACCCGATAAGAATAAAGTACATCGAACTATAGGTTACATATCTCTAAAATGTATAGGGTACACTCCAGTAAGAATACAGTACACCCACCTATATGGTACTGATCTCTAAAATGTATATGTTATTTTCCAGTAAGACTACGATACATGTAACTATAGGGTATAGATCTCAAGAATGTATGATCCATAACCAGTAAGAGTACAGAATATTTAAATATCGGGTATAGATCTCCAAAATGTATGTATCATGCCCAGCAAGAGTACAGTATATCTAACTGTAGGGTACAAATATCTAAAATGTATGTGTCATACCCAGTAACAATACAGTATATCTAGCTATAGGGTACAGATCCCCAAAATGTATGTGTTATACTCCAGTATGAGTACAGTACCTCTAAATATACGGTACAAACCTCTAAAATGTATGTGCCATACCCACTGAGAGTACAGTATATCTAACTATAGGCTACTGTACTCTAAAATGTATGCCATAAACAGTAAGAATACAAATATCGAACTATAGGGTACATATGTCTAAAATGTATGTCTAATACCCGATAAGAATAAAGTATATCGAACTATAGGGTACATATCTCTAAAATGTATAGGGTATACGCCAGTAAGAATACAGTATACGCACCTATATGGTACTGATCTCTAAAATGTATATGTTATCTTCCAGTAAGACTACGATACATGTAACTATAGGGTATAGATCTCAAGAATGTATGATCCATAACCAGTAAGAGTACAGAATATTGAAATATCGGGTATATATCTCCAAAATGTATGTATCATGCCCAGCAAGAGTACAGTATATCTAACTGTAGGGTACAAATCTCTAAAATGTATGTGTCATACCCAGTAACAATACAGTATATCTAGCTATAGGGTACAGATCCCCAAAATGTATGTGTTATACTCCAGTAAGAGTACAGTACCTCTAAATATACGGTACAAACCTCTAAAATGTATGTGCCATACCCACTGAGAGTACATTATATCTAACTATAGGTTACTGTACTCTAAAATGTATGCCATAAACAGTAAGAATACAAATATCTAACTATAGGGTACATATGTCTAAAATGTATGTCTAATACCCGATAAGAATAAAGTATATCCAACTATAGGGTACATCTCTCTAAAATGTATAGGGTATACTCCAGTAAGAATACAGTATACGCACCTATATGGTACTGATCTCTAAAATGTATATGTTATTTTCCAGTAAGACTACGATACATGTAACTATAGGGTATAGATCTCAAGAATGTATGATCCATAACCAGTAAGAGGACAGAATATGTAAATATCGGGTATAGATCTCCAAAATGTATGTATCATGCCCAGCAAGAGTACAGTATATCTAACTGTAGGGTACAGATCTCTAAAATGTATGTGTCATACCCAGTAACAATACAGTATATCTAGCTATAGGGTACAGATCCCCAAAATGTATGTGTTATACTCCAGTAAGAGTACAGTACCTCTAAATATACGGTACAAACCTCTAAAATGTATGTGCCATACCCACTGAGAGTACAGTATATCTAACTATAGGTTACTGTACTCTAAAATGTATGCCATAAACAGTAAGAATACAAATATCTAACTATAGGGTACATATGTCTAAAATGTATGCCTAATACCCGATAAGAATAAAGTATATCGAACTATAGGGTACATATCTCTAAAATGTATAGGGTATACTCCAGTAAGAATACAGTATACGCACCTATATGGTACTGATCTCTAAAATGTATATGTTATTTTCCAGTAAGACTACGATACATGTAACTATAGGGTATAGATCTCAAGAATGTATGATCCATAACCAGTAAGAGTACAGAATATTTAAATATCGGGTATAGATCTCCAAAATGTATGTATCATGCCCAGCAAGAGTACAGTATATCTAACTGTAGGGTACAAATCTCTAAAATGTATGTGTCATACCCAGTAACAACACAGTATATCTAGCTATAGGGTACAGATCCCCAAAATGTATGTGTTATACTCCAGTAAGAGTACAGTACCTCTAAATATACGGTACAAACCTCTAAAATGTATGTGCCATACCCACTGAGAGTACATTATATCTAACTATAGGTTACTGTACTCTAAAAGGTATGCCATAAACAGTAAGAATACAAATATCTGACTATAGGGTACATATGTCTAAAAAGTATGTCTAATACCCGATAAGAATAAAGTACATCGAACTATAGGTTACATATCTCTAAAATGTATAGGGTACACTCCAGTAAGAATACAGTATACCCACCTATATGGTACTGATCTCTAAAATGTATATGTTATTTTCCAGTAAGACTACGATACATGTAACTATAGGGTATAGATCTCAAGAATGTATGATCCATAACCAGTAAGAGTACAGAATATTTAAATATCGGGTATAGATCTCCAAAATGTATGTATCATGCCCAGCAAGAGTACAGTATATCTAACTGTAGGGTACAACTCTCTAAAATGTATGTCATACCCAGTAACAATACAGTATATCTAGCTGTAGGGTACAGATCCCCAAAAATGTATGTGTTATACTCCAGTAAGAGTACAGTACCTCTAAATATACGGTACAAACCTCTAAAATGTATGTGCCATACCCACTGAGAGTACAGTATATCTAACTATAGGTTACTGTACTCTAAAATGTATGCCATAAACAGTAAGAATACAAATATCTAACTATAGGGTACATATGTCTAAAAAGTATGTCTAATACCCGATAAGAATAAAGTATATCGAACTATAGGGTACATATCTCTAAAATGTATAGGGTATACGCCAGTAAGAATACAGTATACGCACCTATATGGTACTGATCTCTAAAATGTATATGTTATTTTCCAGTAAGACTACGATACATGTAACTATAGGGTATAGATCTCAAGAATGTATGATCCATAACCAGTAAGAGTACAGAATATTTAAATATCGGGTATATATCTCCAAAATGTATGTATCATGCCCAGCAAGAGTACAGTATATCTAACTGTAGGGTGCAACTCTCTAAAATGTATGTCATACCCAGTAACAATACAGTATATCTAGCTGTAGGGTACAGATCCCCAAAATGTATGTGTTATACTCCAGTAAGAGTACAGTACCTCTGAATATACGGTACAAACCTCTAAAATGTATGTGCCATACCCACTGAGAGTACAGTATATCTAACTATAGGTTGCTGTACTCTAAAATGTATGCCATAAACAGTAAGAATACAAACATCTAACTATAGGGTACATATGTCTAAAAAGTATGTCTAATACCCGATAAGAATAAAGTATATCGAAGTATAGGGTACATATCTCTAAAATGTATAGGGTATACGCCAGTAAGAATACAGTATACGCACCTATATGGTACTGATCTCTAAAATGTATATGTTATTTTCCAGTAAGACTACGATACATGTAACTATAGGGTATAGATCTCAAGAATGTATGATCCATAACCAGTAAGAGTATAGAATATTTAAATATCGGGTATATATCTCCAAAATGTATGTATCATGCCCAGCAAGAGTACAGTATATCTAACTGTAGGGTACAAATCTCTAAAATGTATGTGTCATACCCAGTAACAATACAGTATATCTAGCTATAGGGTACAGATCCCCAAAATGTATGTGTTATACTCCAGTAAGAGTACAGTACCTCTAAATATACGGTACAAACCTCTAAAATGTATGTGCCATACCCACTGAGAGTACAGTATATCTAACTATAGGTTACTGTACTCTAAAATGTATGCCATAAACAGTAAGAATACAAATATCTAACTATAGGGTACATATGTCTAAAATGTATGTCTAATACCCGATAAGAATAAAGTATATCGAACTATAGGGTACATATCTCTAAAATGTATAGGGTATACTCCAGTAAGAATACAGTATACGCACCTATATGGTACTGATCTCTAAAATGTATATGTTATTTTCCAGTAAGACTACGATACATGTAACTATAGGGTATAGATCTCAAGAATGTATGATCCATAACCAGTAAGAGTACAGAATATTTAAATATCGGGTATAGATCTCCAAAATGTATGTATCATGCCCAGCAAGAGTACAGTATATCTAACTGTAGGGTACAAATCTCTAAAATGTATGTGTCATACCCAGTAACAATACAGTATATCTAGCTATAGGGTACAGATCCCCAAAATGTATGTGTTATACTCCAGTATGAGTACAGTACCTCTAAATATACGGTACAAACCTCTAAAATGTGTGTGCCATACCCACTGAGAGTACAGTATATCTAACTATAGGTTACTGTACTCTAAAAGGTATGCCATAAACAGTAAGAATACAAATATCTGACTATAGGGTACATATGTCTAAAAAGTATGTCTAATACCCGATAAGAATAAAGTACATCGAACTATAGGTTACATATCTCTAAAATGTATAGGGTACACTCCAGTAAGAATACAGTATACCCACCTATATGGTACTGATCTCTAAAATGTATATGTTATTTTCCAGTAAGACTACGATACATGTAACTATAGGGTATAGATCTCAAGAATGTATGATCCATAACCAGTAAGAGTACAGAATATTTAAATATCGGGTATAGATCTCCAAAATGTATGTATCATGCCCAGCAAGAGTACAGTATATCTAACTGTAGGGTACAGATCTCTAAAATGTATGTGTCATACCCAGTAACAATACAGTATATCTAGCTATAGGGTACAGATCCCCAAAATGTATGTGTTATACTCCAGTAAGAGTACAGTACCTCTAAATATACGGTACAAACCTCTAAAATGTATGTGCCATACCCACTGAGAGTACAGTATATCTAACTATAGGTTACTGTACTCTAAAATGTATGCCATAAACAGTAAGAATACAAATATCTAACTATAGGGTACATATGTCTAAAATGTATGTCTAATACCCGATAAGAATAAAGTATATCGAACTATAGGGTACATATCTCTAAAATGTATAGGGTATACTCCAGTAAGAATACAGTATACGCACCTATATGGTACTGATCTCTAAAATGTATATGTTATTTTCCAGTAAGACTACGATACATGTAACTATAGGGTATAGATCTCAAGAATGTATGATCCATGACCAGTAAGAGTACAGAATATTTAAATATCGGGTATAGATCTCCAAAATGTATGTATCATGCCCAGCAAGAGTACAGTATATCTAACTGTAGGGTACAGATCTCTAAAATGTATGTCATACCCAGTAACAATACAGTATATCTAGCTATAGGGTACAGATCCCCAAAATGTATGTGTTATACTCCAGTAAGAGTACAGTACCTCTAAATATACGGTACAAACCTCTAAAATGTATGTGCCATACCCACTGAAAGTACAGTATATCTAACTATAGGTTACTGTACTCAAAAATGTATGCCATAAACAGTAAGAATACAAATATCTAACTATAGGGTACATATGTCTAAAAAGTATGTCTAATACCCGATAAGAATAAAGTATATCGAACTATAGGGTACATATCTCTAAAATGTATAGGGTATACTCCAGTAAGAATACAGTATACGCACCTATATGGTACTGATCTCTAAAATGTATATGTTATTTTCCAGTAAGATTACGATACATGTAACTATAGGGTATAGATCTCAAGAATGTATGATCCATAACCAGTAAGAGTACAGAATATTTAAATATCGGGTATAGATCTCCAAAATGTATGTATCATGCCCAGCAAGAGTACAGTATATCTAACTGTAGGGTACAAATCTCTAAAATGTATGTGTCATACCCAGTAACAATACAGTATATCTAGCTATAGGGTACAGATCCCCAAAATGTATGTGTTATACTCCAGTAAGAGTACAGTACCTCTAAATATACGGTACAAACCTCTAAAATGTATGTGAGATACCCACTGAGAGTACAGTATATCTAACTATAGGTTACTGTACTCTAAATGGTATGCCATAAAGAGTAAGAATACAAATATCTGAGTATAGGGTACATATGTCTAAAAAGTATGTCTAATACCCGATAAGAATAAAGTACATCGAACTATAGGTTACATATCTCTAAAATGTATAGGGTACACTCCAGTAAGAATACAGTATACCCACCTATATGGTACTGATCTCTAAAATGTATATGTTATTTTCCAGTAAGACTACGATACATGTAACTATAGGGTATAGATCTCAAGAATGTATGATCCATAACCAGTAAGAGTACAGAATATTTAAATATCGGGTATAGATCTCCAAAATGTATGTATCATGCCCAGCAAGAGTACAGTATATCTAACTGTAGGGTACAAATCTCTAAAATGTATGTGTCATACCCAGTAACAATACAGTATATCTAGCTATAGGGTACAGATCCCCAAAATGTATGTGTTATATTCCAGTATGAGTACAGTACCTCTAAATATACGGTACAAACCTCTAAAATGTATGTGCCATACCCACTGAGAGTACAGTATATCTAACTATAGGCTACTGTACTCTAAAATGTATGCCATAAACAGTAAGAATACAAATATCGAACTATAGGGTACATATGTCTAAAATGTATGTCTAATACCCGATAAGAATAAAGTATATCGAACTATAGGGTACATATCTCTAAAATGTATAGGGTATACGCCAGTAAGAATACAGTATACGCACCTATATGGTACTGATCTCTAAAATGTATATGTTATCTTCCAGTAAGACTACGATACATGTAACTATAGGGTATAGATCTCAAGAATGTATGATCCATAACCAGTAAGAGTACAGAATATTGAAATATCGGGTATATATCTCCAAAATGTATGTATCATGCCCAGCAAGAGTACAGTATATCTAACTGTAGGGTACAAATCTCTAAAATGTATGTGTCATACCCAGTAACAATACAGTATATCTAGCTATAGGGTACAGATCCCCAAAATGTATGTGTTATACTCCAGTAAGAGTACAGTACCTCTAAATATACGGTACAAACCTCTAAAATGTATGTGCCATACCCACTGAGAGTACATTATATCTAACTATAGGTTACTGTACTCTAAAATGTATGCCATAAACAGTAAGAATACAAATATCTAACTATAGGGTACATATGTCTAAAATGTATGTCTAATACCCGATAAGAATAAAGTATATCGAACTATAGGGTACATATCTCTAAAATGTATAGGGTATACTCCAGTAAGAATACAGTATACGCACCTATATGGTACTGATCTCTAAAATGTATATGTTATTTTCCAGTAAGACTACGATACATGTAACTATAGGGTATAGATCTCAAAAATGTATGATCCATAACCAGTAAGAGGACAGAATATGTAAATATCGGGTATAGATCTCCAAAATGTATGTATCATGCCCAGCAAGAGTACAGTATATCTAACTGTAGGGTACAGATCTCTAAAATGTATGTGTCATACCCAGTAACAATACAGTATATCTAGCTATAGGGTACAGATCCCCAAAATGTATGTGTTATACTCCAGTAAGAGTACAGTACCTCTAAATATACGGTACAAACCTCTAAAATGTATGTGCCATACCCACTGAGAGTACAGTATATCTAACTATAGGTTACTGTACTCTAAAATGTATGCCATAAACAGTAAGAATACAAATATCGAACTATAGGGTACATATGTCTAAAATGTATGTCTAATACCCGATAAGAATAAAGTATATCGAACTATAGGGTACATATCTCTAAAATGTATAGGGTATACGCCAGTAAGAATACAGTATATGCACCTATATGGTACTGATCTCTAAAATGTATATGCTATTTTCCAGTAAGACTACGATACATGTAACTATAGGGCATAGATCTCAAGAATGTATGATCCATAACCAGTAAGAGTACAGAATATTTAAATATCGGGTATAGATCTCCAAAATGTATGTATCATGCCCAGCAAGAGTACAGTATATCTAACTGTAGGGTACAAATCTCTAAAATGTATGTGTCATACCCAGTAACAATACAGTATATCTAGCTATAGGGTATAGATCTCCAAAATGTATGTGTTATACTCCAGTAAGAGTACAGTACCTCTAAATATACGGTACAAACCTCTAAAATGTATGTGCCATACCCACTACTGTACTCTAAAATGTATGCCATAAACAGTAAGAATACAAATATCAAACTATAGGGTACATATGTCTAAAAAGTATGTCTAATACCCGATAAGAATAAAGTATATCGAACTATAGGGTACATATCTCTAAAATGTATAGGGTATACTCCAGTAAGAATACAGTATACGCACCTATATGGTACTGATCTCTAAAATGTATATATTATTTTCCAGTAAGACTACGATACATGTAACTATAGGGTATAGATCTCAAGAATGTATGATCCATAACCAGTAAGAGTACAGAATATTTAAATATCGGGCATAGATCTCAAAAATGTATGTATCATGCCCAGCAAGAGTACAGTATATCTAACTGTAGGGTACAAATCTCTAAAATGTATGTGTCATACCCAGTAACAATACAGTATATCTAGCTATAGGGTACAGATCCCCAAAATGTATGTGTTATACTCCAGTAAGAGTACAGTACCTCTAAATATACGGTACAAACCTCTAAAATGTATGTGCCATACCCACTGAGAGTACAGTATATCTAACTATAGGTTACTGTACTCTAAAATGTATGCCATAAACAGTAAGAAGACAAATATCTAACTATAGGGTACATATGTCTAAAATGTGTGTCTAATACCCGATAAGAATAAAGTATATCGAACTATAGGGTACATATCTCTAAAATGTATAGGGTATACGCCAGTAAGAATACAGTATACGCACCTATATGGTACTGATCTCTAAAATGTATATGTTATTTTCCAGTAAGACTACGATACATGTAACTATAGGGTATAGATCTCAAGAATGTATGATCCATAACCAGTAAGAGTACAGAATATTTAAATATCGGGTATAGATCTCCAAAATGTATGTATCATGCCCAGCAAGAGTACAGTACATCTAACTGTAGGGTACAAATCTCTAAAATGTATGTGTCATACCCAGTAACAATACAGTATATCTAGCTATAGGGTACAGATCACCAAAATGTATGTGTTATACTCCAGTAAGAGTACAGTACCTCTAAATATACGGTACAAACCTCTAAAATGTATGTGCCATACCCACTGAGAGTACAGTATATCTAACTATAGGTTACTGTACTCTAAAATGTATGCCATAAACAGTAAGAATACAAATATCAAACTATAGGGTACATATGTCTAAAAAGTATGTCTAATACCCGATAAGAATAAAGTATATCGAACTATAGGGTACATATCTCTAAAATGTATAGGGTATACTCCAGTAAGAATACAGTATACGCACCTATATGGTACTGATCTCTAAAATGTATATGTTTTTTTCTAGTAAGACTACGATACATGTAACTATAGGGTATAGATCTCAAGAATGTATGATCCATAACCAGTAAGAGTACAGAATATTTAAATATCGGGTATAGATCTCCAAAATGTATGTATTATGCCCAGTAGGAGTACAGTATATCTAACTGTAGGGTACTAATCTCTAAAATGTATGTGTCATACCCAGTAACAATACAGTATATCTAGCTATAGGGTACAGATCCCCAAAATGTATGTGTTATACTCCAGTAAGAGAACAGTACCTCTAAATATACGGTACAAACCTCTAAAATGTATGTGCCATACCCACTGAGAGTACAGTATATCTAACTATAGGTTACTGTACTCTAAAATGTATGCCATAAACAGTAAAAATACAAATATCTAACTATAGGGTACATATATCTAAAATGTGTGTCTAATACCCGATAAGAATAAAGTATATCGAACTATAGGGTACATATCTCTAAAATGTATAGGGTATACTCCAGTAAGAATACAGTATACGCACCTATATGGTACTGATCTCTAAAATGTATATGTCATTTTCCAGTAAGACTACGATACATGTAACTATAGGGTATAGATCTCAAGAATGTATGATCCATAACCAGTAAGAGTACAGAATATTTAAATATCGGGTATATATCTCCAAAATGTATGTATCATGCCCAGCAAGAGTACAGTATATCTAACTGTAGGGTACAAATCTTTAAAATGTATGTGTCATACACAGTAACAATACAGTATATCTAGCTATAGGGTACAGATCCCCAAAATGTATGTGTTATACTCCAGTAAGAGTACAGTACCTCTAAATATACGGTACAAACCTCTAAAATGTATGTGCCATACCCACTGAGAGTACAGTATATCTAACTATAGGTTACTGTACTCAAAAATGTATGCCATAAACAGTAAGAATACAAATATCTAACTAGAGGGTACATATGTCTAAAAAGTATGTCTAATACCCGATAAGAATAAAGTATATCGAACTATAGGGTACATATCTCTAAAATGTATAGGGTATACTCCAGTAAGAATACAGTATACGCACCTATATGGTACTGATCTCTAAAATGTATATATTATTTTCCAGTAAGACTACGATACATGTAACTATAGGGTATAGATCTCAAGAATGTATGATCCATAACCAGTAAGAGTACAGAATATTTAAATATCGGGTATAGATCTCCAAAATGTATTTATCATGCCCAGCAAGAGTACAGTATATCTAACTGTAGTTTACAAATCTCTAAAATGTATGTGTCATACCCAGTAACAATACAGTATATCTAGCTATAGGGTACAGATCCCCAAAATGTATGTGTTATACTCCAGTAAGAGTACAGTACCTCTAAATATACGGTACAAACCTCTAAAATGTATGTGCCATACCCACTGAGAGTACAGTATATCTAACTATAGGTTACTGTACTCTAAAATGTATGCCATAAACAGTAAGAATACAAATATCTAACTATAGGGTACATATGTCTAAAATGTATGTCTAATACCCGATAAGAATAAAGTATATCGAACTATAGGGTACATATCTCTAAAATGTATAGGGTATACGCCAGTAAGAATACAGTATACGCACCTATATGGTACTGATCTCTAAAATGTATATGTTATTTTCCAGTAAGACTACGATACATGTAACTATAGGGTATAGATCTCAAGAATGTATGATCCATAACCAGTAAGAGTACAGAATATTTAAATATCGGGTATATGTCTCCAAAATGTATGTATCATGCCCAGCAAGAGTACAGTATATCTAACTGTAGGGTACAAATCTCTAAAATGTATGTGTCATACCCAGTAACAATACAGTATATCTAGCTATAGGGTACAGATCCCCAAAATGTATGTGTTATACTCCAGTAAGAGTACAGTACCTCTAAATATACGGTACAAACGTCTAAAATGTATGTGAGATACCCACTGAGAGTACAGTATATCTAACTATAGGTTACTGTACTCTAAAATGTATGCCATAAACAGTAAGAATACAAATATCGAACTATAGGGTACATATGTCTAAAATGTATGTCTAATACCCGATAAGAATAAAGTATATCGAACTATAGGGTACATATCTCTAAAATGTATAGGGTATACGCCAGTAAGAATACAGTATATGCACCTATATGGTACTGATCTCTAAAATGTATATGCTATTTTCCAGTAAGACTACGATACATGTAACTATAGGGCATAGATCTCAAGAATGTATGATCCATAACCAGTAAGAGTACAGAATATTTAAATATCGGGTATAGATCTCCAAAATGTATGTATTATGCCCAGTAGGAGTACAGTATATCTAACTGTAGGGTACTAATCTCTAAAATGTATATGTCATACCCAGTAACAATACAGTATATCTAGCTATAGGGTACAGATCCCCAAAATGTATGTGTTATACTCCAGTAAGAGAACAGTACCTCTAAATATACGGTACAAACCTCTAAAATGTATGTGCCATACCCACTGAGAGTACAGTATATCTAACTATAGGTTACTGTACTCTAAAATGTATGCCATAAACAGTAAAAATACAAATATCTAACTATAGGGTACATATATCTAAAATGTGTGTCTAATACCCGATAAGAATAAAGTATATCGAACTATAGGGTACATATATCTAAAATGTATAGGGTATACTCCAGTAAGAATACAGTATACGCACCTATATGGTACTGATCTCTAAAATGTATATGTCATTTTCCAGTAAGACTACGATACATGTAACTATAGGGTATAGATCTCAAGAATGTATGATCCATAACCAGTAAGAGTACAGAATATTTAAATATCGGGTATATATCTCCAAAATGTATGTATCATGCCCAGCAAGAGTACAGTATATCTAACTGTAGGGTACAAATCTTTAAAATGTATGTGTCATACACAGTAACAATACAGTATATCTAGCTATAGGGTACAGATCCCCAAAATGTATGTGTTATACTCCAGTAAGAGTACAGTACCTCTAAATATACGGTACAAACCTCTAAAATGTATGTGCCATACAGACTGAGAGTACAGTATATCTAACTATAGGTTACTGTACTCAAAAATGTATGCCATAAACAGTAAGAATACAAATATCTAACTAGAGGGTACATATGTCTAAAAAGTATGTCTAATACCCGATAAGAATAAAGTATATCGAACTATAGGGTACATATCTCTAAAATGTATAGGGTATACTCCAGTAAGAATACAGTATACGCACCTATATGGTACTGATCTCTAAAATGTATATATTATTTTCCAGTAAGACTACGATACATGTAACTATAGGGTATAGATCTCAAGAATGTATGATCCATAACCAGTAAGAGTACAGAATATTTAAATATCGGGTATAGATCTCCAAAATGTATTTATCATGCCCAGCAAGAGTACAGTATATCTAACTGTAGTTTACAAATCTCTAAAATGTAAGTGTCATACCCAGTAACAATACAGTATATCTAGCTATAGGGTACAGATCCCCAAAATGTATGTCTTATACTCCAGTAAGAGTACAGTACCTCTAAATATACGGTACAAACCTCTAAAATGTATGTGCCATACCCACTGAGAGTACAGTATATCTAACTATAGGTTACTGTACTCTAAAATGTATGCCATAAACAGTAAGAATACAAATATCTAACTATAGGGTACATATGTCTAAAATGTATGTCTAATACCCGATAAGAATAAAGTATATCGAACTATAGGGTACATATCTCTAAAATGTATAGGGTATACTCCAGTAAGAATACAGTATACGCACCTATATGGTACTGATCTCTAAAATGTATATGTTATTTTCCAGTAAGACTACGATACATGTAACTATAGGGTATAGATCTCAAGAATGTATGATCCATAACCAGTAAGAGTACAGAATATTTAAATATCGGGTATATGTCTCCAAAATGTATGTATCATGCCCAGCAAGAGTACAGTATATCTAACTGTAGGGTACAAATCTCTAAAATGTATGTGTCATACCCAGTAACAATACAGTATATCTAGCTATAGGGTACAGATCCCCAAAATGTATGTGTTATACTCCAGTAAGAGTACAGTACCTCTAAATATACGGTACAAACGTCTAAAATGTATGTGAGATACCCACTGAGAGTACAGTATATCTAACTATAGGTTACTGTACTCTAAAATGTATGCCATAAACAGTAAGAATACAAATATCGAAATATAGGGTACATATGTCTAAAATGTATGTCTAATACCCGATAAGAATAAAGTATATCGAACTATAGGGTACATATCTCTAAAATGTATAGGGTATACGCCAGTAAGAATACAGTATATGCACCTATATGGTACTGATCTCTAAAATGTATATGCTATTTTCCAGTAAGACTACGATACATGTAACTATAGGGCATAGATCTCAAGAATGTATGATCCATAACCAGTAAGAGTACAGAATATTTAAATATCGGGTATAGATCTCCAAAATGTATGTATCATGCCCAGCAAGAGTACAGTATATCTAACTGTAGGGTACAAATCTCTAAAATGTATGTGTCATACCCAGTAACAATACAGTATATCTAGCTATAGGGTATAGATCTCCAAAATGTATGTGTTATACTCCAGTAAGAGTACAGTACCTCTAAATATACGGTACAAACCTCTAAAATGTATGTGCCATACCCACTACTGTACTCTAAAATGTATGCCATAAACAGTAAGAATACAAATATCAAACTATAGGGTACATATGTCTAAAAAGTATGTCTAATACCCGATAAGAATAAAGTATATCGAACTATAGGGTACATATCTCTAAAATGTATAGGGTATACTCCAGTAAGAATACAGTATACGCACCTATATGGTACTGATCTCTAAAATGTATATATTATTTTCCAGTAAGACTACGATACATGTAACTATAGGGTATAGATCTCAAGAATGTATGATCCATAACCAGTAAGAGTACAGAATATTTAAATATCGGGTATAGATCTCAAAAATGTATGTATCATGCCCAGCAAGAGTACAGTATATCTAACTGTAGGGTACAAATCTCTAAAATGTATGTGTCATACCCAGTAACAATACAGTATATCTAGCTATAGGGTACAGATCCCCAAAATGTATGTGTTATACTCCAGTAAGAGTACAGTACCTCTAAATATACGGTACAAACCTCTAAAATGTGTGTGCCATACCCACTGAGAGTACAGTATATCTAACTATAGGTTACTGTACTCTAAAATGTATGCCATAAACAGTAAGAAGACAAATATCTAACTATAGGGTACATATGTCTAAAATGTGTGTCTAATACCCGATAAGAATAAAGTATATCGAACTATAGGGTACATATCTCTAAAATGTATAGGGTATACGCCAGTAAGAATACAGTATACGCACCTATATGGTACTGATCTCTAAAATGTATATGTTATTTTCCAGTAAGACTACGATACATGTAACTATAGGGTATAGATCTCAAGAATGTATGATCCATAACCAGTAAGAGTACAGAATATTTAAATATCGGGTATAGATCTCCAAAATGTATGTATCATGCCCAGCAAGAGTACAGTACATCTAACTGTAGGGTACAAATCTCTAAAATGTATGTGTCATACCCAGTAACAATACAGTATATCTAGCTATAGGGTACAGATCACCAAAATGTATGTGTTATACTCCAGTAAGAGTACAGTACCTCTAAATATACGGTACAAACCTCTAAAATGTATGTGCCATACCCACTGAGAGTACAGTATATCTAACTATAGGTTACTGTACTCTAAAATGTATGCCATAAACAGTAAGAATACAAATATCAAACTATAGGGTACATATGTCTAAAAAGTATGTCTAATACCCGATAAGAATAAAGTATATCGAACTATAGGGTACATATCTCTAAAATGTATAGGGTATACTCCAGTAAGAATACAGTATACGCACCTATATGGTACTGATCTCTAAAATGTATATGTTTTTTTCTAGTAAGACTACGATACATGTAACTATAGGGTATAGATCTCAAGAATGTATGATCCATAACCAGTAAGAGTACAGAATATTTAAATATCGGGTATAGATCTCCAAAATGTATGTATTATGCCCAGTAGGAGTACAGTATATCTAACTGTAGGGTACTAATCTCTAAAATGTATGTGTCATACCCAGTAACAATACAGTATATCTAGCTATAGGGTACAGATCCCCAAAATGTATGTGTTATACTCCAGTAAGAGAACAGTACCTCTAAATATACGGTACAAACCTCTAAAATGTATGTGCCATACCCACTGAGAGTACAGTATATCTAACTATAGGTTACTGTACTCTAAAATGTATGCCATAAACAGTAAAAATACAAATATCTAACTATAGGGTACATATATCTAAAATGTGTGTCTAATACCCGATAAGAATAAAGTATATCGAACTATAGGGTACATATCTCTAAAATGTATAGGGTATACTCCAGTAAGAATACAGTATACGCGCCTATATGGTACTGATCTCTAAAATGTATATGTCATTTTCCAGTAAGACTACGATACATGTAACTATAGGGTATAGATCTCAAGAATGTATGATCCATAACCAGTAAGAGTACAGAATATTTAAATATCGGGTATATATCTCCAAAATGTATGTATCATGCCCAGCAAGAGTACAGTATATCTAACTGTAGGGTACAAATCTTTAAAATGTATGTGTCATACACAGTAACAATACAGTATATCTAGCTATAGGGTACTGATCCCCAAAATGTATGTGTTATACTCCAGTAAGAGTACAGTACCTCTAAATATACGGTACAAACCTCTAAAATGTATGTGCCATACCCACTGAGAGTACAGTATATCTAACTATAGGTTACTGTACTCAAAAATGTATGCCATAAACAGTAAGAATACAAATATCTAACTATAGGGTACATATGTCTAAAAAGTATGTCTAATACCCGATAAGAATAAAGTATATCGAACTATAGGGTACATATCTCTAAAATGTATAGGGTATACTCCAGTAAGAATACAGTATACGCACCTATATGGTACTGATCTCTAAAATGTATATATTATTTTCCAGTAAGACTACGATACATGTAACTATAGGGTATAGATCTCAAGAATGTATGATCCATAACCAGTAAGAGTACAGAATATTTAAATATCGGGTATAGATCTCCAAAATGTATTTATCATGCCCAGCAAGAGTACAGTATATCTAACTGTAGTTTACAAATCTCTAAAATGTATGTGTCATACCCAGTAACAATACAGTATATCTAGCTATAGGGTACAGATCCCCAAAATGTATGTGTTATACTCCAGTAAGAGTACAGTACCTCTAAATATACGGTACAAACCTCTAAAATGTATGTGCCATACCCACTGAGAGTACAGTATATCTAACTATAGGTTACTGTACTCTAAAATGTATGCCATAAACAGTAAGAATACAAATATCGAACTATAGGGTACATATGTCTAAAATGTATGTCTAATACCCGATAAGAATAAAGTATATCGAACTATAGGGTACATATCTCTAAAATGTATAGGGTATACTCCAGTAAGAATACAGTATACACACCTATATGGTACTGATCTCTAAAATGTATATGTTATTTTCCAGTAAGACTACGATACATGTAACTATAGGGTATAGATCTCAAGAATGTATGATCCATAACCAGTAAGAGTACAGAATATTTAAATATCGGGTATAGATCTCCAAAATGTATGTATCATGCCCAGCAAGAGTACAGTATATCTAACTGTAGGGTACAAATCTCTAAAATGTATGTGTCATACCCAGTAACAATACAGTATATCTAGCTATAGGGTACAGATCCCCAAAATGTATGTGTTATACTCCAGTATGAGTACAGTACATCTAAATATACGGTACAAACCTCTAAAATGTGTGTGCCATACCCACTGAGAGTACAGTATATCTAACTATAGGTTACTGTACTCTAAAATGTATGCCATAAACAGTAAGAATACAAATATCTAACTATATTGTACATATGTCTAAAATGTATGTCTAATACCCGATAAGAATAAAGTATATCGAACTATAGGGTACATATCTCTAAAATGTATAGGGTATACTCCAGTAAGAATACAGTATACGCACCTATATGGTACTGATCTCTAAAATGTATATATTATTTTCCAGTAAGACTACGATACATGTAACTATAGGGTATAGATCTCAAGAATGTATGATCCATAACCAGTAAGAGTACAGAATATTTAAATATCGGGTATAGATCTCCAAAATGTATTTATCATGCCCAGCAAGAGTACAGTATATCTAACTGTAGTTTACAAATCTCTAAAATGTATGTGTCATACCCAGTAACAATACAGTATATCTAGCTATAGGGTACAGATCCCCAAAATGTATGTGTTATACTCCAGTAAGAGTACAGTACCTCTAAATATACGGTACAAACCTCTAAAATGTATGTGCCATACCCACTGAGAGTACAGTATATCTAACTATAGGTTAGTGTACTCTAAAATGTATGCCATAAACAGTAAGAATACAAATATCTAACTATAGGGTACATATGTCTAAAATGTATGTCTAATACCCGATAAGAATAAAGTATATCGAACTATAGGGTACATATCTCTAAAATGTATAGGGTATACGCCAGTAAGAATACAGTATACGCACCTATATGGTACTGATCTCTAAAATGTATATGTTATTTTCCAGTAAGACTACGATACATGTAACTATAGGGTATAGATCTCAAGAATGTATGATCCATAACCAGTAAGAGTACAGAATATTTAAATATCGGGTATATGTCTCCAAAATGTATGTATCATGCCCAGCAAGAGTACAGTATATCTAACTGTAGAGTACAAATCTCTAAAATGTATGTGTCATACCCAGTAACAATACAGTATATCTAGCTATAGGGTACAGATCCCCAAAATGTATGTGTTATACTCCAGTAAGAGTACAGTACCTCTAAATATACGGTACAAACGTCTAAAATGTATGTGACATACCCACTGAGAGTACAGTATATCTAACTATAGGTTACTGTACTCTAAAATGTATGCCATAAACAGTAAGAATACAAATATCGAAATATAGGGTACATATGTCTAAAATGTATGTCTAATACCCGATAAGAATAAAGTATATCGAACTATAGGGTACATATCTCTAAAATGTATAGGGTATACGCCAGTAAGAATACAGTATATGCACCTATATGGTACTGATCTCTAAAATGTATATGCTATTTTCCAGTAAGACTACGATACATGTAACTATAGGGCATAGATCTCAAGAATGTATGATCCATAACCAGTAAGAGTACAGAATATTTAAATATCGGGTATAGATCTCCAAAATGTATGTATCATGCCCAGCAAGAGTACAGTATATCTAACTGTAGGGTACAAATCTCTAAAATGTATGTGTCATACCCAGTAACAATACAGTATATCTAGCTATAGGGTATAGATCTCCAAAATGTATGTGTTATACTCCAGTAAGAGTACAGTACCTCTAAATATACGGTACAAACCTCTAAAATGTATGTGCCATACCCACTACTGTACTCTAAAATGTATGCCATAAACAGTAAGAATACAAATATCAAACTATAGGGTACATATGTCTAAAAAGTATGTCTAATACCCGATAAGAATAAAGTATATCGAACTATAGGGTACATATCTCTAAAATGTATAGGGTATACTCCAGTAAGAATACAGTATACGCACCTATATGGTACTGATCTCTAAAATGTATATATTATTTTCCAGTAAGACTACGATACATGTAACTATAGGGTATAGATCTCAAGAATGTATGATCCATAACCAGTAAGAGTACAGAATATTTAAATATCGGGTATAGATCTCAAAAATGTATGTATCATGCCCAGCAAGAGTACAGTATATCTAACTGTAGGGTACAAATCTCTAAAATGTATGTGTCATACCCAGTAACAATACAGTATATCTAGCTATAGGGTACAGATCCCCAAAATGTATGTGTTATACTCCAGTAAGAGTACAGTACCTCTAAATATACGGTACAAACCTCTAAAATGTGTGTGCCATACCCACTGAGAGTACAGTATATCTAACTATAGGTTACTGTACTCTAAAATGTATGCCATAAACAGTAAGAAGACAAATATCTAACTATAGGGTACATATGTCTAAAATGTGTGTCTAATACCCGATAAGAATAAAGTATATCGAACTATAGGGTACATATCTCTAAAATGTATAGGGTATACGCCAGTAAGAATACAGTATACGCACCTATATGGTACTGATCTCTAAAATGTATATGTTATTTTCCAGTAAGACTACGATACATGTAACTATAGGGTATAGATCTCAAGAATGTATGATCCATAACCAGTAAGAGTACAGAATATTTAAATATCGGGTATAGATCTCCAAAATGTATGTATCATGCCCAGCAAGAGTACAGTACATCTAACTGTAGGGTACAAATCTCTAAAATGTATGTGTCATACCCAGTAACAATACAGTATATCTAGCTATAGGGTACAGATCACCAAAATGTATGTGTTATACTCCAGTAAGAGTACAGTACCTCTAAATATACGGTACAAACCTCTAAAATGTATGTGCCATACCCACTGAGAGTACAGTATATCTAACTATAGGTTACTGTACTCTAAAATGTATGCCATAAACAGTAAGAATACAAATATCAAACTATAGGGTACATATGTCTAAAAAGTATGTCTAATACCCGATAAGAATAAAGTATATCGAACTATAGGGTACATATCTCTAAAATGTATAGGGTATACTCCAGTAAGAATACAGTATACGCACCTATATGGTACTGATCTCTAAAATGTATATGTTTTTTTCTAGTAAGACTACGATACATGTAACTATAGGGTATAGATCTCAAGAATGTATGATCCATAACCAGTAAGAGTACAGAATATTTAAATATCGGGTATAGATCTCCAAAATGTATGTATTATGCCCAGTAGGAGTACAGTATATCTAACTGTAGGGTACTAATCTCTAAAATGTATGTGTCATACCCAGTAACAATACAGTATATCTAGCTATAGGGTACAGATCCCCAAAATGTATGTGTTATACTCCAGTAAGAGAACAGTACCTCTAAATATACGGTACAAACCTCTAAAATGTATGTGCCATACCCACTGAGAGTACAGTATATCTAACTATAGGTTACTGTACTCTAAAATGTATGCCATAAACAGTAAAAATACAAATATCTAACTATAGGGTACATATATCTAAAATGTGTGTCTAATACCCGATAAGAATAAAGTATATCGAACTATAGGGTACATATCTCTAAAATGTATAGGGTATACTCCAGTAAGAATACAGTATACGCGCCTATATGGTACTGATCTCTAAAATGTATATGTCATTTTCCAGTAAGACTACGATACATGTAACTATAGGGTATAGATCTCAAGAATGTATGATCCATAACCAGTAAGAGTACAGAATATTTAAATATCGGGTATATATCTCCAAAATGTATGTATCATGCCCAGCAAGAGTACAGTATATCTAACTGTAGGGTACAAATCTTTAAAATGTATGTGTCATATACAGTAACAATACAGTATATCTAGCTATAGGGTACTGATCCCCAAAATGTATGTGTTATACTCCAGTAAGAGTACAGTACCTCTAAATATACGGTACAAACCTCTAAAATGTATGTGCCATACCCACTGAGAGTACAGTATATCTAACTATAGGTTACTGTACTCAAAAATGTATGCCATAAACAGTAAGAATACAAATATCTAACTATAGGGTACATATGTCTAAAAAGTATGTCTAATACCCGATAAGAATAAAGTATATCGAACTATAGGGTACATATCTCTAAAATGTATAGGGTATACTCCAGTAAGAATACAGTATACGCACCTATATGGTACTGATCTCTAAAATGTATATATTATTTTCCAGTAAGACTACGATACATGTAACTATAGGGTATAGATCTCAAGAATGTATGATCCATAACCAGTAAGAGTACAGAATATTTAAATATCGGGTATAGATCTCCAAAATGTATTTATCATGCCCAGCAAGAGTACAGTATATCTAACTGTAGTTTACAAATCTCTAAAATGTATGTGTCATACCCAGTAACAATACAGTATATCTAGCTATAGGGTACAGATCCCCAAAATGTATGTGTTATACTCCAGTAAGAGTACAGTACCTCTAAATATACGGTACAAACCTCTAAAATGTATGTGCCATACCCACTGAGAGTACAGTATATCTAACTATAGGTTACTGTACTCTAAAATGTATGCCATAAACAGTAAGAATACAAATATCGAACTATAGGGTACATATGTCTAAAATGTATGTCTAATACCCGATAAGAATAAAGTATATCGAACTATAGGGTACATATCTCTAAAATGTATAGGGTATACTCCAGTAAGAATACAGTATACACACCTATATGGTACTGATCTCTAAAATGTATATGTTATTTTCCAGTAAGACTACGATACATGTAACTATAGGGTATAGATCTCAAGAATGTATGATCCATAACCAGTAAGAGTACAGAATATTTAAATATCGGGTATAGATCTCCAAAATGTATGTATCATGCCCAGCAAGAGTACAGTATATCTAACTGTAGGGTACAAATCTCTAAAATGTATGTGTCATACCCAGTAACAATACAGTATATCTAGCTATAGGGTACAGATCCCCAAAATGTATGTGTTATACTCCAGTATGAGTACAGTACATCTAAATATACGGTACAAACCTCTAAAATGTGTGTGCCATACCCACTGAGAGTACAGTATATCTAACTATAGGTTACTGTACTCTAAAATGTATGCCATAAACAGTAAGAATACAAATATCTAACTATATTGTACATATGTCTAAAATGTATGTCTAATACCCGATAAGAATAAAGTATATCGAACTATAGGGTACATATCTCTAAAATGTATAGGGTATACTCCAGTAAGAATACAGTATACGCACCTATATGGTACTGATCTCTAAAATGTATATATTATTTTCCAGTAAGACTACGATACATGTAACTATAGGGTATAGATCTCAAGAATGTATGATCCATAACCAGTAAGAGTACAGAATATTTAAATATCGGGTATAGATCTCCAAAATGTATTTATCATGCCCAGCAAGAGTACAGTATATCTAACTGTAGTTTACAAATCTCTAAAATGTATGTGTCATACCCAGTAACAATACAGTATATCTAGCTATAGGGTACAGATCCCCAAAATGTATGTGTTATACTCCAGTAAGAGTACAGTACCTCTAAATATACGGTACAAACCTCTAAAATGTATGTGCCATACCCACTGAGAGTACAGTATATCTAACTATAGGTTAGTGTACTCTAAAATGTATGCCATAAACAGTAAGAATACAAATATCTAACTATAGGGTACATATGTCTAAAATGTATGTCTAATACCCGATAAGAATAAAGTATATCGAACTATAGGGTACATATCTCTAAAATGTATAGGGTATACGCCAGTAAGAATACAGTATACGCACCTATATGGTACTGATCTCTAAAATGTATATGTTATTTTCCAGTAAGACTACGATACATGTAACTATAGGGTATAGATCTCAAGAATGTATGATCCATAACCAGTAAGAGTACAGAATATTTAAATATCGGGTATATGTCTCCAAAATGTATGTATCATGCCCAGCAAGAGTACAGTATATCTAACTGTAGAGTACAAATCTCTAAAATGTATGTGTCATACCCAGTAACAATACAGTATATCTAGCTATAGGGTACAGATCCCCAAAATGTATGTGTTATACTCCAGTAAGAGTACAGTACCTCTAAATATACGGTACAAACGTCTAAAATGTATGTGACATACCCACTGAGAGTACAGTATATCTAACTATAGGTTACTGTACTCTAAAATGTATGCCATAAACAGTAAGAATACAAATATCGAACTATAGGGTACATATGTCTAAAATGTATGTCTAATACCCGATAAGAATAAAGTATATCGAACTATAGGGTACATATCTCTAAAATGTATAGGGTATACTCCAGTAAGAATACAGTATACACACCTATATGGTACTCATCTCTAAAATGTATATGTTATTTTCCAGTAAGACTACGATACATGTAACTATAGGGTATAGATCTCAAGAATGTATGATCCATAACCAGTAAGAGTACAGAATATTTAAATATCGGGTATAGATCTCCAAAATGTATGTATCATGCCCAGCAAGAGTACAGTATATCTAACTGTAGGGTACAAATCTCTAAAATGTATGTGTCATACCCAGTAACAATACAGTATATCTAGCTATAGGGTACAGATCCCCAAAATGTATGTGTTATACTCCAGTAAGAGTACAGTACCTCTAAATATACGGTACAAACCTCTAAAATGTATGTGCCATACCCACTGAGAGTACAGTATATCTAACTATAGGTTACTGTACTCTAAAATGTATGCCATAAACAGTAAGAATACAAATATCTAACTATAGGGTACATATGTCTAAAATGTATGTCTAATACCCGATAAGAATAAAGTATATCGAACTATAGGGTACATATCTCTAAAATGTATAGGGTATACTCCAGTAAGAATACAGTATACGCACCTATATGGTACTGATCTCTAAAATGTATATGTTATTTTCCAGTAAGACTACGATACATGTAACTATAGGGTATAGATCTCAAGAATGTATGATCCATAACCAGTAAGAGTACAGAATATTTAAATATCGGGTATATGTCTCCAAAATGTATGTATCATGCCCAGCAAGAGTACAGTATATCTAACTGTAGGGTACAAATCTCTAAAATGTATGTGTCATACCCAGTAACAATACAGTATATCTAGCTATAGGGTACAGATCCCCAAAATGTATGTGTTATACTCCAGTAAGAGTACAGTACCTCTAAATATACGGTACAAACGTCTAAAATGTATGTGAGATACCCACTGAGAGTACAGTATATCTAACTATAGGTTACTGTACTCTAAAATGTATGCCATAAACAGTAAGAATACAAATATCGAAATATAGGGTACATATGTCTAAAATGTATGTCTAATACCCGATAAGAATAAAGTATATCGAACTATAGGGTACATATCTCTAAAATGTATAGGGTATACGCCAGTAAGAATACAGTATATGCACCTATATGGTACTGATCTCTAAAATGTATATGCTATTTTCCAGTAAGACTACGATACATGTAACTATAGGGCATAGATCTCAAGAATGTATGATCCATAACCAGTAAGAGTACAGAATATTTAAATATCGGGTATAGATCTCCAAAATGTATGTATCATGCCCAGCAAGAGTACAGTATATCTAACTGTAGGGTACAAATCTCTAAAATGTATGTGTCATACCCAGTAACAATACAGTATATCTAGCTATAGGGTATAGATCTCCAAAATGTATGTGTTATACTCCAGTAAGAGTACAGTACCTCTAAATATACGGTACAAACCTCTAAAATGTATGTGCCATACCCACTACTGTACTCTAAAATGTATGCCATAAACAGTAAGAATACAAATATCAAACTATAGGGTACATATGTCTAAAAAGTATGTCTAATACCCGATAAGAATAAAGTATATCGAACTATAGGGTACATATCTCTAAAATGTATAGGGTATACTCCAGTAAGAATACAGTATACGCACCTATATGGTACTGATCTCTAAAATGTATATATTATTTTCCAGTAAGACTACGATACATGTAACTATAGGGTATAGATCTCAAGAATGTATGATCCATAACCAGTAAGAGTACAGAATATTTAAATATCGGGTATAGATCTCAAAAATGTATGTATCATGCCCAGCAAGAGTACAGTATATCTAACTGTAGGGTACAAATCTCTAAAATGTATGTGTCATACCCAGTAACAATACAGTATATCTAGCTATAGGGTACAGATCCCCAAAATGTATGTGTTATACTCCAGTAAGAGTACAGTACCTCTAAATATACGGTACAAACCTCTAAAATGTATGTGCCATACCCACTGAGAGTACAGTATATCTAACTATAGGTTACTGTACTCTAAAATGTATGCCATAAACAGTAAGAAGACAAATATCTAACTATAGGGTACATATGTCTAAAATGTGTGTCTAATACCCGAGAAGAATAAAGTATATCGAACTATAGGGTACATATCTCTAAAATGTATAGGGTATACGCCAGTAAGAATACAGTATACGCACCTATATGGTACTGATCTCTAAAATGTATATGTTATTTTCCAGTAAGACTACGATACATGTAACTATAGGGTATAGATCTCAAGAATGTATGATCCATAACCAGTAAGAGTACAGAATATTTAAATATCGGGTATAGATCTCCAAAATGTATGTATCATGCCCAGCAAGAGTACATGTACATCTAACTGTAGGGTACAAATCTCTAAAATGTATGTGTCATACCCAGTAACAATACAGTATATCTAGCTATAGGGTACAGATCACCAAAATGTATGTGTTATACTCCAGTAAGAGTACAGTACCTCTAAATATACGGTACAAACCTCTAAAATGTATGTGCCATACCCACTGAGAGTACAGTATATCTAACTATAGGTTACTGTACTCTAAAATGTATGCCATAAACAGTAAGAATACAAATATCAAACTATAGGGTACATATGTCTAAAAAGTATGTCTAATACCCGATAAGAATAAAGTATATCGAACTATAGGGTACATATCTCTAAAATGTATAGGGTATACTCCAGTAAGAATACAGTATACGCACCTATATGGTACTGATCTCTAAAATGTATATGTTTTTTTCTAGTAAGACTACGATACATGTAACTATAGGGTATAGATCTCAAGAATGTATGATCCATAACCAGTAAGAGTACAGAATATTTAAATATCGGGTATAGATCTCCAAAATGTATGTATTATGCCCAGTAGGAGTACAGTATATCTAACTGTAGGGTACTAATCTCTAAAATGTATGTGTCATACCCAGTAACAATACAGTATATCTAGCTATAGGGTACAGATCCCCAAAATGTATGTGTTATACTCCAGTAAGAGAACAGTACCTCTAAATATACGGTACAAACCTCTAAAATGTATGTGCCATACCCACTGAGAGTACAGTATATCTAACTATAGGTTACTGTACTCTAAAATGTATGCCATAAACAGTAAAAATACAAATATCTAACTATAGGGTACATATATCTAAAATGTGTGTCTAATACCCGATAAGAATAAAGTATATCGAACTATAGGGTACATATCTCTAAAATGTATAGGGTATACTCCAGTAAGAATACAGTATACGCGCCTATATGGTACTGATCTCTAAAATGTATATGTCATTTTCCAGTAAGACTACGATACATGTAACTATAGGGTATAGATCTCAAGAATGTATGATCCATAACCAGTAAGAGTACAGAATATTTAAATATCGGGTATATATCTCCAAAATGTATGTATCATGCCCAGCAAGAGTACAGTATATCTAACTGTAGGGTACAAATCTTTAAAATGTATGTGTCATACACAGTAACAATACAGTATATCTAGCTATAGGGTACTGATCCCCAAAATGTATGTGTTATACTCCAGTAAGAGTACAGTACCTCTAAATATACGGTACAAACCTCAAAAATGTATGTGCCATACCCACTGAGAGTACAGTATATCTAACTATAGGTTACTGTACTCAAAAATGTATGCCATAAACAGTAAGAATACAAATATCTAACTATAGGGTACATATGTCTAAAAAGTATGTCTAATACCCGATAAGAATAAAGTATATCGAACTATAGGGTACATATCTCTAAAATGTATAGGGTATACTCCAGTAAGAATACAGTATACGCACCTATATGGTACTGATCTCTAAAATGTATATATTATTTTCCAGTAAGACTACGATACATGTAACTATAGGGTATAGATCTCAAGAATGTATGATCCATAACCAGTAAGAGTACAGAATATTTAAATATCGGGTATAGATCTCCAAAATGTATTTATCATGCCCAGCAAGAGTACAGTATATCTAACTGTAGTTTACAAATCTCTAAAATGTATGTGTCATACCCAGTAACAATACAGTATATCTAGCTATAGGGTACAGATCCCCAAAATGTATGTGTTATACTCCAGTAAGAGTACAGTACCTCTAAATATACGGTACAAACCTCTAAAATGTATGTGCCATACCCACTGAGAGTACAGTATATCTAACTATAGGTTACTGTACTCTAAAATGTATGCCATAAACAGTAAGAATACAAATATCGAACTATAGGGTACATATGTCTAAAATGTATGTCTAATACCCGATAAGAATAAAGTATATCGAACTATAGGGTACATATCTCTAAAATGTATAGGGTATACTCCAGTAAGAATACAGTAAACACACCTATATGGTACTGATCTCTAAAATGTATATGTTATTTTCCAGTAAGACTACGATACATGTAACTATAGGGTATAGATCTCAAGAATGTATGATCCATAAACAGTAAGAGTACAGAATATTTAAATATCGGGTATAGATCTCCAAAATGTATGTATCATGCCCAGCAAGAGTACAGTATATCTAACTGTAGGGTACAAATCTCTAAAATGTATGTGTCATACCCAGTAACAATACAGTATATCTAGCTATAGGGTACAGATCCCCAAAATGTATGTGTTATACTCCAGTATGAGTACAGTACATCTAAATATACGGTACAAACCTCTAAAATGTGTGTGCCATACCCACTGAGAGTACAGTATATCTAACTATAGGTTACTGTACTCTAAAATGTATGCCATAAACAGTAAGAATACAAATATCTAACTATATTGTACATATGTCTAAAATGTATGTCTAATACCCGATAAGAATAAAGTATATCGAACTATAGGGTACATATCTCTAAAATGTATAGGGTATACTCCAGTAAGAATACAGTATACGCACCTATATGGTACTGATCTCTAAAATGTATATATTATTTTCCAGTAAGACTACGATACATGTAACTATAGGGTATAGATCTCAAGAATGTATGATCCATAACCAGTAAGAGTACAGAATATTTAAATATCGGGTATAGATCTCCAAAATGTATTTATCATGCCCAGCAAGAGTACAGTATATCTAACTGTAGTTTACAAATCTCTAAAATGTATGTGTCATACCCAGTAACAATACAGTATATCTAGCTATAGGGTACAGATCCCCAAAATGTATGTGTTATACTCCAGTAAGAGTACAGTACCTCTAAATATACGGTACAAACCTCTAAAATGTATGTGCCATACCCACTGAGAGTACAGTATATCTAACTATAGGTTAGTGTACTCTAAAATGTATGCCATAAACAGTAAGAATACAAATATCTAACTATAGGGTACATATGTCTAAAATGTATGTCTAATACCCGATAAGAATAAAGTATATCGAACTATAGGGTACATATCTCTAAAATGTATAGGGTATACGCCAGTAAGAATACAGTATACGCACCTATATGGTACTGATCTCTAAAATGTATATGTTATTTTCCAGTAAGACTACGATACATGTAACTATAGGGTATAGATCTCAAGAATGTATGATCCATAACCAGTAAGAGTACAGAATATTTAAATATCGGGTATATGTCTCCAAAATGTATGTATCATGCCCAGCAAGAGTACAGTATATCTAACTGTAGAGTACAAATCTCTAAAATGTATGTGTCATACCCAGTAACAATACAGTATATCTAGCTATAGGGTACAGATCCCCAAAATGTATGTGTTATACTCCAGTAAGAGTACAGTACCTCTAAATATACGGTACAAACGTCTAAAATGTATGTGACATACCCACTGAGAGTACAGTATATCTAACTATAGGTTACTGTACTCTAAAATGTATGCCATAAACAGTAAGAATACAAATATCGAACTATAGGGTACATATGTCTAAAATGTATGTCTAATACCCGATAAGAATAAAGTATATCGAACTATAGGGTACATATCTCTAAAATGTATAGGGTATACTCCAGTAAGAATACAGTATACACACCTATATGGTACTCATCTCTAAAATGTATATGTTATTTTCCAGTAAGACTACGATACATGTAACTATAGGGTATAGATCTCAAGAATGTATGATCCATAACCAGTAAGAGTACAGAATATTTAAATATCGGGTATAGATCTCCAAAATGTATGTATCATGCCCAGCAAGAGTACAGTATATCTAACTGTAGGGTACAAATCTCTAAAATGTATGTGTCATACCCAGTAACAATACAGTATATCTAGCTATAGGGTACAGATCCCCAAAATGTATGTGTTATACTCCAGTAAGAGTACAGTACCTCTAAATATACGGTACAAACCTCTAAAATGTATGTGCCATACCCACTGAGAGTACAGTATATCTAACTATAGGTTACTGTACTCTAAAATGTATGCCATAAACAGTAAGAATACAAATATCTAACTATAGGGTAAATATGTCTAAAATGTATGTCTAATACCCGATAAGAATAAAGTATATCGAACTATAGGGTACATATCTCTAAAATGTATAGGGTATACTCCAGTAAGAATACAGTATACGCACCTATATGGTACTGATCTCTAAAATGTATATGTTATTTTCCAGTAAGACTACGATACATGTAACTATAGGGTATAGATCTCAAGAATGTATGATCCATAACCAGTAAGAGTACAGAATATTTAAATATCGGGTATATGTCTCCAAAATGTATGTATCATGCCCAGCAAGAGTACAGTATATCTAACTGTAGGGTACAAATCTCTAAAATGTATGTGTCATACCCAGTAACAATACAGTATATCTAGCTATAGGGTACAGATCCCCAAAATGTATGTGTTATACTCCAGTAAGAGTACAGTACCTCTAAATATACGGTACAAACGTCTAAAATGTATGTGAGATACCCACTGAGAGTACAGTATATCTAACTATAGGTTACTGTACTCTAAAATGTATGCCATAAACAGTAAGAATACAAATATCGAAATATAGGGTACATATGTCTAAAATGTATGTCTAATACCCGATAAGAATAAAGTATATCGAACTATAGGGTACATATCTCTAAAATGTATAGGGTATACGCCAGTAAGAATACAGTATATGCACCTATATGGTACTGATCTCTAAAATGTATATGCTATTTTCCAGTAAGACTACGATACATGTAACTATAGGGCATAGATCTCAAGAATGTATGATCCATAACCAGTAAGAGTACAGAATATTTAAATATCGGGTATAGATCTCCAAAATGTATGTATCATGCCCAGCAAGAGTACAGTATATCTAACTGTAGGGTACAAATCTCTAAAATGTATGTGTCATACCCAGTAACAATACAGTATATCTAGCTATAGGTTATAGATCTCCAAAATGTATGTGTTATACTCCAGTAAGAGTACAGTACCTCTAAATATACGGTACAAACCTCTAAAATGTATGTGCCATACCCACTACTGTAATCTAAAATGTATGCCATAAACAGTAAGAATACAAATATCAAACTATAGGGTACATATGTCTAAAAAGTATGTCTAATACCCGATAAGAATAAAGTATATCGAACTATAGGGTACATATCTCTAAAATGTATAGGGTATACTCCAGTAAGAATACAGTATACGCACCTATATGGTACTGATCTCTAAAATGTATATATTATTTTCCAGTAAGACTACGATACATGTAACTATAGGGTATAGATCTCAAGAATGTATGATCCATAACCAGTAAGAGTACAGAATATTTAAATATCGGGTATAGATCTCAAAAATGTATGTATCATGCCCAGCAAGAGTACAGTATATCTAACTGTAGGGTACAAATCTCTAAAATGTATGTGTCATACCCAGTAACAATACAGTATATCTAGCTATAGGGTACAGATCCCCAAAATGTATGTGTTATACTCCAGTAAGAGTACAGTACCTCTAAATATACGGTACAAACCTCTAAAATGTATGTGCCATACCCACTGAGAGTACAGTATATCTAACTATAGGTTACTGTACTCTAAAATGTATGCCATAAACAGTAAGAAGACAAATATCTAACTATAGGGTACATATGTCTAAAATGTGTGTCTAATACCCGATAAGAATAAAGTATATCGAACTATAGGGTACATATCTCTAAAATGTATAGGGTATACGCCAGTAAGAATACAGTATACGCACCTATATGGTACTGATCTCTAAAATGTATATGTTATTTTCCAGTAAGACTACGATACATGTAACTATAGGGTATAGATCTCAAGAATGTATGATCCATAACCAGTAAGAGTACAGAAT
The DNA here is from genome assembly GCA_028554795.2 of Sinohyriopsis cumingii. Taxonomy (NCBI): domain Eukaryota; kingdom Metazoa; phylum Mollusca; class Bivalvia; order Unionida; family Unionidae; genus Sinohyriopsis; species Sinohyriopsis cumingii. The sequence continues at coordinate 56,479,937 of CM068837.1, forward strand.
ATTTAAATATCGGGTATAGATCTCCAAAATGTATGTATCATGCCCAGCAAGAGTACAGTACATCTAACTGTAGGGTACAAATCTCTAAAATGTATGTGTCATACCCAGTAACAATACAGTATATCTAGCTATAGGGTACAGATCACCAAAATGTATGTGTTATACTCCAGTAAGAGTACAGTACCTCTAAATATACGGTACAAACCTCTAAAATGTATGTGCCATACCCACTGAGAGTACAGTATATCTAACTATAGGTTACTGTACTCTAAAATGTATGCCATAAACAGTAAGAATACAAATATCAAACTATAGGGTACATATGTCTAAAAAGTATGTCTAATACCCGATAAGAATAAAGTATATCGAACTATAGGGTACATATCTCTAAAATGTATAGGGTATACTCCAGTAAGAATACAGTATACGCACCTATATGGTACTGATCTCTAAAATGTATATGTTTTTTTCTAGTAAGACTACGATACATGTAACTATAGGGTATAGATCTCAAGAATGTATGATCCATAACCAGTAAGAGTACAGAATATTTAAATATCGGGTATAGATCTCCAAAATGTATGTATTATGCCCAGTAGGAGTACAGTATATCTAACTGTAGGGTACTAATCTCTAAAATGTATGTGTCATACCCAGTAACAATACAGTATATCTAGCTATAGGGTACAGATCCCCAAAATGTATGTGTTATACTCCAGTAAGAGAACAGTACCTCTAAATATACGGTACAAACCTCTAAAATGTATGTGCCATACCCACTGAGAGTACAGTATATCTAACTATAGGTTACTGTACTCTAAAATGTATGCCATAAACAGTAAAAATACAAATATCTAACTATAGGGTACATATATCTAAAATGTGTGTCTAATACCCGATAAGAATAAAGTATATCGAACTATAGGGTACATATCTCTAAAATGTATAGGGTATACTCCAGTAAGAATACAGTATACGCACCTATATGGTACTGATCTCTAAAATGTATATGTCATTTTCCAGTAAGACTACGATACATGTAACTATAGGGTATAGATCTCAAGAATGTATGATCCATAACCAGTAAGAGTACAGAATATTTAAATATCGGGTATATATCTCCAAAATGTATGTATCATGCCCAGCAAGAGTACAGTATATCTAACTGTAGGGTACAAATCTTTAAAATGTATGTGTCATACACAGTAACAATACAGTATATCTAGCTATAGGGTACTGATCCCCAAAATGTATGTGTTATACTCCAGTAAGAGTACAGTACCTCTAAATATACGGTACAAACCTCTAAAATGTATGTGCCATACCCACTGAGAGTACAGTATATCTAACTATAGGTTACTGTACTCAAAAATGTATGCCATAAACAGTAAGAATACAAATATCTAACTATAGGGTACATATGTCTAAAAAGTATGTCTAATACCCGATAAGAATAAAGTATATCGAACTATAGGGTACATATCTCTAAAATGTATAGGGTATACTCCAGTAAGAATACAGTATACGCACCTATATGGTACTGATCTCTAAAATGTATATATTATTTTCCAGTAAGACTACGATACATGTAACTATAGGGTATAGATCTCAAGAATGTATGATCCATAACCAGTAAGAGTACAGAATATTTAAATATCGGGTATAGATCTCCAAAATGTATTTATCATGCCCAGCAAGAGTACAGTATATCTAACTGTAGTTTACAAATCTCTAAAATGTATGTGTCATACCCAGTAACAATACAGTATATCTAGCTATAGGGTACAGATCCCCAAAATGTATGTGTTATACTCCAGTAAGAGTACAGTACCTCTAAATATACGGTACAAACCTCTAAAATGTATGTGCCATACCCACTGAGAGTACAGTATATCTAACTATAGGTTACTGTACTCTAAAATGTATGCCATAAACAGTAAGAATACAAATATCGAACTATAGGGTACATATGTCTAAAATGTATGTCTAATACCCGATAAGAATAAAGTATATCGAACTATAGGGTACATATCTCTAAAATGTATAGGGTATACTCCAGTAAGAATACAGTATACACACCTATATGGTACTGATCTCTAAAATGTATATGTTATTTTCCAGTAAGACTACGATACATGTAACTATAGGGTATAGATCTCAAGAATGTATGATCCATAACCAGTAAGAGTACAGAATATTTAAATATCGGGTATAGATCTCCAAAATGTATGTATCATGCCCAGCAAGAGTACAGTATATCTAACTGTAGGGTACAAATCTCTAAAATGTATGTGTCATACCCAGTAACAATACAGTATATCTAGCTATAGGGTACAGATCCCCAAAATGTATGTGTTATACTCCAGTATGAGTACAGTACATCTAAATATACGGTACAAACCTCTAAAATGTGTGTGCCATACCCACTGAGAGTACAGTATATCTAACTATAGGTTACTGTACTCTAAAATGTATGCCATAAACAGTAAGAATACAAATATCTAACTATATTGTACATATGTCTAAAATGTATGTCTAATACCCGATAAGAATAAAGTATATCGAACTATAGGGTACATATCTCTAAAATGTATAGGGTATACTCCAGTAAGAATACAGTATACGCACCTATATGGTACTGATCTCTAAAATGTATATATTATTTTCCAGTAAGACTACGATACATGTAACTATAGGGTATAGATCTCAAGAATGTATGATCCATAACGAGTAAGAGTACAGAATATTTAAATATCGGGTATAGATCTCCAAAATGTATTTATCATGCCCAGCAAGAGTACAGTATATCTAACTGTAGTTTACAAATCTCTAAAATGTATGTGTCATACCCAGTAACAATACAGTATATCTAGCTATAGGGTACAGATCCCCAAAATGTATGTGTTATACTCCAGTAAGAGTACAGTACCTCTAAATATACGGTACAAACCTCTAAAATGTATGTGCCATACCCACTGAGAGTACAGTATATCTAACTATAGGTTACTGTACTCTAAAATGTATGCCATAAACAGTAAGAATACAAATATCTAACTATAGGGTACATATGTCTAAAATGTATGTCTAATACCCGATAAGAATAAAGTATATCGAACTATAGGGTACATATCCCTAAAATGTATAGGGTATACGCCAGTAAGAATACAGTATACGCACCTATATGGTACTGATCTCTAAAATGTATATGTTATTTTCCAGTAAGACTACGATACATGTAACTATAGGGTATAGATCTCAAGAATGTATGATCCATAACCAGTAAGAGTACAGAATATTTAAATATCGGGTATATGTCTCCAAAATGTATGTATCATGCCCAGCAAGAGTACAGTATATCTAACTGTAGAGTACAAATCTCTAAAATGTATGTGTCATACCCAGTAACAATACAGTATATCTAGCTATAGGGTACAGATCCCCAAAATGTATGTGTTATACTCCAGTAAGAGTACAGTACCTCTAAATATACGGTACAAACGTCTAAAATGTATGTGAGATACCCACTGAGAGTACAGTATATCTAACTATAGGTTACTGTACTCTAAAATGTATGCCATAAACAGTAAGAATACAAATATCGAACTATAGGGTACATATGTCTAAAATGTATGTCTAATACCCGATAAGAATAAAGTATATCGAACTATAGGGTACATATCTCTAAAATGTATAGGGTATACTCCAGTAAGAATACAGTATACACACCTATATGGTACTCATCTCTAAAATGTATATGTTATTTTCCAGTAAGACTACGATACATGTAACTATAGGGTATAGATCTCAAGAATGTATGATCCATAACCAGTAAGAGTACAGAATATTTAAATATCGGGTATAGATCTCCAAAATGTATGTATCATGCCCAGCAAGAGTACAGTATATCTAACTGTAGGGTACAAATCTCTAAAATGTATGTGTCATACCCAGTAACAATACAGTATATCTAGCTATAGGGTACAGATCCCCAAAATGTATGTGTTATACTCCAGTATGAGTACAGTACATCTAAATATACGGTACAAACCTCTAAAATGTGTGTGCCATACCCACTGAGAGTACAGTATATCTAACTATAGGTTACTGTACTCTAAAATGTATGCCATAAACAGTAAGAATACAAATATCTAACTATATTGTACATATGTCTAAAATGTATGTCTAATACCCGATAAGAATAAAGTATATCGAACTATAGGGTACATATCTCTAAAATGTATAGGGTATACTCCAGTAAGAATACAGTATACGCACCTATATGGTACTGATCTCTAAAATGTATATGTTATTTTCCAGTAAGACTACGATACATGTAACTATAGGATATAGATCTCAAGAATGTATGATCCATAACCAGTAAGAGTACAGAATATTTAAATATCGGGTATATATCTCCAAAATGTATGTATCATGCCCAGCAAGAGTACAGTATATCTAACTGTAGGGTACAAATCTCTAAAATGTATGTGTCATACCCAGTAACAATACAGTATATCTAGCTATAGGGAACAGATCCCCAAAATGTATGTGTTATACTGCAGTATGAGTACAGTACCTCTAAATATACGGTATAAACCTCTAAAATGTGTGTGCCATACCCACTTAGAGTACAGTATATCTAACTATAGGTTACTGTACTCTAAAATGTATGCCATAAACAGTAAGATTACAAATATCTAAATATAGGGTACATATGTCTAAAATGTATGTCTAATACCCGATAAGAATAAAGTATATCGAACTATAGGGTACATATCTCTAAAATGTATAGGGTATACGCCAGTAAGAATACAGTATACGCACCTATATGGTACTGATCTCTAAAATGTAGATGTTATTTTCCAGTAAGACTACGATACATGTAACTATAGGGTATAGATCTCAAGAATGTATGATCCATAACCAGTAAGAGTACAGAATATTTAAATATCGGGTATATATCTCCAAAATGTATGTATCATGCCCAGCAAGAGTATAGTATATCTAACTGTAGGGTACAGATCTCTAAAATGTATGTCATACCCAGTAACAATTCAGTATATCTAGCTATAGGGTACAGATCCCCAAAATGTATGTGTTATACTCCAGTAAGAGTACAGTACCTCTAAATATACGGTACAAACCTCTAAAATGTGTGTGCCATACCCACTGAGAGTACAGTATATCTAACTATAGGTTACTGTACTCTAAAATGTATGCCATAAACAGTAAGAATACAAATATCTAACTATAGGGTACATATGTCTAAAATGTATGTCTAATACCCGATAAGAATAAAGTATATCGAACTATAGGGTACATATCTCTAAAATGTATAGGGTATACTCCAGTAAGAATACAGTAAACACACCTATATGGTACTGATCTCTAAAATGTATATGTTATTTTCCAGTAAGACTACGATACATGTAACTATAGGGTATAGATCTCAAGAATGTATGATCCATAAACAGTAAGAGTACAGAATATTTAAATATCGGGTATAGATCTCCAAAATGTATGTATCATGCCCAGCAAGAGTACAGTATATCTAACTGTAGGGTACAAATCTCTAAAATGTATGTGTCATACCCAGTAACAATACAGTATATCTAGCTATAGGGTACAGATCCCCAAAATGTATGTGTTATACTCCAGTATGAGTACAGTACATCTAAATATACGGTACAAACCTCTAAAATGTGTGTGCCATACCCACTGAGAGTACAGTATATCTAACTATAGGTTACTGTACTCTAAAATGTATGCCATAAACAGTAAGAATACAAATATCTAACTATATTGTACATATGTCTAAAATGTATGTCTAATACCCGATAAGAATAAAGTATATCGAACTATAGGGTACATATCTCTAAAATGTATAGGGTATACTCCAGTAAGAATACAGTATACGCACCTATATGGTACTGATCTCTAAAATGTATATATTATTTTCCAGTAAGACTACGATACATGTAACTATAGGGTATAGATCTCAAGAATGTATGATCCATAACCAGTAAGAGTACAGAATATTTAAATATCGGGTATAGATCTCCAAAATGTATTTATCATGCCCAGCAAGAGTACAGTATATCTAACTGTAGTTTACAAATCTCTAAAATGTATGTGTCATACCCAGTAACAATACAGTATATCTAGCTATAGGGTACAGATCCCCAAAATGTATGTGTTATACTCCAGTAAGAGTACAGTACCTCTAAATATACGGTACAAACCTCTAAAATGTATGTGCCATACCCACTGAGAGTACAGTATATCTAACTATAGGTTAGTGTACTCTAAAATGTATGCCATAAACAGTAAGAATACAAATATCTAACTATAGGGTACATATGTCTAAAATGTATGTCTAATACCCGATAAGAATAAAGTATATCGAACTATAGGGTACATATCTCTAAAATGTATAGGGTATACGCCAGTAAGAATACAGTATACGCACCTATATGGTACTGATCTCTAAAATGTATATGTTATTTTCCAGTAAGACTACGATACATGTAACTATAGGGTATAGATCTCAAGAATGTATGATCCATAACCAGTAAGAGTACAGAATATTTAAATATCGGGTATATGTCTCCAAAATGTATGTATCATGCCCAGCAAGAGTACAGTATATCTAACTGTAGAGTACAAATCTCTAAAATGTATGTGTCATACCCAGTAACAATACAGTATATCTAGCTATAGGGTACAGATCCCCAAAATGTATGTGTTATACTCCAGTAAGAGTACAGTACCTCTAAATATACGGTACAAACGTCTAAAATGTATGTGACATACCCACTGAGAGTACAGTATATCTAACTATAGGTTACTGTACTCTAAAATGTATGCCATAAACAGTAAGAATACAAATATCGAACTATAGGGTACATATGTCTAAAATGTATGTCTAATACCCGATAAGAATAAAGTATATCGAACTATAGGGTACATATCTCTAAAATGTATAGGGTATACTCCAGTAAGAATACAGTATACACACCTATATGGTACTCATCTCTAAAATGTATATGTTATTTTCCAGTAAGACTACGATACATGTAACTATAGGGTATAGATCTCAAGAATGTATGATCCATAACCAGTAAGAGTACAGAATATTTAAATATCGGGTATAGATCTCCAAAATGTATGTATCATGCCCAGCAAGAGTACAGTATATCTAACTGTAGGGTACAAATCTCTAAAATGTATGTGTCATACCCAGTAACAATACAGTATATCTAGCTATAGGGTACAGATCCCCAAAATGTATGTGTTATACTCCAGTAAGAGTACAGTACCTCTAAATATACGGTACAAACCTCTAAAATGTATGTGCCATACCCACTGAGAGTACAGTATATCTAACTATAGGTTACTGTACTCTAAAATGTATGCCATAAACAGTAAGAATACAAATATCTAACTATAGGGTAAATATGTCTAAAATGTATGTCTAATACCCGATAAGAATAAAGTATATCGAACTATAGGGTACATATCTCTAAAATGTATAGGGTATACTCCAGTAAGAATACAGTATACGCACCTATATGGTACTGATCTCTAAAATGTATATGTTATTTTCCAGTAAGACTACGATACATGTAACTATAGGGTATAGATCTCAAGAATGTATGATCCATAACCAGTAAGAGTACAGAATATTTAAATATCGGGTATATGTCTCCAAAATGTATGTATCATGCCCAGCAAGAGTACAGTATATCTAACTGTAGGGTACAAATCTCTAAAATGTATGTGTCATACCCAGTAACAATACAGTATATCTAGCTATAGGGTACAGATCCCCAAAATGTATGTGTTATACTCCAGTAAGAGTACAGTACCTCTAAATATACGGTACAAACGTCTAAAATGTATGTGAGATACCCACTGAGAGTACAGTATATCTAACTATAGGTTACTGTACTCTAAAATGTATGCCATAAACAGTAAGAATACAAATATCGAAATATAGGGTACATATGTCTAAAATGTATGTCTAATACCCGATAAGAATAAAGTATATCGAACTATAGGGTACATATCTCTAAAATGTATAGGGTATACGCCAGTAAGAATACAGTATATGCACCTATATGGTACTGATCTCTAAAATGTATATGCTATTTTCCAGTAAGACTACGATACATGTAACTATAGGGCATAGATCTCAAGAATGTATGATCCATAACCAGTAAGAGTACAGAATATTTAAATATCGGGTATAGATCTCCAAAATGTATGTATCATGCCCAGCAAGAGTACAGTATATCTAACTGTAGGGTACAAATCTCTAAAATGTATGTGTCATACCCAGTAACAATACAGTATATCTAGCTATAGGTTATAGATCTCCAAAATGTATGTGTTATACTCCAGTAAGAGTACAGTACCTCTAAATATACGGTACAAACCTCTAAAATGTATGTGCCATACCCACTACTGTAATCTAAAATGTATGCCATAAACAGTAAGAATACAAATATCAAACTATAGGGTACATATGTCTAAAAAGTATGTCTAATACCCGATAAGAATAAAGTATATCGAACTATAGGGTACATATCTCTAAAATGTATAGGGTATACTCCAGTAAGAATACAGTATACGCACCTATATGGTACTGATCTCTAAAATGTATATATTATTTTCCAGTAAGACTACGATACATGTAACTATAGGGTATAGATCTCAAGAATGTATGATCCATAACCAGTAAGAGTACAGAATATTTAAATATCGGGTATAGATCTCAAAAATGTATGTATCATGCCCAGCAAGAGTACAGTATATCTAACTGTAGGGTACAAATCTCTAAAATGTATGTGTCATACCCAGTAACAATACAGTATATCTAGCTATAGGGTACAGATCCCCAAAATGTATGTGTTATACTCCAGTAAGAGTACAGTACCTCTAAATATACGGTACAAACCTCTAAAATGTATGTGCCATACCCACTGAGAGTACAGTATATCTAACTATAGGTTACTGTACTCTAAAATGTATGCCATAAACAGTAAGAAGACAAATATCTAACTATAGGGTACATATGTCTAAAATGTGTGTCTAATACCCGATAAGAATAAAGTATATCGAACTATAGGGTACATATCTCTAAAATGTATAGGGTATACGCCAGTAAGAATACAGTATACGCACCTATATGGTACTGATCTCTAAAATGTATATGTTATTTTCCAGTAAGACTACGATACATGTAACTATAGGGTATAGATCTCAAGAATGTATGATCCATAACCAGTAAGAGTACAGAATATTTAAATATCGGGTATAGATCTCCAAAATGTATGTATCATGCCCAGCAAGAGTACAGTACATCTAACTGTAGGGTACAAATCTCTAAAATGTATGTGTCATACCCAGTAACAATACAGTATATCTAGCTATAGGGTACAGATCACCAAAATGTATGTGTTATACTCCAGTAAGAGTACAGTACCTCTAAATATACGGTACAAACCTCTAAAATGTATGTGCCATACCCACTGAGAGTACAGTATATCTAACTATAGGTTACTGTACTCTAAAATGTATGCCATAAACAGTAAGAATACAAATATCAAACTATAGGGTACATATGTCTAAAAAGTATGTCTAATACCCGATAAGAATAAAGTATATCGAACTATAGGGTACATATCTCTAAAATGTATAGGGTATACTCCAGTAAGAATACAGTATACGCACCTATATGGTACTGATCTCTAAAATGTATATGTTTTTTTCTAGTAAGACTACGATACATGTAACTATAGGGTATAGATCTCAAGAATGTATGATCCATAACCAGTAAGAGTACAGAATATTTAAATATCGGGTATAGATCTCCAAAATGTATGTATTATGCCCAGTAGGAGTACAGTATATCTAACTGTAGGGTACTAATCTCTAAAATGTATGTGTCATACCCAGTAACAATACAGTATATCTAGCTATAGGGTACAGATCCCCAAAATGTATGTGTTATACTCCAGTAAGAGAACAGTACCTCTAAATATACGGTACAAACCTCTAAAATGTATGTGCCATACCCACTGAGAGTACAGTATATCTAACTATAGGTTACTGTACTCTAAAATGTATGCCATAAACAGTAAAAATACAAATATCTAACTATAGGGTACATATATCTAAAATGTGTGTCTAATACCCGATAAGAATAAAGTATATCGAACTATAGGGTACATATCTCTAAAATGTATAGGGTATACTCCAGTAAGAATACAGTATACGCACCTATATGGTACTGATCTCTAAAATGTATATGTCATTTTCCAGTAAGACTACGATACATGTAACTATAGGGTATAGATCTCAAGAATGTATGATCCATAACCAGTAAGAGTACAGAATATTTAAATATCGGGTATATATCTCCAAAATGTATGTATCATGCCCAGCAAGAGTACAGTATATCTAACTGTAGGGTACAAATCTTTAAAATGTATGTGTCATACACAGTAACAATACAGTATATCTAGCTATAGGGTACTGATCCCCAAAATGTATGTGTTATACTCCAGTAAGAGTACAGTACCTCTAAATATACGGTACAAACCTCTAAAATGTATGTGCCATACCCACTGAGAGTACAGTATATCTAACTATAGGTTACTGTACTCAAAAATGTATGCCATAAACAGTAAGAATACAAATATCTAACTATAGGGTACATATGTCTAAAAAGTATGTCTAATACCCGATAAGAATAAAGTATATCGAACTATAGGGTACATATCTCTAAAATGTATAGGGTATACTCCAGTAAGAATACAGTATACGCACCTATATGGTACTGATCTCTAAAATGTATATATTATTTTCCAGTAAGACTACGATACATGTAACTATAGGGTATAGATCTCAAGAATGTATGATCCATAACCAGTAAGAGTACAGAATATTTAAATATCGGGTATAGATCTCCAAAATGTATTTATCATGCCCAGCAAGAGTACAGTATATCTAACTGTAGTTTACAAATCTCTAAAATGTATGTGTCATACCCAGTAACAATACAGTATATCTAGCTATAGGGTACAGATCCCCAAAATGTATGTGTTATACTCCAGTAAGAGTACAGTACCTCTAAATATACGGTACAAACCTCTAAAATGTATGTGCCATACCCACTGAGAGTACAGTATATCTAACTATAGGTTACTGTACTCTAAAATGTATGCCATAAACAGTAAGAATACAAATATCGAACTATAGGGTACATATGTCTAAAATGTATGTCTAATACCCGATAAGAATAAAGTATATCGAACTATAGGGTACATATCTCTAAAATGTATAGGGTATACTCCAGTAAGAATACAGTATACACACCTATATGGTACTGATCTCTAAAATGTATATGTTATTTTCCAGTAAGACTACGATACATGTAACTATAGGGTATAGATCTCAAGAATGTATGATCCATAACCAGTAAGAGTACAGAATATTTAAATATCGGGTATAGATCTCCAAAATGTATGTATCATGCCCAGCAAGAGTACAGTATATCTAACTGTAGGGTACAAATCTCTAAAATGTATGTGTCATACCCAGTAACAATACAGTATATCTAGCTATAGGGTACAGATCCCCAAAATGTATGTGTTATACTCCAGTATGAGTACAGTACATCTAAATATACGGTACAAACCTCTAAAATGTGTGTGCCATACCCACTGAGAGTACAGTATATCTAACTATAGGTTACTGTACTCTAAAATGTATGCCATAAACAGTAAGAATACAAATATCTAACTATATTGTACATATGTCTAAAATGTATGTCTAATACCCGATAAGAATAAAGTATATCGAACTATAGGGTACATATCTCTAAAATGTATAGGGTATACTCCAGTAAGAATACAGTATACGCACCTATATGGTACTGATCTCTAAAATGTATATATTATTTTCCAGTAAGACTACGATACATGTAACTATAGGGTATAGATCTCAAGAATGTATGATCCATAACGAGTAAGAGTACAGAATATTTAAATATCGGGTATAGATCTCCAAAATGTATTTATCATGCCCAGCAAGAGTACAGTATATCTAACTGTAGTTTACAAATCTCTAAAATGTATGTGTCATACCCAGTAACAATACAGTATATCTAGCTATAGGGTACAGATCCCCAAAATGTATGTGTTATACTCCAGTAAGAGTACAGTACCTCTAAATATACGGTACAAACCTCTAAAATGTATGTGCCATACCCACTGAGAGTACAGTATATCTAACTATAGGTTACTGTACTCTAAAATGTATGCCATAAACAGTAAGAATACAAATATCTAACTATAGGGTACATATGTCTAAAATGTATGTCTAATACCCGATAAGAATAAAGTATATCGAACTATAGGGTACATATCCCTAAAATGTATAGGGTATACGCCAGTAAGAATACAGTATACGCACCTATATGGTACTGATCTCTAAAATGTATATGTTATTTTCCAGTAAGACTACGATACATGTAACTATAGGGTATAGATCTCAAGAATGTATGATCCATAACCAGTAAGAGTACAGAATATTTAAATATCGGGTATATGTCTCCAAAATGTATGTATCATGCCCAGCAAGAGTACAGTATATCTAACTGTAGAGTACAAATCTCTAAAATGTATGTGTCATACCCAGTAACAATACAGTATATCTAGCTATAGGGTACAGATCCCCAAAATGTATGTGTTATACTCCAGTAAGAGTACAGTACCTCTAAATATACGGTACAAACGTCTAAAATGTATGTGAGATACCCACTGAGAGTACAGTATATCTAACTATAGGTTACTGTACTCTAAAATGTATGCCATAAACAGTAAGAATACAAATATCGAACTATAGGGTACATATGTCTAAAATGTATGTCTAATACCCGATAAGAATAAAGTATATCGAACTATAGGGTACATATCTCTAAAATGTATAGGGTATACTCCAGTAAGAATACAGTATACACACCTATATGGTACTCATCTCTAAAATGTATATGTTATTTTCCAGTAAGACTACGATACATGTAACTATAGGGTATAGATCTCAAGAATGTATGATCCATAACCAGTAAGAGTACAGAATATTTAAATATCGGGTATAGATCTCCAAAATGTATGTATCATGCCCAGCAAGAGTACAGTATATCTAACTGTAGGGTACAAATCTCTAAAATGTATGTGTCATACCCAGTAACAATACAGTATATCTAGCTATAGGGTACAGATCCCCAAAATGTATGTGTTATACTCCAGTATGAGTACAGTACATCTAAATATACGGTACAAACCTCTAAAATGTGTGTGCCATACCCACTGAGAGTACAGTATATCTAACTATAGGTTACTGTACTCTAAAATGTATGCCATAAACAGTAAGAATACAAATATCTAACTATATTGTACATATGTCTAAAATGTATGTCTAATACCCGATAAGAATAAAGTATATCGAACTATAGGGTACATATCTCTAAAATGTATAGGGTATACTCCAGTAAGAATACAGTATACGCACCTATATGGTACTGATCTCTAAAATGTATATGTTATTTTCCAGTAAGACTACGATACATGTAACTATAGGATATAGATCTCAAGAATGTATGATCCATAACCAGTAAGAGTACAGAATATTTAAATATCGGGTATATATCTCCAAAATGTATGTATCATGCCCAGCAAGAGTACAGTATATCTAACTGTAGGGTACAAATCTCTAAAATGTATGTGTCATACCCAGTAACAATACAGTATATCTAGCTATAGGGAACAGATCCCCAAAATGTATGTGTTATACTGCAGTATGAGTACAGTACCTCTAAATATACGGTATAAACCTCTAAAATGTGTGTGCCATACCCACTTAGAGTACAGTATATCTAACTATAGGTTACTGTACTCTAAAATGTATGCCATAAACAGTAAGATTACAAATATCTAAATATAGGGTACATATGTCTAAAATGTATGTCTAATACCCGATAAGAATAAAGTATATCGAACTATAGGGTACATATCTCTAAAATGTATAGGGTATACGCCAGTAAGAATACAGTATACGCACCTATATGGTACTGATCTCTAAAATGTAGATGTTATTTTCCAGTAAGACTACGATACATGTAACTATAGGGTATAGATCTCAAGAATGTATGATCCATAACCAGTAAGAGTACAGAATATTTAAATATCGGGTATATATCTCCAAAATGTATGTATCATGCCCAGCAAGAGTATAGTATATCTAACTGTAGGGTACAGATCTCTAAAATGTATGTCATACCCAGTAACAATTCAGTATATCTAGCTATAGGGTACAGATCCCCAAAATGTATGTGTTATACTCCAGTAAGAGTACAGTACCTCTAAATATACGGTACAAACCTCTAAAATGTGTGTGCCATACCCACTGAGAGTACAGTATATCTAACTATAGGTTACTGTACTCTAAAATGTATGCCATAAACAGTAAGAATACAAATATCTAACTATAGGGTACATATGTCTAAAATGTATGTCTAATACCCGATAAGAATAAAGTATATCGAACTATAGGGTACATATCTCTAAAATGTATAGGGTATACGCCAGTAAGAATACAGTATACGCATCTATATGGTACTGATCTCTAAAATGTATATGTTATTTTCCAGTAAGACTACGATACATGTAACTATAGGGTATAGATCTCAAGAATGTATGATCCATAACCAGTAAGAGTACAGAATATTTAAATATCGGGTATAGATCTCCAAAATGTATGTATCATGCCCAGCAAGAGTACAGTATATCTAACTGTAGGGTACAAATCTCTAAAATGTATGTGTCATACCCAGTAACAATACAGTATATCTAGCTATAGGGTACAGATCCCCAAAATGTATGTGTTATACTCCAGTAAGAGTACAGTACCTCTAAATATACGGTACAAACCTCTAAAATGTATGTGCCATACCCACTGAGAGTACAGTATATCTAACTATAGGTTACTGTACTCTAAAATGTATGCCATAAACAGTAAGAATACAAATATCTAACTATAGGGTACATATGTCTAAAATGTATGTCTAATACCCGATAAGAATAAAGTATATCGAACTATAGGGTACATATCTCTAAAATGTATAGGGTATACTCCAGTAAGAATACAGTATACGCACCTATATGGTACTGATCTCTAAAATGTATATGTTATTTTCCAGTAAGACTACGATACATGTAACTATAGGGTATAGATCTCAAGAATGTATGATCCATAACCAGTAAGAGTACAGAATATTTAAATATCGGGTATAGATCTCAAAAATGTATGTATCATGCCCAGCAAGAGTACAGTATATCTAACTGTAGGGTACAAATCTCTAAAAAGTATGTGTCATACCCAGTAACAATACAGTATATCTGGCTATAGGGTACAGATCCCCAAAATGTATGTGTTATACTCCAGTAAGAGTACAGTACCTCTAAATATACGGTACAAACCTCTAAAATGTATGTGCCATACCCACTGAGAGTACAGTATATCTAACTATAGGTTACTGTACTCTAAAATGTATGCCATAAACAGTAAGAAGACAAATATCTAACTATAGGGTACATATGTCTAAAATGTGTGTCTAATACCCGATAAGAATAAAGTATATCGAACTATAGGGTACATATCTCTAAAATGTATAGGGTATACGCCAGTAAGAATACAGTATACGCACCTATATGGTACTGATCTCTAAAATGTATATGTTATTTTCCAGTAAGACTACGATACATGTAACTATAGGGTATAGATCTCAAGAATGTATGATCCATAAGCAGCAGAGGGGGCGAATCGGACATTTTGTCCAATCGTTATTTTGCTTAATTATTACTTTCTGCACTCAACGATCTAGTGTCGTCAGCGCCTGGTAAAAAAAAAACGACGACGTCGTTGGGGGATCGTCCAAACGTCATTTGGTTTAATTAACACCTTCTGCGCGTTGATCCCCAGCGTCGTCAGCGTCCGGTAAGCACATCGACGACCGCGTCGATGTCATTGCCCCCTCTGCTGCTATGATCTTACAAACAGAGTGATCACTAACTCCTCCTCTTGTAGATCAATTAGGTTATTTGACTGATCGGTAAGTCTAAAATTAATTCTCGTTAAAAACCGATCATGGCATCGCATATAGACCGGATTAATCGGACTCTCAACGATTAAAAATCCCGGAGGGGCTTTTGGTGAAAACGAATAAAGGATATATCCCTGTTGAGCCTGATTTGATTGCTTGGTATCCACCTGGTAACTTCCTTCGATAGCATCACACACTAGATTAATCGCTATCACCGATGCAATATTTACGTTGTATGGAGCAATATGCCTGCCATCATCTCCGTTATCGTGTCTGAGGACAGTTGATGGGGGGGCGTCCGCGGGTGGATTTTCAGGCCATCCTAGTATGGTTCTTATTGAACTGTTATAAATATCAACCATATACCCCGGTGTACTTATTTCAATCGTCGACGATAACGTCGGTTCATGAACCGTAATAGCGATTTTTGATTCCTTTCCTGTGATCGATTTTATCCTGCGTTGAAATTCTTTATTGATTTGCTCTATTTGGTATGACCCAGTTGGTATTGTAACCTCCTCCCAGTTTGGGGTCCCATCGGGTTTATTTGTCCGTGCAAAAACCAGCGAGTTATTAGGTTGTTGTCCGTTAAATGCGTCCGCTCGAATATTAGGCCAACTGTGATATACTCGCAATTTTGCCAGCGCTATTTCCTTCACTGGAACCGGTGATGGAAAGTTTACACTGAATTCGGGTTTCGTTGACGTTATTGATATCATATTTGTTTGTACCGGAGTGGTGTTCTCCGCGATCCGTTGGAGCAACTGAAACCCTTCGGGGTTCAGCGACATTATTATTATTCGTTGTTTTTAGTGTCTAATTTCAACAACCAGGTGGTTCCGGCTTCCAGTTGAAAATCCTCGATTTTTGACATCGCGGAGCTATATAACTGGACCATCGTGGAGAATTCAACATCGGATACGAACAAATTATCAATTGACAACGAGATCAACCCGGATAATTTCGAGTATGCGTCGGATACTATTTGATGTTTTACTGTATACTCGTTGAGTTTTTTCTGAAAACACGATGATATCTTCCTAGTGATTGCGTTGGCAACTCCAGCAACTGTTGTCATCGCGGAGACAGCGATTGGAACAGCGATCGGGGTTATCGTGGTCACCGTGGATAAAATAACACCGGCGCCAGCTACTATACCCGATACCGAGTACACGACCGCGTCGATGGCGGTTATTTTACGACGGTAT
Organism: Sinohyriopsis cumingii; assembly: GCA_028554795.2. Lineage (NCBI taxonomy): Eukaryota > Metazoa > Mollusca > Bivalvia > Unionida > Unionidae > Sinohyriopsis > Sinohyriopsis cumingii. The sequence continues at coordinate 56,497,313 of CM068837.1, forward strand.
TTTTTTATTTTTGCACGGTATTGTTCGGAAAGCGTTTTCAAGTTCGCGGAAAATTCTTTTGCGGTATCGAATCGATATTGATGTGACGTCGGTGATACCTCTGATTCAATTTCCTTGGTGGTCATTTTTATTTTAAAAGAGCTAGTGTTTTTAATTACTTAGATTCGCTACAAATTCCACATACCATGTAATGTTTGCCCTGGTTAAATTTCCATCAACGGCATAAATTGTAAACGGTTCAGTTGCGTCCTTGTCTATAATTGTTGATATTGTATTGTTAAACCCGGATGAACTCGACGATAATATATTAAACTGCATCATTGAAACCAGTGTCAGTCGATAAATGCCCTTAACAGTTGCGGTGATATTTACTGTATTCTGTGTAAGAGTCCAATCGAATGATCCATGCCGAATTGTGTATACTGTGTTGATGATGTTCTCATGAGGGGTTTTTATTTTTTCGAGTTGCTCTGCCATTCTCGGTAGTCTGTCTTTAATCGCTTCAACATCAGTTATAACTATTCCTACTCCCCGCCAACTCGCGTCTATATTATTCTTGTTCGCTGCAACATTAGTTTTGATTGTTTCTATTTCCCGTGTATTCTCGGTCATACTTTTTTTGTTCGCTGCAACATCAAGTTTGATTGTTTCTATTTCATATGTATGCACGTCTATACCTTTTTTGTTCGCTGCAACATCAGTTTTGATTAATCCTATTCCCCGCCAATACGCGTCTATATTTTTTTTGTTCGCTTCAATATCAGTTTTGATTGTTCCTATTTCCTGTGTATGCGTGTCCATATTATTTATGATCGTTGTAACATCAGTTTTGATTGTTTCTATTTTCCGTCCATGCGAGTCTACATTATTTATGATCGTTGCAACATTAGCGCCGATTATTTCTATTTCCCGTTCATGCGCGTCTACACTCCTTTTGTTTGTTGCAACATCAGTTTTGATTGTTTTTATTTCCTGTCCATACGCAGTGATATCATTTATAGTTATTGTAATCTCATCCGGCTTGGTATTTTTTTTACCAAAGAATTTATCAAAGTTGTCATCGATCCTGTTAACATTTTTTCGCAACGGGGGTAAATTGGCCGACATCTCCATAAGATCCGAAATAGCATTTTTTATTATTACAAGATTTGGTTCGTCTGCCGTCGGGGGTCCCCGAAAAAAACTATTGACAATGTCTCGCATTTCGCCGACGGGTGTTATCATCGACATTAACTGTTCTCCATATAATTTAATTTCACCACGTAAACTTTTTAACGAATTCGACACGGATATATAACTGTTGCCAAGTACACTTATTTTTCCATCTATCATCGATATATCTTCACCCGGTTTGAGTCGTCCGTCGCTGGTATATAGCGCGATAGCGTTCTCGGAGGCATCATTATTTCGTATTAAAACGTCATTCAGTGACACATTACTGGATTTCAATTTACCCTGGCGGTCTTGAAATACAACTATTTCATCTGGGTCAACACTGGTTAAATTCAACGTATCAGCGATTTCATCCTCAATTAGTTTTTTTATGTCATCGGTGGCGGGCGTTTCCGTGGGCTTTTTCAGCGCCGAAACCGGTCGTCCCCAAATATCAATCATTATTATTGTAAATGTTATTCTCTAAAATCCGTTGAGCTTCTACGACTCCACTAGTGTATTCGTTTACAACCACATGAGGTGGTTTTCGCGATGATGAAATCGCCGCAAGTACGTTCAATACCTCGCGGCCACATATCGGCGGGTCACTCAATTGCTGTGTTGGCAGCGTGGAATAAAAAACCCGGGCCGAACACGCCCGGGCTGAACACGCCCGGATATACCGCATGAACTCTTTCGGCGGGGCTAACCCGTATGAATCAAAATAGACGATTGCACGCGGATCAATCGCGTATGCAACCCAATGAGTTCCCGCTCCGGAGGACCCATCGAGGTTAATTATGCCGGTTTCAATATTCCTTGGTGCCGCCGGTAATTGATCCCTCATAAAAACACCTCTGAAGTTTTTTATCGCTAGCGCGTTTGCGGCGTCTATTAAATCAAAATTAGACATGGGAGTCATTGACTCAGGAGTCATTGACTCCCGAGTTAATAAACGGTTCCCGGTAGTCTTAGACCCTTTCCCGAGTACCATGAATACGGGGTTCCCGGTAGTCTTAGACCCTTTCCGGTCACGGGTCGTTTTTTTTTGTAGCCTTTCCCGGTTGCCTTCTTCAATGCCATCCCCGCCGCGGTACCAACGGCTCCTAACGCCGCCGCCTTAGCCACTGCTGGTGCGGCCGCGGCAATCAATGCCGGAATCGCAGCTAACAGCGGAAATATCCCACCGGTCTTTTCCATGTTTTTAATTGCTGCGGCTGAAAAATCTATTTGAACACCCTTTTTATTCTTCATCGCATCATTGAAATGTTTTATTTGACGCGCCGTCAACGATATCTTATGATTACCACCTGCCATCTGCGACGGCTTCAGTGTTATTGTGGTCCCGCATTGTTTAGCCGACTTTGATCGTAATTTCTTGACTTGACCATCAGTCAACTCTACACTGACGACACTATACGACATTTTATTGTAAACGCGTTTTGTGCTTTCAATTACATGTTTTCCACTGGCGCATCAACGATTCTCATTCGTCCACCAACACCTTCTAGCAGCATTGATTTATCGCTGAGAATGACAGCAACCGCTCTATAATTAACACCACCCGGGGCTATACGAGCTCTGAAGTGTATATCAACGACGGATTGTCTCGTTAAATCAAGATGTTCCAGCGAAAAATAATAAATCGGATACAGGTTTTTAAAATCAAGTTGTGATATTTGCAAACCAGTGTCGACGTTTTGATCACGACCCATATACGACAGCAATCGATGATACACACGTGCGATATGGTTGTCGCCGTAATTAAGCTGTATATCCTCGGATGGTTCCTGTTGTCCGTTTATTCTCAGCGAAACATCCCTGACTCCTAATTGATCAAATATCATATGGCTGCGTTCTTGACTACCCAATCGTTCCCTATTCTGCAGCGCTATGAATATATGACGCGGGGCTGAAACACCCTGTTTTGACGCCAAGTGCCATGTAAACGTATCGGCGACGTTATCCTCTTTAGCATCAGTTGTTACCGCTAGCCAACTCAACAGCGATTTCCCTCCCTGTTCCATAAATGCTAACAATCGTGCTTCCGTGGTAACTGATGGAGTCAGCACCGGCATCCACAATGCCATTTTAGTTAAAATGACTTTACCGGCAGCGACGCCAGCAGCATGCCATATTGCATTGTTATCATCGCCCCTTCGCGTCAGCGCGATTGTATGCTTAGCCCCATAGACAACCTTCCTAACATTTCTGCAGAATCCAAATATGTGATGGAGTGGAATCGCGCATGAAAACTGTCGGCGTGGTCCTTGCAACATTCCTACTCGTGTTGCGAATCCCATATTGTAATTACCGTTAAGACTTTTTATAATATTGAACTCAGCGCCTGGTTTTGCTCTGCGATCTGGATTGGCTGCTTCAGCCTGATCACCTGCGATATTTTCCTTCGCTAGCACGTTGATATACTGAATATGATCAGCGTTATTAGTGGTGTCCTTTGCGAACATTATAGATGGGCCCGCCGATCTTGTATAATCATCCGAGTATCTCGCCAACCCAATTATCGTCGTTGCAACATCAACCTCGCGTTCTATTGATTCAATTTCTCGCCCGTCAATAAGATATCTGGCGCTCTCAAATAACGCCATGATACCGTTGTTGACGAAGCCAACTCGAACACGATGGTCATCTGCGTATGGTGCATTATCGGCGGCATTTGTCACGAGTTCTCCCTCGATTTCGATAAACGCTTCACACGGCAGAAAGTATTTACTGGTATCTTGGACTTGAAGTTCAATTCGCGATCGTAGGTCGGGTTGCGCTGCATAATAAGAATAATATTGATAATCACGGACAGAATCATCCCTGCGCACTGGGGCGTCCATATCAAACGCGGGGTCAGCGGTACGCGCAAACATTTTATTATTTATCATGTTGATGTTTTCAATTGCGATTTTTTCGTCGTAAATTCTTTGAATTTAAACCACTCCCCGCTATCGCGTTCATGAGCGCGTTGGTTGACGCATCGGCGGATGACTGAGCCGCCATCGACTCTAATTTTTCTTCCACGGCGTTATTTATTACTTTACTGACATTTGCAGGCATCACTGTCGTTGATGGCATTACCGGTGGTTTCTGTTTTTTTCTCCTGGATTTCACCAATGACATTAGTTTGTCCCGCGCGGCAGAAAACGCCCTTCCGGCAACATCTCCAATAGCACTAATACCCTTATCACGAATAACATCAATAGCCTTCATTCCTAATTGTTTGGCTAACGGCGCTACTTTTGGAGCCATTCTTGTAAATAACCCCGCAATGGTGCTACCGAGACCATCTCCATAGTACGCGCGGTAAACAGGCAATCGCGAGTTTACCACGTAGACGAGTACTGGTTTATCATGGTTGTAGTGTATGATCATCCTTATTAAAAACACCAGTTTTCCAATTAATCATCCACGAGTTCGTCTATGAGCGTTCGATATGCATTAATGTCCATAATACCGCCTGCAAATAACCGCTTGCAAATATCAGCAGCCTCATTGATTATTTCCGTAGAGTTATTTCCGGCTCGTTTTCCTCCAATTAGTACCTCTAGCCGTGATATATCACTGAGAACACTACCAGGACAGGTAACGCCGTAGGATTCTTTACCAACAGGGTATCCTTTTCCTTTTTTTGGTGTTATACTCTTAACTTCCTTGTGGAATTCATCGTAATCGGGATCACCACGATGTGGTAATGCTTCTTTATGTTTACTCGCTAAATACACTATTCTTGCCCAGTCCTTTAACGACTTTATATTTTTCTCGTAACCGCTATTGATATGCTTCTTATCTCGTATGCTCTTAGCAAAATTGTTGGCAGCAAAATTAATTAATTCTTCCCTGCTGCTGAAGCCTCTAATTTTATCTATTGTGCTCTTCTTGAGTACAATACGGGGTATATTCCCCTCTTTTTCTTCCGGTATTTCTTCTTCTGGTATTTCCTCTTCTGGTATTTCTTCTTCTGGTTCTTTCGCAGTAGCACCCGGTTCTTCCTCGTCGGCCATTGTAACATAAGGTTCTTGTGGTTCGGTTATAGCGAGTGGTGGTGGCCTCCGTGTTGTAGCAGCCGCTATTTTCGCAGGAAGTGTTTCTAAGGACCTTTTTGTTTGTTCGGTCTGAGCCGCTATCTTTTCAAGCGCACCAAGAACGGGTACAGTTGCCGCCGTAACATCTTTGGTCGCTTTAGTTACCGGGGCAAAGAGTTGTTCGCTTCCAACAGTAAAATCGGTTTGTAGTTGCTGCCGCGTTTGAAGTTGTTCTCGGATCCTGTCTCGTAACGGTATAAACTTTCTAAGCGCTGCTAGCCGCTCTCTGGCTAGCCGAGTAGTAAGTGATTCGCCTACCATTATTGCAATTGCGAAGCAATTTCTAATTTCTCGCCGGAGTTTTCGTCTATAATCCTTCTAATGTTTTTGATCTTACTAGAAATCTCCCGGCGTCGTTCATAAACACGTCCGAGTTTTTTTCGTATTATTTCAACGGCAGTAAATAGTCCAATGAATGCATTTGCGTCATTGTGGTACAAGTTTTCATTAATCGTATGTTGTAATCGTTTTATAAAAAAATACTCGCGGGCCAGGGTAAAACGCCCCCGTTTCGACTGTTCGTTAATAATCTCATAATCGGATAATATTTTTTCACTGTCGAGACCATCAGATAATTCAATTCCTTGATTTTTTAATTTTGAAATCTCAGTTAATATATTATTGATGTCTTCGATATTCATTATTCTTATAAAACATCTTGTTTTTAAATAAAAAAAAATGAAAACCCCGTGTATCAATTCCGAGGTGTTCATACTTTGTTTTCTTCCGGAACGGACAATTTATTGTCAGCGCCGGTGGCCTTGTCAGCGCCATAGGCGCCGGTGACTTCGTCACTCGCTGATATTTACATATGAAAATCGAATTCTGTGTCCGGTCCTTTTTGAGATCGCTGTTTGATATACTCGTTCTGCAACAAATCGTACTGAGGCCCTACAAATGTCGAAATATTTTCCTGCCGCATGCATGGAGTGAAATGTTTTTTCCTCGTGCGTTGATGTATTAAACGATTTGACACCTCTTGCTTGATTTGAACACTTACCAGTTTGGCCTTTTTTAATATTTTCGCTCTGAGAGATAGCTTGCAGATTACACAGTCTGTTATCTTGACAATTAGAATTAATGTGATCAATAACGAGGCCATCTTTGATCAATCCGTTAAACGCTTCATATACCACCCTGTGAACAAAATACGTCTTCTTTCCAGCACTAAATTGCAAATACCCCCGATTATTCACGGTACCAACCGGCTTCTTCAGTTTGCGGTTTCTAACAATGCCGTCGCGAGATGCCTCGTAACTGACGAGCACAGGATGCGGCTGAAATTCTTGGTCCATTTGTATAATAATACTATTTGTCTAATTTATTATTTGGTTTAATTATAAATCTTTCAACGTAGTCTTGGGGGGTTTTGATGACGAAGTCTGCGGTAGGGTCAATGACGGCGTTTTTAATTCGCTTGTCATAATAGCGTTTTAGTTCCCTGTATCGCTTTCCGCCACAATTAATACATAACTGTGATTTTCCTCTTACACCGACGTGGCAAACCAAGCACGGGAGAGGGCCAAGAGAACCATTACGAACGCTTTGTAAATGGTATCCGCAGAATTCACCTCTACATGATTTATTGCACGGGGTTGTCGACCCAATCATCAACCATTTGCAGTGATTCATTATACTATATTCTTTCATTTAAATACTTGTTTTAATTATATGGATGAGTTTGAGAGATTAGCAGTAATTAAGCCCCGGAAAAATATTAAGTTCAATCTCGATAGAGTCCTCAAGGACACACCAAAAGCGTTAATAAACGATAAAACCCTGTTGAATAAAATACGCGATTGTATCAATGAATTCAAGCGTGATGGCGCATCTCACAGTTGGTCAACATTTCGAATTGATGGCATTGTTGATGCTACCATGAACGACAACCGCGCAGCAACGATAATATCACAACTTGACGGTAAAAGATATTTCTTCAGAGTAAAATTCATTGTCCGGGTGAAATCAGGCGATTGGATCATACGTGATAAATTTGAACCGGTTCTCAGCGACAAGAAAACAGTCATTGTCAGCCGCGACTCCAAGCCGGGGTTGTTAACCGGAATTGACAGACCATACTATGAACGAGCGTATCCTGAAACAGCAGTTGTTTATGGAATATACCCGTTAAATAAGAAACCTGATATCGGAAAACTGAAACCGATGAAACAGTCAACCGGGATAAATTGTGTAGCAGAACGAATAATAGAGCATTTTACAAATGCGTGTCGAGGAAACAAATTGACTGATTTACGACGTAGCAAAATCAACCAGTGGGAACTAACCGTAAAAGAGCGTGGAGCGACCATCAGCGACATAGCGAGATTAGAAACATCGCTGAGATTTCCAATAACCGTTACAACGATAACCGGTGAAGTATTATACGAATCAAAGTATAAATCGAAGGGAGCCCCAATCAAAATTATTGATCATAACGAACACGCATGGACGCCCGCGATCACAATATTTCCACGGGATAGAACAGTAAAGTATATACCCGAAGAATTCCTGGGAGAACAATTCTCCAAGGACGGTTTTCTCGCGGAGAGGAAACTATTTGATGCTATTGCCTACTTGTGTAAAAACGACCCTGTATCAGTGTGGTTACTTCGCAGCGCTGAAAACGATGCGGATACCTTTGATCAGTTTGTAAGACCAAACGGCGAATTATATCGTACTGAAGCATTTCACAACAGGATGAAAAAAACCGCCATGGAATTTGAAGAGCATGATGAACAACTGCTAACAAATTGTTTTACGATTCCATCGGTTGTAGCTCATGTTGCAGCAAGGAAAAATGCGTGGAGACCAACGCGCAAGGAATTTTTACCAGATGTACAATCCAGTTGTTTGGAATACTATCACGGTGGACTATGGAACACTGAATACAACCGCGACGCTATGATCTCGGTTGATATGGTTGCCTGTTATCCAGCGAGTTTTCTCGGGTATGGATCCGCCGCTGAGTATTTCAAACGATTTGGACACCCCAGACATGAAATGACTCGTGTTGCTATTAATGGACCACTGCCTGATTTTGATTTAACCGGATTCGCTCGCGTAGTATCATTTGAGTTCGCGGCAGGACTTCATCGCTGTTGCTATATTTGGATCGGTAGGCACATGGCTGAAAAGAAGTGGCTGCCAATAGCGCTGCTACGGTATATGATTGATTGTAGCATGCTTGTATCGTTGATTGTCAGTGACGCGATTATATCATACCGGGCGCAGACTGAAGTCTGGTTACCAGAACCGGAGCGTCTAGACAGCATAATTGACGAGTCCAGAAAAAACATTGATGCCGACGAGGAATATATCATCGAATGGTCCAGGAGGATATTTAACCAACGAAACCGCGAGGCAAAAGATCTCGGTAGAAGAATAATTGGTAAGTTCACACAAGGTGGAAAAAACTGCGACTACAAACGATATTGCTCACGGCTGGTTATAGATGACGCAGAATATGATTTCGTAATCAAGGACGCAGTGGCAAAAAATAGATACGTGAACTGCAAAACAGCTTTCTTGTCCAATGGAACAAAGTTGGGCACAGTTGTTTCCTACAGCGATGGAGACAGCCCCGCGTATCCACATTTGAGGGCGTCTATGCTGGGTTACGCCGCTATCAATTTATTCTCGATGATAAATAGATTTCCCGATACCGCGGTTAGAGTAGCCGTTGATTCGTTTTATATAGACGTAGCGTATAAGGGAAACTTAGCCGAGTTTACTAGTCCGGACGAGAGTTGGGGTACATGGAGAATTAAAGAAGAAATACGACGCGATTATTCCCCGTCAGCAAATGTCATCGTTGAGAACAATTACCTACGCGGTGATAAATTGTCAGAATGGTCTAATGCACCACCGTGTTCTGATCCAATTTGTAGACACAAGACGGTTTATTTAAGCGGCTGTGGCGGGTCAGGAAAGACGACTCGGGCAATTGAATTATTTCGAACGCGGGCAAGTATAATCGTGCTTACACCGACCCATAGACTAGCGCGAGAGATAAAACAACGAAATGTTGACGCCGTTACTTATCACAGCTTTTTTCGATACAGCGGCGGTGAGTGGACTCCTGATCGAATGGGTGAAAAATTTATTCCTGAAGTTATCATCTGGGATGAGATATGTACTGTTTCGTTAGATACTTTACAAATGTTTCTTGAGTGGCTGCTGCGCGCGAATACAGCAGTAATCATGTGTGGCGACCATGGCCAACCACCACCATTTGTCGGCGAGGATCCACATGATTGGTTGAGCGGGTTCGTGGACTATTATGAAGAAACCGATACTGATTACCGAGCACTTGATGAACAACTGCGCGAGGTTAAAAAACTAATCAGATTACAGCCGGATAGAATTCAATGTGAAATAATCCGCGAGGTGATTCCGGAAACGCCGTTAAATGAATTCTGGGAAACATGGAGACCAAACGATTTAATTGTAGCGAGCAGAAAGATAGTCAGAGACACACTTCAGCGGAGGTTGTTTGCGTTGCATAAGGAAAAGTTTCCAACGCGCCCAGTGCCGTTGTGTTATAGACCCGCTGACACACGGCGGCAGAACATTGAAGTTGAAATCCCGGGCCCGACAGCGTCAGGGACAAAAAAACAAATTCTTGTGCTGAATGATATTGTGCTCGTTGATATCAGCGTCGTCGAGGACGCGCTACGTGCTAATAAATCCCCGTGGACGCTAGGATACGCAACAACAATACATTCCTCGCAGGGACTAACCATCACGGACACAATTGTTTGGATGGTTGATAATCGCATCGAATGGTCGAATCTAGTCTATCTTGCAGTGTCCCGAGTACGAAGGATAAATCAGCTTCGAAGAATTGTTATTGACGGAGCCGGTGACGGAGTCACTGACGAAGCCGGCGACAAAGTCACCATCGATGCAAGCGTCATTGATAGAAAACTCTCGGGTTACCGCCAACAGGATAAAAAAAAACAGCGGCGTTTTGATATTGATGCCGAATTAATAATCTCGCTACGACAACAACAGAATAATCACTGCGCGAGTTGCAATTGTATAATGAGTTGGCGTTATTCGGATAAAGACACTCGCCAATTTACCGTGGATAGGATCGATAACAGTCTCGGTCATGTCAAAAACAATGTGAGGTTGACCTGTCTTGAGTGCAATAGACGCAACGGCGCTAGTTAAGACCACGTGGGGGTAATTGAGTATCGTTAGGTATCACTTGTAGTTGCTCGCGTGTAAATCCGCGCTGAGGAGCAGTTGAATCCAGTCTATAGATCGGTGGTCTACCAGTTGATCGTGTTATCGTTGATATGTTATGTGTGGTAACACTCCAAATAGGATCAGTAGCTCTTTTTTTACCGCCTTCAAGCTCTCCTGGTTCATATAGATATCTAACAGTGACATCGCCAAGAATCGACTTGGAAACGCTATTTATTTTTGATTTTCCGGGTATATACTCGTATTTAATCGCGTCGCTGGGCTTCATGTTGATTGCTCGGGTAATCTCGTTATTTAACGCTGCAATTACACCTGGCAACCTTTTGACCCATTCTCGAGATCGTTTTTCTTGGATGAATTCCTTCGCGTATTGATATCCAAATAACCGTTCAGCGAGAGTCCGATTGAATCGTTCAACAATTGCCTGATCACGATGTAGCGCAGTATGACCTCGTCGTATCGCGACGCTATGATGTTTTAGCGTTGATAAAACAGCGCCGCGAAATTCACTACCGGGATCAACTTGTAATAGATTTGGCCAGCGCAGAGGGCCTCTTCGATAAATTCTTTCAAACGCAGCGGCTACTTCAGTTGCTGACTTTGTTTTTAACGGCTCCGCTTGTTTGTATCGACTCGCAACATCAACTACGGTTAGCGCGTATTTGTAACCGTTGTCATGCGGCAAAAATAGTATATCAGCCTGATGAACTTCATTGGGTACGCTGACATCAAAGCGCGAGAAGTTGATTTGTTTAGGCGGTGGTAGATAAATTTGCCATATAGCCTGTTTGGATAACCAATTAACCGCAGTGGCCTTTGTTACCTTTGCAGCGCTTGCGAGTTTACCAATTGCGGCCTTCCCCTTCCAGTATCCTCTCGGGGAATAATAGATGGAATCCATGTTGTTATTATAAACGCTAGCGTTTTCAATTACCAGCGCGAGAAGCTCCGCTTCCAATCATTAATTTACCTTTCATAGCCGATTTTACCAACCATGAAGCCAATTTTTCTTTGACGGATTTATCAGGAATAGCATTTAACGCGTGAATTAATTTTACGTCCGCGATATGACGCTGTTGCAGATCGCTACTTTTGTAAGCAACATCATGAGCATGACACGCCTTATCGATAGCGTTTATTGGATACTCACCGGGTTTGGGCTGATTTTGATCATCGAGTCTAATATCTAATCGTGTTCCGGGACCACAGTAGCTATATCCTGGGAGGTGCTTTTCTCCTGGATACTTTGCCCACGGTGTTCCGGGGAGTTTTGCCAATTTGGCTGCGATGTCACCACCTCGCTTTTTTTTAAAACATCTCCGGGTCTAATAGAAATAAATCTAAATTTCTTTGTACCGCATTGTACACACTTGCCAGTAAGGGCCGATCTGTTATTTCTTGTTGTAGCGGTTGTCATATCATTTGTGCCAGTACGTACTCTACACTTCACACAATATAGATCCATAATTTATGTATAGAGATATGAATATAATTGATTTTTCGGCGACTAAAACAAGAGAACCAGTTAAGCATGTTGCAGCGTTACCAAACTCGATCCGGATGATTATCATCGGACCATCTGGATCCGGCAAGACGCAATTGTTACTCAATTTAATAATGAGATGGATGAAGTGGGATAAGTTGTATTTGGTTGCTCCTAGCGTAGATGATCAACGATGCTACGAGGTGTTGAAAGATTTCAACGAGAATGCATCAGCGATCGCTAAAAAAAATGTTATTGAGTTTATTACGGATATCAATGATGCACCGGGTATTGATGATATTGATGGCGACGTTAACAATCTAGTCGTGTACGATGATGTTATGTTAGACAATCAAAAAAACCCAGCTAGGATATTTTCCAGAGGCAGGCATAAAAACACTGACGTGATATATGTCACTCAACGATACACTCAGATTCCAAAAGTAATTAGAGACAACTGTAATATTCTTGCTGTGTTCAACGGCGTTGATACACACACGCTACGAAATATTTGGCAGACATGGTGCGGCGGTGACATGGACTTTAATGTTTTTCGAAACTTTTTTAGTCATGCTCAGTCGACCCCACATGGATTCGTAACGATAAATTTACATGATCCTCGGACACGATATCGTATCGGACTTGACCAAATATTCGGTTAGTTGTAAATAATTTTCATTGTAAATAACTACTTAGCAGCAGAGGGGGCGATGACATCGACGCGGTCGTCGCTGTGCTTACCGGACGCTGACGACGCTGGGGATCGGCGCGCAGAAGGTGTTAATTAAACCAAATGACGTCACCATCGTGTAGGATGGACCGACGTCGTTTTTTTTTTACCAGGCGCTGACGACACTAGATCGTTGAGTGCAGAAAGTAATAATTAAGCAAAATAACGATTGGACAAAATGTCCGATTCGCCCCCTCTGCTGCTCCATAACCAGTAAGAGTACAGAATATTTAAATATCGGGTATAGATCTCCAAAATGTATGTATCATGCCCAGCAAGAGTACAGTACATCTAACTGTAGGGTACAAATCTCTAAAATGTATGTGTCATACCCAGTAACAATACAGTATATCTAGCTATAGGGTACAGATCCCCAAAATGTATGTGTTATACTCCAGTAAGAGTACAGTACCTCTAAATATACGGTACAAACCTCTAAAATGTATGTGCCATACCCACTGAGAGTACAGTATATCTAACTATAGGTTACTGTACTCTAAAATGTATGCCATAAACAGTAAAAATACAAATATCTAACTATAGGGTACATATGTCTAAAATGTGTGTCTAATACCCGATAAGAATAAAGTATATCGAACTATAGGGTACATATCTCTAAAATGTATAGGGTATACTCCAGTAAGAATACAGTATACGCACCTATATGGTACTGATCTCTAAAATGTATATGTTATTTTCCAGTAAGACTACGATACATGTAACTATAGGGTATAGATCTCAAGAATGTATGATCCATAACCAGTAAGAGTACAGAATATTTAAATATCGGGTATATGTCTCCAAAATGTATGTATCATGCCCAGCAAGAGTACAGTATATCTAACTGTAGGGTACAAATCTTTAAAATGTATGTGTCATACACAGTAACAATACAGTATATCTAGCTATAGGGTACAGATCCCCAAAATGTATGTGTTATACTCCAGTAAGAGTACAGTACCTCTAAATATACGGTACAAACCTCTAAAATGTATGTGCCATACCCACTGAGAGTACAGTATATCTAACTATAGGTTACTGTACTCAAAAATGTATGCCATAAACAGTAAGAATACAAATATCTAACTAGAGGGTACATATGTCTAAAAAGTATGTCTAATACCCGATAAGAATAAAGTATATCGAACTATAGGGTACATATCTCTAAAATGTATAGGGTATACTCCAGTAAGAATACAGTATACGCACCTATATGGTACTGATCTCTAAAATGTATATATTATTTTCCAGTAAAACTACGATACATGTAACTATAGGGTATAGATCTCAAGAATGTATGATCCATAACCAGTAAGAGTACAGAATATTTAAATATCGGGTATAGATCTCCAAAATGTATTTATCATGCCCAGCAAGAGTACAGTATATCTAACTGTAGTTTACAAATCTCTAAAATGTATGTGTCATACCCAGTAACAATACAGTATATCTAGCTATAGGGTACAGATCCCCAAAATGTATGTGTTATACTCCAGTAAGAGTACAGTACCTCTAAATATACGGTACAAACCTCTAAAATGTATGTGCCATACCCACTGAGAGTACAGTATATCTAACTATAGGTTACTGTACTCTAAAATGTATGCCATAAACAGTAAGAATACAAATATCGAACTATAGGGTACATATGTCTAAAATGTATGTCTAATACCCGATAAGAATAAAGTATATCGAACTATAGGGTACATATCTCTAAAATGTATAGGGTATACTCCAGTAAGAATACAGTATACGCACCTATATGGTACTGATCTCTAAAATGTATATGTTATTTTCCAGTAAGACTACGATACATGTAACTATAGGGTATAGATCTCAAGAATGTATGATCCATAACCAGTAAGAGTACAGAATATTTAAATATCGGGTATATATCTCCAAAATGTATGTATCATGCCCAGCAAGAGTACAGTATATCTAACTGTAGGGTACAAATCTCTAAAATGTATGTGTCATACCCAGTAACAATACAGTATATCTAGCTATAGGGAACAGATCCCCAAAATGTATGTGTTATACTGCAGTATGAGTACAGTACCTCTAAATATACGGTATAAACCTCTAAAATGTGTGTGCCATACCCACTGAGAGTACAGTATATCTAACTATAGGTTACTGTACTCTAAAATGTATGCCATAAACAGTAAGAATACAAATATCGAACTATAGGGTACATATGTCTAAAATGTATGTCTAATACCCGATAAGAATAAAGTATATCGAACTATAGGGTACATATCTCTAAAATGTATAGGGTATACTCCAGTAAGAATACAGTATACGCACCTATATGGTACTGATCTCTAAAATGTATATGTTATTTTCCAGTAAGACTACGATACATGTAACTATAGGGTATAGATCTCAAGAATGTATGATCCATAACCATTAAGAGTACAGAATATTTAAATATCGGGTATATATCTCCAAAATGTATGTATCATGCCCAGCAAGAGTACAGTATATCTAACTGTAGGGTACAAATCTCTAAAATGTATGTGTCATTCCCAGTAACAATACAGTATATCTAGCTATAGGGTACAGATCCCCAAAATGTATGTGTTATACTCCAGTAAGAGTACAGTACCTCTAAATATACGGTACAAACCTCTAAAATGTATGTGCCATACCCACTGAGAGTACAGTATATCTAACTATAGGCTACTGTACTCTAAAATGTATGCCATAAACAGTAAGAATACAAATATCGAACTATAGGGTACATATGTCTAAAATGTATGTCTAATACCCGATAAGAATAAAGTATATCGAACTATAGGGTACATATCTCTAAAATGTATAGGGTATACGCCAGTAAGAATACAGTATACGCACCTATATGGTACTGATCTCTAAAATGTATATGTTATCTTCCAGTAAGACTACGATACATGTAACTATAGGGTATAGATCTCAAGAATGTATGATCCATAACCAGTAAGAGTACAGAATATTTAAATATCGGGTATAGATCTCCAAAATGTATGTATCATGCCCAGCAAGAGTACAGTATATCTAACTGTAGGGTACAAATCTCTAAAATGTATGTGTCATACCCAGTAACAATACAGTATATCTAGCTATAGGGAACAGATCCCCAAAATGTATGTGTTATACTGCAGTATGAGTACAGTACCTCTAAATATACGGTATAAACCTCTAAAATGTGTGTGCCATACCCACTTAGAGTACAGTATATCTAACTATAGGTTACTGTACTCTAAAATGTATGCCATAAACAGTAAGATTACAAATATCTAAATATAATGTACATATGTCTAAAATGTATGTCTAATACCCGATAAGAATAAAGTATATCGAACTATAGGGTACATATCTCTAAAATGTATAGGGTATACGCCAGTAAGAATACAGTATACGCACCTATATGGTACTGATATCTAAAATGTAGATGTTATTTTCCAGTAAGACTACGATACATGTAACTATAGGGTATAGATCTCAAGAATGTATGATCCATAACCAGTAAGAGTACAGAATATTTAAATATCGGGTATATATCTCCAAAATGTATGTATCATGCCCAGCAAGAGTATAGTATATCTAACTGTAGGGTACAGATCTCTAAAATGTATGTCATACCCAGTAACAATTCAGTATATCTAGCTATAGGGTACAGATCCCCAAAATGTATGTGTTATACTCCAGTAAGAGTACAGTACCTCTAAATATACGGTACAAACCTCTAAAATGTGTGTGCCATACCCACTGAGAGTACAGTATATCTAACTATAGGTTACTGTACTCTAAAATGTATGCCATAAACAGTAAGAATACAAATATCTAACTATAGGGTACATATGTCTAAAATGTATGTCTAATACCCGATAAGAATAAAGTATATCGAACTATAGGGTACATATCTCTAAAATGTATAGGGTATACGCCAGTAAGAATACAGTATACGCATCTATATGGTACTGATCTCTAAAATGTATATGTTATTTTCCAGTAAGACTACGATACATGTAACTATAGGGTATAGATCTCAAGAATGTATGATCCATAACCAGTAAGAGTACAGAATATTTAAATATCGGGTATAGATCTCCAAAATGTATGTATCATGCCCAGCAAGAGTACAGTATATCTAACTGTAGGGTACAAATCTCTAAAATGTATGTGTCATACCCAGTAACAATACAGTATATCTAGCTATAGGGTACAGATCCCCAAAATGTATGTGTTATACTCCAGTAAGAGTACAGTACCTCTAAATATACGGTACAAACCTCTAAAATGTATGTGCCATACCCACTGAGAGTACAGTATATCTAACTATAGGTTACTGTACTCTAAAATGTATGCCATAAACAGTAAGAATACAAATATCTAACTATAGGGTACATATGTCTAAAATGTATGTCTAATACCCGATAAGAATAAAGTATATCGAACTATAGGGTACATATCTCTAAAATGTATAGGGTATACTCCAGTAAGAATACAGTATACGCACCTATATGGTACTGATCTCTAAAATGTATATGTTATTTTCCAGTAAGACTACGATACATGTAACTATAGGGTATAGATCTCAAGAATGTATGATCCATAACCAGTAAGAGTACAGAATATTTAAATATCGGGTATAGATCTCAAAAATGTATGTATCATGCCCAGCAAGAGTACAGTATATCTAACTGTAGGGTACAAATCTCTAAAAAGTATGTGTCATACCCAGTAACAATACAGTATATCTGGCTATAGGGTACAGATCCCCAAAATGTATGTGTTATACTCCAGTAAGAGTACAGTACCTCTAAATATACGGTACAAACCTCTAAAATGTATGTGCCATACCCACTGAGAGTACAGTATATCTAACTATAGGTTACTGTACTCTAAAATGTATGCCATAAACAGTAAGAAGACAAATATCTAACTATAGGGTACATATGTCTAAAATGTGTGTCTAATACCCGATAAGAATAAAGTATATCGAACTATAGGGTACATATCTCTAAAATGTATAGGGTATACGCCAGTAAGAATACAGTATACGCACCTATATGGTACTGATCTCTAAAATGTATATGTTATTTTCCAGTAAGACTACGATACATGTAACTATAGGGTATAGATCTCAAGAATGTATGATCCATAACCAGTAAGAGTACAGAATATTTAAATATCGGGTATAGATCTCCAAAATGTATGTATCATGCCCAGCAAGAGTACAGTACATCTAACTGTAGGGTACAAATCTCTAAAATGTATGTGTCATACCCAGTAACAATACAGTATATCTAGCTATAGGGTACAGATCCCCAAAATGTATGTGTTATACTCCAGTAAGAGTACAGTACCTCTAAATATACGGTACAAACCTCTAAAATGTATGTGCCATACCCACTGAGAGTACAGTATATCTAACTATAGGTTACTGTACTCTAAAATGTATGCCATAAACAGTAAAAATACAAATATCTAACTATAGGGTACATATGTCTAAAATGTGTGTCTAATACCCGATAAGAATAAAGTATATCGAACTATAGGGTACATATCTCTAAAATGTATAGGGTATACGCCAGTAAGAATACAGTATACGCACCTATATGGTACTGATCTCTAAAATGTATATGTCATTTTCCAGTAAGACTACGATACATGTAACTATAGGGTATAGATCTCAAGAATGTATGATCCATAACCACTAAGAGTACAGAATATTTAAATATCGGGTATATATCTCCAAAATGTATGTATCATGCCCAGCAAGAGTACAGTATATCTAACTGTAGGGTACAAATCTTTAAAATGTATGTGTCATACACAGTAACAATACAGTATATCTAGCTATAGGGTACAGATCCCCAAAATGTATGTGTTATACTCCAGTAAGAGTACAGTACCTCTAAATATACGGTACAAACCTCTAAAATGTATGTGCCATACCCACTGAGAGTACAGTATATCTAACTATAGGTTACTGTACTCAAAAATGTATGCCATAAACAGTAAGAATACAAATATCTAACTATAGGGTACATATGTCTAAAAAGTATGTCTAATACCCGATAAGAATAAAGTATATCGAACTATAGGGTACATATCTCTAAAATGTATAGGGTATACTCCAGTAAGAATACAGTATACGCACCTATATGGTACTGATCTCTAAAATGTATATATTATTTTCCAGTAAGACTACGATACATGTAACTATAGGGTATAGATCTCAAGAATGTATGATCCATAACCAGTAAGAGTACAGAATATTTAAATATCGGGTATAGATCTCCAAAATGTATTTATCATGCCCAGCAAGAGTACAGTATATCTAACTGCAGTTTACAAATCTCTAAAATGTATGTGTCATACCCAGTAACAATACAGTATATCTAGCTATAGGGTACAGATCCCCAAAATGTATGTGTTATACTCCAGTAAGAGTACAGTACCTCTAAATATACGGTACAAACCTCTAAAATGTATGTGCCATACCCACTGAGAGTACAGTATATCTAACTATAGGTTACTGTACTCTAAAATGTATGCCATAAACAGTAAGAATACAAATATCGAACTATAGGGTACATATGTCTAAAATGTATGTCTAATACCCGATAAGAATAAAGTATATCGAACTATAGGGTACATATCTCTAAAATGTATAGGGTATACTCCAGTAAGAATACAGTATACGCACCTATATGGTACTGATCTCTAAAATGTATATGTTATTTTCCAGTAAGACTACGATACATGTAACTATAGGGTATAGATCTCAAGAATGTATGATCCATAACCAGTAAGAGTACAGAATATTTAAATATCGGGTATAGATCTCCAAAATGTATGTATCATGCCCAGCAAGAGTACAGTATATCTAACTGTAGGGTACAAATCTCTAAAATGTATGTGTCATACCCAGTAACAATACAGTATATCTAGCTATAGGGTACAGATCCCCAAAATGTATGTGTTATACTCCAGTATGAGTACAGTACATCTAAATATACGGTACAAACCTCTAAAATGTGTGTGCCATACCCACTGAGAGTACAGTATATCTAACTATAGGTTACTGTACTCTAAAATGTATGCCATAAACAGTAAGAATACAAATATCTAACTATATTGTACATATGTCTAAAATGTATGTCTAATACCCGATAAGAATAAAGTATATCGAACTATAGGGTACATATCTCTAAAATGTATAGGGTATACTCCAGTAAGAATACAGTATACGCACCTATATGGTACTGATCTCTAAAATGTATATGTTATTTTCCAGTAAGACTACGATACATGTAACTATAGGGTATAGATCTCAAGAATGTATGATCCATAACCAGTAAGAGTACAGAATATTTAAATATCGGGTATATGTCTCCAAAATGTATGTATCATGCCCAGCAAGAGTACAGTATATCTAACTGTAGGGTACAAATCTTTAAAATGTATGTGTCATACACAGTAACAATACAGTATATCTAGCTATAGGGTACAGATCCCCAAAATGTATGTGTTATACTCCAGTAAGAGTACAGTACCTCTAAATATACGGTACAAACCTCTAAAATGTATGTGCCATACCCACTGAGAGTACAGTATATCTAACTATAGGTTACTGTACTCAAAAATGTATGCCATAAACAGTAAGAATACAAATATCTAACTAGAGGGTACATATGTCTAAAAAGTATGTCTAATACCCGATAAGAATAAAGTATATCGAACTATAGGGTACATATCTCTAAAATGTATAGGGTATACTCCAGTAAGAATACAGTATACGCACCTATATGGTACTGATCTCTAAAATGTATATATTATTTTCCAGTAAGACTACGATACATGTAACTATAGGGTATAGATCTCAAGAATGTATGATCCATAACCAGTAAGAGTACAGAATATTTAAATATCGGGTATAGATCTCCAAAATGTATTTATCATGCCCAGGAAGAGTACAGTATATCTAACTGTAGTTTACAAATCTCTAAAATGTATGTGTCATACCCAGTAACAATACAGTATATCTAGCTATAGGGTACAGATCCCCAAAATGTATGTGTTATACTCCAGTAAGAGTACAGTACCTCTAAATATACGGTACAAACCTCTAAAATGTATGTGCCATACCCACTGAGAGTACAGTATATCTAACTATAGGTTACTGTACTCTAAAATGTATGCCATAAACAGTAAGAATACAAATATCGAACTATAGGGTACATATGTCTAAAATGTATGTCTAATACCCGATAAGAATAAAGTATATCGAACTATAGGGTACATATCTCTAAAATGTATAGGGTATACTCCAGTAAGAATACAGTATACGCACCTATATGGTACTGATCTCTAAAATGTATATGTTATTTTCCAGTAAGACTACGATACATGTAACTATAGGGTATAGATCTCAAGAATGTATGATCCATAACCAGTAAGAGTACAGAATATTTAAATATCGGGTATATATCTCCAAAATGTATGTATCATGCCCAGCAAGAGTACAGTATATCTAACTGTAGGGTACAAATCTCTAAAATGTATGTGTCATACCCAGTAACAATACAGTATATCTAGCTATAGGGAACAGATCCCCAAAATGTATGTGTTATACTGCAGTATGAGTACAGTACCTCTAAATATACGGTATAAACCTCTAAAATGTGTGTGCCATACCCACTGAGAGTACAGTATATCTAACTATAGGTTACTGTACTCTAAAATGTATGCCATAAACAGTAAGAATACAAATATCGAACTATAGGGTACATATGTCTAAAATGTATGTCTAATACCCGATAAGAATAAAGTATATCGAACTATAGGGTACATATCTCTAAAATGTATAGGGTATACTCCAGTAAGAATACAGTATACGCACCTATATGGTACTGATCTCTAAAATGTATATGTTATTTTCCAGTAAGACTACGATACATGTAACTATAGGGTATAGATCTCAAGAATGTATGATCCATAACCATTAAGAGTACAGAATATTTAAATATCGGGTATATATCTCCAAAATGTATGTATCATGCCCAGCAAGAGTACAGTATATCTAACTGTAGGGTACAAATCTCTAAAATGTATGTGTCATTCCCAGTAACAATACAGTATATCTAGCTATAGGGTACAGATCCCCAAAATGTATGTGTTATACTCCAGTAAGAGTACAGTACCTCTAAATATACGGTACAAACCTCTAAAATGTATGTGAGATACCCACTGAGAGTACAGTATATCTAACTATAGGTTACTGTACTCTAAAATGTATGCCATAAACAGTAAGAATACAAATATCTAACTATAGGGTACATATGTCTAAAATGTATGTCTAATACCCGATAAGAATAAAGTATATCGAACTATAGTGTACATATCTATAAAATGTATAGGGTATACGCCAGTAAGAATACAGTATACGCACCTATATGGTACTGATCTCTAAAATGTATATGTTATTTTCCAGTAAGACTACGATACATGTAACTATAGGGTATAGATCTCAAGAATGTATGATCCATAACCAGTAAGAGTACAGAATATTTAAATATCGGGTATAGATCTCCAAAATGTATGTATCATGCCCAGCAAGAGTACAGTATATCTAACTGTAGGGTACAAATCTCTAAAATGTATGTATCATACCCAGTAACAATACAGTATATCTAGCTATAGGGTACAGATCCCCAAAATGTATGTGTTATACTCCAGTAAGAGTACAGTACCTCTAAATATACGGTACAAACCTCTAAAATGTATGTGCCATACCCACTGAGAGTACAGTATATCTAACTATAGGTTACTGTACTCTAAAATGTATGCCATAAACAGTAAGATTACAAATATCTAAATATAGGGTACATATGTCTAAAATGTATGTCTAATACCCGATAAGAATAAAGTATATCGAACTATAGGGTACATATCTCTAAAATGTATAGGGTATACGCCAGTAAGAATACAGTATACGCACCTATATGGTACTGATCTCTAAAATGTAGATGTCATTTTCCAGTAAGACTACGATACATGTAACTATAGGGTATAGATCTCAAGAATGTATGATCCATAACCAGTAAGAGTACAGAATATTTAAATATCGGGTATATATCTCCAAAATGTATGTATCATGCCCAGCAAGAGTACAGTATATCTAACTGTAGGGTACAGATCTCTAAAATGTATGTCATACCCAGTAACAATTCAGTATATCTAGCTATAGGGTACAGATCCCCAAAATGTATGTGTTATACTCCAGTAAGAGTACAGTACCTCTAAATATACGGTACAAACCTCTAAAATGTGTGTGCCATACCCACTGAGAGTACAGTATATCTAACTATAGGTTACTGTACTCTAAAATGTATGCCATAAACAGTAAGAATACAAATATCGAACTATAGGGTACATATGTCTAAAATGTATGTCTAATACCCGATAAGAATAAAGTATATCGAACTATAGGGTACATATCTCTAAAATGTATAGGGTATACGCCAGTAAGAATACAGTATACGCACCTATATGGTACTGATCTCTAAAATGTATATGTTATTTTCCAGTAAGACTACGATACATGTAACTATAGGGTATAGATCTCAAGAATGTATGATCCATAACCAGTAAGAGTACAGAATATTTAAATATCGGGTATAGATCTCCAAAATGTATGTATCATGCCCAGCAAGAGTACAGTATATCTAACTGTAGGGTACAAATCTCTAAAATGTATGTGTCATACCCAGTAACAATACAGTATATCTAGCTATAGGGTACAGATCCCCAAAATGTATGTGTTATACTCCAGTAAGAGTACAGTACCTCTAAATATACGGTACAAACCTCTAAAATGTATGTGCCATACCCACTGAGAGTACAGTATATCTAACTATAGGTTACTGTACTCTAAAATGTATGCCATAAACAGTAAGAATACAAATATCTAACTATAGGGTACATATGTCTAAAATGTATGTCTAATACCCGATAAGAATAAAGTATATCGAACTATAGGGTACATATCTCTAAAATGTATAGGGTATACGCCAGTAAGAATACAGTATACGCATCTATATGGTACTGATCTCTAAAATGTATATGTTATTTTCCAGTAAGACTACGATACATGTAACTATAGGGTATAGATCTCAAGAATGTATGATCCATAACCAGTAAGAGTACAGAATATTTAAATATCGGGTATAGATCTCCAAAATGTATGTATCATGCCCAGCAAGAGTACAGTATATCTAACTGTAGGGTACAAATCTCTAAAATGTATGTATCATACCCAGTAACAATACAGTATATCTAGCTATAGGGTACAGATCCCCAAAATGTATGTGTTATACTCCAGTAAGAGTACAGTACCTCTAAATATACGGTACAAACCTCTAAAATGTATGTGCCATACCCACTGAGAGTACAGTATATCTAACTATAGGTTACTGTACTCTAAAATGTATGCCATAAACAGTAAGAATACAAATATCTAACTATAGGGTACATATGTCTAAAATGTATGTCTAATACCCGATAAGAATAAAGTATATCGAACTATAGGGTACATATCTCTAAAATGTATAGGGTATACTCCAGTAAGAATACAGTATACGCACCTATATGGTACTGATCTCTAAAATGTATGTGTTATTTTCCAGTAAGACTACGATACATGTAACTATAGGGTATAGATCTCAAGAATGTATGATCCATAACCAGTAAGAGTACAGAATATTTAAATATCGGGTATAGATCTCAAAAATGTATGTATCATGCCCAGCAAGAGTACAGTATATCTAACTGTAGGGTACAAATCTCTAAAAAGTATGTGTCATACCCAGTAACAATACAGTATATCTGGCTATAGGGTACAGATCCCCAAAATGTATGTGTTCTACTCCAGTAAGAGTACAGTACCTCTAAATATACGGTACAAACCTCTAAAATGTATGTGCCATACCCACTGAGAGTACAGTATATCTAACTATAGTTTACTGTACTCTAAAATGTATGCCATAAACAGTAAGAAGACAAATATCTAACTATAGGGTACATATGTCTAAAATGTGTGTCTAATACCCGATAAGAATAAAGTATATCGAACTATAGGGTACATATCTCTAAAATGTATAGGGTATACGCCAGTAAGAATACAGTATACGCACCTATATGGTACTGATCTCTAAAATGTATATGTTATTTTCCAGTAAGACTACGATACATGTAACTATAGGGTATAGATCTCAAGAATGTATGATCCATAACCAGTAAGAGTACAGAATATTTAAATATCGGGTATAGATCTCCAAAATGTATGTATCATGCCCAGCAAGAGTACAGTACATCTAACTGTAGGGTACAAATCTCTAAAATGTATGTGTCATACCCAGTAACAATACAGTATATCGAGCTATAGGGTACAGATCCCCAAAATGTATGTGTTATACTCCAGTAAGAGTACAGTACCTCTAAATATACGGTACAAACCTCTAAAATGTATGTGCCATACCCACTGAGAGTACAGTATATCTAACTATAGGTTACTGTACTCTAAAATGTATGCCATAAACAGTAAAAATACAAATATCTAACTATAGGGTACATATGTCTAAAATGTGTGTCTAATACCCGATAAGAATAAAGTATATCGAACTATAGGGTACATATCTCTAAAATGTATAGGGTATACGCCAGTAAGAATACAGTATACGCACCTATATGGTACTGATCTCTAAAATGTATATGTCATTTTCCAGTAAGACTACGATACATGTAACTATAGGGTATAGATCTCAAGAATGTATGATCCATAACCACTAAGAGTACAGAATATTTAAATATCGGGTATATATCTCCAAAATGTATGTATCATGCCCAGCAAGAGTACAGTATATCTAACTGTAGGGTACAAATCTTTAAAATGTATGTGTCATACACAGTAACAATACAGTATATCTAGCTATAGGGTACAGATCCCCAAAATGTATGTGTTATACTCCAGTAAGAGTACAGTACCTCTAAATATACGGTACAAACCTCTAAAATGTATGTGCCATACCCACTGAGAGTACAGTATATCTAACTATAGGTTACTGTACTCAAAAATGTATGCCATAAACAGTAAGAATACAAATATCTAACTATAGGGTACATATGTCTAAAAAGTATGTCTAATACCCGATAAGAATAAAGTATATCGAACTATAGGGTACATATCTCTAAAATGTATAGGGTATACTCCAGTAAGAATACAGTATACGCACCTATATGGTACTGATCTCTAAAATGTATATATTATTTTCCAGTAAGACTACGATACATGTAACTATAGGGTATAGATCTCAAGAATGTATGATCCATAACCAGTAAGAGTACAGAATATTTAAATATCGGGTATAGATCTCCAAAATGTATTTATCATGCCCAGCAAGAGTACAGTATATCTAACTGCAGTTTACAAATCTCTAAAATGTATGTGTCATACCCAGTAACAATACAGTATATCTAGCTATAGGGTACAGATCCCCAAAATGTATGTGTTATACTCCAGTAAGAGTACAGTACCTCTAAATATACGGTACAAACCTCTAAAATGTATGTGCCATACCCACTGAGAGTACAGTATATCTAACTATAGGTTACTGTACTCTAAAATGTATGCCATAAACAGTAAGAATACAAATATCGAACTATAGGGTACATATGTCTAAAATGTATGTCTAATACCCGATAAGAATAAAGTATATCGAACTATAGGGTACATATCTCTAAAATGTATAGGGTATACTCCAGTAAGAATACAGTATACGCACCTATATGGTACTGATCTCTAAAATGTATATGTTATTTTCCAGTAAGACTACGATACATGTAACTATAGGGTATAGATCTCAAGAATGTATGATCCATAACCAGTAAGAGTACAGAATATTTAAATATCGGGTATAGATCTCCAAAATGTATGTATCATGCCCAGCAAGAGTACAGTATATCTAACTGTAGGGTACAAATCTCTAAAATGTATGTGTCATACCCAGTAACAATACAGTATATCTAGCTATAGGGTACAGATCCCCAAAATGTATGTGTTATACTCCAGTATGAGTACAGTACATCTAAATATACGGTACAAACCTCTAAAATGTGTGTGCCATACCCACTGAGAGTACAGTATATCTAACTATAGGTTACTGTACTCTAAAATGTATGCCATAAACAGTAAGAATACAAATATCTAACTATATTGTACATATGTCTAAAATGTATGTCTAATACCCGATAAGAATAAAGTATATCGAACTATGGGGTACATATCTCTAAAATGTATAGGGTATACTCCAGTAAGAATACAGTATACGCACCTATATGGTACTGATCTCTAAAATGTATATGTTATTTTCCAGTAAGACTACGATACATGTAACTATAGGGTATAGATCTCAAGAATGTATGATCCATAACCAGTAAGAGTACAGAATATTTAAATATCGGGTATATGTCTCCAAAATGTATGTATCATGCCCAGCAAGAGTACAGTATATCTAACTGTAGGGTACAAATCTTTAAAATGTATGTGTCATACACAGTAACAATACAGTATATCTAGCTATAGGGTACAGATCCCCAAAATGTATGTGTTATACTCCAGTAAGAGTACAGTACCTCTAAATATACGGTACAAACCTCTAAAATGTATGTGCCATACCCACTGAGAGTACAGTATGTCTAACTATAGGTTACTGTACTCAAAAATGTATGCCATAAACAGTAAGAATACAAATATCTAACTAGAGGGTACATATGTCTAAAAAGTATGTCTAATACCCGATAAGAATAAAGTATATCGAACTATAGGGTACATATCTCTAAAATGTATAGGGTATACTCCAGTAAGAATACAGTATACGCACCTATATGGTACTGATCTCTAAAATGTATATATTATTTTCCAGTAAGACTACGATACATGTAACTATAGGGTATAGATCTCAAGAATGTATGATCCATAACCAGTAAGAGTACAGAATATTTAAATATCGGGTATAGATCTCCAAAATGTATTTATCATGCCCAGGAAGAGTACAGTATATCTAACTGTAGTTTACAAATCTCTAAAATGTATGTGTCATACCCAGTAACAATACAGTATATCTAGCTATAGGGTACAGATCCCCAAAATGTATGTGTTATACTCCAGTAAGAGTACAGTACCTCTAAATATACGGTACAAACCTCTAAAATGTATGTGCCATACCCACTGAGAGTACAGTATATCTAACTATAGGTTACTGTACTCTAAAATGTATGCCATAAACAGTAAGAATACAAATATCGAACTATAGGGTACATATGTCTAAAATGTATGTCTAATACCCGATATGAATAAAGTATATCGAACTATAGGGTACATATCTCTAAAATGTATAGGGTATACTCCAGTAAGAATACAGTATACGCACCTATATGGTACTGATCTCTAAAATGTATATGTTATTTTCCAGTAAGACTACGATACATGTAACTATAGGGTATAGATCTCAAGAATGTATGATCCATAACCAGTAAGAGTACAGAATATTTAAATATCGGGTATATATCTCCAAAATGTATGTATCATGCCCAGCAAGAGTACAGTATATCTAACTGTAGGGTACAAATCTCTAAAATGTATGTGTCATACCCAGTAACAATACAGTATATCTAGCTATAGGGAACAGATCCCCAAAATGTATGTGTTATACTGCAGTATGAGTACAGTACCTCTAAATATACGGTATAAACCTCTAAAATGTGTGTGCCATACCCACTGAGAGTACAGTATATCTAACTATAGGTTACTGTACTCTAAAATGTATGCCATAAACAGTAAGAATACAAATATCGAACTATAGGGTACATATGTCTAAAATGTATGTCTAATACCCGATAAGAATAAAGTATATCGAACTATAGGGTACATATCTCTAAAATGTATAGGGTATACTCCAGTAAGAATACAGTATACGCACCTATATGGTACTGATCTCTAAAATGTATATGTTATTTTCCAGTAAGACTACGATACATGTAACTATAGGGTATAGATCTCAAGAATGTATGATCCATAACCAGTAAGAGTACAGAATATTTAAATATCGGGTATATATCTCCAAAATGTATGTATCATGCCCAGCAAGAGTACAGTATATCTAACTGTAGGGTACAAATCTCTAAAATGTATGTGTCATTCCCAGTAACAATACAGTATATCTAGCTATAGGGTACAGATCCCCAAAATGTATGTGTTATACTCCAGTAAGAGTACAGTACCTCTAAATATACGGTACAAACCTCTAAAATGTATGTGAGATACCCACTGAGAGTACAGTATATCTAACTATAGGTTACTGTACTCTAAAATGTATGCCATAAACAGTAAGAATACAAATATCTAACTATAGGGTACATATGTCTAAAATGTATGTCTAATACCCGATAAGAATAAAGTATATCGAACTATAGTGTACATATCTATAAAATGTATAGGGTATACGCCAGTAAGAATACAGTATACGCACCTATATGGTACTGATCTCTAAAATGTATATGTTATTTTCCAGTAAGACTACGATACATGTAACTATAGGGTATAGATCTCAAGAATGTATGATCCATAACCAGTAAGAGTACAGAATATTTAAATATCGGGTATAGATCTCCAAAATGTATGTATCATGCCCAGCAAGAGTACAGTATATCTAACTGTAGGGTACAAATCTCTAAAATGTATGTATCATACCCAGTAACAATACAGTATATCTAGCTATAGGGTACAGATCCCCAAAATGTATGTGTTATACTCCAGTAAGAGTACAGTACCTCTAAATATACGGTACAAACCTCTAAAATGTATGTGCCATACCCACTGAGAGTACAGTATATCTAACTATAGGTTACTGTACTCTAAAATGTATGCCATAAACAGTAAGATTACAAATATCTAAATATAGGGTACATATGTCTAAAATGTATGTCTAATACCTGATAAGAATAAAGTATATCGAACTATAGGGTACATATCTCTAAAATGTATAGGGTATACGCCAGTAAGAATACAGTATACGCACCTATATGGTACTGATCTCTAAAATGTAGATGTCATTTTCCAGTAAGACTACGATACATGTAACTATAGGGTATAGATCTCAAGAATGTATGATCCATAACCAGTAAGAGTACAGAATATTTAAATATCGGGTATATATCTCCAAAATGTATGTATCATGCCCAGCAAGAGTACAGTATATCTAACTGTAGGGTACAGATCTCTAAAATGTATGTCATACCCAGTAACAATTCAGTATATCTAGCTATAGGGTACAGATCCCCAAAATGTATGTGTTATACTCCAGTAAGAGTACAGTACCTCTAAATATACGGTACAAACCTCTAAAATGTGTGTGCCATACCCACTGAGAGTACAGTATATCTAACTATAGGTTACTGTACTCTAAAATGTATGCCATAAACAGTAAGAATACAAATATCGAACTATAGGGTACATATGTCTAAAATGTATGTCTAATACCCGATAAGAATAAAGTATATCGAACTATAGGGTACATATCTATAAAATGTATAGGGTATACGCCAGTAAGAATACAGTATACGCACCTATATGGTACTGATCTCTAAAATGTATATGTTATTTTCCAGTAAGACTACGATACATGTAACTATAGGGTATAGATCTCAAGAATGTATGATCCATAACCAGTAAGAGTACAGAATATTTAAATATCGGGTATAGATCTCCAAAATGTATGTATCATGCCCAGCAAGAGTACAGTATATCTAACTGTAGGGTACAAATCTCTAAAATGTATGTGTCATACCCAGTAACAATACAGTATATCTAGCTATAGGGTACAGATCCCCAAAATGTATGTGTTATACTCCAGTAAGAGTACAGTACCTCTAAATATACGGTACAAACCTCTAAAATGTATGTGCCATACCCACTGAGAGTACAGTATATCTAACTATAGGTTACTGTACTCTAAAATGTATGCCATAAACAGTAAGAATACAAATATCTAACTATAGGGTACATATGTCTAAAATGTATGTCTAATACCCGATAAGAATAAAGTATATCGAACTATAGGGTACATAGCTCTAAAATGTATAGGGTATACGCCAGTAAGAATACAGTATACGCATCTATATGGTACTGATCTCTAAAATGTATATGTTATTTTCCAGTAAGACTACGATACATGTAACTATAGGGTATAGATCTCAAGAATGTATGATCCATAACCAGTAAGAGTACAGAATATTTAAATATCGGGTATAGATCTCCAAAATGTATGTATCATGCCCAGCAAGAGTACAGTATATCTAACTGTAGGGTACAAATCTCTAAAATGTATGTATCATACCCAGTAACAATACAGTATATCTAGCTATAGGGTACAGATCCCCAAAATGTATGTGTTATACTCCAGTAAGAGTACAGTACCTCTAAATATACGGTACAAACCTCTAAAATGTATGTGCCATACCCACTGAGAGTACAGTATATCTAACTATAGGTTACTGTACTCTAAAATGTATGCCATAAACAGTAAGAATACAAATATCTAACTATAGGGTACATATGTCTAAAATGTATGTCTAATACCCGATAAGAATAAAGTATATCGAACTATAGGGTACATATCTCTAAAATGTATAGGGTATACTCCAGTAAGAATACAGTATACGCACCTATATGGTACTGATCTCTAAAATGTATGTGTTATTTTCCAGTAAGACTACGATACATGTAACTATAGGGTATAGATCTCAAGAATGTATGATCCATAACCAGTAAGAGTACAGAATATTTAAATATCGGGTATAGATCTCAAAAATGTATGTATCATGCCCAGCAAGAGTACAGTATATCTAACTGTAGGGTACAAATCTCTAAAAAGTATGTGTCATACCCAGTAACAATACAGTATATCTGGCTATAGGGTACAGATCCCCAAAATGTATGTGTTCTACTCCAGTAAGAGTACAGTACCTCTAAATATACGGTACAAACCTCTAAAATGTATGTGCCATACCCACTGAGAGTACAGTATATCTAACTATAGGTTACTGTACTCTAAAATGTATGCCATAAACAGTAAGAAGACAAATATCTAACTATAGGGTACATATGTCTAAAATGTGTGTCTAATACCCGATAAGAATAAAGTATATCGAACTATAGGGTACATATCTCTAAAATGTATAGGGTATACGCCAGTAAGAATACAGTATACGCACCTATATGGTACTGATCTCTAAAATGTATATGTTATTTTCCAGTAAGACTACGATACATGTAACTATAGGGTATAGATCTCAAGAATGTATGATCCATAACCAGTAAGAGTACAGAATATTTAAATATCGGGTATAGATCTCCAAAATGTATGTATCATGCCCAGCAAGAGTACAGTACATCTAACTGTAGATTACAAATCTCTAAAATGTATGTGTCATACCCAGTAACAATACAGTATATCTAGCTATAGGGTACAGATCCCCAAAATGTATGTGTTATACTCCAGTAAGAGTACAGTACCTCTAAATATACGGTACAAACCTCTAAAATGTATGTGCCATACCCACTGAGAGTACAGTATATCTAACTATAGGTTACTGTACTCTAAAATGTATGCCATAAACAGTAAAAATACAAATATCTAACTATAGGGTACATATGTCTAAAATGTGTGTCTAATACCCGATAAGAATAAAGTATATCGAACTATAGGGTACATATCTCTAAAATGTATAGGGTATACGCCAGTAAGAATACAGTATACGCACCTATATGGTACTGATCTCTAAAATGTATATGTCATTTTCCAGTAAGACTACGATACATGTAACTATAGGGTATAGATCTCAAGAATGTATGATCCATAACCAGTAAGAGTACAGAATATTTAAATATCGGGTATATATCTCCAAAATGTATGTATCATGCCCAGCAAGAGTACAGTATATCTAACTGTAGGGTACAAATCTTTAAAATGTATGTGTCATACACAGTAACAATACAGTATATCTAGCTATAGGGTACAGATCCCCAAAATGTATGTGTTATACTCCAGTAAGAGTACAGTACCTCTAAATATACGGTACAAACCTCTAAAATGTATGTGCCATACCCACTGAGAGTACAGTATATCTAACTATAGGTTACTGTACTCAAAAATGTATGCCATAAACAGTAAGAATACAAATATCTAACTATAGGGTACATATGTCTAAAAAGTATGTCTAATACCCGATAAGAATAAAGTATATCGAACTATAGGGTACATATCTCTAAAATGTATAGGGTATACTCCAGTAAGAATACAGTATACGCACCTATATGGTACTGATCTCTAAAATGTATATATTATTTTCCAGTAAGACTACGATACATGTAACTATAGGGTATAGATCTCAAGAATGTATGATCCATAACCAGTAAGAGTACAGAATATTTAAATATCGGGTATAGATCTCCAAAATGTATTTATCATGCCCAGCAAGAGTACAGTATATCTAACTGCAGTTTACAAATCTCTAAAATGTATGTGTCATACACAGTAACAATACAGTATATCTAGCTATAGGGTACAGATCCCCAAAATGTATGTGTTATACTCCAGTAAGAGTACAGTACCTCTAAATATACGGTACAAACCTCTAAAATGTGTGTGCCATACCCACTGAGAGTACAGTATATCTAACTATAGGTTACTGTACTCTAAAATGTATGCCATAAACAGTAAGAATACAAATATCTAACTATATTGTACATATGTCTAAAATGTATGTCTAATACCCGATAAGAATAAAGTATATCGAACTATAGGGTACATATCTCTAAAATGTATAGGGTATACTCCAGTAAGAATACAGTATACGCACCTATATGGTACTGATCTCTAAAATGTATATGTTATTTTCCAGTAAGACTACGATACATGTAACTATAGGGTATAGATCTCAAGAATGTATGATCCATAACCAGTAAGAGTACAAAATATTTAAATATCGGGTATATGTCTCCAAAATGTATGTATCATGCCCAGCAAGAGTACAGTATATCTAACTGTAGGGTACAAATCTTTAAAATGTATGTGTCATACACAGTAACAATACAGTATATCTAGCTATAGGGTACAGATCCCCAAAATGTATGTGTTATACTCCAGTAAGAGTACAGTACCTCTAAATATACGGTACAAACCTCTAAAATGTATGTGCCATACCCACTGAGAGTACAGTATATCTAACTATAGGTTACTGTACTCAAAAATGTATGCCATAAACAGTAAGAATACAAATATCTAACTAGAGGGTACATATGTCTAAAAAGTATGTCTAATACCCGATAAGAATAAAGTATATCGAACTATAGGGTACATATCTCTAAAATGTATAGGGTATACTCCAGTAAGAATACAGTATACGCACCTATATGGTACTGATCTCTAAAATGTATATATTATTTTCCAGTAAGACTACGATACATGTAACTATAGGGTATAGATCTCAAGAATGTATGATCCATAACCAGTAAGAGTACAGAATATTTAAATATCGGGTATAGATCTCCAAAATGTATTTATCATGCCCAGCAAGAGTACAGTATATCTAACTGTAGTTTACAAATCTCTAAAATGTATGTGTCATACCCAGTAACAATACAGTATATCTAGCTATAGGGTACAGATCCCCAAAATGTATGTGTTATACTCCAGTAAGAGTACAGTACCTCTAAATATACGGTACAAACCTCTAAAATGTATGTGCCATACCCACTGAGAGTACAGTATATCTAACTATAGGTTACTGTACTCTAAAATGTATGCCATAAACAGTAAGAATACAAATATCGAACTATATTGTACATATGTCTAAAATGTATGTCTAATACCCGATAAGAATAAAGTATATCGAACTATAGGGTACATATCTCTAAAATGTATAGGGTATACTCCAGTAAGAATACAGTATACGCACCTATATGGTACTGATCTCTAAAATGTATATGTTATTTTCCAGTAAGACTACGATACATGTAACTATAGGGTATAGATCTCAAGAATGTATGATCCATAACCATTAAGAGTACAGAATATTTAAATATCGGGTATATATCTCCAAAATGTATGTATCATGCCCAGCAAGAGTACAGTATATCTAACTGTAGGGTACAAATCTCTAAAATGTATGTGTCATACCCAGTAACAATACAGTATATCTAGCTATAGGGAACAGATCCACAAAATGTATGTGTTATACTGCAGTATGAGTACAGTACCTCTAAATATACGGTATAAACCTCTAAAATGTGTGTGCCATACCCACTTAGAGTACAGTATATCTAACTATAGGTTACTGTACTCTAAAATGTATGCCATAAACAGTAAGAATACAAATATCTAACTATTGGGTACATATGTCTAAAATGTATGTCTAATACCCGATAAGAATAAAGTATATCGAACTATAGGGTACATATCTCTAAAATGTATAGGGTATACTCCAGTAAGAATACAGTATACGCACCTATATGGTACTGATCTCTAAAATGTATATGTTATTTTCCAGTAAGACTACGATACATGTAACTATAGGGTATAGATCTCAAGAATGTATTATCCATAACCATTAAGAGTACAGAATATTTAAATATCGGGTATATATCTCCAAAATGTATGTATCATGCCCAGCAAGAGTACAGTATATCTAACTGTAGGGTACAAATCTCTAAAATGTATGTGTCATTCCCAGTAACAATACAGTATATCTAGCTATAGGGTACAGATCCCCAAAATGTATGTGTTATACTCCAGTAAGAGTACAGTACCTCTAAATATACGGTACAAACCTCTAAAATGTATGTGAGATACCCACTGAGAGTACAGTATATCTAACTATAGGTTACTGTACTCTAAAATGTATGCCATAAACAGTAAGAATACAAATATCTAACTATAGGGTACATATGTCTTAAATGTATGTCTAATACCCGATAAGAATAAAGTATATCGAACTATAGGGTACATATCTCTAAAATGTATAGGGTATACTCCAGTAAGAATACAGTATACGCACCTATATGGAACTGATCTCTAAAATGTATATGTTATTTTCCAGTAAGACTACGATACATGTAACTATAGGGTATAGATCTCAGGAATGTATGATCCATAACCAGTAAGAGTACAGAATATTTAAATATCGGGTATAGATCTCCAAAATGTATGTATCATGCCCAGCAAGAGTACAGTATATCTAACTGTAGGGTACAAATCCCTAAAATGTATGTGTCATACCAAGTAACAATACAGTATATCTAGCTATAGGGTACAGATCCCCAAAATGTATGTGTTATACTCCAGTATGAGTACAGTACCTCTAAATATACGGTACAAACCTCTAAAATGTGTGTGCCATACCCACTGAGAGTACAGTATATCTAACTATAGGTTACTGTACTCTAAAATGTATGTCATAAACAGTAAGAATACAAATATCTAACTATAGGGTACATATGTCTAAAAAGTATGTCTAATACCCGATAAGAATAAAGTATATCGAACTAAAGAGTACATATCTCTAAAATGTATAGGGTATACTCCAGTAAGAATACAATATACGCACCTATATGGTACTGATCTCTAAAATGTATATGTTTTTTTCTAGTAAGACTACGATACATGTAACTATAGGGTATAGATCTCAAGAATGTATGATCCATAACCAGTAAGAGTACAGAATATTTAAATATCGGGTATAAATCTCCAAAATGTATGTATCATGCCCAGCAAGAGTACAGTATATCTAACTGTAGGGTACAAATCTTTAAAATGTATGTGTCATACACAGTAACAATACAGTATATCTAGCTATAGGGTACAGATCCCCAAAATGTATGTGTTACATTCCAGTAAGAGTACAGTACCTCTAAATATACGGTACAAAACTCTAAAATGTATGTGCCATACCCACTGAGAG
The DNA here is from genome assembly GCA_028554795.2 of Sinohyriopsis cumingii. NCBI lineage: Eukaryota > Metazoa > Mollusca > Bivalvia > Unionida > Unionidae > Sinohyriopsis > Sinohyriopsis cumingii. Next base: position 56,534,046 of record CM068837.1, read on the forward strand.
TACAGTATATCTAACTATAGGTTACTGTACTCTAAAATGTATGCCATAAACAGTAAGAATACAAATATCGAACTATAGGGTACATATGTCTAAAATGTATGTCTAATACCCGATAAGAATAAAGTATATCGAACGATAGGGTACATATCTCTAAAATGTATAGGGTATACGCCAGTAAGAATACAGTATACGCACCTATATGGTACTGATCTCTAAAATGTATATGTTATTTTCCAGTAAGACTACGATACATGTAACTATAGGGTATAGATCTCAAGAATGTATGATCCATAACCAGTAAGAGTACAGAATATTTAAATATCGGGTATATATCCCCAAAATGTATGTATCATGCCCAGCAAGAGTACAGTATATCTAACTGTAGGGTACAAATCTCTAAAATGTATGTGTCATACCCAGTAACAATACAGTATATCTAGCTATAGGGTACAGATCCCCAAAATGTATGTGTTATACTCCAGTAAGAGTACAGTACCTCTAAATATACGGTACAAACCTATAAAATGTATGTGAGATACCTACTGAGAGTACAGTATATCTAACTATAGGTTACTGTACTCTAAAATGTATGCCATAAACAGTAAGAATACAAATATCTAACTATAGGGTACATATGTCTTAAATGTATGTCTAATACCCGATAAGAATAAAGTATATCGAACTATAGGGTACATATCTCTAAAATGTATAGGGTATACTCCAGTAAGAATACAGTATACGCACCTATATGGAACTGATCTCTAAAATGTATATGTTATTTTCCAGTAAGACTACGATACATGTAACTATAGGGTATAGATCTCAAGAATGTATGATCCATAACCAGTAAGAGTACAGAATATTTAAATATCGGGTATAGATCTCCAAAATGTATGTATCATGCCCAGCAAGAGTACAGTATATCTAACTGTAGGGTACAAATCCCTAAAATGTATGTGTCATACCAAGTAACAATACAGTATATCTAGCTATAGGGTACAGATCCCCAAAATGTATGTGTTATACTCCAGTATGAGTACAGTACCTCTAAATATACGGTACAAACCTCTAAAATGTGTGTGCCATACCCACTGAGAGTACAGTATATCTAACTATAGGTTACTGTACTCTAAAATGTATGTCATAAACAGTAAGAATACAAATATCTAACTATAGGGTACATATGTCTAAAAAGTATGTCTAATACCCGATAAGAATAAAGTATATCGAACTAAAGAGTACATATCTCTAAAATGTATAGGGTATACTCCAGTAAGAATACAATATACGCACCTATATGGTACTGATCTCTAAAATGTATATGTTTTTTTCTAGTAAGACTACGATACATGTAACTATAGGGTATAGATCTCAAGAATGTATGATCCATAACCAGTAAGAGTACAGAATATTTAAATATCGGGTATAAATCTCCAAAATGTATGTATCATGCCCAGCAAGAGTACAGTATATCTAACTGTAGGGTACAAATCTTTAAAATGTATGTGTCATACACAGTAACAATACAGTATATCTAGCTATAGGGTACAGATCCCCAAAATGTATGTGTTACATTCCAGTAAGAGTACAGTACCTCTAAATATACGGTACAAAACTCTAAAATGTATGTGCCATACCCACTGAGAGTACAGTATATCTAACTATAGGTTACTGTACTCTAAAATGTATGCCATAAACAGTAAGAATACAAATATCGAACTATAGGGTACATATGTCTAAAATGTATGTCTAATACCCGATAAGAATAAAGTATATCGAACGATAGGGTACATATCTCTAAAATGTATAGGGTATACGCCAGTAAGAATACAGTATACGCACCTATATGGTACTGATCTCTAAAATGTATATGTTATTTTCCAGTAAGACTACGATACATGTAACTATAGGGTATAGATCTCAAGAATGTATGATCCATAACCAGTAAGAGTACAGAATATTTAAATATCGGGTATATATCCCCAAAATGTATGTATCATGCCCAGCAAGAGTACAGTATATCTAACTGTAGGGTACAAATCTCTAAAATGTATGTGTCATACCCAGTAACAATACAGTATATCTAGCTATAGGGTACAGATCCCCAAAATGTATGTGTTATACTCCAGTAAGAGTACAGTACCTCTAAATATACGGTACAAACCTATAAAATGTATGTGAGATACCTACTGAGAGTACAGTATATCTAACTATAGGTTACTGTACTCTAAAATGTATGCCATAAACAGTAAGAATACAAATATCTAACTATAGGGTACATATGTCTAAAATGTATGTCTAATACCCGATAAGAATAAAGTATATCGAACTATAGGGTACATATCTCTAAAATGTATAGGGTATACGCCAGTAAGAATACAGTATACGCACCTATATGGTACTGATCTCTAAAATGTAGATGTTATTTTCCAGTAAGACTACGATACATGTAACTATAGGGTATAGATCTCAAGAATGTATGATCCATAACCAGTAAGAGTACAGAATATTTAAATATCGGGTATATATCTCCAAAATGTATGTATCATGCCCAGCAAGAGTACAGTATATCTAACTGTAGGGTACAAATCTCTAAAATGTATGTGTCATACCCAGTAACAATACAGTATATCTAGCTATAGGGTACAGATCCCCAAAATGTATGTGTTATACTACAGTAAGAGTACAGTACCTCTAAATATACGGTACAAACCTCTAAAATGTATGTGCCATACCCACTGAGAGTACAGTATATCTAACTATAGGTTACTGTACTCTAAAATGTATGCCATAAACAGTAAGAATACAAATATCTAACTATATTGTACATATGTCTAAAATGTATGTCTAATACCCGATAAGAATAAAGTATATCGAACTATAGGGTACATATCTCTAAAATGTATAGGGTATACTCCAGTAAGAATACAGTATACGCACCTATATGGTACTGATCTCTAAAATGTATATGTTATTTTCCAGTAAGACTACGATACATGTAACTATAGGGTATAGATCTCAAGAATGTATGATCCATAACCAGTAAGAGTACAGAATATTTAAATATCGGGTATATATCTCCAAAATGTATGTATCATGCCCAGCAAGAGTACAGTATATCTAACTGTAGGGTACAAATCTCTAAAATGTATGTGTCATACCCAGTAACAATACAGTATATCTAGCTATAGGGAACAGATCCCCAAAATGTATGTGTTATACTGCAGTATGAGTACAGTACCTCTAAATATACGGTATAAACCTCTAAAATGTGTGTGCGATACCCACTTAGAGTACAGTATATCTAACTATAGGTTACTGTACTCTAAAATGTATGCCATAAACAGTAAGAATACAAATATCGAACTATAGGGTACATATGTCTAAAATGTATGTCTAATACCCGATAAGAATAAAGTATATCGAACTATAGGGTACATATCTCTAAAATGTATAGGGTATACTCCAGTAAGAATACAGTATACGCACCTATATGGTACTGATCTCTAAAATGTATATGTTATTTTCCAGTAAGACTACGATACATGTAACTATAGGGTATAGATCTCAAGAATGTATGATCCATAACCAGTAAGAGTACAGAATATTTAAATATCGGGTATATATCTCCAAAATGTATGTATCATGCCCAGCAAGAGTACAGTATATCTAACTGTAGGGTACAAATCTCTAAAATGTATGTGTCATACCCAGTAACAATACAGTATATCTAGCTATAGGGTACAGATCCCCAAAATGTATGTGTTATACTCCAGTAAGAGTACAGTACCTCTAAATATACGGTACATACCTCTAAAATGTATTTGAGATACCCACTGAGAGTACAGTATATCTAACTATAGGTTACTGTACTCTAAAATGTATGCCATAAACAGTAAGAATACAAATATCTAACTATAGGGTACATATGTCTAAAATGTATGTCTAATACCCGATAAGAATAAAGTATATCGAACTATAGGGTACATATCTCTAAAATGTATAGGGTATACGCCAGTAAGAATACAGTATACGCACCTATATGGTACTGATCTCTAAAATGTATATGTTATTTTCCAGTAAGACTACGATACATGTAACTATAGGGTATAGATCTCAAGAATGTATGATCCATAACCAGTAAGAGTACAGAATATTTAAATATCGGGTATAGATCTCCAAAATGTATGTATCATGCCCAGCAAGAGTACAGTATATCTAACTGTAGGGTACAAATCTCTAAAATGTATGTGTCATACCCAGTAACAATACAGTATATCTAGCTATAGGGTACAGATCCCCAAAATGTATGTGTTATACTCCAGTAAGAGTACAGTACCTCTAAATATACGGTACAAACCTCTAAAATGTATGTGCCATACCCACTGAGAGTACAGTATATCTAACTATAGGTTACTGTACTCAAAAATGTATGCCATAAACAGTAAGAATACAAATATCTAACTAGAGGGTACATATGTCTAAAAAGTATGTCTAATACCCGATAAGAATAAAGTATATCGAACTATAGGGTACATATCTCTAAAATGTATAGGGTATACTCCAGTAAGAATACAGTATACGCACCTATATGGTACTGATCTCTAAAATGTATATATTATTTTCCAGTAAGACTACGATACATGTAACTATAGGGTATAGATCTCAAGAATGTATGATCCATAACCAGTAAGAGTACAGAATATTTAAATATCGGGTATAGATCTCCAAAATGTATTTATCATGCCCAGCAAGAGTACAGTATATCTAACTGTAGTTTACAAATCTCTAAAATGTATGTGTCATACCCAGTAACAATACAGTATATCTAGCTATAGGGTACAGATCCCCAAAATGTATGTGTTATACTCCAGTAAGAGTACAGTACCTCTAAATATACGGTACAAACCTCTAAAATGTATGTGCCATACCCACTGAGAGTACAGTATATCTAACTATAGGTTACTGTACTCTAAAATG